>CM035415.1:168861250-169461250 GCA_020310875.1 Ceratopteris richardii
GTTAATGGTGACCATAGAGGTGTTCTAGTGTCACATTAATTTATTTCTTGTGGTGTTTAACACATCAACAAGTGGTATCAGAGCAGAAAGGTCCTAAAGAGTAGAAGGCGGCAAAGGTATGAGAAGTTTTGGAAAATTTTCCATTAAAGTCTGAAAGGTGAAGCATTTGAAGACACAATGCATCAAAAGGTTACTTCAAAAGTATCCTCATATACAAAGAACTCCAAAAGGTATTATCCTTTATCCTTTAAGCTCACAGGTTGCACCAGAAGGAAAGGAGAATGGAAGATCATATCTTCATTGACAAACTAGACAAAGATAATTACCCCGCATGGGTAATGAGAATGGAAGCCTTACTTATGAGTAAGGATCTCATGATATATGTTACACGTGAAGAAGAGAAGCGAGTATTTAAAGATGAAATCCGACCAAAGAAAGAGGAACTTGATGCTTTAAAGCATTGGCAGAAGAAGGATGCAAGTGCAAAAGCCTACATCTACAATACAATCCCTGATCATTTGCTACCACACATCAGAGGATTGGAATCATCTGAAGATATATGGAATGCATTGGAGTATCATTTCCAAAGCACTACTAAAGCACGGAAAGCAGGTCTATGGTCAAAGTTTACAACATTCAAGAAGAAGCCAAGTCAGAGTATTAGTGATTATGTCACTAAGATGAAGGATCTAGGAGATAGTCTTGGATCCATAGATGAAGATATTGAGGATCACAGGTTGATTGCTCAATTACTTATAGGTTTGAGAGGAGATGAAAGGTGGAAACCTTTTTTCTTATCAACAAAACTTTCATTAAATCATTATGTTCCAGATTTGAACCAGTTGCTTGGTTTGATGCTCACATTTGAGCAAGACTTGAAGGGAGATGGAGATAAAGGACAAAGTTCTACAATGTACATGAAGAACAAGAAGAAAGGAGATAAAGGTAAAGCAAAGGATGAAGAAGAATCGAGTTCTCAAGTTTATTATGCAAGAGGTAAAGGCACCGGTAGAGGAAGACCAAGAGGCTTTGGAAGAGGAAGAGGTAATCAGAATAACAACAAGAAGGCTTGCTGGATTTGTGGATTGAGTAATCATTTGGCTCAAGATTGTTGGCACAACCAACAAGGATCAAACCCGAATCAAAACAACAATAGCAGAGGTCGAGGTGGAAGATATCAAAGTAATTTTCAAAGAGGTAGAAAAAATCAAAGAGGAGGCTATGGTAGAGGTGGAGGAAGAAGTTGGGGACATAATCAATCCTACAACAACACCACCTACTACAACTATGCAAATGACACACAAAATGAAAGTCATACATCATTGATGATGAACTCAATCAGCACAACAAATAAAGAAGGTCTAAAGGTATTTTACATTGACTCTGGATGTTCAAATCATTTGTCAGGAAACATAGAATTGATGTCAGAATTGGAAAAAGATATTTCTAGTCATACAATTCAAACAGGTGATAATACAAGACATAGTGTACATTCAATTGGAAAAGTGAAATGCAAAAGTGGAGCATATTTGCTAACCAATGTTTTGTATGTTCCCATAATACCTAAAAACTTGATTAGTGTGGGACAGATAGTTGAAAAAGATTTTCAAGTCAGGTTTACAAATGAAGGATTATTTGTTGAAGATCTAGAGAATGGATATAATCAGATTGTCTCTGGTAAGAAAGAAGGTAGACTCTTTACTTTAAGAGTACAAGGGAACATTGGTCAAGCTTTGCTCACACATGGTGAAGGAGTGATTACAGAACTTGATCTCTGGCATAATAGATTAGGTCATTTTAATGAAAGAAGAATTAAAGCTATGGTTACAAATCAATATGTACTAGGATTACCAAATGTGCAGAATCAACATATGGTTTATAAATGTGAAGCATGTCAAATGGGTAAAGCACAGAGGTTACCATTTCAAAAGAAAGGTTTTAAACATGATGGATTACTAGAGCTCATTCATACAGATGTATGGGGACCAACAAAAGAAGTATCTATCAGTGGCTCAAGGTATTATGTTCTTTTCATTGATGATGCTACAAGATGGATAACTTTGTATGTTTTGAAGGAAAAATCAGAAGTGTTTGGAGCTTTCAAGCATTTTCATGCATATGCAGAGAGAGTAATAGGTCAAAAGCTTAAAAGAATGAGGTCTGATGGAGGGGGAGAATACTTCTCCCAAGAGTTCAATGATTATCTTTGGAATGCAGGTATTAAGATAGAAATAACATGTAGGTACACACCACAACAAAATGGTGTAGCAGAAAGAAGGAACAATACTTTGGTTGAGTTTGCTAGAGCTATGCTTGTGGAAGCAGCTAAGGAGGTCATATGGATGTAGACATTGTTCAAAAGCTTGGGCATTGATCAAGGTATACCTACAATACATGGAGATAATATGAGTTCACTTTATCTTGCAACAAATCCAGTATTTCATGCAAGAACAAAACATATAGAGATACATTATCATTTTCTGAGAGAAAAGGTAATGGAGAAATAAATTGAAGTGGAGTACATTTCTACTAAAGATCAGATAGCAAACATAATGACAAAGAGCTTGGATGGTGTGAAGACCAGCAGATTCAAAAGCATGGCAGAAGTAAAAGAAAAGAAGATGATATGAAGAAACAGAGAATGTCAAATAGTGATTGAGGGGGAGCTGTTGGAGAAACAATCACTAATTGGACATATATTTGAAGGTCAAAGCTTTAGAAGAAAACCACATGCCTATGTGAAGGGACAAATTCACAAGTGTATTATACTTGTAAAGTTAGTTCACTTTAGTTCTAGAAGTTTTTTTTTAAATCACGAGAATAAGAAAATCTATATAAGTTAGTTTGTATCAACTGACGCGATGAGGAAGACAATGAGAGAGTGAGTTAGAACTCATTTTGTATGATTGAGAATAGTCGGGCTTCTCTATTTGAGAAAGCACCTGTGTATTTTTTAGGTTTCATAGTTATGAAAAGAGTTAATTAAACTTCTGTGTATAAGTCTTCTTCTTCCATCTCCAAAGTTTGTCTTATGTGAAATGATTTCAAAAGTTCAAGTTTTCCAATCAACTCGATGCCTGGCATCGAGTTTATGCTGATAAGTCATTGTTTTCATTCTCAGAGTTTTATGTGTTGTCAAATCTTTTAAAAACATGAGCTTTGTGGAGCAACTCGATGCCTGGCATGAGTTTCAGCATAAAGTCGATGCCTGGCATCGACTTCTAGCATCAAAGTGCTTTGTTCATGTCTTGTGTTCAAGTAGCCATTTTTAGGTGTCAAAAAAGAGGCTAAAAAGCACCAAGTCGATGCCTGGTATCGACTTTTGGTTGCAAGTCGATGCTAGGCATCGAATTTTCATTTTAAGACACTCAAAATTACTAAAGGAGGCAAAATTTCTAGTTTTGGAAAGTCATACAGGGTGATCTTGTGAAGGCCATATCTTGAGTTCTAGAGATCCGTTTCTTACAATAGCTTCTTGGAAAGCTCTACTCTTCTACTTTCATTCCCTAAAAGATCTTGGAGAAATAATATTTGAGTCAAGAGAAAGTAGCAAAATGCTGAAGGTATGTCATTTCAATGACAAGAGAGTTCTGTAGAAGCAAAGTTCTCAATTTAGGCTATCATTTCTCAAAGTTTGGAGTGGCAATGAGTTAATGGTGACCATAGAGGTGTTCTAGTGTCACATTAATTCATTTCTTGTGGTGTTTAACACATCAACAATATGTATATGTATGTGTATATGTATATGTATATGTATATGTATATGTATATGTATATGTATATGTATATGTATATGTATATGTATATGTATATGTATATGTATATGTATATGTATATGTATATGTATATGTATATGTATATGTATATGTATATGTATATGTATATGTATATGTATATGTCTATGTATATGTCTATGTCTATGTCTATGTATATGTCTATGTCTATGTCTATGTCTATGTCTATGTCTATGTCTATATATATGTCTATGTATATGTATATGTATATGTATATGTATATGTATATGTATATGTATATGTAGATGTATATGTATATGTATATGTATATGTATATGTATATGTATATGTATATGTATATGTATATGTATATGTATATGTATATGTATATGTATATGTATATGTATATGTATATGTATATGTATATGTATATGTATATGTATATGTATATGTATGTGTATATGTATATGTATGTGTATATGTATATGTATATGAATATGTATATGTATATGTATATGAATATGCTTATGTATATGTATATGTATATGTATATGTATATGTATATGTCTATGTCTATGTATATGTATATGTCTATGTCTATGTCTATGTATATGTATATGTATATGTATATGTATATGTATATGTATATGTATGTGTCTATGTCTATGTCTATGTCTATGTATATGTATATGTATATGTATATGTATATGTATATGTGTATGTATATGTATATGTATATGTATATGTATATGTATATGTATATGTATATGTATATGTGTATGTGTATGTATATGTATATGTATATGTATATGTGTATGTATATGTATATGTATATGTATATGTATATGTATATGTATATGTATATGTATATGTATATGTGTATGTGTATGTATATGTATATGTATATGTATATGTATATGTATATGTATATGTATATGTATATGTATATGTATATGTATATGTATATGTATATGTATATTGTGTACCTAAGTATCGACTTAGGGACTTGTGGAGAAAGAGACTGTACCTCAATCCCCCTCAAGTTCATATAGTGGGGATTCACGCTTTAATTATCAATCCAAAGAGTATCAAAACCTAGCCGAGTGTATGAAGACATGCATTCAAATAATGGTCAATGCAAATGAAATCTAACAAAGTAAAAGTAAGTATAAATCCATCACATTCAAGCTTTCAAAGTCAGCTATGGTGTCGCGACACTTCGAACAGTAGTGAACAATAAATCGAGCTTTTTCTCAGCTCCGAACTCTGAATATAGTGAATAGCGGGTCCATTTCGAAGCTCTCGAGAAGACACATCCAATGATGTTGTTTTCACTCAATTCTTATACTCCTGCTTCAAGTTATGAGCAAAATAATGAGTCGGGGGAATGATCTTCCTACACTTCAGCACTTCGTACACTTCAGACACACCTTATCAACAGCAAACAAGCACTTTCATGGATAGACAGCACTTCTCAGCACTCTTTCCAAGCATCACACATGCATGCAAGCTCACAAGGAAGAAGATACAGAGAGGAGAAGACACAAATTCGAATTTGTGTGCTCTTGATTCTCACAATGACAAAAAGTGTTTACAAAGAGTCACAAAATGACTTATATACATGTGCCCTAAAAATGGTCCTTTCATACAAGAGATCGGCACTTTATTAACTAAGAGACTAATTTCCTACTAATTTACAAAGGTAAAGATACAAATCTCATACCCGAGTGCATTTACATCAGAAAAATATTACAAAATGACTATAATACAAAAATGAAGTGTCCAATTCGGAAAAATTTTGGGGCCCTTCTTTTTCTCTGCATCTTTGCTCTTCTTTCCTTTGCAACACTCTCCCCCTCTTTGTCTCTGTCGTCCCTTGACAGGCTTCACTTCTTGTCTGCAGCTCGTTTACTTCTTTCCACTGCATGCATCACTTGGTCGGCCTTGCCTCCTTGTCTGTCTTGCATTGCGTTTTAAAGGCCCTGTTCTTGAATCTTATTTCACATCCTCTGGGACCTGATGCATTCTTTTTTGCTTGTTCTTTTCTTTTCACCACTCGCAACCCATGGAGATGGACTACCTGAGATTTGTAGTCTAGCTCACCAATAACCTCTTTAAATCTGGGTTGTTGTGTTAAGTCGGGCTGCCATGCACACAAACAGTGGAAGGTTTGAAGGTGTTCTTGGTTGCCTTGGCCTCTACCCATTTGGTCAAATAATCCGTTGCTACAATTATGTACTCCGCATGGGAACCTTCAGCCGGTGGGCTAATAGGTCCTACAAAATCTATCCCCCATTTGGTAAACGCTCTGGCACTCATCATAGGCTTTAGTGGCATTTCATCTCTTCTAATTGGATACTTTGTTCGTTGACATGCATCGCATCTTTGGACGTAAGTGGCTGCATCTTGATGTAGAGTTGGCCACCACATTCTAGCGAAGAGAATCATTTTTCCAGTTTTATCTATAGAAAAATGTCCTCTCGCGGCTCCCATATGAGCCATCTCTAATACAGAGACATACTCGTTTATCTCGTGAATCTCGTCAAGTCCTCTTTAGTGCTTGGCAATTCCTTCTTCAAAATGATTTGCAGAAAGAACATTCGGAGAAACTTAAGTATGCATTTATTACTATAAAACACTCATTTATAAATCTAACACTCAAAACTTAACATACTTTAAACCTATGCTATTTCATACTAATTAACTCTTTTATGTTTAACATGCTAATACACTTCTTATATATACTAGTGCACTTTACATGCATGCTCTCATCATATCATAAATGCTCAAGCATAATATTCATGCATACACTAACTTACATGTTCATAAATGCTAATATGCATCTTCTCTAATATGCACATACATTCATTAAACAAATACTCATACACTCATGCATAAAACTCATGCATATGCACTAACTCTAATATGCACATGCACTCTCATATGCACTCATGCATACATCTACTTCATATATACTCTTTCATATGCACATGCATTCTATCATATGCATGCACTTCATATAACTTTAATATGTACATGCATACACATGCATTTATCACACATCACATGCACACATACATCATACATACAACTCATTCATATGCATATGCACTACATACATTTACATGCATACATGCACTTCATCTAACTTTAATATGCACATGCACACATTACATATGCACATGCATCTTACACAATTATGCACATGCATCTTACACAATTATGCACATGCATTCTCATATGCACTCATGCACATGCATACATGCATTCACACATACACATGCATACATGCATCAATTCACATGCACATACACATGCATACATGCATCAATTCACATGCATAATACACATGCATACATCTTAGTTCATATGCATACACGCATCATACATATCATACCTACACATGCATACATCTTACATTCACATGCATACATGCAAACACACATCACACATTCACATGCACACATGCATCGTACATACACATGCATACATGCAAACACATAACCACATGCATACATGCATACACTTTATTACATTCATGTATACATCTCTCATTCATGCATGCATACACACTAAATTATATGCACATGCTCATAAATGCACATGCATTTTAACACACATTGAATTATATGCACACATACAAAAAAAACCCAAACAAAAACTCTCTCTCTCTCTATCTCTCTCTCTATCTCTCTCTCTCTCTATCTCTCTCTCTCTATCGTCCGTGCATATCTACCAATGGAGGAGAGGGGGAGTAAAGGTCATCTCTCTTTCTCTCTCTCTCGCTCTCCCCCCTTTTCTATCGTTCTGTCTACCGCAAGTGATGGAGGAGGGGCGAAGATGAAGAGTATCTCTCTCTCTCTCTCTCTCTCTCTCTCTCTCTCTCTCTCTCTCCCCTTCTTTGTCGTTCTATCTGCCACAGGCGATGGAGGAGGGGGGGGGGGAAGCTGAAGAGTATCCCTCTCTCTCTCTCTCTTTGTCGTTTTGTCTACCACAGGTGATGGAGGAGGGGGGGAGGTGAAGACTCTCTCTCTCTCTCTCTCTCTCTCTCTCTCTCTCTCTCTCTCTCTCTCTCTCTCTCTCTCTCTCTCTCCCCTTTTCTGTCGTTCTATCTACCGCAGTCGATGGAGGAGATGGGGAAGTTGAAAAGTATCTCTCTCTCTCTCTCTCTCTCCCCTTAATCGTTTTGTCTGCTGCAAGCAATGGTGGAGGAGGGGGAGGTGAAGAGTATCTCTCTAGGTCTCTCTCTCTCTCTCTCTCTCTCTCTCTCCCCTTCTCTATCGTTCTGTCTATCGTAAGGGATGGAGGAGGGGGGAGGTGAAGAGTATCTCTCTCTCTCTCTCTCTCTCCCCTTCTTTTTCGTTTTATCTGTCATAGGTGATGGAGGAGGGGGGGAGAGGTGAAGAGTATCTCTCTCTCTCTCTCTCTCTCTCTCTCTCTCTCTCTCTCTCTCTCTCTCTCTCTCTCTCTCTCTCTCTCTCTCTCCTTCTCTATCGTTCTGTCTCCCGCAGGTGATGGAGAATGGGGGGAGGTGAAGAGTATCTCTCTCTCTCTCTCTCTCTCTCTCTCTCTCTCTCTCTCTCTCTCTCTCTCTCTCTCTCTCTCTCTCTCTCTCTCTCTCTCTCTCTCTCTCTCTCTCTCTCTCTCCTTCTCTGTCGTTCTGTCTCCCGCAGGCGATGGAGAAGGGGGGGAGGTGAAGAGTCTCTCTCTCTCTCTCTCTCTCTCTCTCTCTCTCTCTCTCTCTCTCTCTCTCTCTCTCTCTCTCTCTCTCCTTCTCTCTTATTCTGTCTTCTGCAGGCGATGGAGGAGGGGGGGAGGTGAAGGTGAAGAGTCTCTCTCTCTCTCTCTCTCTCTCTCTCTCTCTCTCTCTCTCTCTCTCTCTCTCTCTCTCTCTCTCCCTCCTCTTCTCTGTCGTTCTCTCTTTCGCAGGTGACGGAGGAGGAGGGGAGGTGAAGGTGAAGAGTATCTTTCTCTCTCTCTCTCTCTCTCTCTCTCTCTCTCTCTCTCTCTTTCCCCTTCTCTATCATTCTATCTTCCGCAGGCGATGGAGGAGGGGGGAGGTGAAGAGTATCTCTCTCTCTCTCTAGGATTTGTACCTGCAAAAAGAACATTAACCAAAAAAGTATACAAGTATACATATATATACTTTACATAGAGAACTATGTACGCGTTCATTCTCTTAATTTAGTTAAATCATGCATTCATTTAACTAACACTCACCATGCTACTTAAACTAACTCATGCATATCTATAATTAACTAACACATAAGCACACTAATACTAATACACACACATAGAACTATTTACATTAATAATAATAATAAAAGATAAAAATATATATTAGCTATATTAAATAAGTATTTCAATTAAATATTATAATTTGTTTATTTATTATACTCAACGCTATTTCCTTTAACTTATAAATTAAATACATATATATTAATTACTCATATAGATATAATTATATATATATATATATATATATATATATATATATATATATATATATATATATATATATATATATATATATATTAATTTTTATTAACTATATATATGCAACAAGATACATAGACATAGACACATTGACACACATAAAAACATATTAACACTAGTACCAAAACAGGACACTATAGTGTCCTTTTTTCTAATTAAAAAAAAATCACACATACTAATCAAATAAAATTTTGTAAAAACCTTAAATCCCCATAACGATCTATACCTAGATGCTCTATAAAAAATATATATTTTTTAAATAACCTTTTTTGATAACTCAAAATATAGAAATGATTGAATATGGTTGAGAAAAATTGTTTTTCTGTAAACTTATATATGAGAAGAAATAAATATGTCCATAAAAAGAATTTTCCTCCTATTGGAATCAAATTTCTAATGTTAACTTATTATCATATAATCATTTAAGACAAGTCTTGGGAACTAGAAAAATCATTTTTATAATAAAAAAATTAGTACAATATAGGGTGCACATTATATAGTTATACACTTTAGTAGCCTTCTATATGATATTGATTCATAAAAACACTAAAATGGTTTGTGTTTTATTTCAAAAACCATGATGTAGTATCACAAAGACATGCTACATGTATTTGAGCCAATAATTTTTATATGTATCTTGCATACGACTAAAAATCTCAATATTTCATTGAATGGCCATATTCTTGTCTATAAAAAATAAAAATTCATTCTAAAAAATAGTTTTTATCAATGTTATAAGGTATATATTATGAATTCCAAATAATTCTATAAACATTATAAACTACTTTATATAGAAAAAACTAGCATATTAACTTTAATCATGTAGCATATGCAATATTTCCTCATAAAATGACCGTTTCTTAGCGTTGAAAAATAGTGGTATTGTTTAACTTGAAGAAACAACATAGAAATTCGACTCCTAAGGTTGTGGAAAAAATATTTCTAGTTGTAATAATATCAAATAGTGTTTTGATAATAAAAAATGATGCATGTTCATACCATCACTTTGCAAAATAATTCATAGATGATAAGATTGTCATATCACAAATGAGATTCATTTTATGCCATAAACCTAGTAAAATTCATTACAAATCCCTAATTATGGATAGAAACATGTTGACATATATGAAATAAAAGCTTTTATTGCATTTAGAACAATGAAAATTATGAGATCATGATTTTAGTAAAAAATAACCACTAACTGACATCACTATAATTTTTGTGCCGATATTGAAATTAGCATCATAAAACTATTGAATAAATATAATTTTTATATCCTTTAATCAAAAATATATTTTTCTAAAATTATTCAACCCTTATGTCAACATGTTGCATAGTTACATTTATAAATGGTTCCTTCTAGTAATCTAAAAAATTCATCAATCATTGTCTCTTTTTCAGGACACTAAAGTGTCCAAGTACAACACTAGTGTTAACACACATACACATACACGCTCCTTTAAGGAAATTTAACCAATTCATATGTTTAACTGTACTCACATACATCAAGAAACTCCATATATCTACCCATGTTTAGGTAGAAAAAAATTCATAAACACATAGACATAGGTGCACACATATGTATCTTTTAAGTATACATATGCAAATACACACATATGGGCATAAAACCCACATTCACACTCACACTCTTAGACACATGAACACATACATAATTAAGTGCATTCACATATATATAGATATAACCCTATAAACATAGGAACATATACATATCCATACTAAAATTCTCCTTCATTCTCACATAGATATCCTCATATGATCATGGACACACAGAAACTCACTTAGTGATCTCATAAACATATAAATGGACATAAAATGTAGAGTCCAAATAAGGGATCAATTATCCCTTCATTCTCTGTTCAGAACATATTTTCCTCTTTTGCCTACAGGTACTCAAGAGAAAAGATTAGACAAATCAGAAGAAATGCATAAAAAAAATTTAAGAGAGATAACAATTAATCATTTTGAAATCAAAAAGTTTTTATTTTTCTGAGTGTTGATAAGGAGTTGGAAATCCTTCCAACAACGCATGGAGTTATTCAGATGTTTTTGAGGTTATTTAGAAGAATATTTAAAAGATAGTTTTTTACTTATTATTTTGTAAAAATAATAGATTGCTTTAGAATTGGCATTTTTGTAACAATAGTAGACCACGATTTTGTAAATAAAGCAGATTTTTGTAAAAGCACACTTTTTCAAGCACCACCCTCATGTATCTTCTATTTAGGGTGTAATGAAAAATACCTATAAATACACATGCTCTGGTAGAATCATCCATTAGAGTATGTGGGGGGAGATTGTACCCAATTTGGTGTGAATTCTCTTGCCACTTCCAATTCTATGAGTAACCTTGTGAGTGAACTTTTGTTTCTATAATATCCTCTATGTATGCGTGTCTATGCAATCCAATCAATAGTGGTATCAGAGCAAAGGCACGTCTATGGAGGTGGTTTTTCAATGTCCGGTTGTAATTCGTGGTGTTCACTCGTCTGTCGTTTCAAATGTTCGTTCCAGGTTTTGGCTTATCAAGTTCATTTGTTTTTGGTTCACCAGTTTGTTTTTTCAATTTTTTCCGAATTTGGTACTGTGCAATGTGCTCACTATACTCCTTGTACTCCCTGTGCTCAGTGTACTCCCTGTACCCCTTGTGCTCACTATGCTCACAATGCTCACTATGATCCTTGTACCTCCTATGCTCATTGTACTCATTGTACCCACTATGGTCATTGTGATCAGTGTGCTCACTTTGCTCACTGTATCCCCTGTGCTCATTGTGCAATGTTCATTGTTCTAGTTTGTGGTTCAGTTATCAAATTAGTTTATCAAGTTTGTTTATCAAAATAGTTATCATTCCATTACTCCAGCTTGCATTTTCTCATCAATTGGCAATCATTTCAACTGTCCAATCTAGGTTTTCATTTATCAAGTTCGTTTGTTTTTGGTTCACTGGTTTGTTTTTTCAACTTTTTTTCAAATTTGGTAGTGTGCACTATGCTCATTGTATTTCATGCACCCCATGTGCTCATTGTACTCCTTGTACCCCCTATGGTCACTGTGCTCATTGTAATCTATGTACCCCATGTGCTCACTGTACTCACTATACCCATTGTACCCCATGTGCTCACTGTGCTCATTGTACCCCATGTGCTCACTTTGCATTGTTTAATGTTATAACTTGGTTCAGTTATCAAATTAGTTTATCAAGTTCGTCTATCAATTTGGTTATCATTCGGTTACCCCTTCCGCTTACTCCAAGGTGTCGACTAAGGCATATAGCTATGGCATAACTTTGGCATCTTTCTCTAGCACTCATGGTTCTTTTGGTTCACTTTGGTTCCCTTTGATAGAGCTATAGAATAAATTTTGCATCTTTGGCTTCTTCAGCTCATGGTTCTCTTGGTTCACTTTGGTTCACTTTGGTTCCATTGGCAATCGTTAGCTATGCGCGAACTAATTCTAAATTTGGCTAAGAACTATGGCATAACTTTGGCATCTTTGGCTTCTCTAGCACTCATTGTTCTCTTGGTTCACTTTGGTTCACTTTGATTCACTTTGGTTCCCTTTGATAGAACTATAGCATAACTTTGGCATCTTTGGCTTCTTTGGCTCTCATGGTTCTCTTGGTTCACTTTGGTTCCATTGACTACATGCGAACCAATTCTAACTTATGATTGTCAATAAGTGCTTAGTTATTTCCCTAGTTAGCTTACTTATTTCTCTAGTTAGCCTACTTACTTCCTTATTTAGCATGTAGGGAATTTGAACCCACAACCTCATACTTCCAAGAGATAAGCTTTATCTGCTAGCCTATTTTCACTTTTTGATACCCCATTGCTTTTAATTAATATTTAACATTACTTTTACCACTCTCTTTCCTCCACTTATTTATTTATTTACTTAGTTATTTATTTATTTAACAATATCTTTTATTTATTTATTTACTTATTTGTTTGTTTATTTATTTAATTATTTATATATATATTTATTTAATTATTTATATATTTATTTATTTATTTATATATATATTTATTTATTTCCTATCTAACACTTTCATTTATTTATTTATTGTATTTCCAACACAAAAGCCTTCCTTTCTATTTCAATTCAGATATTGCTAACATTATTCTTGGATGTTTAGTAATAGGTTAGGGCCCTACCCATACACAGAGAATTCTGGTAAGTTATTTATTAAATGTATTTCTTCATCATGGTAAATCATCAATTAAATGTATTTTTCCATATCATGGATTTCCAAAAGTTATTCTATTAGATCAACATGTCCATTTTTGTAATCACTTTTGGATTGCATTATTTCAAAATTGAGGTTCCAAAATAGACTTTAGCTTTGCATTTCATTTTGAAAGTAATGGGCAAAGTGAAGCTACAAATAGTACTATTTTAGATTTATTACCTTGTTATTCTTTACATAATCCAAGTAATTGGGATGAGAAACTTCCTTTACTACAATTTGCATATAATAACACAACACATAGCACTATTGGACGTGCACCATATGAAATTGTGTATGGTAAAATGCTTCCCACTCCCATGACTCTCACTCAAACTAATATACCTATGGCTGGTTCTTTTGCACAAGATCATATTTCTACACTTCATGAGGTTCATGAGCACATTAAAAAGAGCCAAGAATATTACATGTGTAATGTTAATAAGAAACGAGTAGCTAAACAATTTGATGAAAATGATTTTGTATGGTTATGAATAATTGAAAGATGTTTGAAAAATATTTCATAGCATCTAAGGTTAACTTGCACCATGTTATTATGGACCTTTCCGTATTATTCAAAAGATTAATGAGAATTCTTTTATATCTTCTCATTTGAATATACATAATTCTTTTCATATTAGTTCATTGAAACAATTTAAAGGAACATTACCACTCACTCCTATTTTAGATGATCCTCCTTTACTTGAAGAGAATGCTGAAATTTTAATTCCACAAAAAATACTTGATTATGATGTTACTACTACACGCACTAGTAAGCAATACCATAGATATTTAGTTAAATATAAAAATCTCTCACTTGAAGAATCTCAATGGATTCATAAGACATCACTAACTCCACATTATGATCCTTTGATTTCTACTTATTATTCACAATCACATTAAATTCCTGTTTTCCAATTTCATGCATGTGTTTATACATGGAACTTGCTTATAATTGTTAAGTGATGGGACATGTGACTGGCCATCCATGTCTATTTTACTTTTATCAACTGAAGTCACTTGCTCATCAACTGGGAGGCATGTTATACTTTATGGAATAATGGAATGTTATATGGATTTTAATGCCTTAAGGGTTTTAATGTGATTTGTGTTTTGATTTAGCAGGTGAAGACTCATGAGGGTGTAAATGCACGTGGAATTATTCAAATACTTTTGAAGTTATTTAGAAGAATATTTAGAAGATAGTATTTTAGTTATTTTTTGTAAAAATAATAGATCACTTTAGAAAGCGAAGTTTTTGTAAAAATAGTAGATCACAATTTTGTAAATAAAGCAAATTTTCATAAAGGCATGCTTTTCAAATTGCCACCCTAATGTATCTTCTATTCAGGTCATAATGAAAAATACCTATAAATACACATGCTGTGATAGACTCATCCATCAGAGTATGTGGGGGGTGATTGTACTCAATCTAGTGTCAAGTCTCTTGTCTCTTTCTATTCTCTCAGTACTTTTGTGAATGAGATTTCTTTTCTATAATATCCTCTACGTACATGCGTTTGCGGGATCCGATCAAAAGCTATTGCTAGAAATTTAGGGTTCGGGTTATAACAAAATAATTCTCAAAATCAGAACAACGGATGCTTCAATTATGGAGTAGATCATCCTACAAACTTCTGTCAAAAACCTAGAAACTTCTTCCAAAGTGATAAGAGAGTAGTGCAATTCTTTCAGCCTAAAAGAAATTGCATTGAAGACTAAGAAAAATTGAACCCTACATGGGCCTTGTAAGGATCCCTAATTCTTAGGGATTAAGCTTAATTCTGTTCTTGTTTAAGGGGACAAAGTGCATTTAATAGGGCACTTTTTAGTGGGCTAGAGTAGGGATTTTTTTAGGCTTTACTAGGTGTTGAAGCTCAAGGTCAAGGACAATCATAATAAGTGCAACAGAGAAATGGATACACAAGAAGAAGGAGCACATAGGGAACTCCAAGAAGTGTATGTCAAATTTTCAAAAGAACTCCCTATAAAATAGTGATTTTCATCACTAAAAACCTTTGTAAATACCATTTTCCATTTTTGTAACTCCATTTTGTTCAAGCCGAGGAGTCCTCGAGCTTGAGGATAGTAGAAGTATCATCCTACCAATTTTCATAATTTTTAGACTTCGTTTGAGCCCTCAAATAAGCCTTGGAACCTAATTTTTACCTAGGTCGGACACTAGGTCTGGATAGGGCCAAAACTAGTCAAAAAACTATAAAAAGAGCTAGAGAGCTCATTTTTGGGGTTAGCTGGTGAGAGAATAGAGCTTTTGTGAGAGAACTCTTTTGGCAATCAAAGCTTTCCATTGTTCCTCTCTTTGATCTTGCCTTGTGTGTGTGTGTATGTGTGTGCATGCTTGTGTGCTTTCACTCACACACTAGTGCCTTCACTCGCTCGTGGTCTTCATACCGGTCCTCACGTCTTCGCAGATTGACAAGTAAAGGAGGTGGTGCTTACGCTTGAGCTACACCAAATTTTGGCACCGTTGCTAGGGAGAGAGCTTCAAGGATGAGCGTTGTGATGGTAAGATCATAGATTTGTGACGTTGGAAGGTAAGAAAATTGTTCATTTTCTGATTTTTCTTCTCCATCTTCATCTTCATCATCTCCATCTTCATCCATCTTCATCTTCATAGAAATTTCTTGTTTTTTTAGTGCATTTTCACCATTTTCATACCATATTTCATGCATTATTGTGTGGAAAGGAGTTAGGAAGTGCAAGAGAGAGCAAGCGCCTGTGTTTTTTCACGATTTTCTACACATACGGAGCTCGCCATTGCTCGGCGCTCAGAAATTCGAAGTTCCCGCCAAAAAACACGATTCTGTGATGAAAATCGCAATTCTGTGAAAAATTCAATTTTTTTTTTAAATCACAATTTTCTATTTCCCACCTAAAAGCTCTCTGAAGGAAACATGATTATGAGGTCATTCTCAAAAACGTGATTCTCTAGTTGTGCTCAGAATCGTGATTCTCTAAATTTTTCAAAAACACGATTCTCTAGTCACCCTCAGAAGCGTGATTTTTCTTGTCGATTCTCAAAAAATACGATTCTGAGCAAAAACACGATTCTCAGCCAAAAGCGCGATTTTCAAGTAAAAACACGACTTTGAGAAAACACGATTTTCAGTGGGCTCAAAATCACGATTTTCACAAATCACGATTTTCACAAATCACGATTTTCAGCCAAAAAACACGATTTTCTGAAGACACGATTCTCTGTGGCCTCAAAATCGCGATTTTCAAAACACGATTCTCTAAGGTACAAAATCGCGATCTGGTAGACACCTAGGCAAGGATAAATAAAGCATTAGATCTTCTGATGCTAGTGTCAACCATACAGCTAAGTCTTGGGCTCAACAACTAAGTGGGAATCCTTACGTACTAAGCTCAGACACAAGTGACTCAGAAATGTCTTTTAGCATGGGAAAACCTGTAGATGGCTCAAGAACTGCCCATCTACAAACACCAAAAGGTCCCTATAAGACACAGTTGGAATATATTCAGACCAACCGATTAGGTGCTCGCATCTATGAGGACGGCCTAAGCCGATTAGTGGTCCAACTCAAAAATGCAGATCAACCCTTTGGACTTGAACACCTAGTAGTCAAGTTTGAAGAAGGTTCATACATTGATAAGGAAGGAACCATGTATGTGGTCACCAACCTACCAGGTAGGACTGATGAGTTTAGAAATTTCATTCGTGAGAATGAGATAGGAGACCTAGAACAAGGAAATGTAGGACAAGGACCCCAGACTCCTAGAGGTAAGTCAGTTTCGACCAGAGTGATCACTCCAGATTGGATCCCTCAAGACAACAAAAGCATAGAACTATTCTTGAATAGAGAAACAAAGGAAGCCTTTTGGAGATTCAAGCCAGATCAACCTAGCCAATTGGGCATAGTCATCATCTACGAGTTCAAGGATCCAGAGACACCAGGCAAAGTTGTCTACCTGGATAACACATCAGAGAAAATGTTCTTGGTAACAGAACATGATAGACATGCATATACTTGGAAGAGTGAATTGATTTTCCCTCCATCAAGATCCAATGTTTCCCATGGCCTCCAACGAGTAGGATCATCCCAAGCTCATGAAGCCCAGAGAGAAAGAACTAGAGAGAGCCCTGAGGTAAGTTTTGCACACACTGTGGGTAGAAATAGATCAGGATTTGAAAATGAAGGACCTGAAAGAGAGAGACATCAAGCACATAGGCAACAAAGAGATGAACATGATTTTTCATTGCCTAGACCCTGAGAGCAACCAAGAACCCTTAGACCCACTCAAGTGATCAAGGCAATGAAGAATTATTTTGACGGGATAGGAGATCCTTATGATCATGTGGCAGAGTTCAAACAAGTGTTAAGAGCTGAACAGGTTGAGGATTTGTTCACCCAGTACGAGGCATTTGGTTTGACTCTTAAGGGCACTGCCTTAGCTTGGTTTCAACCACTGAGTAGTCACAACTATCCGATATAGATCAACTGCTAGACAAATTCATTGTAGAATTTTCCAAGAGTGGTATCAGGCATAACACATCATCCTTGATCCACAGCTTCAAGCAGACACCCCAAGAAACAGTGCGACTAGCAAGAAGAAGGTTCAGAGAGTACTTAGAAAGATGCCTTGTGCTAGAGTTGCCCACACATGCCAAACAAGTGGCCTTGTTCTTAGATGGCCTACTGAGCACAAAGTTAAGATCATATGTGTACTTGAAAGAGCTTAGAAGCATAGAAGAGTGTGTGCGGACCTGCATTGACATAGAAGAAAACTTGGGTGAGGAGTGAGGACTATCCAAACTCTATCAAGACTCTGACAGTTCTACTAGTCATACCTCCAGAGCCTCCACTGAGCTGGATGAGATAGCAGAGCAAGTTGCCAAGAAGCTAGGAGTTTAAAGCAAACAAATACCAAGAGTCACCTCATTAAACCGATGTTACACTTGTGGAGGTGACCACATGGCTAATGTATGCCCATTGCACAACCAGAACATGAGAGAAAGGAATGCTCCATATTGCACTATTGAGAGAAAATACACGAACCACACGGCTCAAGATTGTCCATACAATAGACAGGCTGTTAGACAGAATTATCAGCAACCTTACCAACAGGATAGGTATCAGAACCAATACCAACCGCCATATTATCGACCACAACAACAGTATCAGGAACCATATAGGCCACAACAAGTCCTAGGAAACCAACCACCAGCGCCTGCCAATGTAATTCCAGTTAAGTATGCAGTGGCAGAAGAGAACCTTAATAGAGCATTGGTGCCAGTGACCCCACAAATCTCAGAGAATGACTCTCATGCTCATAGTTCAGACTACTCCCATGAAGGTAGTCCACATGCTTCTTACAGAGAGTCACCTGAACATAGTGAGATTTACCCGTATCAATATGAGGCACCACCTATGAAACAAAATTGGGAGCATGAATACTCCAATGTCATGTACACAAATGCTAACCCTAGGCCCCAATTGAGACAAGTAAGACCACAAGCCCCTAGAGGACCATGTTTCAAATGTCAAGGCGATCATTTCATTCGTGAATGTCCAGTCCAAGAAACCCCTCCACTGCACCCAAGATTACACCCATTAATGTGGTAGGCTTAGTGGCGGATTCAAGTTCAAGTAGCAGTAATGTGGCTCCTATACAAGCTGTCACTAGAGCACAAGCCTTAAAAGAGGATAAACCAGCAGAGCAATCAGAGTCGAGTGAATCGGGAGAACCTAGTAAGAGGAAAACAAGAACATGGAAGGATACTAGAGAGAAGGCCAATCGCAAGTGGAATAAAAAGTTATCAGAACTAGAAGAAAGCTTGAAAGAAGCGAAGACAAAAATAGATGACATTGCAACTCAAAGCTCCTCGCATGCTGAAACTCCATCCACATCACCTCATCCCACCCCACCACCCATTGTAAATAGACCGCAACCAAGGTCTGTTCTTGCAGATCCAATCCCAGAAGGCTTGGACATGATGTTCAAGGCCTACCATGCTCGACTTCAAGAAGGGCCAACAGCTGTAAACCTAGACAAGAGTTACCCTAGAGCGGATTTAGAGATTGAACAGATGAAAATGGTAGAACAAGCTCAAGCTATACTCGAGACTAGTCAAAAGTTCAATCAGATAAACTCTGCCAAACTGGATTTGCATTTCCAAGGCTTACTAGAAAGATTAGAGCAATTGGTAAACAAACCACAAGTTTCTTTACCTCCACAGGCTCAACTAGTTATCGAGAGAAGAAGCTCACCACCAATGGGAGCTTATGTTCCTAATTCCATGGATGTTGGAATACCTCCTTCAATTCAGGAGCACTCTCAAGAGTTCTTGCGGGAAATACAAGAGGAGAAATGGGCCAAGGAGAAGGGTAATTCACCTCCTATTCATAAGATTGATGACCTTCATGATCAATTTCCCCAAGACATTCCATCTATTTACGGAGATGAAGCAGAACAACAAGAAGATGAAATATTAAATTTTGAATCTAATACCTTAGAAGAACTGCCTCAGTTTCCAGGCCCATGGGAATCTGAGTCTCTTCAGATCAGAGCTCCCACAATATTGGTAAGAAATGAAGACTCAGTGGTTCCAAGAAACACTGATGTCGTGAACAATACCAAGGTTCAGTGTCATCTCACTGTAGAAGAGTTGCTAAAAGCAAAACCTAAGCTATGGAATCATGTGAAGGATAAGGTCCCAGAACTTGATTCCAAAACGCCAAAAGTAGGCTCTAAGCGTAAAGTACCAGAGATACCTCTAGACAAAATAGGGGACATGTGTGAGGGTGAAGGAGGCAATACTTATCTTCTGATCACCTACCAAGGTTACACAACCAAAGCAATCATAGATTCAGGTGTTGGTGTGGCTATTGTGACCACCTCCTTGTGGAAGAAATGCGGCTAAACTGTTGGAGTTTATTGACCTCCAAAATATAGCTGGAAGTAGGTGGAACCCCCTAGGAATAAGTAGACCTTCTCACAAACTTCATCACAGAAAACCAATCATGCTTGCAGAGCTTATTGTTCTCTACTCACTCAACATTTTTCAAAACTATTTTTACCACATACACTAGAGACCAAGATCTTTCCAATGAGCCAAAGAACACTCAATTTGGATAAATACACAAGGAGATATGACCTCTGCAAGTTGGAGGTTTAATGGAGACCTTCAGCAGGGGTGAAACCCGAGAACACATACTACTTGCAGAGAGTATTGCTCTCAGCTCACAAATCCAATGATTATGAAAATTGATCATATGAAGATAGACAGAAAGAGCTTTCAAATGAGCTATCAAACATATAATTTGGATACATAATGAGGGAGATACAAGCTCTGCAATCTCTACATACAAAACTACAGCAGCGTACAGATACACATATGACTCTCTTGGACTTCCCACAAGATCACGACTTTTCTCCTCTTTTTATAGCATGGTGAACTAATCTAAAACCTTTCTAATACATCTAAATTCGTGGTAGACACTTGGGTGGAGATTTTACATGACTCAAGTGCTCAAATAAGTAAAGTATTGATGGACTTTGAGAACTAGCCACATCAACCTTCCACTAGGACACCACTGCAGCTCCCTTATGACTCACTAATTTGACTCACCATGTTCTAGAACTCACGTGGTATTTTAGCTATATTTCATGAATAATATGAGCCTTCTTGAAGTATTTGAAGACTTCCCAAAGGTATTTACATAATTTGAAACTTGTACCCCACATAAAACAAATATTCACAACAAAAACCACATTAAGACCAACTAGAATGAAGCTTCAAATGGCCGACGGTCATTTTGAAAGACCTCTAGGATTGCTCGAAGGGATAACCTCTATATGTGAATTTGAAAAAAATAATTTCTATGAGATGGTCCTAGGAAGACCCTTCCTATGACAATTGCAAATAGTACAGGATTGGAGAACCAACTCCTTGTACTTACAACACTTAGGGGTCACCACCGAGGTCAATTTGAAGGATTACACCTTCAGAGATGTACCACCCCTATAGTGAAATCCTATCCACAAAGCAAAAGAAGATTCTATCTTTGTGCATTCTAGAAGTTGACCTGATCCATCCTGGTTGCATGAAGATACTCATTTGTGGATGTGCAAGGTCATGGAGGAAGAGGAAAAACGCTTAAAAGTAAGAGAAGAAGGAACTTCTCCAGGAGATAGACCAATTAAAGACCCAGCCTATACACAGATGATCTTTCCAGATGAGGAATTTGAGCCTCATGGTTGGGCAGAAATCTTAGCTACCATGGACATTGCAGTCAATGAAGAACAATGGACACCTCATTGTGATGAGGAGGGTTATGATATTTTAGTGTTCATGTGTCAGCCCTTGCTAAAAGAATGTGACCCTAGTGATGTCATAGAAGAAGAAGAGAAATGACGATCTAGAGTCCATTGTGATGGATAGTTGCTTTACCTCAGAAAAGCACTATTTAGAAGATGTAGGAGTGTTTAACCAAAAAGAAAAAGAACCTCTCACAAGCATTAAAACGGTAAATTCAAAGGATAGAAGTGAGAGTAGTCAAAAGAAAAAGAAAAGAAAAGCAGTGAAACAAGAACAGGGAGAGGCCATCATAGGAGAATCATATGATAATAAAGTTCTATTAAGGGAATATAGAGACGTGTTTGCATGGCACTATAGAGACTTGAAGGGGGTAGATCCGAGGATATGCTCTCATACAATCCCCATGACTGCTGACGCCAAGCCCACCAAACAGAATCCCTACACATATAATGATACTTATGCAGCTAAAATAAAAGAGGAAATTGATAGGTTGATTGAAGTTGGATTTATCTATGAGATTGAGCATACTGAATGGGTGTCCCCCATTGTAGTGGTGCCTAAGAAGAATGGAACTTTGCGTGTGTGTATTAACCTTAAAAAAGTTAATGCTGCTACCATCAAAGATAGCTATCCACTTCCAATCACCGAACATTTATTGGAGCGTGTTGCAGGCAAGGAAGTTTATAGCTTCCTTGATGGGTTTTCACGTTACAACCAAGTAGCCATTGCCCTTGAAGATCAACACAAGACGGCTTTCACCACCGAATGGGGAATCTTTGCATTTCGTGTGATGCCATTTGGGCTCACCAATGCACCTACAACATTCCAAAGGCTCATGTGTCATGTCTTCAAAGAGTTCTTGCAAAAGAGCTTAGAAGTATATGTGGATGATTTATGTGCTCATTCCCAAGTAAGAAAATACCACATCCCTGAGCTCAGACAAATCTTCAACAAGTGTAGAGAATATCGAGTGTGTCTAAACCCAGAGAAATGTGTATTCATGGTATGACAAGGCAAAATCTTAGGTCATATCGTTTCTAAGAACGGAATATCAACAGATGAGGACAAAGTAAGAGCCATAGCAGAGCTTCCATGGCCAAGGAACGTTAAAGAGGTACAACCTTTTATAGGCCATTGTGGATATTACCGTAGGTTTATCCACATGTATGCGATCATAGCTAAACCTCTTTATGGTTTGTTGAAAAATTTTGAGTGGAATGACGAATGTGAAAATTCCTTCAATGAGTTGAAGAAACATTTGTGCACAACACCAATACTGACCAGTCCTGATTGGAATAAACCATTCCATGTCCATGTGGATGCCTCCAATCACGCCATAGGATGTGTGCTAGCACAACCCACAGGTGAAGGAAATCTAGACTTGCCTATAGCATACGCTAGCAGACAACTCACTGCAGCTCAACAAAATTATACAACAACAAAGAGAGAAGGTTTAGGCATGGTATATGCTGTGAAGAGGTTTAGGCACTATCTATTGGCCAACAAGTTCAAGTTTTTCACTGATCATCAAGCTTTGTTATATTTGGTCAATAAACCTTGCAATACAGGACGCCTAGTAAGATGGTTCCTCTTGCTAATGGAATATGACTTTGAAGTTGTTGTTAAGAAAGGTAGAACCTCCGGGCAGATCACCTTTCTCGCATTACTTCAAGAGAGTCACCTCAAGGAGTGTCTGATGACCTACCTGACGCTTATCTGTTCAATTTGGAGTTGTTCCGAAATGGGCAAATAAGTTGGTACCAGTCTTAACCTTCGGACTCGCAAATAAGAATGTGAAAACCTCACAAGAAGAAATTGTAAAATCACAAAAGTATCACATACTGGCAGGAAGCATGTATAAACAGGATACAGAGGGTGTATTATCTTGCTGTGTTGAGGACGATGAACGTAGTAGTTGGTTGCAACAAGCTCATGAAGGATTGCTAGGAAATCACTATTCTAAACAACGAACATTGCAGAATCTAAAGCGTGTAGGAGTGTATTGGCCTAGCATGGACAAGGAAATACATGAGCGAATTAAGAATTGTCTAGTATGCCAAGCAAAACCCCGAGTGGAGCATGCAACTCTTTATCACATGTCATTAATTCCAGATTGGAGTGCTCCATTGGTAGAATTTATGCGATCAAGAACATTATCCAAAGAGGCTAGTCTAGCAAGACGATGGAGCATGGAGCAAGAGGCTCAGGACTGTGCCTTAGTAGGAGACAACTTATATCAAAGAGGCAAGGATGGTTACCTGAGATTGTGCGTTCATGAATCTGACTATTTGAAAGTCTTAGAAACTGCACATAGTGGTGTTGTAGGTGGACATTTTGGTCCTGACTTAGTAATCAAGAACATTCTATTCTCAGGACTTTGGTGGCCCACTCTTCATATGGATGCACATACCTATGTGAAGAAATGTGACACATGCCAACATGCACAATATCTAGTTAGAAAAGATGAGATGCCTTTGAGGCCAATGATGGGAGGACGTACATTCTCGAAATGGGGTATAGACTTTGTAGGTCCTATTAACCCCTCAGCTAGAAACTCCCATGCAGAGTATATTATTGTAGCCACATATTACCTTACCAAGTGGGTAGAAGTGAAAGCCACGACAAAGAATGATGCTCAGACTACGGCTAAGTTCTTATTCGAGAATGTGTTCACGAGATATGGACCACCAATAGAGTTGGTGAGCGATAGAGGCATGTTGGAAGATGCATTTTTGGAAACCTTCTTTGAAGGAAAATAATTGTAAAATGATAGAAATTTGTAAAAATATTTATGCAATTGTTGTAAAAATAAGGAAGAGTCTTCCTTATGTAGGATAGAATCTTATGTATTTTTTCTAGAATTTTTGGAAACTCCTAGATAGCATATTTTTAGAATAATAGAGGAAAGGACCAAAATTCAAGTGTGAAAAGGGACACTTGAAAATGTATATAAGCTAATTTCCTCTATTATGAGGGGGTTGGTTAATCATTTGTTTACATGCTATCCAAGTGAATAGAGAAGGAGTTTTCTGCTGAAAATCGTGTTTTCTCCTCTTTTGTGTGGTTTCTTTGATTTGTGAGTCTTATTCATGTGTATCCATGGAGATTTGTGAGCTTCTATTGTGTAAATCTGTTGAATGTGTATGAAGAGAGCTGACTATTTTTGTGTTGAGTGATGAGTTGATGAACAATGGTGCTGGAGCTGAAAATCGTCTGTTTGCACAGAATCGTGATTGTCTCGTCTGTATGATATAGGTGATATTTTTTTATTTTGACTTCATAATTGTGTTCTGCTGATGAAATAGCATGCAATAGACACCAAGATTGTAGAAAATGGTGGAGATTTGCTCAAGATAATCCAAACCCTAGAAATTCCTCTTCATCTTCACTATTCTCAGAAATCCAGCCATTATTCTCTTATTTCTGGGATTCTATCATCTTGAAGGGGCTGTGGTCTCAAGAATACTTCCAGGATTGACAAAATAAAGATTTATTGTTGATTCTTTATGCTAAATGATTGGAGAGGACAACTCCAAAGATCAATAACAAACATTTTTTGGCGCCGTTGCCGGGGAGTAATTCAAAAGCTTCATTGAAGTTGGACCTGTTGGATCTTCTATTGATGATGGTAACAAACACAAGGAAAAGGTAACACTCTTTAATCAAGAAATGTGAACATGAAAAGGTAGATGTCTTTTGTTTGTCTTTTGGGAAAAAGAAAGCAATAGATCATCTTTTAGAATTGGAAGTGCTGAAATTTTTGTAAATTGATAGTTGCTCATTACATTGTTGAAGTAAAAGTGCAGGTGTGTGGAAGATTTGAGCCAAGAAAGCTAAAGATGAGGTAACATGTGTCTATTCTTGCATTTTTAGAGTTCTTTTTGACCAAGTACTAGGCAATATTGTTGATCTTGGGAAGATAACATGGTTGCACTAAGGAAAAGTCAGTTAAAGTAGCTAGATGCAAGTAGAAAAGATTCATTTGTTAACCAAATCTGAGCATAAATCTTGAGTTGATCTGCATTTTGAAAAGAAATATGTGATTGAGTTTATCTTTGCAAAATTTGCTTGCATTCCATAGCGCATTTTCTTTGGAAAAATTTTCTCATGAACTTTTGTGATAGCTAAGCCATAAGAGATCATAACCAATCAAGGAACATAGGATCAGTAGATCACCAAACAAGAAACCCTAAGTAAAGTGTTCACCTTTATTTTAGGGCAAAAAACCAAAAAAAAAAATCATAAAATTCATCAAAAACAACCAAACAAATTTCTTTTCTTCTTTGGAAGTTGGACTAGAGCTTTGTGGATAAGAGTAATAGGAACCAAGTAAGAGAAAAGCAAAAAATTTGTCAAAAATTAGCAGATTTGAAAAACACGATTTTCTGTACAACATCGCGATTTTCTGATTAATGATTGTGACTATGAGGTAAAATTGCAGGTGATTGTGGAATTGGAGTTGGTAAAGGGTACTGAAGGAGGACAAGAGAGAAGAACACTCAAATTTACAGAAAATCAGAAGTTTAGAAAAAACACGATTTTCTCCACAAAATCGCGATTTTCTGAGTAAGGTTGTGATTTTGATGCAAAAGTACAGGAGTTTGGTGAATTGCAATGAGTAGAGGGTATTGAAAGAGAACAAGAAGAAAGAATACTCAAATTTGCACAAGATAAGATCTACAGAAAAAAAAACACGATTTTCTGCACAAAATCGCGATTTTCTGTAAGGGAAAATTTCTGGAATTTCTAAGCATATTTGGGTTCTTTGAAAAAAGAAAAATTACAAAAGATGTCATCAAGATTGGGTAAGTAAAGATTGGACAAGTGGAAGAGTGAAGAACTGTGGAAATCACACAAAATCGCGATTTTCTGGACACTATAAAAACTTGGAATTCAAAGAAAAATTCATTTGAGTGAGAGTCAGGGAGAGAGTGAGCAAAATCGTGACTTTCTGCAATCAGCTACCATTGGAGAAACTTTCAACCAAGCAAGCAAGGTAAGGAGTCTTAACATCATTTTTGAGTGCATATTCTTGCATTTGAGTGGTTTTATAACACAAAAAATAGAAAATAGCCAAAAATCACGGAATTGCGATCTTCAGAATTTCTGGGTTTTCTGTAGGAAAAAAGTATTTTTTAATAAATCTTCTTCATTGCATGTTAAAAAATCAATAAAGCGATTTTATTAGAAAAAAGAAATCTGAAAATCAACACTTCAAAAAATTCAAAAAATTGTTCAAAATCACGATTCTGAAGTCAACACAAAATCGCGATTTTGAGCACAAAAAACAACATCGCGATTCCCAGAACACGATTTTCATCAGAAAATCGTGTTATTTACAATTGTGAGCAATCACGATTGTCTGGGAACAAAATCGTGAAAAACACGATTTTGAGCACAAAGTCGTGAAAAACACGATTTTGAGCACAGAATCGTGAAAAACACGATTTTGAGCACAAAGTCGTGAAAAACACGATTTTGAGCACAAAGTCGTGAAAAACACGATTTTGAGCACAGAATCGTGAAAAACACGATTTTGAGCACAAAGTCATGAAAAACACGATTTTGAGCACAGAATCGTGAAAAACACGATTTTGAGCACAGAATCGTGAAAAACACGATTTTGAGCACAGAATCGTGAAAAACACGATTTTGAGCACAGAATCGTGAAAAACACGATTTTAGTCACAAAATCGTGAAAAACACGATTTTAGTCACAAAATCGTGAAAAATACTATCCTAGTTACAAAATCGTGAAAAAACACAATTTTAAGTTCAAAATCGTGAAAAACACGATTTTGAGCACAGAATCGTGAAAAACACGATTATAGTCACAAAATCGTGAAAAACACGATTTTAGTCACAAAATCGTGAAAAATACTATCCTAGTTACAAAATCGTGAAAAAACACGATTTTAAGTTCAAAATCGTGAAAAACACAATTTTGAGCACAAAATCGTGAAAAACACGATTTTAGTCACAAAATCGTGAAAAGACAATAGCTTAGGTAGGAAATAGTGGAAAACACGATTTTCAACAGAAATTAGTGAAAAATCACTAGTGTGAACACAAAGTCGTGAAAAACACGATTTTGAGTTCAAAATGGTGAAAATTAGCTGAATGATCCTTAGGTCTGGGAACAAACTAAATTCACTTACTAAGCAAGACCTAGCAAGGAAGGAGATAGAGTCAGTAGTAGGGGAAGGGCAAGAAAGAAATTCAGGGCAAGAAAACAACATGGAAAATTTAACTGAAACAAATGAGCCCATTGAAACTGGGGATTATAGAAATATCCTCAAATACATGTATACAAATAGGTTTGGCACCTATGTATATCAGGATGGAATGCATAAGTTTCTCATTAGATTGAGAAACCTAGAAGTTCCCCTAAACATAACACCAGTAGCCCAGTTCAAAGATGGTAGGTATGAGGATAGGCAAGGGTGTGTGTACATCTTCTCCCCAGACCCAGAAAATTCAAATGACTTAGGGCAATGTGCTGACAAAGGACCTTGGGAACATAACATGGGACAACCAGATTTACCTAGACCACATGAAAACTACACTAGTACTGAGCAACAACATGGGAGGAGGACACATGCTTCCCCAAATCCCTTTGACAAGGAACCAGAAGGATATAATGAATTTTCACTTAGAAGAAGACATCATTGGCAACCTCAGGGTAGAATGCTTAGACCATATCAAGTAGCCAAATGTATGAAAAATCAATATGAAGGGTATTCAGATCCTCATGCTCATGCTGCAGAGTTTAGGCAATTAATTAGAGCTGAGGAGGTGGAAGATTACAAAGTTCAATTTGAGGCATTTGGTCTAACCCTAACAGGACTAGCATTATCTTGGTTCATCCCTTTGAGAAAAGAAATGTACCTAGATATTGAATCCTTCCTAGAAGCCTTTATTGGAGAATTTTCAAAGACAGGAATAAAACATAGCACAGCCACTCTGATACACTGTTTTAAACAACAAAAAGATGAACATGTCAGAGAGGCAGCCAGGAGATTTAAGCAATATATTGACAGATGTCCTAAAGAAGAAGTACCTTCTATGGCCAGACAAGTATTCCTATTCATAGAAGGGTTGAGAAGTGCTCAATTAAGAACCCTAGTGTACTATAGGAGATGCCCTGATCTAGGAGCTTGTGTGAAAGAAGCAATAGATTTGGAAGATAACAGAGGCCAATATTTGTTAGCATTTGATCAACCCAGATCAAATGAAGATAAAATTCCTCCAGCAGAAGAGTTGGCTCAGGCCATTACTAAAGCCCTAGAGGTAAGCACTAAAACCAATTTGATAAACTCCAGGATAAACACAAATAAAAAATGCTACAATTGTGGAGAAAGTCATTTGATAAAACAGTGCCCATATCAAAAGCCTCCACATTTGCAAGATAGAAAGACACTCAAATATTGTACACTAGAGAGGAAATGGACCAACCATACTAGGGAGGAATGCTTCTATAATAAACAACCCATAAAGGAGAGAGACTATGGGAGCCAAAGAGAATCAGTGTATAGGAAGCAACCAAGACCTGTGCTGGGGCAACAACCTCCTATACCAAAAAATGTGGTACCAATCAAATACACACCAATAGAGGAGGGAAACTTAAGAACAAAGTCACCATACACAAGGAAGATTATCAATGGAATGAAGGATATCAAGAAGAATGGGAAGGTTATGAATCAAGAGAGCTAGAGTTACAAGCCTTAGACTTGGGAAATGGAAGAATTGAGATGGACACTGCCACTTTCATGTATATAACCAATAATTATATGTCCAATCAAAAACTTCAATTCAAAGGAGGACCAAAGATAACTTGTTATAGGTGTGGGGGAGATCATTTCATTAGAGACTGTCCACAACCTCCTACATTAAGAATAGAAGGAGCATATTGCAAGGATTGTGGCAGGGAGTATTTGATTAAGGATTGCCCAAAAAATCCTCAAAAACAACAAAACACACCTAATAACATACCACTAAAAGCAGTCAGTATCATGGAACAGGAAGAATTGAGTGACATTGACCAAGTGAATGTAAATGCTATAACAAGGTCACAAACAAAACAACAAAGAACAACTAAGGAACAAAATGAAGGTTCAATCTCAAAGGTGAAGAAAAATAGACAGAAAGGGAAATGGGAGAAGAAACAAAAAATGAGTAAAAATATTGAAGAAGAAAATAGCGAACAATCAAACAATACTTCTCCTCCAAAGACACAAACCCAATTGGAAATAGGAAATTCACAAAGTCTAGACACTCTGATAAAAGCATACAAAGGAAGAATTCAAGAGGGACCAAGCCCTGCTGATCATACAATGGCTTATCCTATGCCAGACTTAGAACATGAAAGAATGCAGAAGTGTAAACAGATCATTCGGGAAGTACAACTCAATATGGGGGAAGAAGACAATTCTCAAAAAACAGTGGAGGAATCTGAGATAGCAAAAACAAAAGGAGATATTATCAGGGAAGAAAACCCCCAAGTAACACTCCAGGTGAATATAGATAAAAGATGCACAATTTTGTATCACACCACATGGGAAGATTTAATAAAACAAAATCCTCACCTACAAGACCAAGTGAAAAAATGGGAGACAACACCAGAAAATCTTCACCCACAACTACAGGAAATGGAGGAGTTGTGGTATATTCCCATTGACAAGATAGGGGGATATTGTGAGGGAGAAGAGGGAAACTCAACTTTAAAAATACAATTTGGAAAAAACCAGGCTAAAGCTATTTTGGATAGTGGATCAGGAGTGGCCATCATGACTAAACAAACTTGGGAAAAATGGGGAAAAAAAGAATTATTACCCACAAAAATGAGATTGCAACTTGCAGATGGACATATAGAAAAACCCTTAGGAATATGGGAAAAAGTGATTGTGGACATATGTGGGATAGAGATAGAACATACCTTTGCTATAGTTGAATTCCCACAATCTACTTCATATGAAATTATCCTAGGAAGACCATTCATGAGACAAATGCAAATTGTACAAGATTGGGGTAATGATTGCTTATACCTACAGAGCAAAGGAAGAATAACCAAAGTAAATCTAAGAAATGGGCACTACTGTGACATATCTCCTCAAGAATGGTATAAAATTCATCAGAATCAAGAGTTGAGTGAGGAATCAGAGATGGAGGACCAGGATGAGGCTAAATCATCAGTATGGAAGTGCAATATGATAAGAAATCTGACCAATAGGAAAAGAAGATTAAAAAGAGAGGATTGTGTGGAAGAAAGAGGGTTACAAGATGAGAATTATGTACCTCAACAATTCAAGGATGAGGAATTTGAGCCCTATGGGTGGAATCAAATCTTGGCTACCATGGATCTAGCCAGTGATGAATATGTAGGAGTGGAATTTCAAAATGAAGAAGGATATGATATTTTTCACATTGGAATACAAATGATAAAGGTATCCAGAACAGGAGAGGACATAGAAGAAGAAATGATATTAGAAAAAGGAAAGGCACAATTTTTGGAGGAAGTAAAAGCTGAAGATGCTATTAAGGATAAACTCTCAGGTAAGTACAAGAAAAATAAACACAAGGAAATAGAAGAAAACCAGGAGAATGAGAAGAAGACAAGGGAAGTGAATAAAGATCAACAGTTTGATGTACTAGAAAATTTCAAGACTTATGACGTGGAAAATAGATTACTTCTCAGAAGGAAACCAAAGAGGGAAAAGAAGAAAGGAGAGGCTTATGATAATGAGGAAGAAACTAAAAAGATCATGATCACTCAGGAGGAGGGAGAAGAAAGACACATTGTAGTGGCTGATGACATGACAACCCAAGAAGAAGAGGCACTAAGAAACTTGGCAAGAAACTATAGGGATGTATTTGCTCATAGCTACAAGGATTTGAAAGGTATTGATCCTAAAATCTGTGAGCATAAGATTCCTATTACACCTGAAGCAAAACCTAGTAAACAGAGACATTACACATTTAATGATAAATACTCTGCTAAGATAAAGGAAGAAATTGATAAGCTATTAGCTGCCAATTTCATATATGAAATTGAGTATACAGAATGGATATCTCCGATAGTTGTGGTACCAAAAAAGAATGAGAAACTTAGGGTATGCATTAACTTGAAAAAGGTAAATGCAGCAACTATAAGAGATAATTATCCACTGCCTATAACAGATCATCTTCTAGAAAGAGTTGCAGGGAAGGAGGTTTATAGTTTTTTGGATGGTTTTTCAGGATACAACCAAGTTCCTATAGCATTGGAAGACCAACATAAAACTGCCTTCTCAACAGAATGGGGAATTTATGCCTTTAGGGTTATGCCCTTTGGATTAACTAATGCTCCAGCAACTTTTCAGAGATTGATGTGTCATATCTTCAAAGAATTCCTGAGAAAGGTAATGGAAATCTATGTAGATGAACTTTGTACTTTTTCATTAAAAATACAAGATCACTTGTAGGATTTAGAAAATATATTCAGGAAACGCAGAACCTACAGAGTATGTTTGAATCTAGAAAAATGTGCATTCTTTGTGAGACAAGGAAGAATGCTTGGTCATATAGTCTCTAAAAATGGAATTTCAACTGATGAGAAGAAAATAAAGGCCATAATAGAGCTTCCAAGACCAACAAGTGTAAAGGAACTTCAAACTTTCATGGGACATTGTGGGTACTATAGGAAACACATGTGGAAACCACATATGCAGAAGAATATGGGGTAGACAATAATGAGGGAATACAACAAGATAGTGAACTGGTAGACAAAAAATCAGAAGGAGAATATTCAGAAGATTTTGTGGAAAAATTGCTGACAAGTAGAGATTCCAGAATGGAGTTCATTAGGAAGATGCATGATGAGTATGAAGAACAAATTGTCACATTTGCATTAAATAAGGGAATCAATCCAGATCAGCATCACTGGGCCGCAGATGGATTGGGAATACCGTTATGTATGATTTTGGAGAGTATAAAGAATTATCAGTTGGCCAGAGTTGGACTACCTCCAAACAAATACCTTGAGTATGAAGAGGACATCAATGTGACTAAAGAACTATTCGAAAGAGCCAATCCAAAGTGGAGAAACAAATGGTTGGATGCCAACAAAGAGTGTAGGAAAATCTGGAAAGAGGCACCTCTTCATTTAAAGATCAATCCAGCTTACTGTCCAGTGGCACGAAGGAGAGAATGGACAACTTTTTGGGATAGAAGAAGAGAAGGTCAAATTCCACCTAAGTGGTTGAATTTCCCGAAAGTAGCAGGTCCAAAGGCAGGCACATGGCCTGCCAAGAGTTACATGGTGAATACTGCTGAGTCTGTGATAACTACGTACAAAGATGTCAATGATCCTGCTTGCATTCTACTTATAAGAATAATGAGATTAATTTTGGCCTGTATAGAAACTTATACCGACACAAATATCAGAACACTGAATTATATAGGCTTTAATTCTCCAAAAGATGCATTATTATTTGATTTGAGCGAAACACCTGACAGAATCTGCTTAATGGCCTATTACAGCAGAGTAATATTTTTGGGCAGTCATTACTTACAGATTTTTGAAGATGCCTTTGATTACGGGTTTTTTGAAAGGGAGTCATAGATTTTTGGAAATCTATCAGTTGTTACAAAGTCCAGACTTAGAGCATATGAAGCTGCCTATACAGAGTACTTGAAAAAGGATGTCATAGATAAACCAGAAGCGGCAGTACAGTGGAGAAAGGCATTATTTGAGATGGTCAATAATCTAAATATTACAGAAAGAAAAATTCATGATTTGCTGTCACAAGTATATCAGAGAAAGAAGAAATGAAGAAAAGTGATCAGTGCAGAAGAGCAAGAAAATCTTTCGTCAGGAGCCGAAAGGCTTAGGAGGGGAAGGATGTTGGAAGATGCATTTTTGGAAACCTTCTATGAAGGAATATAATTATAAAATGATAGAAATTTGTAAAAATATTTATGCAATTGTTGTAAAAATAAGGAAGAGTCTTCCTTATGTAGGATAGAATCTTATGTATTTTTTCTAGAATTTTTGGAAACTCCTAGATAGCATATTTTTAGAATAATAGAGGAAAGGACCAAAATTCAAGTGTGAAAAGGGACACTTGAAAATGTATATAAGCTAATTTCCTCTATTATGAGGGGGTTGGTTAATCATTTGTTTACATGCTATCCAAGTGAATAGAGAAGGAGTTTTCTGCTGAAAATCGTGTTTTCTCCTCTTTTGTGTGGTTTCTTTGATTTGTGAGTCTTATTCATGTGTATCCATGGAGATTTGTGAGCTTCTATTGTGTAAATCTATTGAATGTGTATGAAGAGAGCTGAATATTGTTGTGTTGAGTGATGAGTTGATGAAGAATGGTGCTGGAGCTGAAAATCGTCTGTTTGCACAGAATCGCGATTGTCTCATCTGTATGATATAGGTGATATTTTTTTTTATTTTGACTTCATAATTGTGTTCTGCTGATGAAATAGCATGCAATAGACACCAAGATTGTAGAAAATGGTGGAGATTTGCTCAAGATAATCCAAACCCTAGAAATTCCTCTTCATCTTCACTATTCTCAGAAATCCAGCCATTATTCTCTTATTTCTTGGATTCTATCATCTTGAAGGGGTTGTGGTCTCAAGAATACTTCCAGGATTGACAAAATAAAGATGTATTGATCATTTCATTAGAGAATGTCCACAACCTCCTACATTAAGAATAGAAGGAGCATATTCCAAGGATTGTGGCAGGGAGCATTTGATTAAGGATTGCCCAAAAAATCCTCAAAAACAACAAAACACACCTAATAACATACCACTAAAAGCAGTCAGTATCATGGAACAAGAAGAATTGAGTGACATTGACCAAGTGAATGTAAATGCTATAACAAGGTCACAAACAAAACAACAAAGAACAACTAAGGAACAAAATGAAGGTTCAATCTCAAAGGTGAAGAAAAATAGACAGAAAGGGAAATGGGAGAAGAAACGAAAAATGAGTAAAAATATTGAAGAAGAAAATAGGGAACAATCAAACAATACTTCTCCTCCAAAGACACAAACCCAGTTGGAAATAGGAAATTCACAAAGTCTAGACACTCTGATAAAAGCATACAAAGGAAGAATTCAAGAGGGACCAAGCCCTGTTGATCATACAATGGCTTATCCTATGCCAGACTTAGAACATGAAAGAATGCAGAAGTGTAAACAGATCATTCGGGAAGTACAACTCAATATGGGGGAAGAAGACAATTCTCAAAAAACAGTGGAGGAATCTGAGACAGCAAAAACAAAAGGAGATATTATCAGGGAAGAAAACCCCCAAGTAACACTCCAGGTGAATATAGATAAAAGATGCACAATTTTGTATCACACCACATGGGAAGATTTAATAAAACAAAATCCTCACCTACAAGACCAAGTGAAAAAATGGGAGACAACACCAGAAAATCTTCACCCACAACTACAGGAAATGGAGGAGTTGTGGTATATTCCCATTGATAAGATAGGGGGATATTGTGAGGGAGAAGAGGGAACCTCAACTTTAAAAATACAATTTGGAAAAAACCAGGCTAAAGCTATTTTGGATAGTGGGTCAGGAGTGGCCATCATGACTAAACAAACTTGGGAAAAATGGGGAAAAAAAGAATTATTACCCACAAAAATGAGATTGCAACTTGCAGATGGACATATAGAAAAACCCTTAGGAATATGGGAAAAAGTGATTGTGGACATATGTGGGATAGAGATAGAACATACCTTTGCTATAGTGAATTCCCACAATCTACTTCATATGCTGTAAGTCTGGACTTTGTAACAACTGATAGATTTCCAAAAATCTCTGACTCCCTTTCAAAAAACCCGTAATCAAAGGCATCTTCAAAAATCTGTAAGTAATGACTGCCCAAAAATATTACTCTGTTGTAATAGGCCATTAAGCAGATTCTGTCAGGTGTTTCGCTCAAATCAAATAATAATGCATCTGTTGGTGAATTAAATTCTATATAATTTAGTGTTCTAATATCTGTGTCGGTATAAGTTTCTATATAGGCCAAAATTAATCTCATTATTCTTATAAGTAGAATGCAAGCAGGATCATTGACATCTTTGTATGTAGTTATCACAGACTCAGCAGTATTCACCATGTAACTCTTGGTAGGCCATGTGCCTGCCTTTGGACCTGCTACTTTTGGGAAATTCAACCACTTAGGTGGAATTTGACCTTCTCTTCTTCTATCCCAAAAAGTTATCCATTCTCTCCTTCGTGCCACTGGATAGTAAGCTGGATTGATCTTTAAATGAAGAGGTGCCTCTTTCTAGATTTTCCTACACTCTTTGTTGGCATCCAACCATTTGTTTCTCCACTTTGGATTCGCTCTTTCAAATATTTCTTTAGTCACATTGATGTCCTCTTCATACTCAAGGTATTTGTTTGGAGGTAGCCCAACTCTGGCCAACTGATAATTCTTTATACTCTCCAAAATCATACATAACGGTATTCCCAATCCATGTGCGGCCCAGTGATGCTGATCTGGATTGATTCCCTTATTTAATGCAAATGTGACAATTTGTTCTTCATACTCATCATGCATCTTCCTGATGAACTCCATTCTGGAATCTCTACTTGTCAGCAATTTTTCCACAAAATCTTCTGAATATTCTCCTTCTGATCTTTTGTCTACCAATTCACTATCTTGTTGTATTCCCTCATTATTGTCTACCCCATATTCTTCTGCATATGTGGTTTCCACATGTGTTTCTTCCTGGATTTGTGGCTTATCCAATTTCTTCTGCAATTCTTCTATAGTCACCATCAGACTCCCATTCTGTTGTGCCCATAGTTCTCTTTCTTTTTTCCATTCATTCTGTTCCTTTTCTCTCTTTGTCTGCCAATCACTTCTTTCCTTTTCCATATCCATGTATAGCTTATTATAACCTCTCATAGATGTAGCAACATGTGTACTAGCCTGCTTTTCTAATTCCTTGGCCTCTTTCAATTCTCTTTTTAATTTCTGAATCTCTTTATGTAATCCTTCCTTTTCTTCCTCTGTCATTTGGGCTGTCTGGCTTTCCTCCTTCAATTGTCCTTCCTCCAATAGTAGCTTATTGATTTCTTCATTTGCTTTAGTCAAAATTTGATAGGAAGTTTGCAGAGTTCTATATCTCCCCTCAATCTTTCTTAACTCTTTTTCCAATTTAGTGTTCTACTCTGTTAGTTGTACACTCTTTTCTTCCAAGTATTGAATCTTATTTTGCTTCTGTACTTCTAGCTCTTCCAAAGCAATTATTTTATTGGAAAATTCCTCATTTTTCTCTTGTTTCTTCCTTATTTGCTCTACCAATTGCTCCTTTTCCCTTTTATGCTCTTTAATAATCATACTGCCTTTTTCAAATTCTGACTCTGCCACCATCCCTGAAATGATCATGTTCCGGCTGGAGGGTCTGAACTGTTCAATGTTATTCATAATGAGTTGACATGCTGATCTTATAATCTTTGGTATTCTTTCCAATCCTCCTTCCATTGCTATTTGTTTGGTTTCTAGCTGTTTGGCCTCTTTGCATTCACTCTCCTCTTCCTCTTCTCCTTCATATTCTATAATCTTGGCCTTGTTTTCTTCATTACTTGGATGAGTGTCCAATGTTTCTGAATCTGCCATGTCTTCTTGAACACCTGAATTCTTTTGCTCTAATACATCTGAGATCAGCTTTATTTCCTGTACCTTTTCTTTCTCCAATACCTGTTGAGTCTCTTCAGAAAGGTATCCTTCCTTTGTTTGCATCTCCTTTTCCTGGCTTAGAGTTTCCTGAAACAGGTTATATTCAGTTTCCTTACCAGAGTTTTCCTGACATTCACCTGCTTGTTCTTCCTGTCTTTCCTTTTCCTGGGCTAGAACTGTTTCAGTTACTTCCAAATCTTTCACCTGATCATTACTTCTTTCCTCTTTGTGTTCTTCTTCCTGTTCATCAATGTTCATGAGGTCCATTGCTACCTCCTGTTCTTGATCCTCATTGGATGTAAATTCCTCATTGTTCTTCAAATCATGCAGCACATCCTTTATACTCTGAATGATCTCTTTTTCCATTACTTTCCCTGTGACTTCTTGAACATTGCCTTTCTCAAATATTTCCTCTGCTTCCTGTAGTGAATCTTGATCTGTGCCTTTTTGTTTTATGACTGAGCTACTCACTTGTGCCTTCTTGGCTATTTCTTCTATGCTCTCTTCTAGTTTGAAGTAGGTTTGTGATGGTTTTGTCCATATGGATTTCACCCCAGTATGCACTAGTCCACAACTAACTTCTTCCCTTATTTCACTTGCCTGTTCTATCATTACTGCTTTTCCCTTCATTAACCTTCTTTCATCTTCCAGACTGAGCTGTTTTCCTGCTTGTTCCTGAATTGACTTCTCCTAAGACTTTTTCTTCAATTCCTCAGGTGTTTTCTGTTTCTCAGAAGCCTGTGTAATTATATTAGGAGTATTTGGTATTGATAACTTTAGACTTTTTAGCAAAAAGCTCTCAATGTCACTTTCAGAATCAGATGAAAAGTGTGAAGGTCCTCCTCTTTCTGGTTCTGTGGGTCTTGATGCTTCTTCCACAGTGGATGGCTTCTGTGTTTCTTCCATTATTACTTCCTCCCTCTCTTTGGTGATAACAGTTTCAGCTATGGATTTACCCTTTCCCTTCTTGGTCAATTTCTTCTTTTGTACTGGTTTCTTTGGAACCTTCTTTTTTACCACAACAGTGGTTCTGGTCTCTGGAGGTCCTTGCAATTCCTTGAAATAAGCCAGCAACTCAACTTCTTTCCTGACAAACACCTCCTCTGTTTCAGCTGTCATCATTTGATCATGGAGTGCTTCATAGTGCTCCACCTCCTCCTGAACCCACTCTGTAGCTTTGCATGAATAATCTTCCAACATTTTCTGATATTGAGCCTCATACATAGCTCTTTTGTTATTTCCTTGGGTTAAATAAGTGTACAATTGCTCTTTGCTTGATTGGGGTGGATGAGGTTCACTAGAGGATTGAACCTGTTTCTGTGCCTCCTCATGTTCTTCTTTTGTAGCTTCCTCCATTTCTAATTCCACCTTCCTTGGGTCCAACCTTCTTTTCTTTACAGGAATTACTTCCTCAGATATCATCTTCCTTTTCCTACCTCTTCCCCTCATGCGAGTTTGTCCTTCTGTTTCCCTTTCAGTCATTTTCCTTGGAGGACTCTTGATTCCAGCCATAAGGCTTCTGAAATACTGTGCCTCTGGAGCTAATTTCAATTGATCTTCCATCTCTAGAACATGATAAATGATTCTTGTTAAGAACTGGGCTCCATTCAAGAACTTCTTCTGCTCCCAGTGTTTTGCTGCTTCCTTCAGCTGTTCATGGATGTATGGTGAGACATCCATTACTCCAAAAGGTTTGGTTCTGTCCTTGTTGTTGAACATCAATAATGTCACTGACTTATGCGGCATGGTATATCTTGGTAATTTTGGAAAACAAAAGTATTGTAAAAACATCCGTATGGCATATTCTTCATTCTCCCTTCCTTTAAAGTCAGTGAATTTTGCATATCCTGTGTAAGTTTCCTTATTCTTTTTGACAAAACTCGGAACAAGTTTGGTTCCCATTGTGTAGAATTGCAGTGCTACTCTGATATGTTTAGCCCTGATAGTGATACCTACTTCGTGATTATCCTTGTTTTTGACTTTGCATCTGAAATAGGCATCATTCCCTCTTCCTATTTCTGTCAAACTGTTCATTACTTGTGATACCCTCTCAAAATCAATGAAAAAGATAGGCTCCTCCAATATTTTGTGCAATCCTACTGCCTTCCATCTTTTCATATTGACAGCAACTCTTTGAAACCTGTAGAATTCCTGGCACAACATTGTATATTTATACCCTCCTACTCCCACTGTGAATATGTGCTGACCGATGATGTTTAAGGTCTCCTTAAGTTCCTTCACCACCTTCTCAGCCTCTGGAATTTCTGATTCTTCATCTGACTCTAGGTCCACCTGTTCCTCCGCAGCTTCACTGTCCAGAAACCAATGGCCTCTTGATAGCACGACTGATTCTGCCTTGAAGTCATGAATTGGCAACTCCTTTGTATTCACCATTTTCTGAGGAAAGTAAAATACACAAAGAAAAACTCTACCCACATAAGTTGCAAGAAATCATAGAGTAATATGTAGGGATTTATTTTTAGATGTCATGACATAAGAATGAAAATAAAATCCAAAATAAATTCCATTTCTCCAGGAAAGACTCAAAAAGTGATCATCACAGGTGTAGCAAGATGTCTAGTGCAGTCCCTTTTCCTAACCACTCTTTTGGAAAAACAAATCATTTATCAACTGATAGAAAACAAAAAATTAACTAAAAAACTAACTAACAAAAAATAAAAAATAAAAAAATAAAAAATAAATAGATCTCTACTATTCTTCTACCTATATCTTGCTTTGTGACATATGATTTTTGTAAAAAACAACAAAAAATAAACAATTTTTTTCAATTTTTCTTTCTCTTTTTTTTCAACAATGATTTTTTTCTCTCTTTTTTTTTTTCCACAATGATTTTTTTCTCTCTCTTCTTTTCAAATACTTTTTTCTATTTCTTATCTTTCTTCATTTTCATTTTTTCCATAATAATTTTTTTCTTTCTTTTCTTCCCCTCCTAATTCTCTTTTTAGAAAAGAAAATCAGGTCTAATATGTATTTTTTCATAATTTTTATGATTTTCTAGATATAGATCAAATCTGGATGATCTTTCTTCCACTCGAACAATTCTGATTTTTTAACCCAATACTTCCTGACTCCAATTGGTCTGGTTCCCAGCAAACAACCATTCCCTTTGGATAAGCATTTTGTAGGAGGTTTTGGTTTCCATATCCATTTTGTCCTTGATTCCTGTCTCCATGAGGGGACCTGTTGTAGACTTTGATTCCATGTGCTTTTTGCTCTGATGCTTTGATTCTTTGGACCATTCCATGATTGCCATCTTCTTCCCATCTCTTCACCCTTCTTTGTTCTTCCAATCTTTTGCTGATTTTGATTATATGAAGCTTGATCATTTAACATTTGTATTGGTAATGTCTGTATATCCTCAAATGCAAAAGTGAATCCTTCAAAGTGTATATTATGCACATCTGATTGAATTTCTTGTTTTTCATTACTCAATAGAAATATTAAAAACCTTTTGTCATTTATGTTCAATTTAAGCTTCATTTTTTCAAAATCCAAGATCACTTTACCTTGTTGAAGCCATGGTTGACCTAAAATCACTTTTTCAGTCATCAGATTATCTGGCCATTCTTCACATTCTATTTTCATATATTCTTCATTAAACTTTACTTCAATAGTCAGTGAAGACATGCTCTGTACTATTTGACCTTCCAATGTTTTGATTAGGGTTCTACTTTCTTTTCTTTTTATGTTGAATTTACTTACCAGGGCTGAACTAATCAGATTTACTTATGCTCCAGAATCTATCAAAACCCTAATGCTTTCATTTTGAAAATCCATTATCATCACAGGGACATGTTCCTTTGGTTTGAGAGGAGATTCACACAGACAGACTTCGCTAAGCTCATTGATTTTTCTTATCCTTTCCATAGCCTCCTGTTGAGCTTCTTTTCTAATGTCTTCCTCTTCTCTTTTCCTGTTTTGGGGTTGTTGCAACCTTCTCCATTCATCAACAGTTAATGGGCAATCATACCTCTTAACTCTACATCCACTTATAAAGTTTGGCATGATTTCTCCGTCTATGTTAGCTAATTGAATGGCTCCACTGTTGCTTATCTGATGTATAATATATGGTCCATGTCCTTTTTTCTGGAACTTTTTCTGATGTTCTCTGACTGTGTACGCCAGCACTAGATCTCCTACCTGTAGATCTTTCTCTTTTATGTGAACATCATGATAAGCTTTTTGCCTTTTCTTGTCCACATATAAACTCATAATGGCTTGGAGTCTAGATGCTCCCAACTTTTCCAATTCTATTACTCTTTCTGATAGTTCATGTCCAGTCCAATTATAGTGACTTCCCACTTTTAATGTTGGAATAAGGAATTCCATAGGTAAAACTGCATTTTGTCCATATACCAGATTGAATGGTGTGTTCCCTATTGCAGTTTTATAAGCCACTCTATAAGCCCATAGGACATGATTAAGTTGTAGATCCCAATCATTCCTGTTTGTGTTCACTAATTTTGATAGTACAGTACAAAGTACTTTATTAGTACTTTCTGCTAGCCCATTGGCTTGTGGGTGATATGGGGCTGACTTTCTATGACTGATCAGGAAATATTCAGTGATGTTTCCTATGATTTGGTTTACAAAATGGGTCCCCCTATCACTTACTAGTTCAATTGGAAGTCCAAATCTGGTGATAATGTTTTGATATAGGAATCTGGCAGTAGTATTAGCATCATTTCTTTTTGTGGCTTTGGCCTCAGCCCACTTTGTCAAGTAGTCTGTAGCCACTATGACGTATTCAGCATGTGATTGTTTTGTTGGAGGATGTATAGGTCCAATGAAATCCAATCCCCATTTACTAAAGGCTCTGGCTGAAATTAATGGAACCAATGGCATATCATTTCTTCTATTTGCTTGACTTACCTTTGACAGACATCACACCTTTTTACATAGGTTCTTGCATTAGGAAATAGCGTTGGCCACCAAAAGCCGGAATATAAAATGAGTTTAGCAGTTCTGTCACTTGAAAAGTGTCCTCCTACCACTCCAGAGTGTGCCATTTCCAACATTTCCAGATATTTATTCTCAGGAACACAAATTCTTAGGTATCCATCCATTCCTCTCTTATACAACTGTTCTCCTATCAATTGATATTCTTCAGAGATTACTTGTAAATTTTTTGAATCTGTACCAGCTATCACTTGTTTTCCTTTCTCCTTCCTTCTCAATTCTTCAATGATATTTTCACTCCAATCTGGAATTTTCTGGAACCAATATAGAGTTATGAATTCTGAATCTTGCAATATTTGGCACTTCTTGCAATTGGCAATGTATTTTGATACATCTTGAATTTTATTAGGCCAATGTACCCCCATCCTATTGAGATTATTTAGGGTGACTACCCTAGAAGCATGAATGCAAGGGTTCCAATGATGAGCTCTCCTCAGGTATTCTTGTTGCTCTTCCTCAGGAGTGCAATATTCTAATATGCCTGTGTGGTTGAGATGGTACAATTGCCCAGCTAGTAACATAAAGTTCCTGCTTTGCAATACTAGATGTGCATTGTTCCCCACTGTTCTACAAGGTCCCATGGTTAATAATGGTACTAAAGTCATAGCCCACTCAGGAACAGTCTCTACTTTAAACAGATAATTGTCTGGCAGATTGTCATCTAAAGGTGAACTGGGTTCTTCAGACTGGATTCGAGATAAATGATCTGCTCTCAAGTGTGTTTTCCCTTGTCGAACCACCACCTCAAACTCAAATTCCATTAACAAAAGAAACCATCTGACTATTCTCCCTATGTGAGAAGGTTTATTCACCAAATACAACAAATCTTGATGGTCTACAAAGAACTTAAACTTGTTGGACAAAAGGTAATGTCTGTATTTTTTTTACAGCAAATACCATGCCCAATCCCTCTCTTTCAGTGGTTGTATAATTTTTCTCTACTAGATTCAATTGTCTACTAGCATAGGCCACTGGAAAATCTAACTTGCTTCCTTCTATTGGTTGTGCTAACACACATCACAAAGCATAATGTGAAGCATCCACATGAACATGAAAAATTTTGTCCCATTGAGGTGTTTTCAGAATTGGGGCTGTTACTAAACAAGTTTTTAGAGTCTCAAAGGCTTGGTCACACTCCTTAGTCCACTCAAACTTTGTAATTAGGGCATATAAGGGTTGGGCTATGTCCGCAAATTTGTGTACAAATTTCCTATAGTACCCACAATGTCCCATGAAAGTTTGAAGTTCCTTTACACTTGTTGGTCTTGGAAGCTCTATTATGGCCTTTATTTTCTTCTCATCAGTTGAAATTCCATTTTTAGAGACTATATGACCAAGCATTCTTCCTTGTCTCACAAAGAATACACATTTTTCTGGATTCAAACATACTCTGTAGGTTCTGCATTTCTTGAATATATTTTCTAAATCCTGCAAGTGATCTTGTCTTTTTAATGAAAAAGTACAAAGATCATCTACATAGATTTCCATTACCTTTCTCAGGAATTCTTTGAAGATATGACACATCAATCTCTGAAAAGTTGCTGGAGCATTAGTTAATCCAAAGGGCATAACCCTAAAGGCATAAATTCCCCATTCTGTTGAGAAGGCAGTTTTATGTTGGTCTTCCAATACTATAGGAACTTGGTTGTATCTTGAAAAACCATCCAAAAAACTATAAACCTCCTTCCCTGCAACTCTTTCTAGAAGATGATCTGTTATAGGCAGTGGATAATTATCTCTTATAGTTGCTGCATTTACCTTTTTCAAGTTAATGCATACCCTAAGTTTACCATTCTTTTTTGGTACCACAACTATCGGAGATATCCATTCTGTATACTCAATTTCATATATGAAATTGGTAGCTAATAGCTTATCAATTTCTTCCTTTATCTTAGCAGAGTATTTATCATTAAATGTGTAATGTCTCTGTTTACTAGGTTTTGCTTCAGGTGTAATAGGAATCTTATGCTCACATATTTTAGGATCAATACCTTTCAAATCCTTGTAGCTATAAGCAAATACATCCCTATAGTTTCTTGCCAAGTTTCTTAGTGCCTCTTCTTCTTGGGTTGTCATGTCATCAGCCACTACAATGTGTCTTTCTTCTCCCTCCTCCTGAGTGATCATGATCTTTTTAGTTTCTTCCTCATTATCATAAGCCTCTCCTTTCTTCTTTTCCCTCTTTGGTTTCCTTCTGAGAATAGTGAAGATGAAGAGGAATTTCTAGGGTTTGGATTATCTTGAGCAAATCTCCACCATTTTCTACAATCTTGGTGTCTATTACATGCTATTTCATCAGCAGAACACAATTATGAAGTCAAAATCAAAAAATATCACCTGTATCATACAGATGAGACAATCGCGATTCTGTGCAAACAGACGATTTTCAGCTCCAGCACCATTCTTCATCAACTCATCACTCAACACAACAATATTCAGCTCTCTTCATACACATTCAATAGATTTACACAATAGAAGCTCACAAATCTCCATGGATACACATGAATAAGACTCACAAATCAAAGAAACCACACAAAAGAGGAGAAAACACGATTTTTAGTAGAAAACTCCTTCTCTATTCACTTGGATAGCATGTAAACAAATGATTAACCAACCCCCTCATAATAGAGGAAATTAGATTATATACATTTTCAAGTGTCCCTTTTCACACTTGAATTTTGGTCCTTTCCTCTATTATTCTAAAAATATGCTATCTAGGAGTTTCCAAAAATTCTAGAAAAATAACATAAGATTCTATCCTACATAAGGAAGACTCTTCCTTATTTTTACAACAATTGCATAAATATTTTTACAAATTTCTATCATTTTACAATTAGAGGCACCCACTTCTTGAATGAAGTCATTCAAAATCTTCTCCAAGAATTCTTGGTGATACATAAGAAGTCTGCCCCCTATCACCCACAAGCTAATGGACAAGCCGAGAGCAGCAATAAGATCCTGTGTAATGTATTGACAAAACTGGTAAATAATAAATGCTCTGATTGGGATAAACAACTTCATCATGCTATTTGGGCTTATCAAGTTGCCTACAAAACGGTACTCAATGCCACCCCATTTCATATGGTCTTCGGATAGAATGTTGTGCTACCATTGGACTTCCTCATCCCAGCCTTAAAAGTAGCACAAGAGCATGAGTGGAATGGACATGAATTGTCCTCTAGGATCTTTGATTTAGAACGCTTAGGTGAGACGAGGCTACGAGCAGCAACAGGCATCTATGCTGCAAAGAAAAGACAAAAGGCATACTTTGATACGCACATCAAAGATAAAGGATTGAAAGAAGGAGACCTAGTGCTGGTTTATACACTAAAGCAACATGCCCGTAAGTTGGAAAAAAGAGGATATGGACCGATGATTATTAATAGAATTTCCACTAGCGGTGCAGTTCAGTTGGCCACTCTAGAAGGAGATATCTTGCCAAACTATATTAGTGGATGTAGATTCAAGCTATATCAAGAACCTCTTACTGAGGACATGCTAATGAGACTCAACACTACTAAGAAGCGAAAAGAAGAAGAGTTAAGGGTGAGAGAAGAAGCACAGGCAGAGGCCAAAGAGCATATTAGGCGAAATAAGTTAAGGCGACTAGGCCTAGATGTCAACTCAAAAGCCCCAAAATATCACATGGATATGTGCCAAAAATCGGGCATAATTACTTCTCAAGTCATTGACCGACGTCGCTTTGTGACCATAGAGATAGGACAAGGAAAGGGTGCAAGGACTGTGAAAGCATTGATTGACTCAGGTGCAGCAAGTAGTGCAGTTAGACTCTCCTACTGCCAAGACTTGCAGTTGAACATCAATCCCATAGAAGCTTATCTCATAGGACTGGGAGGTGTGAGAACCCCTTGTTTCGGCGAGGTGGAACTTCCCATCTACCTTCATGATGTTCCAATGAAAGTCAAAGTGCTAGTGTGTCAAGATGAGAACCTTACACAACCACTTGTCTTGGGTCAAGATTGCATCTATGACCATGCAGTCAACCTGAACCTCAGAAGTCAACTTCTTCAAGTTTGGGTACATGAACAATGCATTACATTAGAATTAGAAGACTGCATGCTCACAGATCATGGCACCACACACTCTCTTAGTTCCTCTAAGACTAATCTTCACGAGCAAGATGTTGTATGTGTCAAAAGCTCTATGATCCAGAAGGACTCAATCATGGAAGGAGAGTTGCAAAGGCAAGCAAACCCTCCTTCTTTTTCGAAGAGTAAAGCATCCACAATAGCTCAACCTAAGAAGCAAGCACAACAATTCAAGACAACTGCTATAGCAAATAGAAAGACACCATTCAACAAGAAAGCAGTTCTAGGCATGAAGCAGATCTGGGTACGCAAAGGAGAGCAACCACCAGTCTTGCCCCCACAAACCCCATCCAGGCAAGCCAACCAGGCCAGAAGACGAAGGAAGAAGCTCGGACAAGCTCAACCACAAGGTATCCGACAAATTTGGGTGCCTAAGAAATTAGTTGCAGCTCAACAAGGGCGATTACACATGTGGGTATCGAGGAAGCTCTTACGTCCGCAACAACCTATGCTATCCCATATGCGCAAAGTCTCAACAAAGAAGCCAAGGTGAGGCAAAGGTCTGCACCAAACACCAAGAACATTAGTAGGCCAACTAACCTCTTCAACGCAAGTTAGGCGACCAGCCACAAAGGCATGGGTTTGGAAGCCAAAAGCATCCATGGCCCCTACAAAACCAAAGCACCAACCACAAGGGATACAATAATCAAGAAACCAGCCAAGGATGAATAGGCAAAAGGTGCTCACTACACAGTCGCAGATCGTTCTCAAATGGATCCCCATAAGGAGGAAGGATTAGTTGTCATCTCGAGATCCAATGGATACCTCCATGACAGATGGCATCAACATCTGCAAATAACATAGAAAGCCTCGACGAGCGACAACCATGTGCTCCTTGCACGACCCTGTCTTTTGCACCATTCAGGACATGCATTTCCAAAGTATGCATTAATATAGGGCCACATTACATGGCCGTGCATAGAAACATTTGAGAGTCCCATGCACAAGAGCACATTGACATATGTCAAGTATTTTTTCTGATACTCACATCTTTCTTCTTGTTTTGTGACATGGTTAAAAAAAATAAAAAATAAATAAAAATAAGAGAGAGAGAGAAAGAACATGTTCCTAGGTTTGGCTCATGAAACATGAATGAGTCATGCTTAGTTGAAGGTGGAACTGTTGATTGCTGGGCATTTATCAGTTTGGATAGAAGTACGTCTCGGCAGCAAATGATATAATTGCTGCCTTATCTGGTAAACATTAAGAACTTGGCATGAACATGGCATCCACAACTATGGCTTCCCCTTACCATGGTAGGAGTGAAGAGCTTGAAGGCCCACAACTTGAGTGATGTTTAACTACTCCGTGTATGAGAGAATCCAAGGAGATATCTGCAAGAGGTAGTTTGGTACTCTGAAAATCCTTGTCCGTATACTGGGTGAGAAGACTCCTGCTCATGGAGAGCTAAAGAGAATATGTGAAACTAAGCTTGGTGTAGTTACCCAATGTTGTTTGCCAAGGAATATAAAGAAATTCAATTCTCAGTATTTTGCCAATGTTGCTTTGAAAAGAGGAGACAAGACCAAGCACTCAAAAAATTTCATCAGTGGACCATCAACACGGACATTCATCGACAATGTTCCATCACAAATGCCGAGTGTACAGCACGAAGAGATAGACATTGATCGAACCTTCACCATGGTAAGCATTTTTACTTTGGCAACACCATAACCATGATATATTAGGAAACCTCTTCATCGGCATACCCTTGAGCACTTAGCTCAAGACCCCCAATTTTGCCACCATACTTCTTCCAATGCATTTTCCAAGTAAGGATGCATAGGGCTACATTACAAGGTCGTGCACAAGGCACATACCTTTTTCAACGCATGCACGAACACACTTACCCCACATCCACCATGGGTTATGAGTATTTGGCATGACTACTCTAAACATCATCTATGGAAGAGCTAGAGGACATCATGGAGACAACATCAATACCTAGGACGCAATCAAAGCCAGCAGTTGCTCCAACTCAAGCTTGACAACCTTTTTTAAGCAACTAGCAATTTTTTTATCCCAATGACGCATTCTCAATGGCATCCAAAGAAGAAGGAAAGGACACTACCTCTAAAGCACTACCTGGCACAACCATTACAACAAGGGTCTGTCGGGGACGATAGACTCGAGAGGGGGGGAGTGTTGAAGCTCAAGGTCAAGGACAATCATAATAAGTGCAACAGAGAAATGGATACACAAGAAGAAGGAGCACATAGGGAACTCTAAGAACTGTATGTCAAATTTTCAGAAGAAATCCCTATAAAATAGTGATTTTTACCTAGAACTTGTTCATACAGATGTATGGGGACCAAGCAAGGATCCCTCAATCTCTAGATCAAGGTATTATGTATCCTTCATTGATGATTACAGTAGGTGGACTGTATTGTACTTTATGAAGCACAAAGATGAAGTATTCAGTTGCTTTAAAAAGTATCTTGAACTTGTTGAGAATCAAATAGGGAGAAATCTAAAAAGGCTAAGATCAGATGGTGGAGGTGAGTATTTCTCTAATGATTTTGATGCATTCTTGCAGGACAGAGGAATTAAGAGAGAAATCACCACAAGTTATACTCCTGAACAGAATGGGGTAGCTGAAAGAAGAAATATATTGATTGTTGAAACAGCTAGGTCAATGTTAAATGAGAAAAAATTACCTAACCATTTGTGGGTAGAGAGTGTGTCTACTGCCACTTATTTGGTAAATAGGTTGCCATCCAAATCTCTTGATGGGATGACCCCATATGAAGCATGGCATGGTAGAAGACCTTCACTTGATCATTGCAGGATCTTTGGATGTGTAGCATATTGTTGTAGAGCAAAGAGGCATGAAAGGGGAGCCCCAAAATTTTCAAACTAATGGGCATAATTTTCTTCGTCAAAGTCTTAGGAAATTCCCTCAAGACATGTAAATGCACTAGAGGAGTCCTCTAGATGCATAATCCCAACTTATTGTAGTATATTCCATGTAAATTAGTAGGAAATTCACTTTTTAATAATAAAGTGCCGGTCTCTTGTGTGAAAGGACCAATTTTAGGGCACATGTATATACGTCACTTTGTGACTCTTTGTAAAGGACTTTTTGCCATTGTGAAGAGGGAGAGCTCTTGATTTTCGAAATTGCTTGTTCCTTGTAGATTTTCATCTTCTCTTTGATCTTCTATGTGTGTGTAATGCTTGGAATGTGTGTGTAGGACTATTGTCTACCCCTCCCCACTATTTTTGAGCTACTGTAGTGTCTGTGTGAGCTAGTAGAAATTGTGGAGTGAGTGTGGGCGTTTCCTGCCATTCACTATTTTGTTCATAACTTGAAACTCAGTTGTCAGAATCAAGTGGAACCAAGTTCAATAGATGCATCTCGTCGAGATATTCAAAAGGAACCTGCTATTGGCCATATTCGGAATTCGGAGCTGAGAGAAATCCTCGATTTAGTGAAAACTATTGTAAGTGGCATCGCAACAGACACTTTCAGTATTTAAGAGAGTTAGAGAGGTGGATTAGTCTTTTCTCACACTTATAAGCTGAACCACTTCATTTTCAATCAGGTGTGCATATGTCCTCATACACTTGGTTAGGTCGTTTCATAGGATTGACAAATAAGCATGTGTCAATTCCCCACTATATGTACTTGTATGGCAAATGAGATGTAGTCTCTTTGGCACAAGTCCTTAAGTCTTCTTGACTTAGGTACACACGTTTTTGGCGTCGTTGTCGGGGAAAACTCAGCCAAGGTTCCTTCTTGATGGTTATAGCTCGAGAATGATGAAATCGTACTTGTAGAAGTGAACTCGTTTAGTGGCAAGTAGTCCACCACTTCAGCACTTGTTACTTCACATCCTGGAGGTGTGTGTAATGAGTTTTTAGGTTTAGGGTTAATAGGAAGGGAGAGAAGGAAGAGTTAGGGTTAGGTTAGGAGAAGAGGAGAAGAGGAGTGAAGTAGGAGTAAGTCAAGATCACCAAGAAAAATCCCAAGAAAATTTGCCAAATTAGTGTAGTTTAGTTTCAGTTACCAAAAAGTATAAAAACCAAAAATTTCATATCATTTCTTATTTGTTCAGAAAGAAGTATCGTGTGAGCGCAGCGATCAGTATCGTTAGGGGAATATCGTGCTTTCCAGGCCTTCCAAGCTAGGTAGTGAGCTCAAGACTCAAGCAAGACATCACAGAGGTAAGATTCCATAAGATTTCATTGGCAAAAACACTTTAGAAGTGCACAAAAACGTGATCACTTGTGCAACCAGTATCGTGGGGCGGGATAGAGTGTTTTTTGAGCTTGTTGGAGTGAGACAGTAGGGTAGGAGTGAAGAGGGTTGAGAGAAGAGCAAGGGGAAGCAAAAATTTTTTATTTTTGAGGTACTTTGGCTTGAGTATCGCGATCGGTTGAGTTTTTGGTATTGCAATACCAAAAATTCCCTTGTATCGCGATACTCGCCGAAGTATCGTATCGTTGGTTACTAGCCTGGGTATTGCGACATGACTTGTGGTATCGTATCGCCGGGTTGGTATCGCGATCGCACTTTACCAAAGTGGTATCGTATCGCGGTCCACTTTCTGGTATCGTATCGTGTCTTGTCCAGTATTGTATAGCGATACCATACTAGTATCGTATCCTGCAAGTGGGTGGTATCGTATTGCCACTTGCATTGATATCGTATCGTGTGGTTATGTGGTATCGTAAGCAAAGGGACATTGGTTTAGAGAAGATCAACCGGCCGGGGAGTATCTCTTCCTGGTGACCATCAAAATAATGGACACGGATCATCAGTTCCCTATAATGTCCCAAGATTTTAAAGTGGTGCATGAGCTTCCCTCTACAATTGACATCATGAAGAAAGCGAGTATACACAAATACTTTGAACTGCTGATCTACAAGCCAGACTTTCAAAGGTGCACATAAGTCATGAATACATTACAACTAGGACTACATGACCCATTGGTGCCAGAGGCTAGAGTTATGGGCGAAGTAGGTGAATGGGTAGTCATCCAATTTAGACATGATTTGATTAAGGAATCTTTTGGATGGGAAAAAGATGGCAACACGGTATTGAAAGAGGAAAGCCGCGAAGCAAAGACAAGGACCTTCACTGACATCAATCGAGTGGATATTGAAGAAGAAGTATTACTAATCCATCAACAATTCTGCTTCCCAAACATGCATCGATACACAGCCCCTCAGAAGATAATTGTTCAACTACTCTCACATGCTATCAAACAAATTGGTAATATAATTAATCTGACTCTATACATATAGGAATGGCTATTTGAGGCGAAGAGGCAATGGCATAACAAGAACTTCCTAAATGGCAGTGTAGCTCTGACCATTTTGATCTATCATGCTTTAGGTATTAGAGAGCACCTGCAAGAAATGCCCTCATCAACTGCTATGGCTAAATATGCAAAAGTCACGACAGTACCGAGAAAGAAAAAGGGAGTCAAAATTGTTGAAGAAGCAGAAACCAGCTCTCAACCCAAAATGAGAGGCACAAAGAGGTTAAGGGAAGTAAAGCAAGTAGAAGAAGAAGTTCCAGCCACGAAAAGGGCACACGTACTTCCAAAGACCAGGATTGAAGAGCAAAGAACTATTATAGAAGAAGACTTAACTAAAGCCCTGGAAGATACACACCAATATATAGAACGGCAAGTTAATCTACCAGTGCAAGGGCACCATTACCAGTAGGCCCACCAAGATATGGATGCAAAAAAGAAGCTCACCAAGGTACATCGATATAGAGAATTAGGGTTGGATAATTCAAGCTCTTCTTCGGATGCACAAGAAGAACCCGACACATCCTTATTAAATGTGGATATTCAAAGTGAATCAAAGGATGATGGACAATGGGAGGAACTTAATGCAATCAACTACAATGAAGCAGAAGGAGACATAAAGATGAATGACAACACCGTCCACCTCGATCAAGACAACGCAACCAAGGAGGCAAACCAAGAAGGGGCACATGTCATTAGAATCAATGAGACGTCCAAGATTCAAATCAAAGAGACAATGCTTACAGGAGAGGGGTCAATCAAGAATCCAAAGCAAGAACCAAAAGAAGCTTCGGAATCAAAACCCTTCACTCCGATAAGGGTTGTGGCAGAACCCTCCCCCATGGATGTCACATTTCAAGGGAGTGCCACAAAAACTATTGACCTAGAAAAAGACCAAAAGGAACCGGCAATTCAACTACAAATCAGACAACCACACAACGAGACTATCCATCGTAGAGCAAGGAAAAGATATACTAACCGGAGAAGGTCCACGCATACCAAGAACATGGTTGAATGTCTACATCACTCAGGTCAAGCCAGTAGTGCAAGATATGATCAGAACCGCAATGGATACGCAACAGTTGATGCTTGAGGCTGATGAAGACTATGACAAAGCGATGCAGGAAAAGCATGAACTACATGAAACAGGTAAGCACCTTTCAGCAGAATTAAAGCTAGCAAGAGAGGAAATATTACATAAAGAAAATGAAGTTCAAAAGATCAAAAAGCAGTGCAAAACTTTAGAAACGGAAAATGCAAAATTAAAAGAAAAACTACATGAATTACAGAAGAAATGTGAGGCTAGCGAGGCCGAGAGGATGCGGATGAACACAAGAAGTAAAATACTTGAATCACAAATAAAGGTATACATGAAGGAGGCAGAAAACCTAAGGAACAGAAACAAGGAGCTAATGACAGCTCTCTTGAGTGATCAGCCTATGGAGGTTCAGGGAAGGCCAGAAAAAGATATAAAGGAAATGGAGGACAAGATAGCTAAGTATGAAGATCAGCTCAAGCAGGAGCAGGCAGTCATTGCTGACTGGGAAAAGAGGTACATGGATGATACCGCAGCTCTAAGGACAAAGTGGAAAAAAGCAGAGAATCGATATTTAGTGCAATGTAAAGAAGACACTGATCACCTTGATGTTGTAGCTAAAGAAATTCTCAAAAACAAGGAAACTATTGCTAAAGCCAATGATGAAATCAAGCAAAAAGATGAGATGATAAAGTAGCTACAAGAGCGGCTAGAGCACAAGTCAACAGAGGGGACACCAGTAGTTCCAAATCCACGGTGGCTACTGAGGATATTGAGGTACGTCCTCTCTCTCCCCCCTTACATCATTCGCTGATAAGGGAGGAAACAGAGATCCAATTTGAACGTAATAATCGGGATATTGCAAAACTGAGCCGACATGAGAGGGCACTACTGGTGTCCCAGCTTACTGCTGAATTTGAAGATCAAATAATCCAGGTCATGAAGGAAGCTAAGATTGAGAGCAAAAACTTGGAACAAATTTTGAAGCCCTTTAATGTACCATATGGCCTCCTGAAAGAGCAAACACGGCAATATATAAAGACAAGGACAAATAAGGATCTTGACACCAACCTCCAATTCAACAAATATACATTCAATTATACTCAAGAAGAATTCGAAAAGGCTGATCCTATATGGAGGCACAAAATTTTGGAAAAGAATCCTACACTACGGGTACAATGGGAAGCATCACCATATGTGCTTCAAGTAAACCCATCTTTTTGTCCACTACCCTGCAGACGCTCCTAGTCGCAATTTTGGGAAGGATAGTGCCAGAGCAGCATAAATAATCAATGGCTGACTTATCCGCTATTACCAAGTTCACCGCATAACTACCTACCGACGGAAGAATACATGGTGAAAACCATGGAATTTTGGATTGCTAGATATGCCACTGTTCTGGATTTGGCCGTCAAAATGACCAATAAAATTTTTAGCATGCTCCTTACTGTAATTAAGGTTTTCCAACACACCAAATATACATTTTTGAACTTCATCGGCATTACACAAGGTTTTGAGGCGCTCATTTTTTATCTTTCCACCATTCCGAGCCGCTTAACACTCATGACATACTATTCACGACTTATGTTTTTGCCGAGCACATATATGCAAACTTTTGAAGAAGCATTTTTCACTGGCTTCTTCGAAATTCATTCTGAAATTTTTGTAAAGATGACTTCGAATCTTAATGCACGCTTGGTGGCTTATGAAACAAGCTTTTTTGCGGATCACCAACAAACACCAGAGGATGGAGTGCAGTCAAACGAGTGGAAAGAATTCATGATTTGTTACGCCAACCTGCTTAATCAACGAGAGCAAGCAGCCATTCAAACATACTCACATCGCCACAAAAAGCCTGTTGGGGATGACAGAGTTCAAGCGGAGGGACGTGTGAGCTAGTAGAAGCTGTGGAGTGAGTGTGTGTGTTTCTCGCCATTCACTGTTTTGGTCATAACTTGAAACATAGTTGTCAGAATCGAGTGAGACTCTCCAGTAGATTCGTCTCATCGAGAGCTTCGAAATGAGTCCGCTATTGGCCATATTCGGAGTTCGGAGCTGGGAGAAATCCTCGATTTAGTGAAAACTACTGTAAGTGGTATCGCAACAGACACTTTCAGTATTTAAGAGAGTTAGAGAGGTGGATTAGTCTTTTCTCACACTTATAACCTAAACCACTGTTACACTTATGTGTTCCTCGAGTAGCTTTGATGTGAACCTTTTCCCTATACATGGGCACTTTTTACTCTAGTGTTGGCTAGAGGTTTTTTCCCATGTTACCACATACGTGATACTCTCATATGTGGTGGTACTTTGTACTTAGGGATATTATTCAGCTCTTACTTCAGTTTAGTTTATCGATCAATAGAGAGAGCTATTCCAGCCATCGTCTTCTCCGTGTGTCTTGTTGCGTTTGTGCTCCTTGTGTGTGCTTCTTGTGTGTCTCTCGCACTTCTACACACACCCAACAGTGGTATCAGAGCAGGTTCAGCTTCTTCTCAAGTTTTGGTTTTTCGCGTCGCGGCGCGCACGCACTTTAACAGTGCAAATTGACTTCGGAGCATAGAACTGTGAATTTCAGCAAGCCAGAAACATTTCCACCAGGTGTGCTAGGGTTTTACCCCCATTTCAAAGCCATTCGTGCAGTCAAAATTGCCATCAGAGTGACGGTTTGTGAGCTGAAATTTCAGCACTCATTTCAACTTTCCTCAAAGTGAAGATTTTGTCACATTCTTGGTCCTTAGTGAAATGGCGGGCAGCAATGACTTGTTTGGCATGCTTCAAGCTGAAGATAAGCTTGATGGGACCAACTATCCAGCTAATCTTGTGTAGGAAGAAGAATGGGCATTCACTACTGTTTGCAGTTTTGACCCATCTTCTCATGAGCAGTGCATGTCTGCAATAGACTCAGATGTTTGGTACTTTGACAGTGGGGCGACCAAACATATTACCTCGCAGCGCAGTTTCTTCTCTTCCCTCGAGCCTGCCCCTGTAGGGAATATTGTTACATGTGCCAACAACTCCTCTTATCCTGTTATGGGAGTTGGTACGATCATTTTGACTACTGTTGATGGTAGTTCTTTCACTTTGTCAGATGCTTTATTTGTGCAAGGGATCAAGAAGAATCTGTTATCAGTTTCTGCATTAGCCAAGATTGGCTTGGTTGTGAAATTTGTTGATGGCAGATGTATAGTTCATGATCCGTCAAATGGCGATGTTATTATTGCTTCTGGCATTTTATGTCATGGGCTATATAAGCTCATAGACTATGAAAGATCTGAAAATAATTTGGCATGTGCAGTAAATGATTCTCACGCTATGTCAGATGCAAAGCTTTGGCATGCACGCTTTGGTCATCTGAATTTTGCTAGTTTGCTATGCCTGCAAAAATCTGAAATGGTGTCCTCTTTGCCCAAACTTGAGGCACCTGCAAAACATGTTTGTGAAGGATGTATTTTGGGCAAAATGCAGCGTTCTTCCTTTCCAAAAGATGTTTCAATTCGGGCTACACAAAAATTGAAGCTTGTACATAGTGATGTCTATGGTCCTATGTCGACACCCTCTTTGGGAAATTACCTTTACTTCATGACTTTCATTGATGATTTTTCCAGGCATGCATGGGTATATCCACTCAAAGCAAAGTCGGAAGTGTTCATGTGCTTTAAACAGTTTTTGGTTTTGGCTGAAAATCTGTCAGCATGTAAAATGGGCACCCTCCGTTCTGATCGAGGGGGGGAATATATGTCTTCTGATTTTAATGCATTTCTGGCTGAACATGGGATAAAACACCAATGTACAGTGCCGTATACACCTCAACAGAATGGAGTTGCTAAACAAAAGAATAGGTTACTCATGGAGATGGCGAGCTACATGGTCAAAAGTCAGGCTTTACCACATACTTTCTGGCTTGAGGCTGTCATGTGTGTAGCAGATGTACTGAATAGGTGTCCCACTAAAGCGTTGCAGTCTATCACTCCATATGAGACTTGGCATGACCGCAAGCCATCTGTTGCTCATCTGTGTGTTTTTGGTTGTTTGGCATATGCACTAGTGTCTGAACAACATCGCAGAAAATTGGATGATAAGGCAGTAAAATGTATTTTTGTTGGGTACAAATCTGAAAGTAAAGGCTATCGTCTGTATCATCCACAGACTAAACACATTCTGGTTAGCCGTGATGTTGTCTTTGTGGAAGATGCTATTCAACCATTGCTTTCATGTACTAAGGAGACATCTGTTAGCTCCAAAGACATGTATGATACATTGATGCCTCTTTTTACAGGTGGACAGTCTAATGCTAGTCCTAATGAGGCAACTTCTCAACCTTTGCAAGTTTCATATGATGATGCAGATCATTCCATTTTTGATGTAGATTTACATGATGCACTTGTTGATGAGAGAGCTGATATTGAGCAGGCAAAAACTATGCCAAAATGGCTGGTGTAGACTTTGCGTGACAACAAATTAAATGCACCTTTGTCATATCATACTCATTCAAGCTCTCATAGTGCCTCCTTTGCATCAGATTGCTATGCTATGGCTGCGTCTAGTCTCTGTGATGAGAATGAGCCTGTTTCTTTTGATGAAGCACAAAATTCAAAAAATTGGATGGTTGCTATGCAATCTGAATATGATGCAATAATGAAGAATGGTACTTGGTCTTTATGTGACTTGCCTCCTGGAAAGAAGGCCATTGGCACTAAGTGGGTATACAAGTTGAAGCGTAAACCTGATGGTACAGTTGACAAGTAAAAGGCTAGGCTTGTTGGAAAGGGTCATGCACAGGAAAGAGGCATTGATTTTGATGAGACCTTTGCACCTACATGCCGTATGACTACTGTTCGGAGCATCTGTGCACTTGCAGCCCATCATGGTTGGAATGTACATCAGTTGGACATTAAAGCTGCATTTCTGAATGGTGACTTGCATGGAGAAGTGTATGTTTTTCAGCCCCGTGGCTTTGTGCAGAAAGGGCATGAAAACTAGGTGTGCATGTTAAAGAAGGCACTATATGGTTTAAAGCAAGCACCACGTGCTTGGTATGAGAAGATACATGCCTATCTGGTTGCACATGGTTTTGAGAACAGTCCAACTGAAAGCACCTTATATGTTAAGCGTGCTAATGATGTGCTTCTGATCATTGTTGTCTATGTTGACGACATGCTACTCACTGGTCCTATTGAGAAGCATATTGCTGATTTCAAGGCTGATTTGCATGCCTCATTTGAGATGTCTGATTTGGGCCATTTGCATCACTATTTGGGCATTCAGTTTATGCAAGTTGATGGTGGAATGGCTTTGTGTCAAATGAAATATATTGACAAATTATTGCAGCGTTTTGGCCTTGAAGACTGTAAGCCTATTGCCACTCCTATGGAGATAGGTTTACGATTGAGTCTTCATGATGCTGGAGATGGATTTGATGTTGTTCTCTATCAGCAGGCTATTGGATGCTTGATTTACTTATGCATTACTCGACCAGATATTCAGTTTGTTGTCTCACAGATGAGCAGGTTTATGCATTGCCCAAGAGTCACGCATTGGAAGGCGGTTAAGCGCATCTTTCGCTACTTGAGTGGTACTCGACTACTTGGGTTGTTTTATCCCAAGGGGGGATCACTACCGCCAGATTTGCATGCTTTTTCTGACTCAGATTGGGCTGGTTGCTATGACACTCATGTGTCCACCAATGGTTTTTGCTTCATGCTTGGTAGCTCATGTATATCTTGGTTGAGCAAGAAGGAGCCTACTGTGGCCACTTCTAGTTGTGAGGCTGAGTATAGGGCAGCTTTCACAGCGACTATTGAGTGTGTGTGGCTCGGACGCCTTATGGCTGATTTGGGTGTTGGCCAGTCTTTTGCCACCACCATCTTCACTAACAGTCAGAGCGCATTGGCAGTTGCGAGGAACCCTGTGTTCCATGCTCGCACTAAGCACATTGAGGTGCATTATCACTATGTCAGGGAGAGGTTCTCTGCTGGGGAGATCAGCTTGGCATATGTGCCCACACAGGAGAACATTGCAGACCGTTTCACGAAGGCTCTGCCTAGGGAGAAGTTTGAAGCTTTCCACAAAGCTTTGGGCTTACTTCCTTTTGTGGAGTGATTTCCACATAGCTTGGCACTTCCTTATACATGAGTGCTAGCTCCTTGTTCACCGCATCACTCCCAGGGGGGATTTGTTGATATACCTAGGTAGTGATGTGTGTGAACACACTAGGACCATGGGGGTACTTTTTTCCCTCTTTAGGAGGTTTTTTTCCCCCGACTAGTATATACGCCTATTGCCCTAATGGGCTACTTATCTTTGTACATTCTCTAGTAATACATTCAGTACTACTAGAGAATGTATTCCGCAGATGTCTAAATCCAACAAGAACATGTCAAAGAAGCAAACACACAAGAAGAGGGAGCATGTAGGGAGCTCCAAGAAATATATGTCAAATTTTTAGAAGAAGCCCCTACAAAAACAATGCTTTTGATCACTAAAAACCATTGTAAATATCATTTCACATTTGTGCAACTCCATTTTGTTCAAGCCGAGGAGTCCTAGAGCTTGAGGATATTGGAATTACCTATGTATCAATTTTCATAATTTTTTGGTTATGTTTGAACCCTCAAGTAAGCCTTAGAACGTAATTTTTAACTAGGCTGAACAGTAGGTCTGGATAGGGCCAAAACTAGTTTAAAAACTATAAAAAGAGCTTGAGAGCTCATTTTTTAGTTTTAACATTTTTGAGGTTAGCTTGTTAAAGAGTTGGCTTAGTACACATTGAAGCTTTTGTAAGAGAGTTCTTGTGCAATTGACGCTTTCCATTGTTCCTCTCTTTGATCTTGCCATGTGTGCACGTGTGTGTGTGCATGTATGTGCTTGTCTCTCACATTTGCTCACCACAATTGCTCACGATCTTCATATCGTCTTCATCTATAGATCCAAGACTGTCTGCCAAGTCCTTCATTTTAGTGACATAATCACTAATGCTCTAACTTTGCTTCTTCTTGAAGGTTATGAACTCTAAACATAAGCTAGCCTTCCTAGCTTTAGTAGTGTTTCGGAAGTGATCTTCTAATGCACTCCAAATATCTTTAGTTGTTTCCAGACCTCTAATGTGCAGTAGCAAGTGATCTATAGTAGTATTGTGTATGTAAGCTCTTGCACTTGCATCTTTCTTCTTCCATAGCTTCAAGGCTTCTAACTCTTCTTTCTTCGGTATGCTATTGTCTTTGAGTGTTGGATTTTCTTCTTCACCTATCACATATTTCATTAGATCCTTACTCATAAGTAAGGCTTCCATTTGCATTACCCAGGGGGATAGTTGTTTCTGTCCAATTTATCAATGGAGATATGATCTGGCATGGTCTTCTTACTTTTGTTGCAACCTTTCCACTGAAGTCCTCTTCAATCCTCTTGTATCCACTCCTTCTTTTACTCTTAAGGACCTTTCGGCTCTATTATCTCTTCTTAGGGTCTTCTAGCTCTGATACCACTGATAGTGTGTGGTATTTTGCATTCGCTTTGATACCACTTGTCAGTGTATAGAAACACCATAAGAAACAAACTAATGTGATATTAGAACATCTCTATAATCACCATTATCTTGCCAATCCTAAAAATCAACCTTGATAAAAATCGGAATTTATTATGGCTTTATTCCGGTGCGTTTACGATGGTTTACGGTTTTGTTCGGGTGACTTATTGTTTTCTTCCAGTGACTTTTCGATGACTCTCCGGTGGTATACGGTTTCGTTCGAGTGGCTTTTCGATGTAAAAAATTCTCGAAAATCACACACTCTGATGACTTACTATTGGTTTATCTCATGCGCTTACACAAAAATCAAATGCTTGACTTCATCAACTTGTCATACCTTCACGGTTGGACGTAAGCTTTTGAGTACATGTTCCGGTCTATAGAAGATGTTTAGTTTGTCGAAATAGACGATGATAGCTTTGTCGTAAACTATCACTTATGAACCCTTACACTATGCATCAAAACTAACTCTAATATGATCAAGACAAATACACTGAAAGACTCGTAACTATAATTGACATTAATGCAACTATGAAAATAATTAGAATTCTTCACACAAAGAGAGTTGACTCTATTCTATTCCACAAACATGTGTTTTCTATTAGAGAAGATGTGTATAGAATGTTATGGCCTTCTTTTGCTCATAACCATAGAAAGTTCTCCTACACTCAGTAACTTTCATCGGTACCTCTTTCTTAGAGCTATCTCAACTACCTTTCTCACATGTAGGACTTATGCTCTGAGTTCTCTATACTCTCTCTCATGTGTCTCACACTGGCTTGAGCCTTAGCGCTCTCGTATATTCATATCGTTTTCTACACTGCTTGCTTTATTTATAACTAGTTTGTATGTACTACAGCCTATATTCGGTGCAGTCTATATGTCTCTTTCTTTCTTCATTCTCCACTTCATCATCCACTTTATTATCCATACCTATGCATCGTTCAAGCGAGCATTTATACACGACTACTCTACATGCTTCTAAATCAAGGATTGCGGAATCTCGAGCATTTTGATTGGTTTTCTATTTTACACAAATTTATAGTTATGAATTTGTTCCATCACATGGGCATGGGTTTTTTGCACGTTTATCTTCTCGTTCTTGGCCCTTCCTTTTTCTCGTTGATGCATTCTTGTCTTTATGTCCAATTAGTGAGTGAAGCCCCAACAGAAATGTCTTTTAGCATGGAGAGACCAGGGGTAGCTCAGGCATAACCTATTTACAAACATCGGAAGATCCCTATAATACTGTTAACTAGAATTATTGTCGATTCTTTTGAACTAACATGTCCTCGTTGTGTGGAGTGGATGTTTAATTGCAGGTACTTGAAGAGGACAATGTGTGTTTCATAGAAGAGTAGCACTAGAATGTAGTGCTAAAATGGAGCTTGAAGGAGTTTTGCCAATGTTGTTACTTTTGTTTGCAGCTTAAAAGCTTGTTGCATTGTGAAGGCCAATGATAAGGGTAGAGGAGTACATGCGGAACCAGCTAGCAGGAGCTTCCTCAGAAAGACCTTGAAATACTTGCTAGAAGAGGTCTCCCATCAAGTTTGGGCAAATCATACATACTGGATATAAATGGGGCACTCTTTGATGAATGATATGGTCGGCCTTTGAAAAGGAAGTGGAAAGCTTGCACCTTTGATTTAGAGAAGGGGTCACGGCTTCAGTATGTCTCCACTCAACTCATGGATACTACAATTGTCCTTAACACAAAAGGTTTTTCATGTGCGGCTAGAATGGGAGGGAGTTTGGGAGCATTTGAAGAAGTGAGTGCGCTTCAGGGTTGGGAGGGTGAAACGACTAGGTACCAACTAGGATTATGAGGGGGGGTGATAGGTGGTGCATAATTTGACGATGAGGGAGAGGAAGGTTTAGGATATTATTCAAGGCAAAGGATCAAGTACCGGCTCTCGTCATAGAAGAAGAGGAAGTACATAAACTACTCAAATTACTTCATCATGACAACAATGATTTTTATCACTAAGACAATATAGTATATGTATATACATCAAATTATCACGAGTGCGACTCCATTTTGTGCAAGCTGAGGAGTCCTCAAGCTTGAGGAGTCTAATTAGAAAGATCACACCAATTTTTGTAATTTTTGGAAACTGTTAGACATTTCAAATTAGAGGTAGAACCTATTTTTTAACTATGCCAGTCACTAGATGTGAAACTGGTCAAAACTAGGCAAAAACTATAAATAGGGCTAGAGAGCTCATTTTGCGGTTTTTGTTGAACTTATGAGCTAGAGCTAGAAGCGTTATTGTAATTAGTTGATAATGAACATTAGTATGAGTCCTTTCCTTGCCTTCCATTGATCTCCATTGCGACTTTCCTTGTGTGTGTATATGCATTTGTGTGTATGCTCATTGCATTTCTCACCATCTTCTTCATGCACATCACTTGCTCTTGATCTTCATATCGGCCTAACCTTGCCACAGATTGACAATTACGAGGTGGAGCTCCTCACGTTGGTGCTTTCCATTGTGCTATAGTGACACCAAATTTGGCGCCGTTACTGAGGAAGAGCGTGTGATGGTGAGTGTGTTAGAGAAAATTGTTGGAAGGTAAAATTTCTTTGTTGTTTTGTTGTTTGTAGTTAGCTTTCATGCACTTTTACTCCACTATTCTTCTAGCATCATTCCCTATCATTATCTCAAACTCCAAAGAAATCGTTGAAAATCAATCGTATTCCCTCTTTCTCCTCTCTTTCCCTCATTTGTGTGTGCGAGAGTGAGAGAGAAATTTTGCAGGTGTGTGTTTGTGCTTTCTGGTACACTAATCTTGCATGGAAACCTCTGGACACCAGAGATTTGCAGGAAACATAGGTAAAAACTCTATTTTTCTCTCAAAAATTACCGTTGAAGCTGACAATCGTGACTGTCAGACAAGGTATGAATTTGGGCTAACTTTTTGCATGAGGGAGGATCCTAGGTAAGCACTTGCATAGATCTATGCTTGGTTTTGTGAAATTGCATCATTTTTTGACCATCGTGATGATGACACATCATTGCAAGTGCGTTTGACCCTCGCGAAGGTCACTCACTGTCGTGGCGATTGGTTCACGCCATCGCGATCATGTCTCACCATCGTGACAGTGACACACCATCGCGACGGTGACACATCATCACGACGGTGCTTGACAATCGCGATCTTGACTGGCCGTCGTGACTTGATCGTCGTGATTGTGCTTGACCATCGTGGCCTTGACTGTTGTCATTTAACCATCATGAACTAACCATTGCGATCCTCAATGACCATCATAGCTTGAACGTTGTGACTTGATTGTCGCGATCCTGATTGACCGTCGTGACTTGACAGTCGCGACTGTGACTCATCATCATAAGGCGTGATCTATTGACCTTTGACCATCATGGATGTCACACCATTGCGACGGTGACACACCATCGCGATTGTGTCTGACCATCGCGATTGTCAGACAAAATGCCAAATTAGGGTTTTGCACATAATTTTCAAATTTTTTGGGGTAGTTTCTTGACATTAATTGTGAACCCTTGTGTGTGGCATAGAGCAAAGGGAGAAGCGGGCAAGTACCTTGAGTTCTTGGGCAAAGTCAAAACAGCCGCTTCTTAAGTCCAAGAGAACTTTGTAAGTGGAATTTCCATTTCTCTATTTGCTGACGATTTGTTTGAGCAAAGATATATTGTGATCAACGGAGTGGCTTAGGACTCCTAGAGTAGCCAGAATTCGCTCTAGCTCATTGAGTGATAGGTAGTCAACGAGGGAAAGGATGAAGGGGTCAAGTCTAAAGGAATTTTGTGATTTGAATACGCAATGCTCAAATGAATTAAAGACAAACACTTTAAAATGATTCCTTGTGACAAATGTAAATAAGACAAGAACCTCTAAAGAAATGCATAAAGAACTAAGTGATTGACCTGATTAAAGGGGTGAGCACGACAAGGTGAGATTAGGATTAACGAACTTGAGATCTCGAAAATACTTAGGGAAAAGTGATGACTTGAGTGTTCGATCTTCTAAGGCTAGCATGAGAACTACAACACGATCATGGGCTCAACAGCTAGGCCATTATCCATATGAGGTTAGTTTAGATATGAGTGATTCGGATATGTTTTTCAACATGAGTAGACCAGGAGTGTCGTTTAATGTAGCCCACCTAGAGAAGACTCAGGGACCCTATAGGACTCAGTTGGAGTATATCCGTACGAATAGATTGGGTGCCCGGGTATATGAGGATGGCCTTCATAGGTTAGTGATTCAACTACATAATCCTGACCAACCTATGGGATTAGAACATCTAGCCGTAAGTTTGAAAATGAGGCCTATATAGACAAAGAAGGGACGATGTATATTGTCGCAATCAGGGCCGAATCAACGAATGAACTAGGTGAGATGGTAGAAAATGCAGACATAGATGTGGGAGGACATAGTAAACAATTTGAGGAACCCAGAACACCAAGAGGAAAATCCATACTATCGAGGGTGATAACTCCTAAGTGGATGCCCCAAGAGAATAGGAGTATAGAATTGTTCTAGAATAAGAAGACCAATGAAGCCTTTTGGAGATATAAACCAGAGCATCCTACTATGGCAGGAGCAAACACGATTTATGAACTAAAGGACCCAGAGATCCTAGGAAAGGTAGTATACTTAGATGACACCTCAGAACAAGTGTATAAGGTCACAAAACATGGACGACATGCATATACATGGGGAGGAAAATCAGTTTTTCCTCTAGTAAGATCGCTAGCACCTAAGGATAGTTTGGGTATTGACACATCTCAAGGACATAGAGAGAAGAACAAAAAAGGTGTTGAGGATAGTTTCATCCATCGTGTAGGAAGGGAGAGAGTCCCTACCGAAGGTAGGAGAGTTGAAAGAGAACCTCTCAGGGATTCAGAAATGTCCTTCAACATGGAGAGACCCACACGTAGTTTAGGCATTGCTTATTTACAAACACCAAAAGGTCCCTATAAGACACAATTGGAGTATATCAGGACCAACCAATTAGGTGCTCGCATCTATGAGGATGTTCTAAGACGATCAGTGGTCCAACTCAAAAATCCTGACCAACCCTTTGGACTTGAACACCTAGTGGTCAAGCTCGAAGAGGGTGCATACATTGATAAGGAAGGAACCATGTATGTGGTTACCAGCCTACCAGATAGGACAGATGAGTTGGGAAACATCATTCCTGAGAACGAGCTAGGAGACCTAGGAAGAGAACCCAAGACTCCCCGAGGTAAGTCAGTCTTGACTAGAGTGATCACTCCAGATTGGATCCCTCAAGACAACAAAAGCATAGAATTTTTCTTAAATAAAGATATCCGAAATAGTAGAAAGCCTAAAATATGCAAAAACAAAAATAGAAGACATTGCATCTCAAAGCCCCTCGCACACCGAACCTCCATCCACACCACCTCATCCCACCCCACCACCCACTATAAATAAACCACAACCAGGGTCTGTTCTTGCAGATCCAACCCCAGAAGGCTTGGACATGATGTTCAAGGCCTACCAGGCTCGACTTCAAGAAGGGCCAACAACTGCAAACCTAGACAAGAGTTACCCTAGAGCAGATTTAGAGATTGAACGGACAAAAATGTGCATGAAAATGATAGAAGTAGCTCAAGCTATGCTCGAGACTAGTCAAAAGTTCAATCAGACAAACTCTATCAAACCAGATTTGCATTTCCAGGGCTTACTAGAAAGATTAGAGCAATTGGTAAACAAACCCCAGGTTTCTTTACCTCCACAGGCTCAACCAGTTGTTGAAAAAGGAAGCTCACCACTAATGAAAGCTTACATTCCTGATTCTGTGGATGATGGAACACCTCTTTCAATTCAGTAGTACTCTCAAGAGTTCTTGTGGGAAATACAAGAAGAAAAATGGGCCAAGGAGAAGGGCAATCCCCCTCCTATTCTTGAGATTGATGATCTTCATGATCAATTTCCCCAAGACATTCCGTCTATCTATGGAGATCAAGTAGAGCAACAAGAAGATGAAAGATTAGATTTTGAATCTAATTCTTTACAAGAGTTGCCACAATTCATAGGCCCATGGGAATCTGAATCTCTTCAGATCAGAGCTCCCACAATATTGGTAAGAAATGAAGACTCACTAGTTCCAAGGAACACTGATGTCGTGAAGAACACTAAGGTTGAGTGTCATCTCACTGTAGAAGAGCTCCTGGAATCATGTGAAGCATCAGGTTCCAGAACTTGATTCCAAAATGCAAAAAGCAGGCTCTAAGCAAAAAGTTCCAGAAATACCTGTCGATAAAATAGGAGACATAAGTGAAGGTGAAGAAGGTAATACTTATCTTTAGATCACCTATCAAGGTTACACAAGCAAAGCAATCATATATTCAGGTGCTAGTGTTGCTATTGCGACCACCTCCTTGTGGAAGCGATGGGGCAAACCCACATTAAGACCAACTAGAATGAAGCTTCAAATAGCAGACGGTCATTTTGAAAGACCTCTAGGATTGCTCGAATGGATAACTCTAACCACTTGTGGTGTAGAGTTTGAACACACATTTGCTATATGTGACTTTGAGAAAAATAATGTCTACAAGATGATCCTAGGAACACCCTTCCTATGACAATTGCAAATAGTATAGGATTGGGGAACCAACTCCTTGTACTTACAGCACTTAGGGGTCACCACCAAGGTCAACTTGAAGGATTACACCTTCAGAGATGTACCACCCCTACAGTGGAATCCTATCCACAAAGCGAAAGAAGATTCTATCTTTGTGCATTCTGGAAGTTCACCTGATCCATCTTGGTTGCATGAAGATACTCACTTGTGGATGTGCAAGGTCGCAAAGGAAGAGGAAAAGCCCCTCAAAGCAAGAGAAGAAGGAACTCCCCTAGGAGATAGACCTGTTAAAGACCCAGCCTATACACCAATGATATTTCCACATGAGGAATTTGAGCCTCATGGTTGGGCAGAAATACTAGCAACCATGAACATTGCTGTTAATGAAGAACAATGGATGCCTCACTGTGATGAGGAGGGTTATGATATCTCTGTGTTCATGTGTAAGCCCTTGTTGGAAGAATGTGGCCCAGAACGTGGAAAAGCCAGAACTTCAGGAGTAGGTCACACCTCTAGACATGTGGAGGACCCAACATACACTCCGGTAGTATTTCCAAACAAGGAATTCAAACCCTATGGCTGGGTAGAGATTCTATCGACTTTGGACATTGCAATTAATGAAGAACAATGGACCCCCCCATTGTGACGAAGACGGTTATGATATATCCATCTTCGCTGTAAACCTAGGAAAGGAAGAAATAGAAGAGGATAATCTTAAAGAAGAAATCTCGGAATGGAGTAATCAAGTGAACGACAAAGAATGGGAAGTAGATTCGGATAAACCTGAATGTTCATTGGAAGGGGAGTTTCTAGGCTGGGTAGAAGCCACATCCCCAGACCTCACCACCACAGGAAGGAAAAGGAGAATTCAAGTTCCAATCAACGAAATCAAAAGATGAGGAAGGAAAAGAATGTGAAAATTGAGGGAGAAGAGCCATTGATGGAAGTGCTAGAAAATTTAGGAAATATGCAGTGGAAGATCAAAAAATCATGATCAGAATGCCAAAAAGAGACAAAAAATTAGGAGAAGCTTATGACAATAAGGAAACCACAAAGAAAGTTGTAGTGGCAATTGAGGAAGAAGAAGAACCATGTGCGTACATAGGACATGATTTGACTCGAAGAGGTATAGGGATGTGTTTGCATGGAGTTACAAAGATTTGAAAGGGGTAGATCATGATATATGTTCCTATAAGATACCCATGACCGCCGAGGCAAGACCCACCAAGCAAAAGGCCTATACATATAATGACAATTACACATCAAAAATCAAGGAAGAAATAGACAAACTTATAGAAGCTATATTTATCTATGAAATAGAACACACCAAATGGGTATCACCCATAGTAGTCGTGCCTAGGAAGAACGGTAAAATGAGAGTGTGCATTAACTTAAAGAAGGTCAATGCTGCTACCATTAAGGATAGTTACCCTTTACCCCTCACAAAACACCTATTGGAAAGAATTGCAGGCAATGAAGTGTATAGTTTCCTTGATGGATTTTTAGGCCATAATCAAGTTGCCATTGCCCCTAAGACCAGCATAAGATGGCATTTTCCACCGAGTGGGGTATCTTTGTGTTTTGAGTAATGCCTTTTGGGCTGACGAACATAGCTGCAACTTTCTAAAGGTTGATGTGGCATGTGTCCGAAGAGTTTTTAAGAAAAAACCTAGAAGTGTATGTGGATGACTTGTGCACTCACTCAGTGCGTAGACCATAGCATATCCTTGAGCTTGAATGCATCTTCAATAAGTGTCAGGAATATCAAGTATGTTTAAGCCCTGAGAAGTGTGTTTTTATGGTAAGACAAGGCAAGATACTTGGTCATATAATTTCAAAAAATGGAATCTCCATGGATGAAGATAAGGTATATGTAATCAATGTATTACCTAGGCCAAAGGACATAAATGACGTACAAACATTTATGGGCCATTGTGGTTGTCGACAATTCATTCATATGTATGCAATCATTGTGAAACAACTCTACAACTTGCTAACAAACTTTGAGTGAACAGAAGAATGCGAGAGTTCCTTTAGTGAGCTTAAATGACGATTGTGTTCTGCACCTATTCTAGCCATGCTTAATTGGAATAAACCTTTTCATGTACACATAGATGCTTATAATCATGCCATAGGATGTGTGTTGGCACAACCCACAGAGGAAGGGAATATAGATTTACCAATTGCATATGCCAGTAGGTAGTTGAACGCTGCAGAGAGAAACTACACCACTACAGAGAGAGTGGGACTAGAAATGGTTTACACAGTGAAGAAGTTTTGCCATTATTTATTAGAAAATAAGTTTAAATTTTTACCAACCTCCATATTCTCTTGTCATTAGTAAACAAACCCTGCAACACAGGTAGATTAGTACGTTGGTTTTTACTGTTGATGGAGTATGATTTCGAAGTTGTATTCAAGAAGGGGAAGACACACTTGAGAGCAGACCACCTCTCTAGGATAACCTCTGGAGAAGCATCTACGGGAGTAGTGGATGAGTTATCAGACTCATATCTCTTCCATGTCAAGATTGCCCCTGAATGGGCCAAGTGATTAGTTCAAATATTGACATACGGACCTAAGAACCCTCAAGTGAGAACCCAAGAGAAAGAGGTACTGAGAACGCAAAGATACCAACTTCTCGCAGGAAGTATCTATAGGCAAGACCATCAAAATATCCTTGCCTGTTGCGTCGAAGAACAGGAGCATAAACATTGGTTGCTATTAGCACATGTAGGTGCACTAGAGCAACATCATTCGAGACAAGCAACGCTATCGAACTTGAAGAGGTTAGGTGTGTATTGGCCATCAATGGAAAAAGATGTCCGATGACTATGCGATGAATGTCCAAAGTGTGGTGATAGACCTCAAATAGAACATGCCACTTTATACAAGTGACTTTGACGCCAGACTGGAGTGAACCATTAGTTACTTACCTAGGACAAATACATTTCTAGAGGACATGACCGTAGCACATAGATGAAGCCTAGAACAAGAGGCCTTAGAATACAAACTCATTGGTGATAATTTGTGTAAGCTAGGATGAGACGGTTATCTGAGGATATGCATGCACGAAAGCAAATATCTTAACCTATTGGAAGCTGCACACTAGGGTGCAGTAGGAGGCCATTTTGGCCCTGATCGCATTATCGAGGCCATACTATTTTTAGGATTATAGTGGCCCACTCTGCATATGGATGCCCACACCTATGTAAAATGATGTGATGTATGTCAAAGGACTCAGTATCCCATACATAGCGATGAGATGCCCCTATGACCCATGATGGAAGGGCACACATTCTCAAAGTGGGGAATAGATTTCGTGGGACCTATTAATCGCCCTGCAAGGAATTCCCATGTTGAGTACATCGTAGTTGCCACTGACTATCTCACTAAATGGGTAGAAGCCAAGGCCACAAGGAAAAACGATGCACGCACCACTGCTAAGTTCTTGTTTGAGAATGTCTTCACAAGATATGGACTCCCTATTGAGCTTGTAAGTGATAGGGGTACTCACTTTTTAAATGAGGTTATTGAATATCTATTATAGAACTTTATGGTAGTACACAAGAAATCAGCACCGTATTATCCACAAGCTAATAGATAGGTTGAGAGCACTAATAAGATTTTGTGCAACATTCTCACCAAAATTGTGAACAATCAACATTCGGATTGGGATCAACAATTATAACATGCCTTGTGGGCTTATCGCGTAGCCTACAAAATAGTACTTAATGTTACACCGTTCCTAATGGTGTTTGGTCAGAATGTTGTGTTGCCTTTAGACTTTTTGATACCCACACTCAAAATCGTTCAGGAGTATGAATGGATTGGTCATGAGCTTTCCTCGAGGATACTTGATTTAGAAAGATTAGGAGAGACAAGAATGCATGCAGTAGCAAGAATATATGCCACAAAAAAGAGACAAAAAGCCTACTTTGATGATCATATTAAGGATAAAGGATTACGAGTAGGAGATTTGGTGCTAGTTTAACCTTGAAACAGCATGCCCACAAGTTAGAGAAACAAGGTTATGAACCCATGATCATAAATAGGGTATCAACTAGCGATGCGGTTCAACTAGCTACTCTTGAAGGTGAAGTAATGCCTAACTATATCAGCCGATGCCAAGTTAACCTATATCAGAAACCCTTAACTATAGACATGCTTAAACGACTAACCTTTGGGAAGAAGCAAAAGGAAGAGGAGGAACAAATCAGAGCTGAAGCCCAAGCAGAGGTGTTGGAACATATTAAGCAAATGAGACTACCAAGGAGAGGACTAGCTAGAGAACCTCAACCAATGGATGCCCCATGATATCCGGTAGCTATGTGCCAACTTGGAGGAAGAGATGTCCCGAGCATTATTGATAGGAGACCATTCATTAATATCACTCTACGAGAGAATCGCATGTGCATGCAATGTAAGGCTTTAATCGACTCTGGTGAAGCAATGAATGCAATCCGACTCCCTCTTTGTAGGGAGTATGAAATTAAGCCTCTTGAAACCTATCTCATAGGACTAGGTGGATTAGAAACCCCTTGCATAGGCAAGGTTGAGCTACCAATCTCCATAGAGAATGTGACCTTCACAATAAAAATGTTGGTTTTTCATGGCGATGATCTAATAGAACCTATGGTCCTAGGCCAGGAATGGTTATACCATTACTCGGTGAATTTAAATCTTCATAGAAGTGTGTTTCAGTTGAAACTTGTAGGACAATATCATGAACTACCCCTCCAAAGTTGATGGAAGGTGTTGGGCATGAAAAAAGCCCCGCCTAATGTGTGTGGCCTCCCCCCAACCTTGTGCAAGTCAGCACACCCTACCGAACAAACACAGGAAGTACACTCATCCAAGAGAGGAAATTGGGTAGGCAGACAGGAATCTGACAAGTATGGCGGCATAAGACGCATTCTTCAGATACATGTAAACAGTCACCACTTCTAGGCATGATTGGTAGTGGAACTCCCTTCTTTTCCAAAATAGAGTGCGGTTATGACATCTCATCCTCGACGAGCCGCACGGCCACATCATCCACGTACTCATCGGTGTAGCACATGAGAGTGGCACTTTAGACTGTCCACTCAAAAATTCCCACAACCGAGGTGGATGCACAAAGCAATTGTGTCCAGTGAATCAAACACTCAAGATCTTCAGCATCCCTCTCACTTTCAATCGAGGCAATAGATTTGATAGATTTGGGTGCCCAAATCCTTGGTGACCGCTCAGTCCAAGTCTCGCCAGCTTTGGATACCAAAAAAGTGTATAGCTTATGCTTCAACCTTAGTCAACTTGAAGAAGACCTTTTATGAGACCATTGGGACACCCTACACACCTTCTTTTGTCAATTCCACTTCATCTCTTTTAAACCCCCGTGTGGTACCGAATGGATCCCCAAGCCTTCATTCATCATGACAACTCTCAACAAACTCACCCTGACCACTGACTTAGTGAAGCTAAACTCCTATTAACCACTACACTCAGACCCAATTCAACAAATCCATATCACCACCATCCTTGTAACATACACTAACTTTGTAGGAAATACTCATTCGAAGTCAATTGTAACGGCACACGCATCACACACTCCCACTTACAATCAAAGCATGCACTTCTCACAATTCACCTCTCACAACATTAAAATCATATACACTGCATAGGAAGCATGTTGGCTATGGAAAGGAATGGAGGTCTCATCTTCTTGGGATCTTAATTATTTTCCATGGCAAATATGTTTTCCCTTTCACTCCAGCTTAGGTTTGCAACACTAGCTTCCAACCATGCAGGCGGAAGGTTCTACTAGTGTAACGCTTGGGCGGCCCATCATTGACTTCTCAGCTCTTCCATTAGAGATTCTTCCAACCGCAATCCCGTCGGAGTTCTAGGGTTTCACAAGGCCTATGCCCATTGAAGACCCTCCTCAAGGATAGACAGAAAGAGTAAGCAGCAAGGCACATTGGTTCCAAGGGCTTGCAGGAGCCCTTGGAGATGCAGAGTTCACATATGAATCTAACTTGACTTACGGTGCAAATGTGTGGAGCCGCTACCAATTTTTCTCGCAAGAGTCCAAGAACCTCTAGAATAGTGAAGACCTCAAACCCATATGGTAGAAAGCAAGATTCGCACATTATTTCAATGCTCAACTCCTGAAACCCAACTTTTATCGATGTTACTATCTGGTGGCTTCCATTAAAGAGCAAGAATGCAAGGAGTTGGACACTGTCTTTGTAATACCATCCTTGGTTAATGATCCCCCCCTCAAGAAGTTTACTTTGTCTTTGGACTTAATCAGGACTACGCTCAAGATTCACAGCAATTGCACACCCACAAAGAAGAAGCATCTTATCCCAAAACCTATTAAGATAAGAAAGTCGGTAAATGGCCAGCCATCTCAGCCATCACCCCTTAGTTGACCACTCTATTGAGAAAATGCCTACAACATTTTGACTTCCCTGCATAGGAGCGATTTATGATCCCGCACAAACATCTTTGGTTTGGTTTGTATCTTGCCACTACGGGGCCGCAAACAATTGATATTGCTACTTATATTCAAGATCAACTTCTATTGGCCGAACATCGGTGGGAGAAGAAAAAAGTTGTTCATGGATGCTATGCTCTTACATGCATCATATACATATGTTTGGCTTCTGCTATTGCTGTAGAGAGAGCCCTCCCAACTGTGAAATTATAACAATATAAAGGCTCCAAGAAAACCACGAGACCCCCCAAAACTTGTCGAGTCAAGCGCATGCGCGGCAACATCCCATGCTTACAAGTGTCGGAGTCACCATCACCTCTGCCCACACCCAAAACCTCTTCCCAACGACCTCCAATTCAACCACAACTAGTTGTTCCCCCTCTCCGAGTTCTAGGGCACCAACATTCTCCCCTCCAACGGACTGCACAAGATTTATAGGCACGCTTAGATGCACTAACCTTGTAGAATCAAGAACTTAATATAAAGTATCAAAACTTGGAAACCGAACATCAGAAGCAGCCATAAACTCTTGAAGCTCAAGTATAGGGACGAGTCAAAGAAGTTGAATCACAGTTAGATGTTTACTTGATGTGCAATGCTCAACTATCAAGGAATATGGTGCTCCTTTGACGCCATCTCAGCACAACAAAGGAGGAAAATCAATGTCTACAACAACAAAATCGCAAAAATTTTGAAGCCACCTTGGACAATCCCGAAACACCCCTTAGTCCATCTTGCTTTCATGTCGTTCCTCCCGAGTCAATGTAGATTTTAATAGAAGACCACACACGAGTACTCGAGGATTACAATCGCCTCTGAGAAGAATGCCACACACATTAGGAGACCAATAAGAAATTATTACTCAAAAGCTCCTTAGGACCTACCATTGTACAGGAAGTAACCCCACCGACTCTCTTAGAAGAATTGATTTTGCTGCGTATGAAGGTACAAGAGTTACAGACTCAAGTATCCAATATGATTGAACCCCCTCTACCAGATTAGCCACCCGACCTACCCGAACCTGATGAAATGGTACCCATACTGATTGAGGAAACATTTGAAGAAGAATATGTACCCTTACCTGTTGTTGGTGCATGCTCATCCCCCAAAGGACAAGACACATATGAATTGCCTCCGCCCACTTGGTTAAAGACAATCAAAGAACTAGGCAAGACACACTCTACATGAGTCGAAGCACAACTTCATGCGATGGAAAACTTGAAGAGGTTATTTTGAAGTCGCCCTATTTTGTTGCTATTCCCCCCCCCCCAGACACATCATGACAAGTGAACTACAATATAAACCATATTTCCTTTTGATCGAAGAGTATAATTTTCAAAATTGAGAGCATCACTCAGAAGCGCCCTATGCACGCACACAATTTGAGCTAGAAGATGTTCCACCAGAAGTAGAGAGAGTCCACATATATCAACCCACATGGCATGCATAATTACTACAAAAGTATCCGGAAATGATGCACACATGGATGCATGCACCGATGCACTTGAAGTACATGAGACTCTCGAATGCTGACGAAACATGTGCTATCTTGGCTAACCTAAGTATGCCAACCATGCCTGTATCCAAGGCATCCAAAGCACCATCATCAAGATGAACATGTCCTGACATATCTGTGTCAATATCTGGCATGCGAGAATCGAAGAATGACTGCATGATCGTTGACTCCTCAACATCCAAATCAGCCATCCTCTCAACCAAGGATGTGTCTAGATGTGCATCCTGAGAGCTAGTATGCTTTGGCATACACTGTGTATCATAAGACCTATCATGATCTACCACACCAAGTGTATCATCATGCTCCACATGAGCTAACCTCACAACATCAACACCAAGATCAAACTCATGATCAAACTCTAACTGAGTATCATCATAATGCTCTACATGAACATCCACATCATGCTCTAAAGCATCCAACTGACCATCCGAAGTGTGCTTCACATGAGCATCAATATGATAAAAAAAATCATGCTCTACATAAGCATCATGAGCATACAAAACATGCTCTACATGTGCATCCATATGAGCATCTGAATCCTTCCATACATGCGCATCATGAATATTCATAGACCTATCTGAAGGTAGATAAAATGAGACATGACGAGTCTCACATTGCACATAAGGCTAAACTCCCACTGAGACGAGACTGTCTCTCATATGAAGTACCTGCAGTGGATACCTGTGCCTAATCCTGGCACCTTTGACGAGCATAAGCTGTCCCAACTGCAACTGAAAATGATGCTCACCAAGGAATGCATAACATCTACTCTCCTGTAACTGGCTAACTGAAATCAAGCTCATAGGGAATGAATGCACATAACATATATGTCTGAGCATAAGTGATGCTCCACTAGGTAGCATAAGGCATACATCTCCTACACCCTCAATGTCATATATCATACTATCAGGCATGTGCACACATCCACGACTCTCACCTGAGAAAAATGGCTAATGCATCAAGCAACCAAGCCATATGTGTGCTATCCAATGAACAAGAAGAATCCTGAGATGATCCATAGGAGAAAATGACATCACCATCATTGGCATAATCAACTGTCATAGACTCTCCTAAAACCACTACCTGACCTGCATCACATGCATGTCTCTGACATCCTCATCGCATCCATCTGAAGCAACATCGTCGAATATGGCCCTTATGACCACAATGCCAACATCGAAGTTGTGGATGTAATCTATGTCTCACATGAGTCAATGGACTCTCATACATATCATGTAGTCTCTGCCCTAATGCACTACTCATCTCCTCATACATAACAAACTCATATATAGAATCCACAAGCTATAATTAGATAGTGGAGTTGGCCAATGTGTCCATATCCATCCATATGTGATCGGGCATGTCACGAGGCCTCTGTGCATCTCTATGCACATACATGTATGTGTAACCTTGCACGAACCAATGTTTGCCACATATGAGCTTTCCATCTCGGAAAGTCAGTGCCATCAAACCGAGGAGACACCATGCTGGCAATCCAAGAGACCAGTAATGTAACAAGAGACTAAAAACAATACTCTATCACCAATAGGATCACACCTGCATATCCATATGCATAACTCATATCACATATGTCTCACTGGAGAAGAAACCATGTGAACCACCTGTCACATAACCATGCATCTAGCATGCACATAAAACCATGAGCATAAGCCTACTCACCAAGTCTCTAAAGAGACCAAGTAGATGTGAAATAATCCTGGGAAAAATTCAATAGAGTGTCCCCTATAAATTGAGCAATCAAACAAGATAACCAATAACAAAAGAACAATGAGTAATATGTCACCACCTGTCACTGATCCAACCAAAGGTAATGGCAAATACATATGCCAAAAATTGATGGCAATACATGCCAATATAATGGGGATACAACTCCCACTCAAGAATGAATCTTGTAGTATGGCGCAACCTGTCACGAATAACCTCTCATCAAGTCCAAATGAATGGAGATAAACAATGATCCAAAGCTATCACACAAGCTTCAAGATCCACTAGAGCTCCTTTCTAGCATAAAAGCCGATGAAATTTCGATGGCATCTCCTCTATAAAATGGACTCTAGAACCAAAATAACCATGTGGAAATCACCACCTACAACATCAAATCAATGAACATTTTCTAATAGAATAGCAAATCAAGGTGACAAACAAGTGTGCAATTGAGGCTCTAATCTGGATCATGTGCCTGGAAAGAAAACAAAGATACAAGTACCAACCAAAATCCAAAATCAACTCTCACAGAATTGTGTGCAACCGCTAACTAAATCCATAACCAAGTGGCATAAGCAAGATATAGACCACAATGCCACTATACATTCATGATCGAACTTATGATGACATAAGCCTAAAGAAAGAGTATACCACAATGTCATCTTACATGCCAAACACATGACAAGATTATGCTCCCCTCTCATATGGAGGAGCTACCACAATGATCATACATGTACAATGCCTTGAAGCTTTGAAAATAAGAGCTTTCACACCAAAAAAATTCTCTCTTGAAGAAGTTCCAAACCAAAATGAAACTCCAAAAGCAACTAGGGTTGTTTAGGAGAAAATATGCTGCTCTATGATTTGCTATTTTAGAGGTGATAACCTCTAAATCTGAATTTTTAATTTCAGCAAAATTCAAGATCTCTCTCTTGGCTATGTAACGAGATAAAGAACACCTCAATTGGAGGTGCGTAGCTCAAGAAATGCACAAAACGAGCACCTGCTGTCAATTTCACTTTCACCTGCAACACTGCTGCTCTGTATTTTGCAGTTTCGGCGACCTTGCATTGAGAATCTGAATCTGACGTTTTCTACAAATTTGTAGCTATGTTTCCAAGAGCTACACACAGCAAGTTGAATAATTTCATTCCAAACTGTAGAACTCAAGTTATGACCCAAAAACTGACCTACTGTTTTAATGAATGTAGATTCATCTTTTACATCAGTCTGGGTTTTTTGAATTTTTGGCACTATAATACTTCAAACCAACTTCTGCTCTCTTTTGCAAATTTGTAATCGTCTATGTTAGCTACGCACAGAACTTTAAAACGCATCAATCCGAGCTTCCTAGCTCGAGTTATGGCCGAAATACTGGACTATTGTTGAGAGATGCCGACCTACACTTCTACCCCTTCTCACCTAAGCTTCCATTGAAGCTTCTTGCACACAAGCCTTCAGCATGCTCTGATACCAATGAAGGGCTTTGGTGTGCAGAGCAAGAGGAGGAAGGAGGAGATGGAAAGAGAGAGAAGAGAGGAGAGATGCGCACAGATGCGTGGGAGCCTCAAAACCCACATAAATGGTCTCTCTTGAGGCAATGCTCTATATACGATGTATATATATGAATATGGGGGTAATGTCACATGACCCTTACATCCCCAATATGCATAATTACTACAAAAGTATCCAAAAATGATGCACATATGGATGCATGCACCGATGCACTTGAAGTACAACCCGTGCCATGGATCGCTTCCACGCAGGCATACCTTGAAGGCATTTGCTATTAAGGTTCAGAATAATCATCAATGCAAAAACTAGATCAATTATCCCTATCTCTCACCTCCCATGAATAATACTCCGACTCTTTACTACATGATGGCCACTATTCGTCATTGGTTACCACGTCTGCACAAGATGACTGATATTGCTGCTCAAACGACCGTGAAGATTTTTGATATGATGCAAATGGTATTCAAGAACTTTTGACGTGTCAAGGCTCCCACTGTAAATACACTAGGATTTGAGTATGGGAATTTGGACTTAGTTTACAACATGAGCATGACATCATCCCTCAAAGTATGTTATGCTTGGCACTACAGATTGAAATATATAGCCGCCTGTTATAAGTAGAGGTTTGAAGATATGTTCACCACCGGCTTCTGGGAATATCACTCAGAAGTCTTCATTAATCGTCCAACACATTTGCTTCACATGTTTTCCTGTGAACGTATTATGTATTCAGAGCATTATATGCATCCACTTGCAGAAGAACCCCAGCCCATTGATTGGGAGCAACTCGAACGCGACCTTATTTGGGGACTTCGCATTACAGAACATACCTTGGTGAGAGACCTAATCACCAACTATATTACTCACGCTAAATTAGGTTCTATCACGGACGATAGAAATGAGGAGGAGGGGAGTGTTCACGGCAAAGGATCGAGTATTGTCTCTCGTCATATAAGAAGAGGAAGTACATAAACTACTCAAATTACTTCATCATGGCAGCAATAATTTTTATTACTAAGACAATGTAATATATTTATATACATCCAATTATCATGAGTATGACTCTATTTGGCTCACAACAATTTTTGTAATTTTTGAAAACCATTAGATAGTTCAAATTAGAGGTAGAACCTATTTTTTAAAGATGTTGGTCACTAGATGTGACTTTTATATTACTCAAAAAGACTCATACAACAGCTCAAAACTCTCACAAGCTAACCCCAAAAATGAGCTCTCTAGCTCTTTTTATATTTTTCTACTGGCTTTTGGCCCTATCTAGACCTAGTGTCTAGCCTAGTTAAAAATTTAGTTTTAGGGCTTATTTGAGGGCTCAACCGGAGTCTAAAAATTATGAAAATTGGTACATGGCTACTTCTAATATCCTCAAGATTTAGGACTCCTTGGCTTGCACAAAATGGAGTAGGGATAATGGAAAATGGTATTTACAATGGTGTGAAGTGACTAAAATCACTATTTGGGAAATATTTCTTCATGAAAAATTATATGGCCTACTTGATGGATCTGCATTGACTGCTTTGCCTACTTGGTCCTTCTCTCTCCTTTGACTCTTTTCGTTGGTTTCCATGTCTTGTAAGTCCTTGAGTGCTCTGACTACTACCAACAGTTGTAGATCAATTAGCAGTCATTAGAGAGTTGATAGAAGAAGAGGCCATCATGAGGCAGATTCTAAATGGAATTAGAAGTGATAATCAATGGCAATCCTTCACCATAGCTTATGATCTCATCATGGATTTACAAACCCCAAATTTCAACATATTTCTTGGATAAGTCTTCAACCAAGAGGCCAACAATAATTTAAAGGAAGGTAACTCTTATCAAGGTAATTCAACAAGTGCTCTTTGTGCAAATAAGAAAGACAAGAAGCACAAAGGTTGGAAGAAGGAAGACGATGATGAAGAGATTTACCAAGCCAACTATGCAAGCAAGAATAAGTGGAAAGGGAAGAAGAAAGGATCAAAGCATGACAAATCAAAAGGTCAAAATGTTGAACCTTCTACCATGTATGATAAGACCAATCACACCACTCAAAACTGTTGGTTCAATTGGAAGACCCAGAAAGAAAATGGAAAAGGTGGATTTGGCAATACTAGAGATAGAGGTGGACACAATGTCAACAACAACAATAGAAGTCACAATAGAAGGGACTTCAACAATTATTCAAAAGATCAACCACCTAAAGACTCATTGTTTCTAATGAATATGAGCCACAAAGAAGGTAAAGAAGATTGTCATTTATTCTACATAGATTTAGGTTGTTCAAACCATGTTGCAGGGAACATTGCTCTTCTATCTGACTTGGAAAGTCCAAAGCATAGACATGAAGTAAAAACAGGGGATGACACCACACACAATGTGGAGAAGATGGGTAATGTCAAAGCTTCCAATGGCAGGACAAACATTGTGATGGTAAAGTTCTCCATGTACCCTCTGTCACTAAAAATCTAGTAAGTGTAGGCAAAATAGTTGAAAAAGGCTTGCAAGTAAGGTTCATCTAACATGGAGCTTTTGTAGAAGACCCATGTCAAGGCTTCAAGAAGATAGCCAGAGTTGAGAAGCATGATAGGCACTTTACTTTTGAAGTAGGAGAAACCACAAACATAGCTCTATTCATTTGGGTCTCAAACCCTAAGTGATCTTGAAGTGTGGCATAAGAGACTTGCTCATGTGAATGAAAAAACCTTGAAGGATATATGCAAGGATCAAAGTGTTCTAGGGCTGCCAAACATATCAAAGCAACACATGATCAACAGATGTGATGCTTGTCATATTTGGAAGGCACAAAGACAACCATTCAACCACAAAGGCTACATCCACAATAACCTTTTGGACTTAGTACATACTAATGTGTGAGGACCCAAGTCAAGAACCTTCATTGGCAAGCTCAAGGCATTATTTTTCCTTTGCTGATGATCATAGCAGATGGATGATTTTGTACTTTATCAAGAATAAGAATGAAGTGTTTGAATGATTCAAGAAGTACCTAACACATGTGGAGAATCATAAAGTTATACCATTGAAGAAACTCATATCTGATGGAGGGGTGTTGGGAAAGATGGATGGATGATCCAAGAGATTGAGTAGGTACTGCTAAACCTGCTTTGTAGCAGCCCTTTTTTGCTTCAGACTTGATTACTAGACTTCCTTAGCATTCCAATGACACCAAGAAATGGTATATGTCCTTTGGAAATGATGTGTGCAATGATTGAATCAAAACAGATAACTTTGAAAGTCACAAACTCAAGAAAACCTTCTATTTTGGTCTTGATACCTGCTGTATGTTTTGCTCAGTGTGACCAGCACAATAGCAATTGATAAAATTCCTTCTAGGGGTATTTAATTAGCTTAGTAAGCTACCATTTTCAAGTGGAATGATGCAAAAAGATAAACTATGCTAAGAGAAATCAATTTAGCAAGATTAGCTATACCCCCGACTTTTTAGGACTGTAGCAGAAATAGAACTGTGAGCACCTCGATGAAGATTTCTCTGAATTTGCTGAATAGAATGTCTTCAACTTTCGATAGCATGTAGTAGGCTTCAAGCTGAATCCAATAAGTGTTGAATCACTGACTTTGGTGGAGTATTGACCGAGATATGCCCTTGACAAGTTGATAGACTTTTGAGTAGACTAGCAGAGAACAGAGAGATGAATGATGTAAATGTATCCATAAATTAACACTTGTGTACAATCCCATTGGCATGAATGACATTGCCAAATGGTGTAGAGAGGTGTAGGCTATGGTATATTCCTCACACACACTCAAACTCAGTAGAATGAGACTCGGGAAATGAAGTGATCTACCCGCGACTTTTTCATATCCATTTTTATAGGAAATGACTAAAGGTTTGAATTCAAATTCAAACTTTTGGCTCCCTATGATCAAGCTCCTAAATTCTTGGAGATATTCTCTCAATCAAGTGAGTTACTTTTTCCACGAATCACTTAGGTAGGTGATTACAAAAGATTCTAAGTCAATTTGACTTTTACAATGAGATAAAGTGGTAATTAACCACTAGCATATGTTCCTATGATTCTTCATGTATGTAGAGTCTTCATGATATCTCTCAAGCCAAATGTGTAGGCTTGTGATTTACACTAATATCTCCCCCTCAAGCCAAACATTTTGGCTTAAGTCTTCATCTTCAATCTTCAAGTATATCCTGCAATCCAATCATAGATTTGAATCTGCAAAGTTTGGTTCCATCCAAAGCTTTAGTCAGCAAATCTGCACGTTGCATGTTTGTTGACACATAGGTCAGCTGAATATCCTTGCTTAGCAACTTCTCTCTCACATAATGATAATGAACTTCTATGTGTTTTGTCCTGGCATGATAGATAGGATTAGCTGCAAGGTGAAGAGAACTTGTATTATCTCCAAAGATAATTGGAGGCCTAGTATATAAGCCCAATTCTGTATACAAAAGCTTAATCCAAATTGCTTCTTGAGTGGCATTAGCTAGCCCTCTATACTCTGCTTCTGTAGAAGACAATGCAACAGTTGGTTGCTTCTTTGCAGACCATGAAATTGGTTTGTCACCTGCAAAAGAAATGTATCCAGATGTGCTTCTCCTATCATCCTTGCATCCTGCCCAATCTGCATCTGAATAGACTTTTATATCAATACCTGAAGTGAAAGGAAAATACAAACCATGGTTCTGTGTACCCTTGAGATACTTCAAGATTCTCTTGGCAGCCTCTAAGTGAGGTATCCTTGGCTTGTGCATAAATTGACTTAGCACACTAACTCCATATGCAATATCAATTCTAGTTAAGGTAGCATAGTTCAAGCTACCCACCATACTTTGATAACCTGTAATGTCTTGGACTTCATCACCTTCATGGGCACTTAGCTTTAGGTTCACCTCCATTGGAGTGCTTGCTGCTTTAGCATCCTGCAAGTGAAATTTCTTCAACATATCCTGTACATACTTTTTCTGAGTAATATATATCCCTGAATTAGTGTAAACTAATTCAAGCCCTAAAAAATACTTCAATAGCCCAAGATCATTGATCTTGAACTCTTTCATCATCTGGCGTTTGATATATCTGATTCCACTGACATCATTACCTGTAATGATGATGTCATCAACATAAACACAGAGATATATTACCTCTAAATTACTTCTCTTAATGAATAGGGAAGTATCTGCCTTGCTCATAACAAATCCTTGGTCTTGGAGGTATGTAGTTAGCCTGTAATTCCATGCCCTAGGTGCCTGCTTCAATCCATATAAAGCCTTCTTTAATTTGCAAACATAATTTACCTTCTTAGGGTCTTCATAGCCAGGAGGTTGTGACATATAAACCTCTTCTAAGATCCATCCATTCAAGAAAGCAGTCTTGACATCCAATTGGTACATGTTCCAATTCTTTGATGCAACACACTAACCAACACTCTGATTGTTGGCATCTTGGCCACAGGAGAAAAAGTTTCTTCATAATCAATGCCTTGGGTTTGTGCAAAACCCTTGGCTACCAATCTGGCTTTGTACCTATTAATTGTGCCATCAGAATTTCTTTTCAACTTATAGATCCATCTGGATCCTATTACCTTCATGGAGTCCTTCTTGGGTACTAACTCCCATGTATCACTCTCCTTGAGTGCTTCAATCTCCTCATCCATAGCTTCTTTCCATTCTGATTTGGTTATTGCTTCTTCATATGATCCTGGTTCTTCATTTGACAAATCCTTGGGCAAGATAAACTGAATGTTTAGTAACAAGAGATGTATCATACCCATATCTGATAGGTTTTTTTCTTTCTCTCTGAGATCTTATGATTGTTTGAGTTGAAGATTCAGGTATGTCTTCAAGCTTCTTCATCTTCATTTTGCCCTTTGACTTCCATGCCTTGAACTCTTCAAGGTTGATTGTATCTTCATCATCTGAACTTGAATCTCCATTTTGAGTAGGTTCCTCCTTTGTAAGTTTTGGAAATTCCTCTTCCAAATCATAGGGTAGTTTGACCTTCCTGCATTCATTCTCATACCAAGAATCATTTTCATCAAAGATCACATCTCTGCTTACCGTAAATCCCTTATTGGTAGGGTTATAAAATCTGTAACCTTTTTTATTTAAATCCTATCCAATGAAAATGCATTTTTCAGCCTTTGGATCTAGCTTACCTCTTACCTGAGAAGGAATGTGTACATATGCTACACATCCAAAAAATTTTACAATGATCTAATGATGGTCTCTTACCATGCCATGCTTCATAAGGAGTCATGCCATCAAGTGATTTAGATGGTAACCTGTTTATGAGGTAAGTGGCAGTAGAAACACTCTCTGCCCATAGATAGTTAGGTAACTTCTTCTCATTAAGCATAGATCTAGCTGTCTCAACAATTAACCTATTTCTTATTTCAGCTACCCCATTCTGTTTAGGAGAATACCTTGTGGTTATTTCCCTTTTGATGCCTTTGTCCTGCAAGAAGTCTTCAAATTCATTGGAGAAGTACTCACCTCCTCCATCTCACCTTAGCCTCTTCAAATTCCTTCTTGTTTGATTTTCAACTAATGCAAGATATTTCTTAAAACAATTAAATACCTCATCCTTGTGCTTCATGAAGTATAATACAACCCATCTACTATAATCATCAATGAAAGACACATAGTACCTTGAACCTGAGACTGAGGGGTCTTTGCTAGGTCCCCATACATCTGTGTGTACCAGCTCTATGTAGTCTTCATGCATATATCCTTTCCTTGAGAAGGGTAACCTGTGAGACTTACCAAATTCACAAGCACCACACTTGTAAATCATATGTTGCTTGGATACATTAGGTATCCCAAGCACACATTGGTCCCTGCACATTTGCTTCAAGGTCCTTTCTCCTATATATCCTAACCTTTTGTGCCAAATCTCAAGCTCTGAAAGTGTTTGATCCTTATAACTGTATATGCAATATTCTTTGTGTCTTCTAACTCAAAAGTGAAAAGTCTACCTGATTTTTCTCCTTTAGCTATCCTTTTGAATCCATGTCTTGGGTCCTCCACAAATGCTCCATATTGATTGAATCTAACCTGCAAACCTTTCTCTACAATCTAACCAACACTCATTAAGTTCTTTGTAATTGTTGGTACATAAAGTACCCTGCTCAACAAATTTTGATTACCATCACAAGTCTTCACATTTCATGCTTTGTATCATCACCTGTTTGGACTTGGTGTTTACCTTTTGGTTCCTCAAGATCAAAGAGTAGTGCCACATTGCCAGCCACATGGTTTGAACACCCTGAGTCAATGTAAAATAAGTGATCATCATTTGTACCTGATTTTGAAGTCATGTTCATGATCAGAAGAGAGTCATCTTGCTCCTCTGTATAGTTGTTGTAATCTTTTCTGGATTTATATCCTCCTTGGTAGTTTCCATTGTAATTGTTGTTGTAATTGTTGTTGTGGCCTTGGTGATGTTTGAACCTTCCTCTTGACTGTGAGTAACCACCTCTTTGGTAGCCTCTTCCTCTCTGATTTTTGTAATTCCTGAAACACTCATCTATGGTGTGATTTGATAAACCACAAATGTTACATGGTGATGAATTATAGGGTCTACCCCTACCTTGCTTGCCTCCTCTGCCCCTTCCTCTTGAAGATCTACCTCTCCCTGCATAGTTGGCTTGGGAGGTAGAGCCTTCATCTTCCACCTTCTTACTCTTGCCTTTATCCTTAGATTTCTTATCAGTATATAGGGCAGAAGAGTTGTTACCTTTGGATGTATCTCCACTCTTGGTGAGCTTTGCTTCATGTGTAAATAGTTGACCCATGAGAGTTGTAAGATCTGGAGTGTGCATGTCCATGTAGAGATCCATTGCAGTGGTGAAGCTTTCCCACTTGTCATCAGCCTTGATTCCATTGATTACCTGCCTCACAATTTGTTCTTCTTCAATCTCTTCTCCTATGCTTGCTAAGTGATCTGCAACATCTTTGATCTTGGTCACAAATTCTGAAACAACTTGCTTAGGTTGCTTCCTTAGTGTTGTGAATTCAATCCACAACTGATTTTTCCTAGCCCTTGTATTGGAGGAAAAATATGATGACAGAGTTTCCCAAGTCTCTTGGGAAGTCTTGCAATTTCTGATATGTGGCAAAAGAAAATCAGATATAGAGTTGAGTAAATAAGACCTTGCCAATGCATCCTTTGCACACCATGTGTTGAGCTTTTCTTGTTCTTCCTTGGTTGGCAATCCTCTTGCTTTGAATGAGGGCAATTCCTCATCTCCTGAGATGTATCCATAGAGACTCCTTCCTTGTAAGTAGGTCTTCATCCTTAGAGACCAAGCTTGATAATTGTTCCTATCCAATTTATCAATGAATGAAGAAAAACCATCTCCCATTTTACCTTATTTGCTCTGATACCACTGTTGGGAAAGATGGATGGATGATCCAAGAGATTGAGTAGGTACTGCTAAACCTGCTTTGTACCAGCCCTCTTTTGCTTCAGACTTGATTAGTAGACTTCCTTAGCATTCCAATGACACCAAGAAATGGTCTATGTCCTTTGGAAATGATGTGTGCAATGATTGAATCAAAACAGATAACTTTGAAAGTCACAAACTCAAGAAAACCTTCTATTTTGGTCTTGACACCTGCTGTATGTTTTGCTCAGTGTGACCAGCACAGTAGCAATTGATAAAATTCCTTCGGGGGGTATTTAATTAGCTTAGTAAGCTACCATTTGCAAGTGGAATGATGCAAAAAGATAAACTATGCTAAGAGAAATCAATTTAGCAAGATTAGCTATACCCCTGACTTTTTAGGACTGTAGCAAAAATAGACCAGTGAGCACCTCAACGCAGGTTTCTCTGAATTGGCTGAATAGAATGTCTTCAAATTTTGACAGCATGTATTAGGTTTCAAGATGAGTCCAAGAAGCTTTGAATCACTGACTTTGGTGGAGTATTGACCGAGATATGCCCTTGACAAGTTGACAGACTTTTGAGTAGACTAGTAGAGAACACAAAGATGAATGATGTAAATGTATCTATAAATTAACACTTGTGTACAATCCCATTGGCATGAATGAAATTTCCAAATGGTGTAGAGAGGTGTAGGCTATGGTATAGTCCTCACACACACTCAAACTCAGTAGAATGAGACTCAAGAAATGAAGTGATCTACCCGCGACTTTTTCATATCCATTTTTGTAGGAAATGACTAGAGGTTTGAATTCAAATTCAAACTTTTGGCTCCCTCTGATCAAGATCCTAAATGCTTGGAGATATTCTCTCAATGAAGTGAGTTACTTTTTCCACGAATCACTTAGGTAGGTGATTAAAAAAGATTCTAAGTCAATTTGACTTTTACAATGAGATAAAGTGGTAATTAACCACTAGCATATGTTCCTATGATTCTTCATGTATGTAGAGTCTTCATGATATCTCTCAAGCCAAATGTGTAGGCTTGTGATTTACACCAACAAGGGGGATTCTCCAAAGAGTTTGATTAATTCTTATAGGATAAAGGCATCAAAAGGGAAGTGACTACTAGGTATTCTCCTCAATTGGATGGAATTGTAGTGAGAAGAAATAAGACTCTAGTTGGATTAGCTAGAATAATGCTTGAAGAAAAGAATTTTCCGCACTATTTATGGGCAGAAGCAATGTTAATAGCTATATATCTTATGAGCATACTTCCATCAAAATATTTTCAAGGTATGTCTCCTTATGAAGCATGGAATGGTAGAAAACCAAGTCTAGGATATTGCAAAGTATTTGGTTGTTTAGCTTTTGTACATGTACCTTCACAAATCAAAGGTAGACTTGATGAAAGGCCAACCAAGGCAGTATTCATTGACTATGACTCAACTTAGATGGGCTAAAAGGTTTATAATCCTTCCACCAAGAAATTTACCACAAGTAGGGATGTTGTATCGAAAGAACAAAAGTCATGGTATAATGAAGACAAACAGACGGTAAATTTACCATATGATCTTGATTTTGATTTCCATGCATTAGGTAGCAAGAATGATACGTAGGTCTAAGATCCAAAAAGTGAATCCGATGATGACCAAGATGAGAAGGAAAGAGACTGTAAGATCTAGAAGTCAAGAGGAAAGGCTAAAATGCAAGAATGTGGAGAATGCTTCAAGCATACTCCTAGAAGGTCAACAAGGGAGAGAAAGCAACTTGAAAGGTATAGATATGATTCTACATTTACTAGAAAGCATTCAATCTACTTGGCAAAAGACTCAATTTTAGAAGAACCCTCAACCTATGAAGAGGCAAAGGGATTAAACCCTAATCAAGAAAAGGCTACAAAAGAAGGAATAGATGCTTTGAAGGAGATGGATGCTTGGGAGTTGGTTCCAATGCAAGCTAATTAGAAGGTAATAGGTTGCAGATGGGTCTATAAGTTGAAAAGAAATTCAAATGGATCAATTTGCAAGTACGAGGCCATATTAGTTGCCAAAGGATGTTCACAAACTCATGGTATAGACTATGAGGAAACATTATCACCAGTTGCAAAGATGATTACAATTAGGGCATTCCTAAGTGTAGGTGCTACAAGAAATTGGAGACTACTTCAACTAGATGTGAAGATTGCATTTCTCAATGGTTGGATAAGTGAATAGATATACATGTCAAAACCTATAGGATTTGAAAACCCTAATTACACATATTATGTATGCAGACTCAAAAAGGCATTGTATGGATTGAAACAAGCTCCTAGAGCTTGGAATTTCAAATTGGTAATCTATCTACAAGATCAAGGTTCTAGATCAAGCAATGCAGACCCTTCTTTGCTCATCAAGAAGGATCACAATGTAAGTTATATATTTGTGTGTATATGTAGATGACATAATTGTGATAGGATATGACTTGAATGGTATAAAAAAGGATCAAAAGGCATATGCAAGAGGAGATCAAAATCACTAATTTAGATGAGCTAACATTCTTCCTAAGTATGCAGGTTATATACATAGATGAAAGAATTTATTTGACTTAGAAGAGATACATTCAAGATCTACTTCTAAAGCTCAGAATGGAGAACACTAAACTTGCAAGTACACCTTTGGAGATGAATCATAAACTTAGTGTTTATGAAGGTGAGAAAATTGAAGAAATTGAAGAGTATCAAAGCTTGGTAGGTAGCTTGATATATGCTACTCATACAAGGGTAGATATTTCATATAGTGTAGGAGTGCTAAGCCAACGCATGCACTCTTCAAGAAGAGCACACATGGCTGCAGCTAAGAGAATACTTAAGTACCTCAAGGGAAACTCAATGAAGGTATATTATATCCTTACTCATCAGATTTGGATATCAAGATATATGCACATGCAGATTGGGTAGGAGCTAAGGGTGATAGAAGAAGTACCTATGGTTACTTAGCATTTGTAAGTTCAAGGCTCGTATCATGGAGTTTCAAGATGCAACCAACATTTGCATTATCCTCAACTGAAGCATAGTGTAGAGCTTTGACCATAGCAACTCAAGAGGCAATATGTTTAAGAGAATTGTACTTGGGTTTGGGACTTGTGAGTTCCAAACCTCACATATTTGACCACAATGTAAACTCTATGCACTTGGTAGAAAAGCCTATATATCATGCAAGAACCAAACACATAAAGTTTCATTATCACTTCTTCAGAGAGAAGCTCATGGCAAAAGAGATTGACATATATTTTGTTCCAACTAAAAAGCAAGTAGCAGATATGATGACAAAGGCACTTGATGGGATAAAGCTTTGCAGATTTAAATCAATTGCATGTATTCAACCTATTAGACAACGAAGACTCAAGCATAATTATTTTGAGGGGGAGTTGTTGGATCATCAAGCTTACACTACGCTTGAGATGATTTGATCTACATGAAAAACCATCATTTGGATGGTGCCATAGATACTCATTTGAAGAATATTCATTTGCATTCATTTAATTGTATTTCTTTGAGGATCTTTTATGATCATTTACCCAGTGTAAAAGCCTTGAGTTTTACACTTATAAAAGGATAAATAAAGGTCATGATCCATGAAATTTAGGTATTTTAACTTTATTTTCAATCAATCAATCAATCACTCTAAAGTAGATAAAATTTGATTTTTACTTTTCCTAGATTGTAGGAAAGTAGATTGATTCATTCTAGCAAACTATCCTACCTTGAATTTGAATTCAAATCCTTATAAAAAAGGCATGGAAAATTTCAAAAGTCTATATAAAGACTCTCAAATACATCGTACATTAACATTGAAGCAATGTACATACACTTTGTTCATCATTGTGTTGCTCCTTCATTTCTCTCCACCTTCTTCTTCAACAATAGTAAAACTGCATAGGTTGCTGCTCTCTCTATAGAGATTAAAATTCGAGGAGTGAGCATTCATTGGAAATTATCATTCTCTAGTTTATGTGTACAATTGTTTAGACCATTTGGTTAAGTAGATTCTGACGAATCTCAATTTTAAGGTTTTGGGGTCTATCTCTACACAACCTTGAAAAATTGAAGAAGAGGCATTACCAGAAGTGAAAGGAATTTCTTGTCGAGAAGATTGAAGTTGGAAGTGAAGACCATTTTGTACTACTGTGGCCAAGAAGACCATTTTGTATTGAGTGATCCACACTGTGGTGGAGCATTTTGTATTATTTAGAGTCACCTTGTGACACCCATTTGTATATTGATCACGATCATCAAGGTTTTTATTTGGCACTCTTGAGCTTAGTGTTATTTAGAGTTTGTATTTGTCGTTCCACATTCACGACACATATGATGATCTCACACAACTGAGCACTTTTCCCTTTCCCTTCCAAAGCATGGGCCTATCGCATTCAACGACTGACCACCGTATAGGGCAAGGCACCTAGCATGAAAACACTGCTCATTGAATAGGGATGATGCATGCAGACATGCACACTCATGCACAGGGCCTGATCCAACCCCATATCAAGGCGTTGCTCCCCCCTTGGCCTCTGTTTCTTCCTGACACCTGAACCCAATGTGAAGCAAGGCGGCTGCCCTGGTGATTGGAGATCCTTGAATCGCCACCCACGCCTTTAAAAAAGAGAAATAGAAACCTTGGCATTAGATCAGATATTCTAGGTATTTGCCTTTAAAGTTCTTTGAATATCTGCATTATTTCAATCACTTAAAGAGATGTATTGGTTTTCTCTCCTTAAATCTGATAATCCACATCTTGCATTAATTTAGATCATATAGTCAAGCACTTTTCTATTATTGCTTAGATTAGAAATCTGTCACTTTTGTAGCTTAGATAAAAAAGATTAGAAATACTAGAAAAATACCATAAAAAGAAGAAAAACTAAAAAAACTAAAAAACACACTAAATTCTTGAAATTAAAAAGAACGCATGAAGAAATTAAGTGAAATAGTGATAAATCAAGTTAAGAAAGAGGAAATCAAGATCAAGATCAAGAGAGAAAATCAAGATTAAAAGAAAAGAGTGAAACTCAAGTGAAGATGAAGAAAAATCAAGTCAATCAAGCCTAAGTACTTGAATTCTAAAAAAAAATTTGGCCTAGGTAGAGAGCTTTTAGACTGACTCCACCTCCTGGCTTGTTACCCACCTAGTCTCTTCTTTGAGCTCTACTTTGAGTTAAGAGAAATAGTTGAGGCCCTTGATATCATTCCATGCTCTAGGACAAGCCAGAGAAGAGAGATGGAGGAAGTGTTAAAAAAATTAGTGATAGAGAAACAGGGGGATCGAGTAGTCCAAGCTATCTTGAGAGAAAAAGGGAAATTCACAGGACTAAAGGTGACTGAATATCTAGATTTGTTTGAAGACCAAGCTCAGATCTATGGGCTACCTGAAGAAAAGTTTACCCATTACTTCACTCGGGTAGTGTTAGGATCGATCTTGACATCCATATCACTTCACATAGGAAAGACTTGGGTTGAATTTAGAAAGGAACTACATAAGTTATTCTACCTGGAAGATTTCTCTTAGCATAGTAGAGAGGGGTTCTTGTAGTGACTTCATTTCCCGAAACCCACTACATACCTTACACACCTCTTGAATGAGTTTTTGAGGAGATATGCCCAGCTTTCTCAGGCTGACTTCGATTCATTAAAGCTAGATTTAGTAATTTCCTTTCTCAAGATTTTAAGTCTTGAGGACAATAGTGAGGTCGAGAGAAGGATCGAAGATCCTGGAAAAAGGTTTGGATTGGCAGAAGATTGAGCCATAGCTAGGAAAGAAGTAGAAGCTTCGCTATGGGCTAGCACATATGTATATGTGTATATGTCATGTCGCATCCGATTGCAACATAGGCCAACTCTTGCAAGTAAAATAAACAAAAAGAAAAAGAAAAAGAAATTTTCTACTCTTGAGGGGGAGAGATCGAGAGGAGGAGGGTGGTGATCACCCGAATGGGTATGTTTTTGCATTTGTATATTTACAAGATCGAGAGACTAGCTGCTGATAGATTGATCAGCCCAAATCCGATGCGGACGATGACATAGCCATTATATATGCCGGACTGGGTAGTTGTAAGGGACTTGTTGGATTTGGTCTTTTCATATTGTTACTGATAGGTCCGTTTTGAAAGCTCGTAGTGGTGTGCATGTGCCTTGAAATTTCCCTACTTTTGTCTCATCTTATCATGCGATCAATTTTTTGGGATGTGTGTGAGGCGACATTTCAGGCAGCCTCATTTCCGCTTATATATATATGCGACGAGTATACGAGTTCTTGGATATACATGCACATATATATATGTTTTGTCGCTTCTATGTTGTTATATTTTTTGGACTGACCTTTTTGTCGAGTTGCAAGTAAGAGGGACATGACAAAGGAAAACTTCACCAATGTATAACCCGATATGTATATGCTTTTGGTTAAGCTAATGACATGTGTCTTGGATGTCTATAGGTAGCAGAATGGACTTGGAGAGGTAGATTCATGATGGGATTGCGAGAGTCTGATTGGTCTATTGCTTGCATTTATGTTTTGGATTAAGGAAAACATGTGAATCATATGGTGTTTATTGAGCTTTGGTTGGAGGATAAAAGGGAACAGGGAAAGAGTTGCATATGAGCAGGTTGGGGGCATATGAGCAATGGTGCAATGGATGTAGGTATATGCGAGCATGGACATAAGTTATGTTACAGTTAGTAGAGTATATTGTATGTTGATGGAAGTTGTGTATGGCATGTCTATGTGTGAGTAGAATAAGAATTGAAAATATGTTTTTGTGGGAAAATCAGTCTTGTGGTTGCATCATAGTTGTTTTTGAGTAATTGGATTCGCTTACTGTTTTGTGACCTAGACTGTGGGAAGCGTATAGGTGACGTGTTTTTGAAGAATCATTGCAAGAAACAGTGAGGTGAGAAGTTCTTGCATTGGATCCTATTCTTTTCTTGAGCATACTTGGTCCTAGGAAGGGAAACTAGGTGCATTTAGCATTCAAAAAGAAAATGAGAATTGGAGAAAAATGGTGAGTGGGAGCAGCTCAAATCTTAAAAAGGAGCTACTTTATCCTTGTTTGTGTGTGCATTACGTCTGAAAGAGGAAGATAGCATACATGGGTGATATGGGTTATTGTTGTTTGATGTTTTTTCTTTCCATGGCATGTTTGCATTTTGACATCAAATGAAGCTAATGCCTTTGATGAGTGACATATGCTGAGGGCATGACAAGAGAGGGAGAAGATCGACAAGGCACTTGAGGTATGGTCAAAATTTGGTTGAGTAATAGTGCTTATCGTATTGCATACAGGTTGTGGTGATCAATTTAGCTGTGACGAGCATGCATGATTTGAGAGCTTGAGCATGTGCATATGGATACAAGTGATGATGTGGATAGCAAGGTGAGTTGAAAATTGGAAAAGAACTTTCGTTCACGAGAATCAAGTACGGATACAGGGTTTGGAACATGTGTGTGTGCAATTTGACATCATGGCATGATTTAGAGGATTTTGGATTATGACATGTTATGGAAGGTAATTGTCTGAATGAGGTGTCAAGAAAAGGAAAAGGATCTTGGTGGTGTAGAGGCTCATCGAGGACAACTTTGCGAGCAGAAGAGGGGAGTATATTAACTAGATTTATTGTTGATCTTTGGCACTAACATGTCTCCATTGTGCATAATAGATGTCTGAGTTACAAGTATTTTGAAGGAAAGGATGTGTGTTGATGACGAAAAGGTCCGGTCAAATGTGGCTATGCCAAAGATGGATCTTGTGCGGGATTAGTTAGCACACATGAATGTCAAGAGATCCAGTTGGAAATTAAGAAGATGGGATCTTGTCCAAGGAGGTATGTCACACCAAGCCCATCTTTCTTATTCTTTCAATGCTGGCACTACACAGAATGTTGCTGGCAAGCAAATTTATGAAGTGTGGAAAGACAAAGACCCTGGCATCATTCCTCACAATGCACATCCTCATGAGCTAGAGGACGATATTGTTGAAATGAACAAGGACTACTCCTACTCTACTCACATGCACACATCTAACAAGCTAAGGAGGAAGGAACAAAAGATAGCAAAACATGATGAATGCATTAAAATGAAAATGAACTTACAAAGATTGCTCTATGAGCATGGAGACTCCATGAGGAGTGGAAGCACACTCTTGGCAATGAGCTAGAGTGGAATGACTTACTTGGAGTGAAGGGAGGGCTTGATTATATGGAGTTTGGGAGAATTCCCTTGCATGTGGGATATATGTGTTTGCATGAGAATGAAACTGAGTAGGGACAAAAGGGTGGAGCATGGAACTCTCAACACCCCCCCTCCATGTGATGACCCTTTTGTTTTTAATATGGGGGACTCGTGACATATGGGATCACTTAGTCCATTGGTTTTTAGGATCTAAGGACATATGGGATCCTTAGACATAACTTGGACATATGAGATCCAATTTTGGGACATATGGCATCCCTTGGTGTGTGTTTTTTTTTTGTGGGGATCTAAGGACATATGGGATCCCTAGACATCTAGGGTTTACAACATGGAGTAGGAAGTGCTTTTGATCCATTTGCCTCCCTTTGTGGTTTTGATGAAGTACATATTTGTGCAAGCCATAGGGAAAGTCTTACCACTTTGTGATGTGGAAGTGTGTAGTCCCTTCACATGGGGCCATTTATGTGCTTGGATGCAAAAAGGACTTTATGTGGGCTTTTGTAGTTGTTGGTGTCCTTCCGTTGATTGGATCTTTGAGTTGAAAGAGAGAGGATGCATAGGACCTTGAGATATTTATGGCTTTAGGAAGGTCCTACCTTCTTTAAGAAGGTGGTGTCTAATCCCTTACAAGGAAATCCATCTATGCATATTTACTTCCCAATATAATAGCTTGAGTAACATCTCAAAATACAATAGCTGGAGTTAGATATGATGTTTCACTAAATGCATAGGATAAGACCAAGCGAGATGCGGTTCTTATTTTCTCACTAGACATAGTATACCATGTGATTGTACACGTAGATGACCGAGGGACTTTGGGTTTTTCATGCCCTCTAGAAATGATGCCGGAAGTGAATGTGTTGTGACATCATGAAATAAACACCACTTTGCCTGCTATTTCTGCCATCTTCAGAGACTTTAACACACCACTAGTTTCCAGATGTGACATCATTGCATGAGTCAAAATTAAAACTCGAGCACCGAGCACTCGACACACTTGTAATGAGTTACAGAAGCTTGGAAGCCACCTGTTGGATTTTCCAAGTTAATGTACAACACGTTTCTTTTCTCGAATCAATTGCGCCAAAGTCCTTCCAGTTCATGAGTTGTTATGCGCAGGACACTGGAGGTCTTCCTCAATCGGTACTCTCTCTCCTGCAATCGTGCATCTTCAAACATATGAGCCACCACTATGGTACCTTGATTGTTAATCTCTAGCTGCGCGTTGATCTGTTAGAGAAGAGCATGCCAAAAAACCTTCGATTCTGAGTGCGCTGAGAGTAATGAATGCATCAGAACTTGCAGTATCCTGAGTCATGTCTTTCATTTCCCTGAATTCAGCAGATACGGTGGGATAATGCCCAACGTAGCATTCTCTATTTGCTCGAAACGTCTGCTACACATCTGTTGATGACACAACTACTGGTGGGGTTTTGTGATGACGCATCTGCTGCGCATGGCCTCTGTGCACAAGTAGTGAGACAGAACTCTAAATTATTATTCTCTGACAAGACTCCAGTCGATGCTTCGCTTTGCTTCATCTGCAACACTTGAGTTGTCTAGAAGTGTGTTCCTTCAAATTGTCTCTCTTCACCGTCAACAGCATAAAGATTTAGACACACTGAGAGTTGTGAAATGTACTCAATGTTTGATCCCTCTTTGTCTCTTTGTCTCCCATATGTGTAGTGTAGGACCTTCGTGTGTTCTTCAATAAGCAAGAGTAGCTGCAGTAGACTATACACAGATGTAAGATATGCACAGCTCTTTCGCTATCGTTCGACAGGTGCTGGTCATACGTGTTCTGTTGCTTGGATGGACAAGCGGCAGAAACATGGGATTACCTTCAGCAGCTGGTTGAAACCAAAGCATAGAGTGGCCAATATTTTTCTACTAAAGAATAGAAGCAATCCACTGAAGCGGCAACATACTAGCCTGTGTTTGTGGCTTCTCATAGCCACTCCATGACCATAGCACTGCTTTCTATTGACATAACTATGACAAGCATTCTTTCGCAGACGAGTTCTCATGCTAGCTTGCTAGTTCTACTTAGAGCATTTTATTCGAAAATGCAATGATAACGAATTAACATTTTATGAGCTTAATGACAAAGATGAGAGAGAACTAGGAAGATAGAACCATATCGAGTGCAAAGCACTAATGAATATGATGATAGATATGCTTAATGAAAATGAAAATAGAGCTTATAAGCACTCTTATTAAAGAAATAGGGGAGGGAGGGAATAACAAAGAAATACATGCTAATGCAGATAATGAAAACAAAAATGAAATGCTATTAAAACAATACCTATGCAAATGCTATTAAAACAATACCTATGCTCTGATACCATGTTGAAATGAACAAGGACTATTCCTACTCAGATAATGAAAACAAAAATGAAATGCTATTAAAACAATACCTATGCTCTGATACCATGTTGAAATGAACAAGGACTATTCCTACTCTACTCACATGCACACATCTAACAAGCTAAGGAGGAAGGAACAAAAGATAGTAAAACATGATGAATAATTAAAATGAAAATGAACTTACAAAGATTGCTCTATGAGCATGGAGACTCCATGAGGAGTGGGAGCACACTCTTGGAAATGAGCTAGGGTGGAATGACTTACTTGGAGTCAAGGGAGGGCTTGCTTATATGGAGTTTGCGAGAATTCCCTTGCATGTGGGATATATGTGCTTGCATGAGAATGAAACTGAGTAGGCACAAAAGGGTGGAGCATGGAACTCTCAACAGATATGAATTACCCTTCTCAATGGAGTGAAGGATAGATGCCCAAATTGAGGTTGCCTCGCACTAAAGATGTTGTTGTGAATGGTGTGACAATGAAAATAAATTAATGTGATACTTGCAGGCTAGATTGAGGTCTCATTTTGGATATAGATAGGAGAAAGGCAGACTACTCGTATACGTTCAAGTTATGTGCAAGTTCTATTTAATCAAGATATGGGTTTTTTTGATACTTATGGTAACAATGGGGATATTGTGAGTCAAGTTTTAAATGATGTGGTGCTTATACAGTTTACTTTGAGTGAAAAGGTTGGAAACTATATACACAATATTGAAACTTTTCTTGGTGGTCTAGTTATTGGGGTTGTTAGTTGCTGGCAAATCGATTTAGTTACTTTAGGAATTAAGCCATTTAGTGTTGCTTCTGAAGGTATTTAGAATATATTCCTGCATAAACTTGTAGAAGATATTCAGGACGCATATGTAGAAGCTGCTACAACTGCTCAATAGGCTATTGCTTATATTCGAAAGTTGTATGCTTTTGCAAATGAGACACTCGCCAAATACTCCTGTGCAAATCCTCTGCAAGCCACTTAACGATACGGTGTTCAAATCAGTTTGGTTTTTTTTTTTTATTTTATTTTAATAAAAGGAAGTTCGGTCTTCGCCTATTCTCCCGAACTTTAATTAAAATAAAGAAAAGTTACAAGTGAATGGGTCTAATGCCCATGGGACCCCCCAAATCCCACAATGCAGAGGAGGAGAACGGCAAGCTAAAGGGCATTACAAATGAGGTGGACAAATCTATCATCTCCCTCATGTGGGACCCATTTGGGTTTCAGCTTGTTATTTTCAAGGAGAATAATACAGTGATATTTAAACGGTGGAGATCTCTTATCTCGAGATATTATTTTACCTAGAAGAGACAAGGATTTTTCAATCGACCATTCCTTTGGAATTTGGCCAAAATTGATAGCACATCACTCCCTCCAAATCTTCCAAAGAGTATCGCCCCTTATGGCATTCCACAGCTTGGATGAGCAGCCAACCGCCTCGCCCAACAACGCCTGTTGCCAATTGATTTGGTTCATGAGTCTCAATATCCGTGTCACGTGGTGCTAGATAATGTGGGACTTGGCGCAATCGAAGAAAAGGTGAGCTAAATCTTCGATGCATTGATGGCAACGCTTGCACCATGGAGGTACACTGCAGATTTTGTTAGCCCTTGCATTGGACCAGATACTCTTATGCAATATCTGCCACATGAGAACAGACTTTTTGATCTCAATAAGGGGGTGCCAAATAGACATGAACTTTAGTTCCCATCGAAGTTTGGTCCAAGAAAGGCACCATCGCTTGTTAAGGGTGTGATGAACATCTAAGTTCTCTTTGAAGTTGGGGATTCTGGATAGTTTCTTACCATTACTCCATTTGAGGCCCTCCAGGCAAGGAGGATCTTGTTCGCAGAGAAGGCGGGTAGTTGAGCGTTCCCACACTAAACACCTGCCTTGAAGAAGAGTCCATTCCTTGAGGGTAACTCTAAGTCTCGGGTCTAGATCTTCGAACTTAATCCACTGGCCGGTCTCTTGTTTCCAGAGCTGTTTCCACTGTTTGAACACCTTGTTCCATAGCCGCTTAACAGTTTGGAGGTTCCAAGGCTTCACCCCCCGAATGCCAGAAATCGGGAACTAGATAGAGTCATTTTGTCTTATTCCAGCCGCCCACTTCCACTCATCACTGATTCTGATGAATTGTTCGGCCTTGTTCCAACTCTTCCATAGGGAACACACAAGGCTAGAGCCTTTAGGGGACACTGGGTGGGGGGAGAACAAAAGCGTGAGGATCCCTATGTCCTTCCAACCATGATGGCCAACCAAGGTAAGGTCTCTCATGTTTCTGAAGATCAATTTAGCCCAAGAGGACTTACTATTGCTCAAAGCCTTGATAAACCACTTTGCTGCCAACTTGTCAGCCAACCCAACGATATCCAATATACCCAAGCCCCCCGAGTCTTTCGAGTTAATGCAAGTTTCCCATTTGATTTTGAGAATCCCCCTCCTGTTGGGGTCCCCAGTCCATAGGAAGTTTCTGCATATTCTTTCCACTTTGGCTAACTCTTTCTCCTTAGGTCTCCAACACAAGATAAAGTAAATAGTTGTAGAAAGCATAAATGTGTTAACAACCATGGCACGCCCTGCCAAGTTAACTTGCATACCTTTCCAATGATTTAGTTTGCTATCCAGCTTGGATAGCACCCAGTTCCATCGTTGTTCCATTGAAATGTGGAAGCCCATTGGAATACCGAGGAGACAAAACACTTGACCTCTAGGGATGACTTGGCATCCCTGATCTAACAACAATTGGGGTGGAGGACCACGGATTGCTCTGAAGGTAGTTTTAGCATGGTTGATTTTTGAACCGGATGCCACACAAAAGGTGTCGAGGCAACTCCAGAATACCTCAATGTTGTTCATGTCATTATGTACAAAGGCATTCATCTCATCGGCAAAGAGTCTCGCTATCAACTGGCCATGTGCAAGAGGTAGGGAAAGACCCTTGAGATTGCCAGCATCCATGTGATGCTTAAATAGGCGATTGAGGCCATCCGAGGCGATAGCGAAGAGTAGAGGAGCTAATGGGCCTTATCTTATATCCAGTTTGGAGCATGGTAATCGGCCGCCAGTTTTCAATTTTGTTCTTATCTCCCCTTTTGTGAATTAATTTGATGATGCCATTATTAAGACACTCAGGAAGGGCACCGAAGGAGAGAGCCTCTTGCCACACCAGATGCAGTGGGGTGGCCACCACGTGCTTGAAGGACTTGGAAAACTCATTGGTGACGCCATCAGGACCCCGACTTTTTCCATTGGGAAGAGCATCAATAACCTCAATAATTTCTTTCTCTGAAATGTTAGCTTCCAGTAGAGAATTCATGTTCCATGGGATTCTAGAATGAGCTACCCCTTGAGATGGTAGTCATGCAGTCACGCCTGTGCGGGGAAAGAGAAGTCAAGACCCCGAGGAGATGAGTAAAGTGCTCGACGATGATGGATTTGTTCTCAACTTCCGTGCTACATTCAATCCCATTGTTATCGACCAAGAAGGGGATGGATTCTCTAGCTTGTTTCCTTTTGAGGATGTTACACATCTCTTTCAAAGGTTTGTCGGCCTTCCCTGCCCACTAGTCTTTGAAGAATATTTGAAGATTTTTCCTTTGAACCTCCTCCTCGAATATTAGTCTTCCCCTGATTTTCAAAAGGCCTTGCTGGCATTGCAAGTTACCTTTGTTCACTTCTTCTTCAAGCCGTGAGAGCCTCCGGTAAACCGTTTCTCTTCTTTTTTTTCGGATATCTCTTATAGTCTTATGAGTCCTGATCAGAATTTGTCGAGTCCTTTCCACCCCGCTTCTCCAGCACTTAGCTGGTTCATTACAGTAGGCAAAGGCCTCCGCCCACACAGCAGAAATTTTGGTGGACAGAGGGGAGGGAAAACGACATCTGACAAGCATGAAATCAAGGAGCTTTCCAGAGCATGGGAATCGTTTTGAAAGAAAGAGTAATCTGGTAGTGGTCCGAGATACTCAGGTCCATGTGTTGGGAAACCAAAGGAGAACCCCACTAGAGGATGGTGCTTTGGTCGATGTAACATCTATCAAGTCTTGCTTTCCTCAAAGAGTCCCCTAGTTGGAGATTAGACCAAGAGAACCCCTTCATGTCTTTCACCTCCACTAGGTCAAGATGGAGCTTGATTTTGTCCCATATCTCTTTCTACTGACCGTCAATAATTCTCCCCTTGTTATTCAATCGGTCCTCTGGAAACTCAACCATGTTGAAGTCCCCACAAATCAGAACATTGTGTGAGAGGGATTCGAGGGAAGCCCAAGTATCGATTCTATCCACCACTACATTAGGGGCATAAATTGAAACCACAATCGAGGTCAATTTGCCGGACCAGAAGTAATCAATACAAATCGAAGATCCCCTCGCCCCCCTAGGGTGCATAGTGGAGAACCAAAGGTGGTTCAGAGATATGCATTTAAGCTGTTTTTGGAGATCCTCTGCATCGATTTTAATCTCTTGTAGGCAAATAAAGGGTTGAAACACTTGTCTTTCAACCACTGGCCAATAATCGCCGCTCTTGAGGGGTCAGACAAACCCCTGATATTTAGCGATGTGATTTTCATTAATGATGGTGGCCCTCTTTGAGGGGAGGGATCCGATCTTTTTTCTTCTTGTGATCTTCTTTCTTCCTCCCAACTTCTTGGCTTATGATCCTGCTCTTGCTCTTGAGGGGTCTCTTCCAAGGCATGCCCGACGGTTGTTTCCCTTTAAGCTTTGACTTTTGTTGCAGTAAGCTTGGCATGCAAACCGGAAGAGGAGGGCCGAGGAAGGAGCTTTCACTATCTGGGTTGTCGTCATTGCTGGTAGTGAAGCCTTCCTCTTTACTCGTGGTGTAACCTTCCTGGTTGTCTTCTTTGCTGATCGAGCACCCAAGTGTATTATCAGCAGGGTCTTCTTCATCATGGTTATCTTGTGGGAAGTCGACCTCATTAATCTCCTTTTCTAGGTTACAATACATGTTATTCGAAGGAGCAATGGTCATAACGTTCCTTGCTGCTAATCTTCGAGGACTAACTTTCCTCCTACGTCTTACTTCGGTGAATCCTTCTGAATTTGTCTCTGCAACACGAGTGCCCTCATCTTCCTCCAACGGAGGGGGATGACCTCGAGTACCAACTTGAGGGAAAGGATCCGGGGCCCCATTTGGTTTAAGCTTGTTTTTGTTGGTACTTTGCTTCAAGGGGAAATGTTTGATCCTATGACCTTGGTGCCCGCAACGGAAGCACGCATTGGGCAAATTCTTGTACATAACCTCCTGTATCCAAATCTTACCATCTCCACAGTTTATGGAGATCTTCGCGGAAAGGACTTGGTTCAAGTCTGTTTCAACGCAGATTTGTGGGTGCCATCGTGCATTAAAAGAATATTGAGCTTTCATCGTAGATTAGCCCCCCAACATCCTCTCTTGAGGCCATCGGGCAACCGATCGGTGAAACGATTTCTCGAAGAAATCCATATAGGAAATACGGCAGATTGGGAAGCTCCACCCAAAGCGGGTAACGAAGAGGCTTTGACCTGTTCGGAACAAAGTCTGGGGTCCACTTAAACATACATAAAATGGACCGACCCACTTGCCAGGAACCGGCTTGGAGGGTTTGGAAGACCATCTCTTCACATATGGGCTTGCTATCTGTTCTTGTTTATTGCAACTATGGTTTGGGCGATATTTGGTGGAAAATGTCCGAGCCCGCATAGCCTAGTGGCTGAACGCTTTGAAGCTGCAGGAGGAAGTCCTGAGTTCAAGTCTTGGCTGGACATGTCCATGAGTCTCTCATGATGGGTGCCTCTACCTTACGAGATTGGGTGTGTGAGTGTGTATTTCCAATTCATTGTACTCTCAAAAAGATATTTGGTGGAAAAAGGTGTTGTGGATGGGGATGCCATTGTAACTACTTTATTTGCAATAATCCTCAGTGGCCTTGGTTTGAACGAGGTAGTCACAAACTTGTATGCTTTTGAACAGGGGAGGTGCTCCATAAATGCACACGGGGGAGAATCCTGGGTGTTATTGGGAGAGCTGCTCATTCGGGTTTTGTGGGCCGAGTCCCGACCCATTCCCTGCTCGCGAGGGGGGGGGGGGGCAGTGGCTTGCTCTGTTTTTCTCTGTTCGTGTAAAAGACGAGGGGAACAGTGGGGAGAAAGGCACTCGAGAGGGCTCTACACTCAAACAAACAAAACTTACACCGTAGGAATGGGGGTTGCTTAGAACTGGGAGGGGCCTGGAGGTCTTCTCGATCGCTTCAACTTTTGGGAAGGAGGGGCGTTACAAGGAGTACTTCGTCTGCTTTGAGACTGCTTTGAGAACAAGTGGAGCATATGGAATAGGAACAAAAAGGACAGGGGCTTCATTCCTCGCCTTAATGATCGATTTGCTGAATGATGTGAATTTTTTTTTTTTTCTCATAAAGGAAGTTCGGCCTTAGCCTAATCTCCCGGACTTTAATTATATTAAAGAGAAAAAGTTACAAGTGAACGGGACTAGTGCCCATGGGACCCCCCGAATCCCACAACGCAGGGGAAGAGTCAAGCAAGCTACAAGGCATTACAAATGAGGTGGATAACATTATCATCGCCCTCATGAGGGACCCATTTGGGTTTCAACTTGTTGTTTTCCAGGAGATAAATACAGTGATGTCTAAACGGTGGTGAGCTCTTGGCGCGGGAGATTCTTTTACCAAGGAGAAACAAGGATTTCTCTATCGACCATTCCTTAGGAGTTTGGTCAAAATTGACGGCACAGCGCTCTCTCCAAATCTTCCAGAGAGCCTCGCCCCTGATGGCATTCCATAGCCTCGAAGAGCAACCAATCGCCTCACCCAACATCACTTGTTGCCAGTTGATTTGACTCGTACTTCTCAGAACCCGGGACACTTGCTGCCAGACAACACGGGACTTGGGGCAGTCAAAGAACAGGTGGGCTAAATCTTCGATGCACCGATGACAACGCTTGCACCAAGGCGGCACACCACATATTTTGTGAGCCCTTGCATTGGTCCAGATGCCTTTGTGTAAGACCTGCCACATGAGAACGGACTTTTTGACCTCAATTAGGGGGTGCCAGAGAGACATGAATTTTAGCTCCCACCGAAGTTTGGTCCAAGCAAGGCACCATCTCTTGTTAAGGGTGTGGTGAACATCCACTTTCCCTTTGAAGTTCGGGATTCTGGACAGATTCTTACCATTGCTCCATTTGAGGCCCTCCGAGCAAGGAGGATCCTGACCGCAGAGTAGGCGGGTAGTAGAGCGGTCCCAGGCTAAACACCTACTTTGAAGAAGAGTCCATTCCTCAAAGGTAATGCTAAGTCTCGGATCCAAATCTTCGAACCTAATCCACTGGCGGGTCTCTTGTTTCCAGAGTTGTTTCCACTGTTTGAACCCCTTGTTCCAAAACCGCCTTGCAGTTTGGAGGTTCCAAGAATCCACTCCCCGAATGCCACTGATCGGGAACCAGATAGAGTCATTTTGTCTTATGCCAGCTGCCCACTTCCAATCATCGCTGATTCTGATGAATTGTTTGGCCTTGTTCCAATTCTTCCATAAAGAACACACGAGGCTAGAGCCTTTAGGGCAGACTGGTTGGGGGGAGAACAAAAGAGTGAGAATCCCTATGTCCTTCCAACCAGGAAGGCCGACAAAGGTAAAGTCTTCCGTGTTTCTGAAGATCAATTTAGCCCAAGAGGACTCCCTATTGCTCCAGGCCTTGATAAGCCATTTAGCCGCCAGTTTGTCAGCTAAACCAGCAATATCCAAAATACCCAAGCCCCCAGAGTCTTTAGGGCTAATGCAAGTTTCCTGAATGATGTGAATTGGTGTGAAGATTCGAAGATGCTTTGATGAGCACTATTCGTGGAGAAGCATTCCAATGCAGGTATGAAGCTTCGGCTGAAGACTATCTGTGAAAAAAGGAAAATCTGTAGTTGTCAGCACAGTGGGGCAAAGGAACTCGTTCGTTGTGCTCTGTGGAAAGAACGGATTCCTGATGGTCATGGAAAGATGTGGTAAGAGTGCACCAGTTTTTCTGTCCTTCTCATAGAGATTCTAGTCGAGTATCTGTGCTGCTACAATGGTCTATCAATGATAAATTCGAATAACTGATGGGCTACTCGTTTCACGCATTTGAAAATGTTTACAGGGAAGTGTGCATATGGAGGTGTTATTGGAGATTGGAGATGTCCACCTTCTTCTTTGTCTCGTTGAGTCTGCTACACTTGATGCATAAGAATCCTCTTTTGTTTTTTGATCGGACCCATTAGCATGCTAGTTCTCCTAACTTCCATGTGGTATGTAAATCTGAAAAGCTCACCTTGATGCACTTTTCCATTTGTTCACGTTGTGCTCTCATGACATGGGTTCCTTGTCAATTTATTATGAATGAATTCATGCATCTCTCACAAGCCTAAAGGTTTGTCTTGTTCATTCGTCAACCATGAAGGCCTTGGATCTCCTTTACATCTGTCTTGGAGTAGCGTATGGATTCATCTGATCCGCTGACACGCATGGTGAGACCAAATCCGCACATTTATTGTTCCGACATTTTGCGTTGTATTTGAACATGCGTTACAAAATGGCATAACCCAATGGATTCTATCATAAAGGTTCCTTCATAGTGTAATAGCAAAAGCAATCATATTATGAGCAAAGAATATGCATTCAGTGTTTGATAGCTATTGATGGTTTCAAATGTGCTTTTAAAATCCGATTTTTGGCTATGAGAGGGAAAACAATACGTTTTTGCAGTTATAGGTTGTGAACGTGAGTCTTTCTTGTTACGTGTCCATGCATAAACAACTGATACCGAAACCCTGCTTTCTAATCCATACGAATGACTTGATCTTCATTGAGCGATCATGGTTAGTAGTGAAGGATTGTGCACGAGAGTATAACATGCGGTTCCCTAATCTGTTACACAGCATAGGCCTCAGTCTCCTTCCATGTCGCACACATATATTGCTCTATTTGTTCTCGAGTCGAATACTGAATGATCGAAAGTGTGATTGAAAAGAAGAAAGAGAGAAAAGGTGAAGTGAAGGAGAGTGATAGAGAGAAGGGAAAGTGAGCGAGAGAGTGAGAATATGAGTAGTTGAAGGCAATAAGAGAGTAGAGGGGAGAGATAGGGAGAAAGTGGAAGAGTGTGTGGAATGTGATTGTGTGATTGTGTATGAGAGTGAGAGAAGGGGTACGAGAGGGAACATGAGGTAAAGGAGAGTGGTAGGACGGGGAGTGAGAAAGGGCAGGTGAGAGAAACGAGTGCAAGAGGGTGTGTGTGCGTAAAGGAGGAATGGAGTAAGAGCGTGTGCATGGAAGATGTGGAGGGATGCGTGTGTATAAGTATGTGTATGAGAGTAAAAGGAAAAGAGGAGGCGATTGGAAAAAATTAGAGAGGGAGAAGAAGGGAGGGAGAAAGTGTGTGTATGTTGCCATGCATTAAAATGCGGACAGGAGAAATGTGTTGATGTGTGTTGGTGTGCAGGAATGTGTGTGAGTGGATTAGTGCATGAGTGATTTTTTTTGTTGAAGAAGTGAGATAAAGAGAGAATGTGAGAGGGAGTGTAGGTGAGAGAGTGTGAAAAAGTGAGTGAGAAAAAGGAGTGAGAGATAGAGGAGGAATGAGAGATCACGAGGAGTAATCATTGAAGTGGGATCTTGGGTTGCATACATACTTGGCTTCCATTTCATTTTCTTTTGTGGATACATTTGAGTGCTACTGGGGATCCCACAGGAGAGTAGATTCGAGGACAATTATGGACTCATAGCAATAGGAAGTGATAGAGTACAAGGAAATTGAGCAAAACATAAGTTTGTACAAGTCACTTTCCCTTGGCTTTAGGGCCCAACAATATGCAATACAGCAAAAAACTTTCATATGTGATAAGTTTGGCTTTTTACCTGTGAACTTCTCTTCAGGTGTAACTTGATGTATAGCAGCATTTGGAGTTCTATTCATGATGTATACAGCCGTATGCACAGCTTTTGCCCAATAACAATGAGGCATATTCTTCTCAGCCATCAAGGCTCTTACTATTTCTATAATATGTCTATTTTTGTGTTCAACAATGCCATTCTGTTGTGGTGTGTACCTGCATGAAGACTGTCATCGAATTCCATGACTTTCTAGAAAATTGTTGAACTCATTTGACATGTATTCACCTCCTCCATCAGATCTTAATGTCTTCCCTATTTGCTTTTCCACCATAGCTTTAAAATTCTGGAAGTGAGTGAATGCCTCACTCTTCTCTTTCATACAATATACCCACACTTTCTGTGTATGATCATCAATGAAAGTACTCATAAAACTTGCAACCATCCATAGGTGTGGTCTTTGTAGGATCCCAAACATCTGTATGAACTATTTCTAGCACATTCTCACTAACATGCTTGTCATGCGAAAACGATGATCTTGACTATTTACCAAATTGACATGCTACACATACCTTTTGCATTTTTGCAACCTTTAAATTTGATAGTCCATTAACAATCTCCTTTGACTGCATCAATTTTAATCTTTGTAGATTTGCATGTCCAATTCATTTATGCCAGATGTCTATATCAGCAATAACTCCTACACCTTTTGCAAACATGATTGCATTCAATTTAGGAATTTTCACATTTAAGGTGAACATCCTACCCAGTTTGTTTCCTTTTGCAATCAATCTTCCATATGTCTATATCAGCAATAACTCCTACACCTTTTGCAAACATGGTTGCGTTCAATTTAGGAATTTTCACATTTAAGGTGAACATCCTACCCACTTTGTTTCCTTTTGCAATCAATCTTCCATCTTGTTTGTACTCTTCTACATATAACCCATTGGCATTGAACCTGACTTGTAATCCTTGGTCAACCATTTGTCCAATAAAAATCAGATTCTTTGTTATATTTGGAACATGTAGCACATGAACAAGATGTTTTACCTTTCCATCCTCCATAGATAGTGCTATGTTTCTTGTATGCTGGATAGGGTGTGATGTATCATCACCTGTTTCAACATATCCAAGAACTCATAATTTCTACAAAGTACTAAACCATTTCGCATGACTGGTCATGTGATATGAAGCAGGTGAATCAACATACCAGATATTATCATTTGATTTTGAAACACCAACATACATCGTATTCATCATGTGATATTGAACCATGAACAACTTCTTAGAATCATCTGCACTTGTGGATGCATAGTTGTTTTGCTGCCTTCTGTTATTTTGATTCTTCAACCTGCAATCACGTTCAAAGTATCCAAGTTTGCCACAATTCCAACATCCTTTACTGTCATTACTTGAATCATTTCTTTGGGAATTTCTATGACCTCTTTGGCTCCCTCTGCCTCGAAACTGTTCTCTTCTTCCTACATGATTCTATTGTTGCTCTGGTCTTGGTTATTGTGTGCTCTTCTGCTTCCGAAGCCTCTACCTCTGCCTCTTCCTCTTCCAGAGTAGAATATCTACTCAGAACTGGGTTTTCCTTGGGAGTTTGAATCCTCACCAAGATTCTTTTCTTCAATAATCAGCATACAATGTGACCAAATTGTTCCAAGCCTCTTTCGAAGTCTTGGCATCTTGTATGTGCCCAATCATGCTATCCTGTATGCTAACAGATAGCCAATACATTACGTTTCTTGCTCCTTGATTCCATTCTTCATAAGCTCTTAACTGGTCTGTAGTCCGATTCCTCTCTGGTAATTGCAGAGCGTTTTCATTCTCTCCTTCGATGTACTTCCAGTAGCCTTTTCCCCTCAGAAAATTCATCATCTTGAATCTTCAAGCATGGAAGTTGTTCTTGTCTAGCTTATCGCTCATAACCTGACTCATTCTATCTGCGTTTGCCATTTTTGCAGCTATTCACAACATTGCAAAACACTACAAGCATCACTTCTTCTTGAACACTGTCGCACTATGACGTGACAATTTGATCTAAAAAAAACACATTTTTTATGTATCAACAATACACGGAATCGCTTGAAATTGTGGATCTGGAATATATCAGTGTTGCCAAACACAAGGCAAGTTATAGTTTTGCAAACTAACCTAGTTTTTCTATGGATCCCATCTTGCGGGCTCAAAATGAAGGTCGAGATGGCTCAAAAACTTTGACAGACAAAAATGAGTGAGCCTAAAGGGATAACTATTGAAAATATTTTGAGGTCTTTTACCTTCACGCCCATTTTTGTAGCAATCTGAAGTCGTTTGTGGATCGCACTTTCTCCACACCTTCTCGCGTACTCTTCACCGTGAGCCTTCTCCACGAGCTCTCTACAACCACACTGGCTTTGATACCATGTTACGAGGAATGAGATAAGGAAGAGAGCTCACACACACACACACATACTCACAATCAAAGAGAATCACACACAGATTGAGGAAAGGAAGAATGATATTCTTCTTCTTCTATTACATAAAAGGAATGTACAAGAATGACCTAAAAAACAAGAATACAACAAGTGCAATATATAAAGACGAGTACATAAGGAAGAACTTGTAATAAAGTAAGTCTATGATCCAAGGGTCTGGCCGGTTCAGACAGATCTAAAATTGGTAACCGTTTGGTCATCCGTGTGTATGACCAAAGATCTCGAGTTTAGACTTACTAGGAGGTCTTGTGCTCTTGTGAACAAGTGATCCACTTAGCTTAGTGGTTAAGTCTCAAGGATGTGAAGGAGGAGGTCTTGGGTTCAATCTCCATGCGAGACATAGGGAGAGTATTTTGCCCAAAGAGATCTAGAACCTTCTAGAAGCATCCACTTGAGTTAACTCTGGCTAATAACGACACTTGGCACACATGTAGTTACATGGTTCGACACATGGCTAGTTAGTATCCACCTACTCAAGAAGGCAGTCCCCTGGAGAGAGCTATATATAGAGGCATTTGGTTGGGAGGAGAGTCATCTCTCTAGCATGTGGTGGTTGTAATCGTCGTTGTTTTGCATTGGTATCAGAGCTCTAGGCAAGCTTCCACGGTGACCTTGATGGACCATCATCATCTCCCTATTTTCAAATTTCGGTGGCATCATGAGTAGCGTCATCCTTTTTCGCGAGTCTATAGGGGTTCGTCCCTATTTTCTCCCGGTGGCATATCTCAAATTGAAGGTTGCAAAAGTATTGCTTGCTGCTGAGATCGTGTGCGGGGTGGAACCCATAACCTCATTACAAAAGGTTTACGTTTATTACCACTACAGCAACCACGGGGTCGCTTATTCTTCTCTGCAGAAACATATGATGACTTATTCTTCTCTGCAGAATTATGTGATGGCTTATTCTTCTCTACAACAACCAAGAGATTAATCTACAGAAAATTATTTAATGCCGTCTAAGCTTCTCTGTAAAAGGGCGTCCGCTTATCCACGACGCTAAGCCCCGACATGACAGCTTATCCACGACGCTAAGCTCCGACATGATATCTTCTCATGTTGTTATTAAAGTGATACTAAATTTGCTGCACAGGAAACTAATTGAAGACCTTCATTGGCGTCAGCTGCAACCTGAAACATCTCTCCGTGGGTGTTTCGGTTCAACGAAGAGTGCACAGTGCCTTACGTGATTACATTCTATCTGGACTATGATGACTGTAATCAGTGCTGTGTTTATTCATTCTTAATATCCGAAGTCTCAGAAGGTCTCAAGTTTGCAAAAGTAAGCACTATCTTTTGATAAGATGCTCACGAGGTCCGATATTGCGACGTTGAAGTGCAGAGGCCATCGCCATATCCAAATTGCTGTATGTTGCAATACACCATCAACCACGTCGAAGGCCAGTTTATGATTCGATCTCGGTTCATGAGACTCTGAGACTTCTCGGAAGGTCACCCATCTCAGTACTGTTCTGGCCCAAGCACGCTTAACTACGGAGTTCTGATGGGATCCGGTGTATCAAGCTAATCTTGAATTAGATATCGTGCCTTGCGAGAGGTGGTGTCGGGATAATTGAAATGAGCAGAAGTGATCTAACTGCAATTTCGTGTAGTTATCTTTAATAACAGCACAACTCTGAGATCGGTGATCGCGTGACCGTGTTTGATGGGTATATATGATTTCATTTCAAAAACAAAGTTTCTGCGCTCTATCTGAGTACTTATTATTTCCTCGTCATTCATTTTGAGTATTTTGCGCTATCCGCCCGCAATAGATTCGGGGATTTGACTTGAGAACGATTGTATAAAGTCTTTATTTTCTATCTGCTGTCCATGGAGATCAATTTTCCAGAGCGTTACAACATTCCACTCGAATGAATTGATCACTCTTTCCTAGAAGTACGGGCAAAGGATGATATCATATGCTCGGATTTGAACTCAAGATGATGGCAGTGTGTCCCTATCTTTAAGCCAAGAAGCCAACGTGTCTTTCTGACATGAGCAGAGTATGTTCATGTCTGATGTTAATCATGCCGTCCGTTGTGTACACGCAAAGGCAAAAATAAAAAGGATCAGAAAATGAATCACTCTTTCAAAGGATCAAGGGAAGGACGTAGCTCTATGTGGAGCTAAGTATTTTCCAAATTATCTTTTCATTTTGATATTTGTTTGCTTGAATGCTTTCATTTAGGATGCATTAATTAGGACTAAAAGCATAGTCCAATTATGATTATCTCAACATGAAAGCTAATTAGAGAACTAAAGGGTATTGAAATAACACAAAAGTATACAAAGTACTTTTCAGTTTTAGGCATGCAATTGAAATTTCTATTTCCATTCATGCACAAAAATGAAAAGATTATTTTTGCATAAAAGAATGTTTTATGCACATCAAGTTCGCACTTGCTTGGGAAAGGTAGTTAATTCTCCAGTTCATGTACTTGAATAATTACCTTTTATCAGAATAGTAAGCAGGTTGTTTTTGCATGGATGCTTGTTTGCATACCTAATAAGCTTTAGATTTGCTTAAGTTCATTACACTTACATGTACTCACATGCATTTGCACCCAAGAATGGGTATTTGCATACATGAACATGCATTTGCATGCAAGTAGATGCATGTGCATACGCATGATCTTTTGGTAAGTAACTGAAAACTTACACTTTTGTTCCTTGCTTTTTCTAACTTGACTTAGCTAGGTGGGAAAAATAGAAAATTACCTAGTTGCAAGGATCTTGACCATCATGCAACTAAGTATCTAGTCTATTGTTTTCAAAAACGTGATACAATGGTACCACTTAGTAGGAGTCTTTTGAGGAAATGAAAGCATGTTGAAAGTAAGTATTCATTTTTTCTTGTCATTAAGATGCCAAGAAAATAGAGCTACTTTCCAATGTGCATGCTCAGTCTAAGTTTGGGAAGAAACCTAGACATTCTTAGCAACTAACAAGGATTTAGTTGTTTTTGGATGTTCATGTTCATGCACCCAAGTAGGGAAGTTTTTGTTGAAACACAAACCAATTGAACTTGTAAGTTCAAAAAAATTTGGAAGGTTTAATACTTTAATATTCATCAAACACTGATGAAAATAAAAAGTATTGAACTTCTAGAATCTGTGGAACTCTAGTGTTCATAGATGTTAGTTTCCAGAAATGCATCTCGAAGCATGATGCAAGGTCTTCAATCGACGCGAAAACTTTTGAAGGAAACTTTATTAAAGCACTTTTCTGAAGATAAGAAAAGTATGCTTGGTTTTGTTTACGCTAATTAGAGCTTAAAGAGGAAACCCAAGAAATCTTTAGGAATCAAGATATTTTCCTAAAAGATATATCAAAGTAATCTTTAGGAATTAAGCTACTTCCTAAAGATAAGCGAACAAAGAAAATAGTCTGGTTAACTATTTTCTTAGTTAAAAAGAATCATCTTTTGGACAAGCAATAAAGCCTTAAGTCTTGTTCTTGTTCAATAGACAATATTTGTTTAGAGAGAAGATTCCAGTAAAACTAAGGATTCCAAGATGAATCATTAGACTGGAAAGCAAAAGATTCCAAGATGAATCATTGGTTTAGTGTTACTGATTCTTTGACAGGAATCTAAAGTTCTTGAAAGAAAAATCTCCCTCAATGTGAGACTAGAATCTTTCAAGAGAAGTTTTATAGCAAGTAGTTTCCAGCAAATCCCTAACCACCAGTTTTGGTATTTAAGTCCAAATAGTGATATAACCTAAAGGTATATCAAAGTTTCTTAGCTTTGGAATCTGAAAAGCATTAGAAAATGATTGGACTTAAGTTGGGGGAAAGATCTCTAAAATCGTGCAGGTAAGCAAAGAAGCTTAAGATAGTTTAAGAGATCTTAAAGATAAAGACTAAGTCTTTATTTTTGTCGCAAGTATCAACCAGACTTGATCAAACTTGGCCATGTTTATCCAAGAATGTGCGATTAGAACTACTATGAAGATTGCCCAAGTATTGGCAGTAAAAATTCCGTTAGGAATTATTCACTCAAGTTCCATTTATCGAATGGAAAAAAGAAAGTGAGAAAGAGTAAGTTGTTCCAAGTGTGAATAGAATGAAGAAATTCCAAGAATGTAGTCTGCAACCGTGAAGACGGTACTTAAGTCTGTGGAAGGTAAAACATAAATGTTTGCCTATCCTTAAAGGGATTTTGGTACAAATCCAAAAAGCATGAGCGGATGCTTAAGACTTAAGCAGTAGAGAGATTCCTATAAAGTCCCCGGGATAGGTACCTAAAGCATCAGTAAAGAAAGGAATCTAAAGACAAGAAGTCAAAAGCTCTTGTCACTACAAAATTGGTCAAGAATAAACCAATTGAACTTGAATCTATGAAAATTCAAGTACTTGGAATTCTAATTGGTTTTCATTTGAAAACCCTAGCAAAGAAGAATTGATATTCTGTCAAGAGGTTTCAAGTTTCTAAGGCAAAGCACGTGATTGTGAGACGATCATGTGAAGGAATCAAAACCTAAAATATCTAGTTAGAGATAATGCCTGAAACTTCAAAATTTTTGTAAAAGAATTGAAGCAAGAAGGTACTCTATCAAGAGATGTTTTGACTTTAGGATAAGTATCACCCACACATTAATGTGAATATAAAATAGGGTGGTATGGGACACCATATTTTATACTCAGATTGATGTAGGAAAGTTGATATGGGACATTGGACAGTGGGATGATAATTATCTTTTAGTCCTAGTTTAGATCTTGAAGTTAGGTTTGATCCTCAAGAGAATTAAGGCTTCTAAGAAGGAGTTTAATTCAAAAAGGATAAAATTAGTATCATAAGATACTTCAAGATAACTTTAAGTTCAAGGAATCAGAAGATACGAAGTAAGTAACTTCCAAGATCTTCTTAGAACACTTCAGGCTTAAGTGTTATCGATCAGAAATATTTGATAAATTTCTGAAAAAAGTTAGACTTTGATTTTGAGTTGATCTTTTCAACTAAGAATTTGATTGACTAAGTCAAGCTACAAGTTCCTAGTGTAACCTGGTAAAATCACTTTTTTGACTCAAAGAAATGCACAAGAATTGCATTTCTAGTAAGGAGTCACAAAGACTGAATGTGACCTGAACTTAGTCTCAAGTGAAGTAGTATTTGAATATAAACCTTATTAACAGAACCTCAGTGGGTGGACACACTAATGTTGGTTACCACACTAATATCTTGTGGTTGGATGATGTTTTTGATTTGCTTTGAATCTTTTTGAGAATCCAGCTTATTTCTCTTAAAGATAAAGATAATGCTTCAATACCTTGTTGAAATAGATCTTTGAAAAGTTAAAGTCCTGGGTCATCTAGACTTTGACTCATAGCAACTTTAAGTATTTTCAAAGTATGAATTGATTGTACAGAGTTTTAGTTGTTTCTTTTCGCTTTCCAAATCTTTTGAAATTGGCTCGGACATGCTATCTGATTCCTTTTGCAAAAGACCAGGGTTAGCCGGTTAGAATTAGATAACTAGACTCAATAAAAATAGTAAACTTTCTCTTACAGTTTACATAGGATTTTTAAAGTCATTTGGACAAAGTAGTCCTCTGGTTGGGTAAAAAAATCAAGTAACTATTGGATCAAAGTAAACCATTTTACAAACATCCAAGTTAGATGTTTGAGACAACCAAACTTTAAGTTCTCCAAATTAAATTCAAGTAAATCAAGAGTTCTCAAAGTCTTACGAGGGATAAGAATCCCACCTTCATTACTAAGTCCATGTATCAATCATACCCAGATATGGACTAGTAAGTTGAATCTACCCAGTTCACATGTTTGTGCCTAGATCGCACATCGAGAACATGTGAATTGGCCAGGGATGTTTTTAGATCCACCCTTATTATTCTTTCACTTGTTTGTACTTTGTTTATTTCATCAAAGTGCAAAAGGAGCCAGTGTTTTGAATCATTTGGGCAGGGATGCCACCACAGAGATGAGACATGTTCTTTCAGTTTTAGAACATGACCATGTTCTTCCCGTTCTAGAACATGAGGCTCGGGGGTTGCTAACAGTATGTATATAGCTCTATTTTTGAGGACGACAATATTTTCCAAGGGGGGAAGAATGTAATAAAGTAAGTCTATGATCCAAGGGTATGGCCGGTTTAGACAGATCTGAAATCGGATACCGTTTGGTCATCCGTGTGTATGACCAAAGATCTCGAGTTTAGACTTACTAGGAGGTCTTGTGGTCTTGTAAACAAGTAATCCACTTAGCTTAGTGGTTAAGTCTCAACGATGTGAAGGAGGAGGTCTTGGGTCCAATCCCCATGCGAGACATGGGGAGAGTATTTTGCCCAAAGAGATCTAGAACCTTCTAGAAGCATCCACTTGAGTTAACTCTGGCTAATTGGGACACTTTGCGTACATGTAGTTACATGGCTGGCACATGGCTGTTTAGTATCCACCTGCCCAAGAAGGCAGTCCCTTGGAGAGAGCTACATATAGAGGCATTTGGTTGGGAGGAGAGTCATCTCTCTAGCAGTCATCGTTCTCTTGTAGAACCTAATGTCCACAAATGAGCGAGCTAGCAAGAAACAAATGTGCTATCACTCTTAGTAGTTAAATCTAATAAAGCTCAATGAAGTATCCTTGACATATACTAGTGTGATTAGTATACATGTCAGAGAAATGAAAAACTAATATGTGTCATCTTGGATCATCAAATGATGAGCTTGATATCTCAACAAAAGGATGAGGCTTACTCAAAAGACTGAAGATACTCAAGAAAATATTCAAGAAAAAGATAAACAGAAGAAGAAGAAGAAAACACCGAAGGTTGTACTGATTTCTGAGCTAGAGAAGAAGAATTATGCCAAAGAGATATTAAATTATATTTTGTTGAAGATCCAAGTGACCATGTCCTTGGAACATTTTTTCTCCATAGCAAAGCTTGAATTCAAGGATAGCTTTATTAAGTTGATAAATAGGAGGAGATTCCCATTACCTGAGGATGTGGAAATGGAAGAGACATCTGAAGACACACAAATAATCGATGAAGTAGTAGACTTGCGTGACTCTTCTGATAATGACGATGATGAGATTGTAAGGTATCAAGTGAATAAGAATTCCCTAGGACTAATTACACTTGATAATGAGATGAGAAGATCAGAAAGTGAGCATACTAGGAATTTTTGGGCAAGAGGGATGCCTGAAATGAAGGTAAAAGTAGGTAGTGATGGAGATCCATGCTTTCCTTTGGCCTTGATTGATGCAAGATTAGAGATAAATGCGATCTTTAAGAAGTTGTATGACCAGTATAGATGGCCTATAGACAAAGACCATGGATTGAGGATGAGGATTGCAGATAATGGCTCCAGAGCTTTGCTTGGAACATGTGCCTTTGTACCTATGATGATTGGCAGAATTTTGGAGGAATTCCACTTCTTCGTCCACGATCACTGTTCGTATGAGACTATGCTTGGGTAGCCTTTCATGGCCGAAGTGCAAATGGAAACAAAGATGATGGATGATGGATCTTCCTATGCAAGAATCCGATCAAGATCTCGTCTTCATTCCTTACAAATAAGACTGTGTTCTCAAATCATTCAAGAAATAGAAAGAATTTGAGAAAACATCCCATTAACTCTCATGACCATGATGATTGTATGCACGTAGGAGAGTATGGGGCTTCTGTTGATCAAAAGTTTTGCTAGGATCCATTGTTGAACGAGACAACAGTGGGGGCTGGTTTGATATCTGTCACGGTTTTGTAGATAGCTTTGAGGGTTTCTCTGTATATTCATCTGCATTCAAGTTGATTTATTTACAAAAAGAAAATTTTTCAAATAAATTTAGGAAAATTCATTAAAAACACTATAAAAATTAAGAAATCAGTTGATTGATGAGTAGATTGAGAATGTAATTTAGTTTGAAAGCAGTTTGACTATTCTAGACGAACTTAAGAAGGCACTTCAAAGAAATGAGAAATTAGAAATTATTATGCTCAACTCTATCCAAGAGTAGAAAATGATCATCGAGTTTTTGAGAGAACATGAAGTGAATGTGAATACGAAGTGTAAGACTGCTGAGAAAAAGGTGAAACCCATAGCCCAACCATTGCCAGATGATAGTCATAAGAAGCATCTGAGAGTGTCTGATGACCCTATGCTAAGATGAGGAGAGCTTATAGGGCATTATTTTAATCGTGAGATTGTTAAAGAAATAAAGTTTGGAGAAATATCATTCCTTACAGAAAAAGAGAAAGAAAAGTTCAAGCAATAAAGAAACATGAGAAAGTATTTGCACTTTTCCCACATGAGATAGGCTATGCGGATCCAAAACAAGTTCTGCCCATGATTATCTTTAGAGTGCCACACATATGATGGAATATTCGACCTATAAGAGTCCCAAAGGCTCACTTACCTGAGTTGATGAGGTTGTTAAAGGAAAAGATATCCATGCAAATATTGGAACCATCTTCGGCTCCATATTCGAATAGGTGGTTCAGGGTGCCAACAAAAAATGGGAAACTTCATTTCATTCAAGATCTGCAACTTGTAAATAAAGTCATGATAAAAAATGTAGGGAGACAACCTATAGTAGATGAGTTTGCAAAAGCATTTGTTGGGCATTCCATCTACTCCATGGGTGATTTATATTCAAGGTATGACTAGTTTTAGTTGGCTATTGAGAGTAGAGACATCATGACAATGAAGACTCCACTATGCCTTGTATGCATGTGTACTTTGGTGCTGGTAAAGACAAATTATGTGGCTCGCATGATGAATGCCATGAATATAATCCTATGAGACTTTATACCTTGAGTGAATATGCCTTTTATCAATGACATTCCGATAAAGGGATGTGAGGAAAGAGTGAAAGATGAGAGTTTAGATGCTTCTAACTGTAGGAATTTTGTTAGTGATCATATCTCTGATTGTGAGAAAATCTTTGAGAAATTTGAAGAGATAGGGCTAACATTTTCTCTAGGGAAATCTGTCTTTGGAGTCAACGAGGTTCTCATCGTAGGAATCTGTGTGGACATTATGGCTACAAGCCATACCCAGAGAAAGTTGAGGCCATTAGCAAGATTTCTGAGGTGTGTCATAATGTCAGTGAGGTGAGGAGGTTCTTGGGAGCCTATGTCTTCTATGTGATATGGATTCCTCACTTTACTCATGTTATGAATCCTTTATATGATCTTTTGAGAAAGAGAAAGAAGTTTGTTTGGATAGAGAAAGAGTCAAGTGCGATGCATAAAGTGAAGCAACTGTTGATTGAAGCCCCGATTCTGAAGCATGTTGATTATTCATGTTAGAAGCCTATCATTTTGACTGTTGACACCAGTCCTATTGGTATAGGCTAGGTCATAGGATAAGATGATGATGAGAGAGATATGTAGTTTGTTTTGGTGCAAAGATTTTGCTTGGCACTCAAAGAAAATATCCGTAGATAAAGAGAGAGTTATCGGGACTAGTGACTGCTATCAAGAATGATAAAGAGTATTTTATTGGAGCGAATGTTGTAGTTGAGACAGACCATCCTCCATTGATTGGCATGATAGTAAACTGTTCTTCTTCGAATATTACGATGCTTAGATGGATCTCGTATGTAAAGTTTATAGATCTGGCTTTTGTTCACATAGCTGGGAAGTTGAACACAGTGATTGATATGCTTTCAAGAGAGAAATTTGATGATGAATGTGACGATGATGAGATAGAAAGAGAGACAAGCATGATAAGATATGATCCACTAGTGTATGTATATGTGAAATTCAGTGAGAATGAGTATAATGGTGAGTGAAGAAACATACGAAATTATGTGTGTACGTTGAAACCTTCTTTAGGCTGGTCCACAAATAAGTATAGATCCATCAAGAAAAAGTCTTACAACTTTTTCTTGAAAGATGGACTTAGTTGGTGACACGCTAAAGGCAAGGTGATGAGTCCACAGAGGGTATTGAGTACGAGGAGTCTTCAAACCAAGATGATGAGAGAAATGCATGAGAGCTTATGGGCAGATCACAAAGGATTTTATGCTACATATGAAAAGATTAGGGAAGCCTACGAGTGGCCAAGGATGTATGTGAGTATGCGAGACTTTGTGGACACTTGTGCAGAATGCCAAGTGCATTCATCAATTAGGATTAGAGACCCGTTACACCCAACTTACCCTCCTTATATCCATTACAAGCGGGTGGTTGACCTCAGAACCATGGCCAACGGGATATATAAGATGAGCTATATTGTACTTGCGAGAGAGGACTTGACCAACCATGTGGAAGATCGAGCTCTTCCCACAAAGCCAACTTACAATGTATACAGATTCCTTTTTAGAAGAAGTGATCTCAAGATTTAGATATGTTGAGAAAGTGTTTGTAGACAGGGGAGAGTTAGATGCGAGAGGCAAAAGAGTTCTTTGATCGTCATGTAATTCGATTATCTCTCACTACTGCTTATAGCCTTGAGGCAAATGGAAAGATTGAGAGATGTCACCCTGCCATTGTGAAGATGATATCTAAGGCCTGCAATGGTGACAAAGCAATGGCCTAGATTTCTTCCATTCACATTATGGGTAGAAAGGATGATGTATACTCAGTCCACAGATTTCATGCCTGTGGAATTGATGTACTATCAAAATCCAATCTTCCCCATCCAGACTCAGATATTGACTTGGACGACACTCCCATGGAATAACGAGAGAGGAGCTTTTATCACTAAGAATTAAACAATTAGAGTAGAGAAATGAGAAATTGAAAGAAGCAGTTTAGAAGATAAAGGAGTCAAGGTTAAAAAATAAGATTTATTTTGACAAAACTCATCAAATTAGACCACATAAGATTGAGATAGATGATTGGGCATTGGTGTATGATAGTACGTTTGATACTCAGTATGATACTAGGAATAAATTGACTAAACGATGGTTTGGGCCATATGTAGTGACATCTTTGTTTGAGAATGGAATATATGTGCTTCACAAATTTGACAATACTCATTTGAGGTCTTTGATTGTAGGAACGAGGATAAATTGTTCAAGAAGAGAAATAATGCAGGCTATGAGATTGATCAACAACTACTAGGGGATGTTGATGATGCTGATGTTGATGTTGATGAAGAGCAATAGATCAGGAAATTGAAGACAAATTTGGATATCGAACAACATCAAAGATGAACCAAAATGATCAGGTGAACACTTGCAATTTAAATTCTGTTTTTGAAAGAACATATGCATTGCATTTTTGTGTGTAATAAATTAACGATCTGTATAAATTTAAGAAGATTAAGTAGGAATGAGATAGAAAACATCTATTATGGTTTTATATGAAGCATGAATGACTAGAAATGATATGAATAGAATCAATTAGTAGACTAGAGACTTTTAGGAGTGAAAATTTTGGAATGTGATGGCATACTTAAATTAAGTGCATGTATATGCTGATAGATTTGAACACTTAGTGAATGGGATTCTTTGGATCCTACTATTTATTTCTTGTGAGATCCTACCTCCAAATAGATCATGATTCAGGAGAAATCTTCATAATCAAGCCAGTAGTATATATATGTGCATATGTTGTCAGCGCGCTATGATGGGGTAGTAGGTGGGTGGAACAACCTTGATTGGGTGATCAAGGCCATGAGCTGATGCTAGTTTCATCATAGGCCTGACCTATATATTGTCATGTGCCTATATAGGTTGGTAGATGGGTGGAGTCATTGTGGTCGGATAGTCAGAGCCACGAGCTGACGTCAATTTCATGTAGGGTTGACGCTGTGCATCCTGCGCTATGTTAGGTCAGTAGACAGGTGGAATAAACTTGACCGGGTGGACAAGTCCATGAGTCGCACCTGATTTTGGCATAGGCCGACTTATGAATATAAAAATAAAAAGACAAAGTGATGAGTTGGGATGGTGTAAAAGAAAAGAAAAAGAAAAAGAAAAATAAAAAAGTAAATAAAAGAAAAGATATGATAGAGAGTTTAGACGGTAGGAGATAAATAGAGGAAACAAGGTATATTTCTATAAACTGATTTAGTAGAGTTTAGTATATGCTAGTACTTAGGATAAAGTGCTCGATCTGAACGGGTTGAATGAAGGAAAGATCTACAAAGCCTATGATTTATTCATTATGATTGCTTATCTGATTGTAGAAGTGAAAACATAATAAGATGTATGTGAAGCTTGGAGCTACTTTATTCTCTAAAATTTGTACTAATCTTTATAAATTTGCATGAAATGTATGAGATCACGTTTCAATTTTCAAGGAGTGTGCATCAAGGATTTTTTTTCAAATTTATTTCTTTGTTTTCTCAATCATGATATGATGTTCTCACTGCAAGAAGATGATAAGAGTTATAAATTGTTCATGTTTTGGTTATTTATGTGATGAGAAACCATTTTGTTTTTGTACATTAGAATTGTATATTTATATAAAGATCATTCAATTGTTCTGAACCCCAGGGAAAATAACCTTTATCCCTTGGAAAACCTAACTTCAATCCTTAAGAACCCATGATTTTTTACCCTTTGTATATATATTGAAAGTTGAAAAACTATGGAACCAGAAAACCTAGGCAAACAACTGTAAACTAATCCTTGAAACTGAGTTTTATCCCTTGAAACCAAACCTTAATCCTCAAAAACTAAACTTTTGACCCATGAAAACTTAACCTAAACCCTTAGAAACCCTAGAAGTTTAGTCGCTAATGCACATGTTCAACCATTAATTGATGTGTCTAATCCTAAACAAAAGAAATCCTAATTTTTTTCCAAATAGAAACCTTAGGTTTGGAAACTTAGAATTCACCATTTATCATAATTCTAACCCCTTAGTTTCATTAAAAATGTACATAAATATGAGATCAAAACAAAAACCTTAGTAAAAAATAAATAGAAAAAGAAAAAGAAAAATTAGAAAAATAGGAGAAAAAGAAAAATCAAAATAGAAACCAAAAATTTGATTTTCCAAAAAATAGAAAAAGAAGATTTTGAAAATAGAATTGATGATTTCTTAGAATAGAAAGGAGAAGACTAGAAGATTCTAGAGCTCTAGAGAGAGGACCTAGAGGAAAGCTATAAATAGATGCCCAATGCTCATTTAGTTTTTTCCCATGGATTTTCTCCAGGTACCCCTTCGTGCCTTTCATTGTTCATGCTTTACTTTTCTTGTTCATGCTTTATGATTACGATGTTGATTTTCCCTCCATGACCATAACTCTCAAGCCCTCCATCTCTGGATACCATGCCAATAGAGGAATGAGGGAGGGAGAGAGAGAGAGAGACAGAGAGAGAGAGAGACAGAGAGAGAGAGAGACAGAGAGAGAGAGAGACACTATCTCTCTAATCTCCTCTCTGATGCTCTAACATTAAAATTATTTGTTTTATCTTTTATTACTCCATGCACAGGTGCTATTGAGAGAGGGAGAGAGAATCATTAATCATTTTTTTGCTATGTTCTCAATAATATCATTTGTATCATTTTTTTTGACAAAAACAATTGTGTATTCGAGAAAGAGAGAGAAAGATTTGGAGTAAGTTTCTTGAGCAGATGAGAAATATAGCTCATTCGTTTTCCTTTGCTTTATATTGAACATGGAAGAACATAGATTTTCTTTTTGTGAGACGTGTGTTTCTCGACTTTAGTTTTGAGAGAGATGGTTAAGTGTTATTTTATTTTTTATATGTGTGTGTGCACACTTGTGTGTTTTTTTTGTTAGAGTTAGACGTCTGCGGAAGCACACGAATAGCACGAGGAAGAAGAGGAAGCTTGGAGCACAACACACAAATACTGAATGTATTACTAGAGAATGTACAAAGATTAGTAGCCCATTAGGGCAATAGGCGTATATACAAGGGGGGGGGAACCTCCTAAAGAGGGAAAAAAGTGCCCCGGTGGTCCTAGTGTGTTCACACACATCACTACCTAGATATATCAACAAAGCCCCCTTGGGAGTGATGCGGTGAACAAGGAGCTAGCACTCATGTATAAGGAAGTGCCAAGCTATGTGGAAATCACTCCACAAAAGGAAGTAAGCCCAAAGCTTTGCGGAAAGCTTCAAACTTCTCCCTAGGCAGAGCCTTCGTGAAAAGGTCTGCAATGTTCTCCTGCGTGGGCACATATGCCAAGTTGATCTCCCCTGCAGAGAACGTCTCCCTGACATAGTGATAATGCACCTCAATGTGCTTAGTGCGAGCATGGAACACAGGGTTCCTCGCAACTGCCAATGCGCTCTGACTGTCAATGAAGATGGTGGTGGCAGAAGACTGGCCAACACCCAAATCAGCCATAAGGCGTCTGAGCCACACACACTCAACAGTCACTGTGAAAGCTTCCCTATACTCAGCCTCACAACTAGAAGTGGTCACAATAGGTTGCTTCTTGCTCAACCAAGATATACATGAGCTACCAAGCATGAAGCAAAAACCACTGGTGGACACACAAGTGTCATAGCAACCGGCCCAACCTGAGTCAAAAAATGCATGCAAATCTGGCGGTAGTGATCCCCCCTTGGGAAAAACCAACCCAAGTAGTCGAGTACCACTCAAGTAGCGAAAGATGCGCTTAACCGCCTTCCAATGCGTGACTCCTCGGCAATACATTAACCTACTCATCTGTGAGACAGCAAACTGAATATATGGCCGAGTAATGCATAAGTAAATCAAGCATCGAACAGCCTGCTGATAGAGAACAACATCAAATGCATCTCAAGCATCATGAAGACTCAATCGTAAACCTGTCTCCATAGGAGTGACAATAGGCTTACAATCTTCAAGGCCAAAACGTTGCAATAATACGTTAATATATTTCGTTTGGCACAAAGACATTCCACCATCAAATTGCATAAACTGAATGCCCAAATAGTGATGCAAATGCCCCAAATCAAACATCTCAAATGAGGCATGCAAATCAGCCTTGAAATCAGCAATATGCTTCTCAATAGGACCAGTGAGCAGCATGTTGTCAACATAGACAACAATGATCAAAAGCACATCATTAGCACGCTTAAAATATAAGGTGCTTTCAGTTGGACTGTTCTCAAAACCATGTGCAACCAGATACATGCGTGCAACCAGATAGGCATGTATCTTCTCATACCAAGCACGTGGTGCTTGCTTTAAACCATATAATGCCTTCTTTAACCTGCACACCTGGTTTTCATGCCCTTTCTGCACAAAGCCACGGGGCTGAAAAACATACACTTCTTCATGCAAGTCACCATTCAGAAATGTTGTTTTTTGTCCAACTGATGTACATTCCAACCATGATGGGCTGCAAGTGCACAAATGCTCCGAACAGTAGTCATACGGCATGTAGGTGCAAAGGTCTCATCAAAATTAATGCCTTTCTCCTCTGCACAACCCTTTGCAACAAGCCTAGCCTTATATTTGTCAACTGTACCATCAGGTTTACGCTTCAGCTTGTATACCCACTTAGTGTTGAATGGCCTTCCTCAATATCAACTCTCTCATCAACAAGTGCATCATGTAAATCTGCATCAGAAATGGAATGATCTGCATCATCATATGAAACCTGCAAAGGCTGACAAGTTGCCTCATGAGGACCAGGACTAGACTGTCCACCTATAAAAAGAGGCATCAAAGTATCATACATGTCTTTGGAGCTAACAGTTGTCTCCTTACATGAAAGCAATGGTTGAATAGCATCTTCCACAAAGATAACATCACGGCTAACCAGAATGCGTTTAGTCTGTGGATGATACAGACGATAGCCTTTACTTTCAGAACTGTACCCAACAAAAATACATTTTACTACCTTATCATCCAATTTTCTACGATGTTGTTCAGGCACTAGTGCATATGCCAAACAACCAAAAACACGCAGATGAGCAGCAGATGGCTTGCGGTCATGCCAAGCCTCATATGGAGTGATAGACTGCAGTACTTTAGTGGGACACCTGTTCAGTACATATGTTGCACACATGACAACCTCAAGCCAGAAACTATGTGGTAAAGCTTGACTCTTGACCATGCACCTCGCCATCTCCATGAGTGACCTGTTCTTTCGTTCAGCAACTCCATTCTATTGAGGTGTATACGACACTGTACATTGGCTTTTTATCCCACGTTAAGCCAGAAATGCATTAAAATCAGAAGACATGTATTCCCCCCCTCGATCAGAACGGAGGGTGCCCATTTTACATGTTGACAGATTTTCAGCCAAAACCAAAAACTGTTTAAAGCACATGAACACTTCGGACTTTGCTTTGAGTGGATATACCCATGCATGCCTGGAAAAATCATCAATGAAAGTCACGAAGTAAAGGTAATTTCGAAAAGAGGGTGTCTGCATAGGACCACAGAGAGGCTTCTGCAACAACCATTCCAGCCTCTTTCTTCTTTGCCTCTTTTGTAGCCAGTTTTGGACAATTCTTTATGATATGATCATTCCCTTTACAGTACTTACAGAACAATTTCTGCTTTCTGATTTTTTCTCATCTTTGTCTTGGTTCTTCGAATGTGCAGCATTTGCAGATTTCTGCTTACTAGTAGCAGAGCTCATTTTTCCTTTGCCCTTCTGACTAGCCAGGAAAGCTTGATCTGCAACACGCATAATGGACCTGTTCTGCTTGGACTGATCTTCCTGCAACAGAACAGAGACTAACTCCTCAAATGACAAGGCATTTGGATCGCCTTTTATCATCAACAGAAGAGTAGAAGTGAAACTCTGATATGAATCAGGAAGACCATTCAGAACGGTCTGCACAAGTGAGCTATCTAGTATAACCTCATCAACAGAAATCAACTGTTCCTTCAAGTCTTTGATCTTTGTTAGGAAACTGTCCATAGAATCACCTTCATTCATGTGCTCACTCTCCAACTGTTTTTGGAGGTAAGCAACACGAGCCTCATTCCTAACTTGGTACAATTTGGTAAGTGTATCACAAGCATCCTTAGCTGTTCTGCAAGAGCGAATATAAGGAACAATGGCATGTTTAACAGACAAAGCTATCAATGCATGTGCTTGGGCATCTCTGCCATCCCAATGAATTTGCTCTACAATAGGTGCAGCAGAAACAACAGCACGAATAGGAATCTGCACAATATCATCTTTGACACCATCTCCATCAGCTCCAGCACCTGTATTTGCAGTACCTGTTGTTACAGGTGTAACATGACATCTTTCAACACCCTACATAATGTTCCATAATCCTTTTGCAACCAATACATATCGCATCATATAAGCCCATAATGGGTAGTTGGTACCATCCAACTTATCTTCAACAGCCAACATACGGAATACATCATTGATTTCAGCCATGGCCGGTGACTAAAATACCTTGATGCAGAAAATTGATTGTATCTCAAAAAGTTGAACGGAACTGCCCAGACAAATTGTGCTAGACCTCTAGCAGACTTCAAGACGCTTATATTGGCGAACAGAAACTGGTATATACCTTTGGCACAAAAAGACGAAATAGCCTTCACAAGCACTACGATAGTGCATTCGGAGGCCGAAACGAGCTCAGACCGCGATTTCGGCACCACAAAGCGAAGCAGTTTTGATCTCTGAAACACCCTAAGTATGCTCACCAAATTTCATGCGAATCTAAGACTGCAAACGGAGGAGTGTCGACGGCACCCTAGATGAAGCGACGACCTGCTCTGATACCAATTGTTGGAGTTAGACATCTGCGGAAGCACGTGAACAACACAAGGAAGAAGAAGAAGCTTGGAGCACAACACACAAATACTGAATGTATTACTAGAGAATGTACAAAGATTAGTAGCCCATTGGGGCAATAGGAGTATATACAAGTGGGGGGAAAAAAACCTCCTAAAGAGGGAAAAAAGTGCCCCGGCGGTCCTAGTGTGTGCACACACATCACTACCTAGATATATCAACATTTATGAGTTACAAAGAGAGAGAGAGAGAGAGAGAGAGAGAGAGAGAGAAAGAGAGCAATGATTTGTCTTCTCAGATGCTTTTTGTCTCCAATGCATTTTCACAACTTCAGTAATAGCAATATACTTAGTTTATATTGTAGAGAGTGTGATTATGGATTAAACAAGCTAACACACATGCATGCAGGAGAGAGAGAGAGAGAGAGAGAGAGAGAGAGAGAGATGCAAGCATGCTTCTGTAAGTACATGCAATCATATGAAAAGGCCAGATGTGAAGATGGCAGTGAGAAAGATATGGAGAAGGAGAAATTGACTCTATGATGGAGGTCGATTAGATTTGGGGCTCTCCTCGATGAATTTGGCACTAGGAACTAAAGAGGATGTTGTTACTCAGAGAAGATGAGGTCCCGACGATGATCAAGGCCTGAAAGAAAGAGAGAGAGAGAGAGAGAGAGAGAGAGAGAGAGAGAGAGAGAGAGAGAGAGAGAGAGAGAGAGAGAGAGAGAGAGAGAGAGAGGGAGGGAGGGAGGGAGGGAGGGGGGGGAGGGGGGGGGGGAGGGAGGGAGGGAGGGAAAGAGGGAGGGAGGGAGAGAGAGAGAGAGAGAGAGAGAGAGAGAGAGAGAGAGAGAGAGAGAGAGAGAGAGAGAGAGAGAGAGAGAGAGAGAGAGAGAGAGAGAAGGACCATCTCTAACAAGCAGATCAAAGATGCACAGAGGTTGTAGTCGATAGAGGAGAAAAGGAGAGAGAGAGAGGGAGAGAGAGAGAGAGAGAGTTACAGGCATACGTAGGTGAAAGTGGTGCAAGTTGACAAATCAGCACAGATGTGTGTGTGTGTATGTTTGTGTATATGTGTGTGTATATGGGTGTGTATATGTGTGTGTGTGTGAGAGAGAGAGAGAGAGATCCAAACATACTTTGATGCCAATACAAAGATTCTATGAATACAAAATAAGCATAATTTTTGTTTTCTTTTCAAGAAATAAGAAATAAAATGAAGTAGGCTTTGTAGGAAGTGATTTTGTTACATCGAGACCAAATGACTTTTATGAGCAAATGACAAAAATTAGAGCATGGGATTAAATTTCTATAGACTTTTCATTACATTAGAATGAATTAAGTTAAATCCTTTATCTACATATTGCATTAGGACATTAAAGGTGATTAAGTACTTACCTTTGACGGCAAAGTACCCTTTTGTACTCTCGTGTTTTCCATCCCCTGAGAGAGAGAAGGGAGGATAGAGAGAGACAGAGAGAGATAGAAGGAGAAAAGAGAGAGAGGAACACAGAGAGAGAGAGAAAGAGAGAGATAAAGAAGTTTGGATGATATGGAGAAATGTAAAAAAAAACAATAGCACTACAATCTTGTTTTATTGTTTTGTTAATTAGGAAATAAAAGAAAACAAAACGAACAAACTCATATAGTCAAACAAAATTAAAATAGGAATTAAATCAAACAATCAATTGAAAGACCTAAGGCAATAGCTTCTTTTTTCTAGAGTACTTTTTTTTAAATACTAATTGAATATTTTGACCCCATGGATTTTCTCCAGATTATCTCGTGATTTGAAGTAAAGTTAAGTGAAGAAAAGGCATTACCCAAAATGAAGAGAAGTTCTTGCCGAGAATATTGAAGTTGGAAGTGAAGACCATTTTGTATTAGTGTGGCCAAGAAGACCGTTTTGTATTGAGTGATCCACACTATGGCAGAGTATTTTGTATTATTTAGAGTCACCTTGTGACACCCATTTGTATATTAATCACGCCATCGAACATAGTTTTTTATATGGCACCCTTGAGTTTGGTGTTATTTAGAGTTTGTATTTGTCATTCCATGTTCATGACACACATAAAAATCCCACGCAGCTGATCACTTTTCCCTTTCTCTTCCGAAGCTCGGGCCTATCACGTTCGACGACCGACCACCGTATAGGGCAAGACACCTAGCATGCAGATGCCGCTCGTCGGACAAGGACGATGCATGCACACACGCACACTCATGTGTGTGGCCTAATCCAACCCCATACCAAGGTGTCGCTCCCCCCTTGACCTCCTTTTCTTTTTGATATCAATTGTGGCCTATATGGTGTCTGATATTGTTGTTGGTATTGAGATTGATACTTTTGTTGTGGTCTATGATATGGTTGCTGCTATTGGTTTTGATACCTACCTTGTTGCAAGGTTGTTGATAAGTTTGTATGACAACCTACCTATTGTATGGATAATCTTGGGCCGTATGGTTGGTGTATTTTCTCTCAATAGTACAATATGGAGCATTCAGTTCTCTCATGTTCTAGTTTTGCAGTGGGCATATGTTAGCCATGTGGTCCCCTCCGCAAGTGTAACATCGCTTCAACGAGGTGACCCTAGGTGTTTGTCTATTTTGAACTCCTAGCTTCTTCGCAACCTGCTCAGCTATCTCATCATTTTTAGTGGAGGGTCTAGAAGTATGACTAGTGGAATTGTCAGAATCCTTATAGAGTTTGGACAATTCTAACTCCTCACCCAAGTTGCCTTCTATGTCAATACAAATTCTCAAGCATTGATCTAGCTAGTGTGATTGGCTCCTTGAGATATACATATGATCTAAGTTTCCTGCTTAGAAGTCCATCTCAAAATAAGGAAACTTCTTTTGCTTGTGTAGGTAATTCAGGTGTGGGACATGTTTCCACGTACTATTTAAATCTGCATCCACCTAACCGAACTCTTTCTTGGGGTGTTTGCTTGAAGCTGTGGATCAAGGATGATGTGTTATGCCTGATGCCACACTTGGAAAGTTCTACGATGAATGCTTCTAGCATTTGGCCTATATTTTGGTAATCATGACTATTCAGGGGTTGAAACCAAGCTAAAGCAGTACCCTTGAGGGTCAAACCAAACGCCTCGAACTGGCTGAACAAGTCCTCAACCTATTCAACTTATAACACTTGTTTGAACTTGTTGAAGATAAATGTACAAGCTCATTTTCACATCAGCTATGCTTGGATAAATTTACCAAACATAAAGATAAAGGAAAAGAAGAGAAAAAGAAAATAAAAAAATAGTCTAGTCAAAATTCATGATGAGTAAAAGATACAATATCTGCCTTGTAGTAACTGGCATGTAGTGGGCAATCAAAATGAAAGTGGTGAGTTAAGAAGGAGGCACAAACTTCTTCACATGCTCATTGGTTATAAAAGTGGAGTGGGAGTACGTTCTAAACAAGGAGAGAAAGAGGCAAGAGCTCCCAATAGTTGGATTTGGTCATTTTTTGTCATTTTGTCTTCCCATAGACTCCTTCCAGTCGCACGTCATTTTGTACATAGCTCTATTGTGAGGCTCATATCTCAGTGTATATGTAACCATTTCTTGTGTTTAAACACTCATTGGAAAGAGTATCTTGTGTAATTTTTCTACCTCAATTATCTCCTTCAAAACTTATGTATTCTGTGAGATATTAGTCAAAGAGTGAAGTCGAGTTTTTAGCATACCTGTGTAGATAGGTAGTCTATTTTGGTCGGTTAAGTTTCTCGACCAAAATGTATCCACGTTGTTGTTTTTTAGCTTTTTGGAAAGCTCTTTGCATGTAATTTCTCTTCCAAATATGGAATTCAAAGGATTTATATTCTGTGAGATATCTATTAGAGAGTGAAGTGGAGTTTTTCAATATACTTTTGTGCACAGGTGGTCTATTTTGGTCAGTTGCGTTTCCTAACCAACTCACATCCAAATTACTTAGTTTTTAGCTTGTTGGAAAGCTATTTGTGTCTTATTTCTCTCTCTAAAATATCTTCCTCAAAGAATATATATTCAAAGAGTTATAAGTCCAAGAGTGAAGTTCAATTCTTTCACATACTTGTGTAGACAGGTAGTTCATCTTCGTTAGTTGCGTTTCCTAATCAAAACTTGTCCAAATTAAGTCATTTATAGCTTTTTAGAAAGCTCTCTTTTTTATTAACTAAAGGCACATATCCATTTGAGTTTTGTGTTGAGAGGATCAACCAATCTAAGGTGCAGCTATTTGTCCAAGTGCTGGACATACAAGGGTTCACTACACGTTTTCATTGCGCATAGGAGAACTCATTCTCCACAGTTGGTATCAAAGAAAACTTGGTGTTGAAGCTTCATCAACATAGTTGGAGTTAAAGAAAAGCAAAAGAGGAGCTAAAAAACAAGGTGGAGCTTCACAGATGCAAGAGCAAAGGACAGTATAACTATTTGTGGTAACTCTCAAAGTTTTTGATAGTCTTCAATGGCTGACTTGGGTGTAAAAGTAGAGAAATTGGATAAGGATAACTATCCCGTGTGGAATTTTAGAGTGACCAACTACCTAATGGGCAAAGTCTTATGGAGTATTGTGAGCGACGATGATGCTCAACCTCAAATCAATCAAGCAACGACCACTAAAGTCCAAAGGAGGCAAGGAAAACAATGTGAAGAGAGGAATAGGAGAGTCATGTTCCTCATTTCACAAGTCATTACTAATGCCATGGTAGGGAATTATCAACATCTAGAGAAAGCTAAGGATGCTTAGGAAGCTCTTGAAAGGATGTATTCAAAAAATACAAAAGCTAGGAAACTTCAAGTCAAGAATGAGTTGAACACAATCAAGAAAGGTTCGCGTCAATCCATAGCTGAATATACTTTGAAGATTAAGGAGCTAAGTGTAAGCTGCCGGATTGGCATTTTGTATTTTCATAATTCCTATAGTTTCCTATCCCGTGCGAACCGAAAGGTTTCATATTCCACACGAACCGAAAGGTCTTGTGAAGAGATGTATCGACTTATCAACTAATAAAAAGACATTGCGGTGATGCTCCGAGAAGGACGAGCAGTATCGCCAGACTATCTGTTTGGGCGATTGCGGTCTGGGAAGTCGCTATAGTGCAGTGTTCGAGAAGTCTGAGTATTATTGTTTTCATCTTTGTTTAATTACATTAACTTATGATTAACACAGTCCATTACGTTAAGGATTATAAGTCTGTGTTACGGTAATGAATAACTACAGCGCTACGTACTGAGAAAGTATTAATCTGAGTATGAACAATAATCTATGAGAAGACTAACGAGAGATTTGACAGTAATTCGGATTAAACAGAGTTTTGAATGTTAACGTACTCTGGTTTAGATAAGTTAATTGGGAAAATCAAGTTACAGGGCCTCTGATTTATCAGACCCCTACCACTCCCAAGAACCCGAAAGAACTTAAAATGTCTGTAATGTAAAAGTGCATTTTAACACTGGCGCCGTCTGCGGGAAGGTGGCCATAGATTGTGAATCAATAGTAAGGTGGAGTAGTACGTAAGTGGTGCAGAGGTGATATATGCCGGTTACTCGGTCTGGCAAGTCGTATCCAAAGTACAGGAGAGACCAGCATCCTTGGAGAGTACCAAATTTGTTAGCGATACCCCCAGTCGGCAGAAGCATAGACCGGTTAAGTCTAGTCGTCGAAGGAACAGAGTCTGTAGCAGCGATTCCGATAGAATTCCGGTGACACAAGAGGAAATTCTAGTAGATTATGGTGTAATTTCGGTGCAGTCTGCAGAAGGAACAGTAACTTCGAGGTGTACAGAGACACAGTGCGTAGTTGACCCGACACCGTCTGGTCAGGATTCAAATTTTTTCGAGGATAAAGTGGTGTTACCCAGAGAGATCATTGCCGGTGAAAGAATACCCTGTTTTGGAGAAAGTTCGACAAATTTCGGTGACAGTTTGGTCCCAGTTATAGGGAATTTATAGTTTTCTGGTGACCGTGTGATACTCCCTGGAGAATCTTCATTTCGGACACCACTATTCGGGGCAAATTTGCCTACCTGGGATATCCAAGCTGAGGATAGGCTCTTCGATTTGGAGATCCCTAAGAGATTGGATGCTATTTTCAAGCCAAAAGGTGAGCAGTCTCACCATACAGATTCCGAAGGACCGGAAATACCTCCTCAGAACTTAGGAGACAGCAACCGTACCACTACTAGCACCATGAGTGGAGAACAACAATAGCAGCAGCAACAACAACAACAACAACAACAACAACAGCAACATCCCCTTCCACTGCGACCAGTTCCAACAGGGGTAACTTACACAAAGTTCGGTGGATTTCCAGGTGACGACCCTGATGCCCACGTGCGAAATTACCAGGGACAACGTAATACCAACTTTAATACAAATCGCTGGCAGGCAAGTACATCACCGTAAAATACTTCTCTACCTCCACCTTGATGTCACTTTTGTGGTGAGCTTGGCCACATCCGGAGATTTTGCAAGGATGTAGCCGAATACGATCTACGAAAGAAAGAGCATCAAAACCCGATGACCAACATGGTCTATATCTCCCCAGTGGAATCACAAGCAATAGTGGTCCAGACAAGATCCGGTAAGCAGTTGCAACCTGCAGCTGAGGTGTTTGAACTGGGCATCCGTGAACAACATTGAATGTATACCAAAGCCAGCCAATGGACCACCAAAGAGCCTACCATGTTCCCCGATCCAATTCCGGTGACACAGGTTCCCCTACGAAATGGGAAAGCATATGAACAAGAATCTACTCCAGTAACAGGAGAATCATCATCGGAACCAGTAAAGAGTGCAATTCCAATAGACCAGGTATGGGATATTCTCTCGAAGGCTTCCATTACACTCCCTTTGAGGCAATTACTCGCCTTGGTGCCTAGAGTTAGGCAGCAGTTTCAACAACAAGTTACTGCGGGATCTCCCAGTACTCCGGCGACCACAACAATACAACCGGAAACTGACTCTACGGTGGATCATTATGTCCCTTTAATCACTGTCTGGCATAAAAATCACAAGATTACGCAAGTGTTAATCGATGGCGGTTTTGGTGTCAACATAGCAACTGCAGCTCTCTGTAAGAAGTTAGGGTGGACCCAAATCGAGCCCGTTCAATTCTTTGTCAGAATGGCAGATCAATCCCGAGTTCATCCGGTGGGATTCGTAAGGAATATCCCCATTACTTTGCAGGGCACCACGCTTAAAATGACTTTCGTAGTCTTAGAACTACCAGAGTCTAGCCTCGACTATAATCTTCTGTTCGGTCGACCATGGTTGAAACAGGCTAAAGTTAGACAGGATTGGTTAGCGCAGGAACTGACTTTCAAAGACAACCACCATAAATATGTTGTCAAACTGGATGCCATTCAACCCTGTGAACTTCATGCTAGACCCTATGTAGCCGAGTTAGTCCACATGTTGGATGGCTTATCTGATGATGAAGAAGAGGCGTTTCTGCAGAACAATAAAGATTTGATTTCCTTAGGCACTATAGATCTTCAAGATGTAGCAGATAACTGGAGTTCGGCAGCCTGTACGGTTGTTCCTGTGACCGGAGGAACAGATGCAGATGATAATGCTGCTATGGATGGAGCTACTCTGCAACAACTTTTACAATCAGCTGACGGCTTGGGGAAACCTCGTCAATTTTATGTCCCGGAAGACCAGTTAGTGACCTATAATTTGGGTGATGAAAGCAACCCCTGTCCTGTTAAGATTAAGGCAGGATTGTCCGAGGCATTTCAAGAAGATTTGATCGGACTCCTGTGAGAGTTTTCTGATGTTTTTGCCTGGGATTACCGCGATATGAAGGGTCTTGATCCACGAATATATCAACATCAACTCGTGCTTAAGCCGGAAGCGAAGCCAATTAAACAATCCAGTTACCGCATGAATCCCAATTATGCAGCACAAGTCAAAGCAGAGCTCGATAGGTTATTAAAGGTGGGATTCATCGTACCAATAGAACACGCTGAATGGATATCACCGATTGTTATTGTTCCTAAGAAAAATAAGCAGCTCCGAATCTGTGTGGATTACTGGAAATTGAATGCGGCCACGGTACCTAATCCGTTTCCTCTTTCCTTTCTGGACACAATGCTTGACAGAGTGGCCGGGCATGAGATGTACTCCTTTTTGGATGGCTACAGTGGTTATAACCAGGTCAGAATAGCTGAACAAGACATACCGAAAATAGCTTTCATTACAAATTGGGGTGTTTTTGCTTGTACGGTCACGTGGTTTGGGTTACGGAATGCTCCCAGCACATTTCAACGCTATATGCAAGAAATTTTCTCACCCTACCTAACCACTTTTATGCAAGTCTATTTAGATGACTTCTCCTTATTCGGCAAGATTGCAGCGCATCTGTATCATTTACGGTGCTGTTTTGAGAAATGCCGTGAATACCGACTCTGCCTGAACCCGACGAAATCTGTTATTGGCACAAGGTATCCAAGTTGATCCAGACAAAGTCGCAGCTGTGTTGGAAGCACCCGTTCCTACAACGCCGAAAGAGGTTATGCGCTTCTTGGGTCAAATCCGGTGGCATGGAAGGCATCTACAGTGGCTCGCCCATTTAGCAACACCACTAAATCAGCTAATGACTAGTACTCCATGATAGTTTGAATGGACTCCGGAATGTCAAACTGCATTCGATCGTCTAAAAGGATTATTGATGTAGGCACCCATTTTGTAACCTCCTGATTGGGACCACCCATTCCATGTCTTTGTAGATGCATTGGATATAGCAATTGGTAGTGTTTTAATGCAGCAAACGGACAAATGGTTTCGGCCTATCTACTATGCAAGTCGTCGACTCGCTCCTGCGGAAAGGAATTATTCTGTGACTGAACGAGAATGTCTTGGATTGGTATATTCTATAAAGAAATTCAGGCATTATTTGCTAGGCCGAAAATTCACCTTTCATGTGGATCATGCTGCACTAGTATATCTGGTCTAGCAGCAACATTTAGGTGGTCGCTTGGCTCGTTGGGTCTTATTGCTACAAGAGTTCGACTACGAAGTGATTCATCGACCAGGTACAGTCCATGCTTTAGCAGACTTTCTCTCTCGGTTGGATTCCGGCGAAGCTCCGGTGGGTGTTGACAATACCACACTAGCAATTTATGCTGCTGAATCAGCTTGTGACGAATCTACCGACCATCTTGTGCCGCCTTCCTATTATGATACGTTGTTAACTTTTCTGACTGATGGATGTCTTCCTCTTCATACATCTCCTGCTATGTGACGGAAGATTGCAGTTTATAGTCGCAGATTCCGATTGCTGGTAGGACATTTGTACTATATGGACCACACTGGTGTATTACTTCGCTGCATTCCGCCACATGAAGCAAACTCAGTCATCGCTATGGCACATTGAATACCCTCCGGTGGACATTTTGCTGCAGATCTCACTCATCGGAAGATTTTGCAAAGTGGGCTTTGGTGGCCTACCATGTACAAAAACGTAGTTCAGGGTGTGCAGCAATGTGATACTTATCAGCGATCTGGCCAGCCATTACAACGCCACTTCTTTCCTTTGCAAGCTGTATTACCTTTGGAACCTTTCCAGAAGTGGGTTCTTGATTTTATTGGACCTATTACATCACCAGCAACCCTTAGTAACAATCGTTACATCTTGACCTGTACAGATTATGCTACCAGGTGGGCAGAAGCTTGGGCCTTATGGTCCGCTACAGCTGTTTCAGTGACAAAATGCCTGATGAAGGATGTTTTTCCGCGTTATGGATTACCTTTGGAACTTGTGACAGATCAAGGAACACATTTTGCTAACAATTTAATGCAAGTACTAACGCATAATTTTCAAATCCTGCATAAATTTAGTTCCCCATACTATCCTCGTGCTAATGGTTTAGCTGAAAGTACCAACAAGACGCTGTTAAGTATGCCTCGCAAATTAATCATGGAATCACCAGAAAGATGGGATCAGTTACTACCTTCAGTCTTATGGGCATACCGGACTACATACAAAGTTGCAACCGGACTGACTCCTTTCAAGCTTGCTTATGGATTGGAAGCAATCGCGCCTATGGAGCTTGTCGTGCCAAGCTTACATGTGGCCATAACTCAAAAACTGTTACTCGAAGACTCTTTGCCATTTCGGTTGGAAGCACTCAGAAACTTGGATGAACATCGTTGGGAAAGCTTTCTAACTCTTCAAGAAGTTCAGTTGTGGCAAGCTCGGACTCATGATCATTTCCTCAAGACTCCTGTGTTTACGGTGGGCCAACTTGTGTGCTGTTTTATAATGCTAAATCAAATCGTTCTGCTGGAAAATTTAAATTACGGTGGTTCGGTCCTTACCGGATTAGTGAGCAAGTGGGACCAGCTACGTTTCGATTGACTACCTTGACCAGAGTTCCTCTTCCTAAAGTAATCAATGGTTCAAAGTTGCGACCGTATCACCAAGCGCCTGATCCTCACTGACGTGTCCTTCGTTTTTTTCGGTGTCACTTATTTTCTTTTTTATTTTTGCGTGTTAATTGAAAAAGACAGTAAGCTCCTCGTTTTGATACATAATCATAATTATTCGGCGCCTTGTGTTATTGATTCTGTTCATGCATGCCCGCCGTAATTATGAAGGTTATCATCTCAACATCGCACGATGATTAAGGGTTTCTGATCGCTTCCCATTGTTGAGTGTCTACTTAATCCTCTTCTTTTCGCTGTTAATTGCTATTGTGTCTGTGTGCTTTGTGTGCTCTGTGTTTTCTGTGTTTACTGTGTATTCGTGTCTTTGTGCTTTCGCGTACGCATCATGGAAGCGTTAGCTAATTTTGCTACATTCCGTGACGGACTCCCTCATGACGTGAGTGAGTTCTTGCGTATCCGCGGCCTGTTAAACTTCGCTGAATTGCCTTGGCATTCAGTGGAGTGTCACCCTTATTATGCACAGATTATTGCAGCCATTGCCGCCACACCTACCACCGAGCAGAGTTGGCCGATTACATGTTTACCATCTCGCATTTTCATCACATTCGCATCATTTGCTGCAGCATTCCGTTTGCCCATAGAAGGCGTGGAGAATGGCCCTCTCCTTCCTATTACCACCATGGTAGAATTATTCCCTCGGTCCTCATCGAATGAATACGCCATCTTGTGTCATCATGATCTAGATCGAACCGCATTACAATTTTTAGTTACCATATTGAATTTACAGAAATGTACTTATGGGATTTCATTCCTGTTTTATTCGATGATTGACATGGCTTCCCGTGAGCCTGTTAATTTTGCATCGTTCTATTTCCGGCGCATTCACCGTGAATGCGTTACGGTTATTAACCATGTTAACAAGGGAGAGCATCCGCGTTCGCGTTTACCGCATATCATTACCTTTCTATTCCCAGCCATTCAAGCCGCGCAACCCCCGCCAAGAGCTCCAATTTTGTATCATGAAGAGTCTGCCCAAGTGCTCGAAGACAAAGAAGATGATGATGAAGATATTTTCCAACTCCTTCGCCGGAAACGCAGAAGGATAAGCACCTCTGAAAGTCAAGAACAAGGTTCCGCCGCTGGAAATGAAGCAGAAAGAAATGAAGAAGAAATTTTCCATGACACTCCCACCTCAATTCACCTTGAGTGAGTTCTTGCGTATCCGCGGCCTGTTATGACGTGAGTGAGTTCTTGCGTATCCGCGGCCTATTAAACTTCGCTGAATTGCCTTGGCATTCAGTGGAGTGTCACCCTTATTATGCACAGATTATTGTAGCCATTGCCGCCACACCTGCCACCAAGCAGAGTTGGCCGATTACATGTTTACCATCTCGCATCATCATCACATTAGCATCATTTGCTGCAGCATTCCGTTTGCCCATAGAAGGCGTGGAGAATGGCCCTCTCCTTCCTATTACCACCATGGTAGAATTATTCCCACGGTCCTCATTGAATGAATACGCCATCTTGTGTCGTCTTGATCCTGATCGAACTGCATTACAATTCTTAGTTGCCATATTGAATTTACAGAAATGTACTTATGGGATTTCACGCCCGTTTTATTCGATGATTGACATGGCTTCCCGTGAGCCTGTTAATTTTGCATCCTTCTATTTCCGACGCATTCACCATGAATGTGTTACGATTATTAAGCATGTTAACAAGGGAGAGCTTCCGCGTTCGCGTTTACCGCATATCATTACCTTTCTATTCCCAGCCATTCAAGCCGCACAACCCCCGCCAAGAGCTCCAATTTTGTATCATGAAGAGTCTGCCCAAGTGCTCGAAGACGAAGAAGATGATGATGAAGATATCTTCCAACTCCTTCGCCGGAAACGCAGAAGGATAAGCACCTCTGAAAGTCAAGAACAAGGTTCTGCCGCTGGAAATGAAGCAGAAAGAAATGAAGAAGAAATTTTCCACGACACTGCCACCTCAATTCACCTTGATTCGTGTACCCAGTCTTCTCCCATCCGACAACAGGAACACAGTGCATCCACTGCTGATTCCAAAGAAAACTCTTCTCGAGCGGATTCTCAGCACTCGATTCCAGAAGATGTGCAAGTTATTGTTGCGGAGATGGTAAATGAAGTACTTACCTTGGTCGATGCAGTAATTGACCGGACTGAAATGACTACGCAGCAACCTGCTGGAATAGTGTTGGTGCCCAACACCCTTATACTCACTCCTCCACCAATGCCTCCAGTCGAGCCCATTGCCCCCATTCAACCCATCATCCCTGTTTGACCGATTGTTCCTGAAGAAACTGCTACTTCATCCTCTTCACCTAACTATTCTCCACCATCTTCCCATCACCTCTTGTCAGCTTCGTCATCCCAGCCACTACCTCCTCTTTCTCTTCCGGTCCCCATGTTTACTGAGTTGGCATCCATGGGTCGTATGTTGATCCAATTATCGCAGCAACTACCAATGCAGATGAAAGAAATTACTGACAATCTCAGACAAGAACTACAACACAAAGTAGATGTATTAGAAGTGGATATTACTCCATTGCAAGAGGAAGTAGATGCAGTGAAGGCTGAAAACCATGCTTTGCATGTATAGATTCAACAGCTCCAGCCTAGGCTTGCCAAACAGGATTTGTTGACCAGTCAAAGAGATATTGCGTTGGCTGAGTTAAGAGCCAAAGATGATTTATTAAGTTCTTGTGATGCACAAATTCTATAGTTGAAACAGTTAGTACAGGATAAAGAAGATGCTCGTGTAGCACTTGGAAATTTACTAGAAGAAACGCGAGTACAGCTAGATGAAGTTGTGCAGAAAGGACAGGAGATGGCGGATTTAGCCAAGCGGACTAATGAAGAACTCCAGAGAGCAAATGCCAATTTGTTTGAAGCAAATTCTACTCTTAAATCTCAACTAATCAATTGCAGAAGGAAATAGCAGGGGTAAGAAAGGAACAAGATGCATATTACCAGACTATCCAGTATCAAGCCAACGAGCTTGAGAGAAGAGAAAAGCAATTAGGTGTTCAAGCTGACAGACTTTCAAAGGTAGATGATCAAATCAATGAGATGAGATTGCGCCGCGATGTAGCACTGGCAAATGATTTCTACCTGCAAGAGGCCTTTTTGCAGAAACAGGCTGAAATTTTGATGAGTCAAGTAATTGCAGCAAGTTCAGTTAGAACTGATGCTCATCTCGTAGAACCGGAGATCCTAAAAAAGATATTAGACTCGGCGAAACATAAGATTTCCAGAACCTTTAAGTTAGCCAGAACCATGTATATACAGGGTATAGTAGATGAGCCCTAACTTTTGTTCCATTGCGGGTTCAAGTCCACCGTGCGTGCCAGTGTAAGCCGCCGGATTGGCATTTTGTATTTTCATAATTCCTATAGTTTCCTATCCCGCACGAACCAAAAGGTTTCATATTCCGCACGAACCGAAAGGTCGTGTGAAGAGATGTATCAACTTATCAATTAATAAAAAGGCATTGCGGTGACGCTCCGGGAAGGACGAGCAGTATTGCCAGACTGTCTGTCTGGGCGATTGCGGTCTGGGAAGTTGCTGTAGTGCAGTGTTCGAGAAGTTTGAGTATTACTGTTTTCATCTTTGTTTAATTACATTAACTTGTGATTAACACAATCCATTACGTTAAAGATTATAAGTCTGTGTTACGGTAATGAATAACTCCAGCGCTACGTACTGACAAAGTATTAATCTGAGTATGAACAATAATCTGTGAGAAGACTAACCAGAGATTTGACAGTAATTCGGATTAAACAGAGTTTGAATGTTAACGTACTGTGGTTTAGATAAGTTAATTGGGAAAATCAAGTTACAGGGCCTTTGATTTATCAGACCCCTACCACTCCCAAGAACCCGAAAGAACTTAAAATGCCTGTAATGTAAAAGTGCATTTTAACATAAGTGATGCTTTAGCTTCTATTGGCTCAACGGTTGAATACGAAGATCTTGTGTGTTATACTCTCAATGGATTGAGAGAAGATGAAAGATGGAAGCCTTTTATAACTTCCATTAACTTAAAAGATGCATATCTAGGTTTTGAACAACTAATCCCTCATCTTTTCACAAAAGAGCTTAGCTTTGGTGGCCCCAAAGGAAAGGACAACCACAACCAAATGTTATATGCAAGATGAGGTAAAGGAAGGAACTCAAGAGGAGGTTCAAGAGGAAAAGGAAGAGGTCACAACAACTCCAACTACAATCGAAACAATTTGGAAGACAACAAAGATGCATCAAATATCAACACACAAGGAAGAGGTCGAGGTAGAAGTAGAGGAAGAGGTCGAGGCTCTTACAATTCTCATAAAGGTATAACATGCTATCATTTTGGTAAAGTAGGACATTGCTAGTGATTTTTGGCTAAAGACTGGAACACCAAATGGAGGCAATCAAAGGAGCCAAAGCAACTATGCAAGCACCTCAAGTGAAGGAAGCAAGGACACACTACTTGCAATGAGACATGAGTATAGAAGCTCCTAATCTATAGGTACCAAGTGGAAAAGGATGTGTTGAAACAGGTGATGATACTCAACACATGATTGAGTATATTGGAAGAGGTCGAGGTAGAAGTAGAGGAAGAGGCCAAGGCTCCTACAATTCTCATAAAGGTATAACATGCTATCATTGTGGTAAAGTAGGACACTATGCTAGTGATCTTTGGTTAAAGACTTGAAGACCAAATGGAGGCAATCAAAGGAGCCAAAGCAACTATGCAAGCACCTCAAGTGAAGGAAGCAAGGACACACTACTTGCAATGAGACATGAGTATAGAAGCTCCTAATCTATATGTACCAAGTGGAAAAGGATGTGTTGAAACAGGTGATGATACTCAACACATGATTGAACATATTGGAGATACAAGCAGAGCAAAGCTACTATCTAATGTTCTTCATGTTCCTACAATTTCAAAGAACTTGATTTCAGTAGGAAAAATGGTAGAGAAGGGTTATCATGTCATATTCAATGATAATGGGTGCTTCATAAAGAATCCAAAGGAAGGATTCAAGGTCATTGCTCTAGGTAGAAGAGAAGGAAGGATGTTCACTTTGGATGTCCAACATCCACATGGAAAGGTCATGTATATTCAATGTGGGAACAAGAAGATTTTAGAGTTCGACTTGTGGCACAAAAGAATAGGACACATCAACATTCCAAAGCTGAAGGACATGAGCAAACATGAAGCGGTAAGAGGTCTTCCAAAATTTAATAGCATTGGACTACATGAGTTATGTGAACCTTGTCAAGTAGGAAAGAAAACGAGGTAGCCATTCAAGAGGAGCAATTATGTGGCCCCAAATGTCTTGGAATTGATACATACAGATGTATGGGGACCAACCCAAGAGACATCAATGGCAGGTAATAGATTTTTTGTCACCTTCAATGATGATCACTCAAGAAAGGTATGGCTGTTTTGTATGAAGCAAAAATCAAAGGTGTTTTCTACATTCAAAATATTCAAAGTTGAAGTTGAAAAAGAAACATGAAAGTCCGAGGGTGGAGGAGAATATTTCTCGAAAGAATTTTCAGATTTTCTACAAGAGAATGGGATCAAAGCCTTAAGGTCTAATGGTGGAGGAGAATATTTCTCTAAAGAATTTTCAGATTTTCTACAAGAGAATGGGATCAAAAGGCAGTTTACTTGTAGGTATACACCACAAAAAAATGGAGTAGCTGAGAGGAAAAATAGGCAAATTGTTGAAATTGCAAGATGCATGCTCAACGAGATAAAGGTACCATGGTACTATTGGGCTGAAACTACCGTAACCGCCATTTACTTGATGAATAGGTGCACAATATCAGGAATACATCACTTGACTCTAGAGGGAGTATATTCCGATAAGAAACCTGATCTTACGCACCTCAAAGTGTTTGGATGTGTTTGCTTTGTTCACATTCCACAAGAAGTTAGAACAAAGATGGAACCAAGATCAAAAATGCATTTTCATCGGCTATTCATGGATACAAGTGTTACAACCCTAGAACAAAGGAAGTAAGAGTCTTGCGAGATGTGGTCTTTGATGAACTAAGACCATGATATGAAGATAAAGGAAAGGAAAAGATTCTTGAAAAAGATTGTAATGATTATGCATGAACGAATCAAAGAGAAGTTCAATAATCAAGCACAAAGGTTTTAGGTCCAGAGGCATCTACATCAAATGAAGAATGTTCAACATGGAGGGGGATTCATTCTTTGTCTCCAAATTCAGCTCATAGTAGAGCCGAAGAAGCAAGTGCTACTCCAAACAGTGTAATAGATGCAAGTGAAGAAGAATATGAAGAGGTAATCACTCCAAAAGTAAAGCTGAATAGGTTAAAGAAGTAACTTTCTAAAGGCAATGAAAGAAGATGTTCAAGGACAAGGTATCCAACTCAAAGACTAAGTTATGATAGTTTCATGGCGAAACATTTTGCATACATGATGGAGGTTATCAAAGACAAAGAGCCTGAGACACACATGGGAGCTAGTGCCAAAGAAAGAAGTTATGAAGATTGTTCCAAACAAATGGGTGTTTAAAATAAAGAGGAATGTTGATGGTTCACTAGCTAGATATAAAGCTAGATTAGTTGCCAAAGGATTTAAACAAACACAAGGCATAGATTATGATGAAGTTTTCAACCCTGTTGCAAAGATGGGAACAATCAAAACATTAATTGCAATTGGTGCTTCAAGGAGATGGCCATTATATCAACTCGACATAAAAAATGCTCTTCTCAATGGAGAACCACAAGAAGAGGTATACATGAGTCAATCGATTGGATTTGAAGATGAAAACCATCCAAACTTTGTTTGAGGTTGAAAAAGGCACTTCATGGCTTCAAGCAAGCACCAAGAGCATGAAATGAGAGAGTGGTAGAATATCTGACTAAGTGTGGATACAACCCAAGTAGTGTAGATCCTTCATTGTACATGAAGAAGGACGAAAATCGAGAGATATATATTTGCATATGTGTCGATGACTTCATCATAACAGGAAATGATATAAGAGGGATTAAAGATATCAAAAGGAATCTTGGTAAGGAGTTTAAAATTTCAGATCTTGGAGAGCTGAAATATTTTTTAAGAATTGAAGTGGCATATACTTGATGCAAAGGAAGTACTTGTCGGATTGAAGTTGTTTATGGAAAAAGTGGCATCTACTTGATGCAAAGAAAGTACTTGTCAGATGTTCTTTTCAGATTTAGAATGAGTGAATGCAAACCACTCACTCAACCCATAGACATGAATACAAAGATTTGCTCAAATGATGGAGAACTATTGGAAGATGTAACGACATACAGAAGCATTGTAGGATCATTAAGCTATGCAAACATTACAAGACCTGATTTATCTTATGTTGTTGGTGTACTTTCTCAGTTTATGCAAGCCCCGACAAGTGAACATTTAAATTCAGCCAAGAGAGTGTTGAGATACATAAAGCATACAATTAATCATGCTTGGTTTTACAAGTTTGATGAAGAATTGTAGGTCAAAGGCTTTAGTGATGCTGATTGAGCAAGATCAAAGGAAGATAGGAGATCAACCTCATGTTATGTGTTCATAATAGGAAGCAAACCTATCACATGGAGCTCAAAGAAACAACCTACTATTGCACTTTCATCCATGGAGGCTGAATATAGAGGATTAGTATTTGCCACATGTGAAGCAATGTGGATTAAAAAGCTTTTGGCTGATCTTGAAGTGCAAGTTGGAACCATCCCTATATACGGTGATAACATGTCAAGTATTTACTTGGCAAGCAATCCTATGTTTCATGCAAGGAGCAAGCACATAGAGGTCCACTACCATTATGTAAGGGAGAAGGTATTGAGCAAAGATGTGGAGATAAAGTTCATCAGAACCAAAGAATAGATTGCAGATATGTTTACAAAGTTCTTGGATGCTTCTAAACTCAAAGGTTTCAAGGATGTGATAAATTTGCAGGACATGGTTGAAGATAACTCCCAAATGAACTTGAGGGGGAGTGTTGAAGATAAATGTACAAGCTCATTTTCACATGAGGTATGCTTGCATAAATTTACCTAACATAAAGATAAAGGAAAAGAAGAGAAAAAGAAAAGAAAAAAAAAATTCTAGTCAAAATTCATGATGAGTAAACGATACAATATCTGCCTTCTAATAAGTGGCATGTAGTGGGCAATCAAAATGAACGTGGTGAGTTAAGGGGGCACAAAATTCTTCACATGCTCATTGATTATAAAAGTGGAGTGGAAGCATGTTCTAAACAAGGAGAGAAAGAGGCAAGAGCTCCCAACAGTCAGATCTGGTCATTTTTTCATTTTGTCTTCCCATAGACTCCTTCCAACCGCATGTCATTTTATACATAGCTCTGTTCAAAAGCTCATATCTCAATGTATATGTAACCATTTCTTGCATTTAAACACTCGTTGGGAATCTTATCTCAGGCACTTTTTCTATCTCAAATATCTTCTTCAAAGATTATATATTCTATGAGATATCATTCAAAGAGGGAAGTCCAGTTTTTCAACATACTTATATAGACAGGTAGTCTATTTTGGTCAGTTAAGTTTCTCGACCAAAACGTATCCAAATTGCTTCTTTTTTAGCTTATTGAAAAGCTCTTTGCATTTAATATCTCTGTCCCAAATATGTCATTCAAAGGATTTATATTCTGTGAGATATCTATCAGAGAGTGAGGTCTAGCTTTTTAGTATACTTGTGTGCATAGATGGTCTATTTTGCTCATTTGATTTTCTGACCAAAACTCATAGAAATTACTTGAGTTTTAGCTTATTGGAAAGGTATTTGTGTGTAATTTCTTTTCTCAAATATCATCCTCAAAGGTTATATATTCAGGGAGTTATCAGTTTGAGAGTGAAGTTCAATTCTTTAGCATACTTGTGTAGACATGTAGTTCATCTTTGTCAGTTGCGTTTCCTAATCAAAACTTGTCCAAATTAAGTCATTTATAGCTTATTAGAAAGCTTGCTTTGTCTAATTTTATTAACTAAAGGCACAAGTCCATTTGAGTTTTCTATTGAGAGCACCAAGCTATCTAAGGTGCAGTTGTTTGTCTAAGTGTTGGACATACAAGGGTTCACTACATGTTTTCGTTACGCATAGGAGAACTCTGTTTTGTTTTGGACTCCAAGTTGTCCTCTCCAATCATGAAGTAACAAAGAATCAACAAATCATCTTTATTTTGTCAATCCTAGGAATATCCACAAGACCACAGCCCCTTCAAGATAATAGATTCAAGGAAATAAGAGATTGATGGCTGGATTGCTGAGAGAAATTGAAGATGAAGAGAAAATCTTGAGTTTACCATAACTAAGGCAAATCTCCATCATTTTCCACATTCTTTATGTCAAAACCATGCCATTTCATTAGCAGAATACAAATATGAACTCAAAACTGAAAAATATCACCTGTATCACAAAGACGAGACAATCGCGATTCTGTACCAACAGACGATTTTCACAATTTTGGAACTTCCTTCAGTCCTTTCCACTCATTTACAGCAATAGGTCTCTCTCTTCATACAACTTACTCAGTAATACACAAATATAACTCACAAATCTCCATGATTAAGCAAGAGACAAGCTCACACATCAAAAGAAATACACTCAACAGGAGAAAACACGATTTTGCAGAAACTCTTTCTTCTCTATTGATAGCTTGAGCAAATGACTAACCAACCTCTCCAAAATAGAGAAAATTGACTTATATACATTTTCAAGTGTCCCTTTTCACACTTGAAATTAGGTCTTTTTCTCTAATTTTCTGAAAAATGCTATCTAAGAGTTTCTAAAAATTCTACAAAAATTACATGAGATCCTCAACCACATAAGGAAGACTCTTCCTTATTTTTACAATCATTGCATAAATATTTTACAAGTTTTTTTTGACTTTTTACTAATTTTTTACATCAAAAATGCTCTTCAAAAATACACCTTCCAACATCCTTCCCCTCCTAAGCCTTTCGGCTCCTGACGAAAGATTTTCTTATGTGATCTCAGCTTTATTTCTTCTTCCTTTGATACACTTGTGACACCAAGTCATGGCTCTTCCTTTCTGTGACATTCAAATTATTGACCATTTCAAATAAGGCTTTCCTCCATTGTACTGCAGCTTCAGGCTTGTCTATAACATCCTTCTTCAAATATTCTGTGTAAGCAACTTCATAGGCAGTAAGTCTTGCTTTTGTAACAACTGATAGGTTTCCAAAAATCTCTGACTCCCTCTCAAAAAATCCATAATCAAAAGCATCCTCAAAAATCTGTAAGTAATGGCTACCCAAAAATATAATTCTGCTGTAGTAGGCCATTAAGCAGATCCTGTCTGGTGTCTCACTCAAATCAAACAAAAGAGCATCGGTTGGTGAATTAAAACCTATGTAGTTCAAAATTCTGATATCTGTATCAGTGTAGGTCTCGATACAGGCTAGAATCAATCTCATTATTCTGACAAGTAATATACAGGCTGGATCATTAACATCTTTATATGTTGTTAAAACTGACTTAGCAGTATTCACCATGTAATTTTTTGTAGGCCAAGTGCCTGCCTTTGGACCTGCTATTTTTGGAAAATTCAGCCATTTTGCTGGAATCTGCCCTGTTTTCCTCCTTTCCCAAAAAACAGTCCATTCTCTTCTTCTGGCAACTGGACAATAGGCTGGGTTGATCTTTAAATTCAAAGGTGCCTCTTTCCAGATTTTCCTGCATTCCTTATTGGCATCCAACCACTTATTCCTCCATTTAGGATTTGCTCTTTCAAATAACTCCTTCGTGACATTAATATCTTCTTCATACTCAAGGTATTTGTTCGGAGATAGCCCTACTCTGGCTAATTGATAATTCTTTATACTCTCCAAAATCATACAGAAAGGTATTCCCAATCCATCTGCAGCCCAATGATGCTGATCTGGATTAATGCCTTTATTCAGAGCAAAGGTAACTATTTGATCTTCATACTCATCATGCATTTTCCTGATAAATTCCATTCTTGACTCTCTATTGGTCAATAATTTCTGTACAAAATCTTCAGAATATTCTTCCTCTGTTTCTTTGGCTGCTGGTTCCTTGTTCTCTTGTTCCCTGTCAAAATCCCCTGTTTCATATTCCCTATTGTCTGTATCTTCTGCCTGTACTTGATCTTGACTTTCTTCTGGAACTTTTGATTTCTCCAACTGTTTCTGTAGTTCCTCTATAGTCATCATTGAACTTTTGTTCTGAGCTGCCCATAACTCCTTTTCCTTCCTCCACTCATTTCTTTCTTCCTCCATCTTTGCTTGCCATTCACTTCTTTCCTTCTCTACCTCCAAATGTAATTGATGATATCCTCTCATTGATGTGGCAGCATGAGTGTTTGCCTGTTTCTCCATTTCTTTGGCCTCTTTTAATTCTGTTTGAAGTCTTTGAATTTCTTTATGCAGCTCTTCCTTTTCTTCCTCTGTCAATTGAACAGATTTACTTCCACCTTGTAGTTGACCTTCCTCTAACAACACTTTATTAATCTCTTCATGTGCTCTAGTCAGAATTTGATAAGATGTTTGTAAAGTTCTGTATCTTCCTCCTATGGTTTTTAATTCCATATCCATTTTGGCATTCTGTTCTGATAACTTTACACTCTTTTCTTCCAAATATTGGATCCTGTTCTGCTTCTGAACCTCAGCTTCTTCCAAAGCAATGATTCTATTGAGATATTCTTCATTCCTTTCCTTTATCAACCTTAATTGCTCTGTCATCTGCTCTTTTTCTTTCTTGTGTTCTTTGATAATTAAACTGCCTTTTTCAAATTCTGATTCAGCCACCATTCCTGATATGATCATATTTCTGCTAGATGGTCTGAATTGTTCAATGTTGCTCATAATCATTTGACAAGCTGATCTTATATTTTTGGGTATTCTTTCCAACCCTACTTCTATTTCTGTCTGTCTTACTTCAATTTGCTTATCTTCTTTATCCACATCATCTTCTTCTGCTGCTGTTTCATCTTCTATGTCCTGCATGTCTTGTTCTTCATCACTGTGATCATAGTTCTCTGTATCCTGATTGTTATCTTCCTCCTCATAAGCTAATGCTCTGTCATTTGCACTCTTCTGCTCTGAGAAATCTGAAGCTTCCTTCTTTTCTAATGGCTTCTTTTCTTCCAATACTTGTTGCTTCTCTGTGAAGAGCTGGTTTTCTTTAATTAGTATCTCCTTTTCTTGTGTTAGGGTTTCCTGACTTTTGTCTGAGTCCTTTTCAACAAGAATTTGTTGAACTTTCTTGAGTTGGTCTTCCTGTTCCTGCTTTTCCTGAACTTCAATTGATTCAATTTCTTTTGTACCAGCAACCTGGTCATTACTTTTCTCTTTTATGCATTCCTGATCTTGCTCCTCAATGTCCATAAAATCCACTTCCACCTCCTGTTTTTGATCATTCTTAGATGTAAATTCCTCACTGCTTTTTATATCCTGCAGCACATCCTTTATACTTTGAACAATTCCTTCCTCTACTACTTGTCCCAAAACCTCTTGAGCATTCTTTTCTGATTCTAACTCCTTGCTTTCCTGTTCTTTGGATGCATCCTTCTGCGGATCATTTGAACTGCCGAATACTCTCCTTGCTAGTTCCTCCAAACTTGCAGTCAACCTTGCATTTAATTTGAACGGTGTCTGTGATGGGTTGGTCCATATTAAATTTTTGTCAACATTCATTATTCCAGCACTATCTTCATTTCTCTTCTGGTCTTCCTCTTCTGTCATCTTTGCCTTTCCTTTTAACTGCCTCCTTTTTTCTTCAGCACTCATCTGTGGAACTATCTCCTCCTGTGTCTGCTTCTCTTGAGGTTTCCTACTTGAATCCTCAGGTGTTTTCACTTTTTCCATAGCCTGTACAACTATATTGGGAGTGTTGGGTATTGACAAGTTTAAACTTTTCAGCAAAAAACTCTCAATGTCACTATCTGACTCGGATGAGAATCGTGAGGATCCTCCTACTTCTTGCTCTGTGGACTTTGATACTTCCTTCAATGTGGTAGACTTCTGAGTTGCTTCCATGACTGTTGCTTCTGTGTCTTTAACTGTTGTAGCTTCAGCTACTGCTTTTTCTTTTCCCTTCTTGACTAGTTTCTTCTTTTGGACTTGCTTTTTTGGCACTTTCTTTTTTACCACAACAGTAGTCCTGGCCTCTGGAGGTCCTTGCAACTCCTTGAAGTATGCCAGCAACTCTACTTCTTTCCTCACAAATATTTCTTCGGTCTCGGCTGCCATCATTTCCTCATGTAAAACTTCATAATGCTCCACCTCCTCCTGTATCCAATCTGTAGCCTTGCAGGAATAGTCTTCCAGCATTTTCTGATATTGGGCTTCGTACATTGCTCTTTTATTGTTTCCTTGAGTTAAATAAGTAAATATTTGCTCTTTGCTGGTCTGTGGGGGGTGAGGTTCACTAGAGGATTGTACTCCTTTTTGGGCTGCCAAATGTTCTTCTTTTGTTGCTTCAATCTGCTCCATTTCTATTTTCCTTGGATCCACTTTCCTCTTCTTAACAGGTACTACTTCTTCAGAGATAATTTTCCTCTTCATTCCAGCTCCCCTCATACTGGTTTGTCCCACTGTGTCTTTAACCTGCATCCTTTTGGGAGGACTTTTTACTCCTGCCATCAAATTTCTAAAGTATTGGGCTTCTGGAGCTAATTTCAATTGTTCTTCCATACCCAAGATATGATAAATAATTCTTGTCAAAAACTGTGCTCCATTCATAAATTTCTTCTGCTCCCAATGTTTGGCTGCTTCCTTTAACTGTTCATGGATGTATGGTGAGACATCCATAACTCCGAATGGTTTGGTTTTGTCTTTATTGTTGAACATCAGCAGAGTTACTGATTTGTGAGGCATGGTGTATCTAGGCAGTTTGGGAAAACAAAAATATTGCAAGAACATTCTGATTGCATATTCTTCATTCTCTTTTCCTTTAAAATCCGTGAACTTTCCATATCCTGTATAAGTATCCTTATTCTTTTTTACAAAGCTTTGATCCAGTTTGGTGCCCATTGGAAAAAATTGTAAAGCAGCTCTAATATGTTCTGCCTTAATGGTAATACGCACCTCCTGATCATCTTTGTTCTTCACTTTGCACCTGAAATAAGCATCATTCTTTGTTCCAACTTCTTCCAAACTGTTCATTACCTGTGCTACCCTTTCAAAGTCAATGAAGAAGATTGGTTCCTCCAATAGTTTATGCAATCCCACAGCTTTCCATCTTTTGAGGTTGACAGAAGTTTTCTGAAACCTGTAAAATTCTTGGCACAGCATGGTGTACTTATATCCTCCCACTGCTACTGTGAAGATATGCTGTCCTATCACTCCCAGAATTTCCTTCAGTTCTTTTACTACTTTTCCTGCTTCTGGAATTTCTGTATCTTCATCTGATTCCAGGTCCACCTGCTCCACTGTGCTCTCACTGTCCAAGAACCAATGTCCTCTTGACAAGGTTACTGAGTCAGCTTTGAAGTCATGAATGGTCAATTCTTTTGTATTCACCATCCTGTGTTTATAAAGAAAAGAAAAACACTCCACCCACATGAGTCACAAAAATTCACAAAAAAATACTGTCTCATCTTGGTATGTCACTGATATAAACAAATGAAAGAGACAAGTTCCAAACAATTTTTTCTTTTTCCAAAGGACTCAATTTTTAAGTGAGCAATACAGGTGTAGCAAGACATCTATTGTGCTCTCTCCAATTGTCACTTCTTTACTCAAAAAACAATTCCTGAATTAAAAGGATGATGCTAGAAAAGATGATTAATGAAGAAACTTGAAAAAGTAATGGTAAAAAAGAAAAATGATCACAAAAAATTAAAAATCAATAAGACAAAACAACTTTTTTTTTCATAATAAATTACTCTTTCCCTCCCTATATCTTGCTTTGTGTTTTTTATTTTAGAAAGAAAATCAAGAAAATCAAATATATTTTTCTGGTTTTTTTTTTTTTTTTTTTTTTTTTTTCCGTCTTCTTTCCTTCCCCTCCTAATTTTCTTCTAAGGGGAAAGAAAGAAATATTTTTTTGTCCTTTTCAAAATTCCAAAAATAGGTCCACGGTGGATTATCCTTCTTCCATTGACCCAATTCTGATTTTTTTTACCCAGTAATATTTTACTCCATTTGTCCTTCTGTTATGGAAATATCCATGCTCTGTGGATGAACATTTTTTGACATTTTTTGGCTTCCATATCCATTTTGTTTTAATTTCCTGTTTTGGTGAGCCATAACTGTGCATGACCTGTTTCCATATTCTTTTTGTTCTGTTTTGTTGATATTGCAACTTTGGCAATAATAGTCTTCTCTGTTTTGTCTCCTCATCAACCTTTACCTCTTCAGTCTTTTGCTGATCTTGAGTGTATGAAGCTTGATCACTTTGTATTGTCAAAATGTTCCTGTCCTTCATTGAGAAAGCAAATCCTTCGAGATGTGGGTCATGAACATCCATATGAACTACCTGCTCTTCATTACTCAGAAAGAACATTAAAAACTTTTTGTCCTTGATGGTCAAATTAAGCTTCATTTTTTCAAAATTTAAGATGACTTTGCCTTGTTTGAGCCATGGCTGCCCTAAAATCAGCTTTTCAGTCATTAAATGGTCTGGCCACTCTTCACAATCTATCTCCATATATTCATTATTAAATTTAACTTTAATAGAAAGTGAAGATATGCTTTGAATTCTTTTCCCTCCCAGGGTTTTGATCAAAATTCTGCTTTCAGCTCTCTTAAGATTAAACTTATTGATCAAGGCTGAGCTAATTAGATTCACTTGAGCTCCCGAGTCTATCAAAACCCTTATGTTTTCATTCTGGTAATTCATCATAATCAAAGGCAAATGTTCTTTTTGTTTTAGAGTGTTTTCACATAAGCACACTTGTTTCAATTTTCTAATTCTCTCTTTGGCTTCCAGTTGAGCCTCCTTTCTAATATTTTCTTCTTCTTTTTTCTGGTCTCTTTCTATTTCTTTGTGTTTATGTCCCTTGTATTTGCCTGAGATTTTGTCTTTGATTGCATCCTCAGCTTTTATTGTTTCCAAATATTGTGATTTTCCTTCTGTTAATATCATTTCTTGATTTTGATCCTCTTCTCTTTGTGATACTCCTATCATGTGTATGCCAATGTGGAAAATGTCAAATCCTTCCTCATTTTGAAATTCCATTCCCACATATTCCTCACTGGCCAAATCCATGGTAGCTAAGATTTGATTCCATCCATAAGGCTCAAACTCTTCATCTTTGAATTGTTGAGGCACATAATTTTCATCTTGTATTTCTCTTTCTTCCACACAATCTTCTCTCCTTAACTTCCTTTTCCTATTTGTGATATTTCTTAATATGTTACACTTCCAAACTGCTGATTCACCTTCTTACTGATCCTCCCTCTCTGATTCTTCACTTTCTGGTTGATTTTGATGTATTTTATACCATTCTCTAGGAGATATGTCACAATAGTGGCCATTTCTTAAGTTTACTCTTGTTATTCTCCCCTGGTTCTGAAGATATAAACAATCATTACCCCAATCTTGTACAATTTGCATTTGTCTCATGAAGGGTCTTCCTAGGATAATTTCATAAGATGTGGATTGTGGAAATTCTACTATAGCAAAAGTATGCTCTATTTCTATGCCACATATGTCCACAATCACTTTTTCCCAAATTCCTAGGGGCTTTTCTATATGTCCATCTGCAAGTTGTAATCTCATTTTAGTGGGTAGTAATTCCTTTCTTCCCCACTTCTCCCAGGTTTGTTTAGTCATTATAGCCACTCCTGATCCACTATCCAAAATGGCTTTTGCTGAATGTTTTTCATATTGTAATTTTAAGGTTGAATTCCCTTCTTCTCCTTCACAATATCCTCCTATTTTGTCAATAGGAATATACCATAGTTCCTCTAATTCTTGTGTTGGTGAATGAAGGTTTTCAAATATTGTTTCTTCTTTGTTCATCTTGTTTTGTAGGTGAGGATTTTGTTTCAACAAATTTTCCCATGTTGTATGACATGTAATACTACAATGTTCATCTAAACTCATTTGGAATGTTATGTGTGGATTGACTTCTTTATCATCTTCCTTGGTTTTTGTTTTTTCATGCTGATCAAATGTTCTCCGAGAGCTGTCTTCTTCCCCTAATCTGAGTTGTGTTTCCTGGATAATTTGTTTGCATTTTAGCATCCTTTCATGCTCTAAATCTGGTATGGGATAAGCCATTGCATGATCTGCAGGGCTTGGTCCCTCTTGAATCCTTCCTTTATAGGCTTTGATTAGGGTGTCTAGACTCTGAGAATTTCCTAATTCAGACAGATTCTGGGTCTTTTGAGGAGAAGTATGTTTTGAATTTGTTTGTTCCTGACTGTCTTCTTCCAGACTTTTGCCCACTTTTCTTTTCTTTTCCCATTTCCCTCTTTGTCTATTTTTCTTCCCTTTTGATGTGGAACCCTCATTTTGTTCTCTAATTGTTCCTTGTTGTTTGGCTTGTGCCCTTGTTATAACATTAAGTTCAATTTGATCATTGTCACTCAATTCCTCTTGTTCCATAATTTTAACTGTTTTTAAAGGTATGTTATTAGGTGTGTTCTGTTGTTTTTGGGGATTTTTTGGACAGTCCTTGATCAGATGTTCTCTACCACAATCCTTACAATATGCTCCCTCTATCCTGAATGTTGGAGGTTGTGGACAATCTCTAATGAAATGCTCTCCCCCACACCTATAACATGTTATCTTTGGTCCCCCTTTGAATTGAGGTTTTTGATTGGACATGTAGTTGTTAGTAATGTACATGAATGTTGCTGTGTCCATTTCAATTTTTCCATTTCCCAGATCTAGGGCTTTAAGCTCAGGTTCCCTTATTTCATAATCTTCCCATTCTTCCTGATGTCCCTCACTCCATTGATACTCCTCCTTATAAGGTGATCTGAATCTTGAATTTCCTTCGTCAATGGGTGTATATTTGACTGGTACCACATTGGTTGGAATGGGAGGTTGTTGTCCCAATACTGGTCTTGGTTGCTCGGTATAACCTAATTCCCTTTGAGCCATATAGTCTCTTTCCTTGACAGGTTGTTTGTTATAGAAGCAATCCTCCCTGGTATGGTTTGTCCATTTTCTCTCTAGTGTACAATACTTGAGTGTCTTCCTATCTTGTAAGTGTTGTGGTTTCTGATAAGGGCATTGTTGTGCCAGATGATTTTCTCCACAAATATAACATTTCTTGTTTGTGTTTATCCTAGAGTTTATCAGATTAGTTTTAGTGCTTACCTCTAGGGCTTTAGCAATAGCCTGAGCCAACTCTTCTGCTGGAGGAATTTTGTCTTCATAAGCTCTGGGTTGATCAAATGCTAACAAATCTTGACCTCTGTTGTCCTCCAAATCTATTGCTTCCTTAACACAGGCTGCTAAATCACGACATCTCCTATAGTACACTAGGGTCCTTAATTGGGCACTTTTCAATCCCTCAATGAATAAGGATACTTGTTTTGCCATGGAAGGTACTTCTTCTCTTGGGCATCTATCAATGTACTGCTTAAACCTTCTGGCTGCTTCCCTAACATTTTCCTCCTTTTGTTGTTTGAAGCTGTGTATCAATGTGGCTGTACTATGTTTGATTCCAGTCTTAGAGAATTCACCAATGAAAGCTTCTAAGAAAGATTCAATGTCTAGGTACATTTCTTTTCTCAAAGGAATGAACCATGATAAGGCTGGCCCTGTTAGGGTTAGACCAAATGCTTCAAATTGTACCTTGTAATCTTCTACTTCCTCTGCTCTAATTAGTTGTCTAAATTCTGCAGCATGAGCATGAGGATCTGAATACCCTTCATATTGGTTCTTCATGCATTTGGCTACTTGATATGGTCTAAGCATCCTACCCTGAGGTTGCCAATGAGGTCTTCTTCTGAGTGGGAAGTCATTGTTTCCTTCTGGTTCTCTGTCAAAGGGATTTGGTGAAGCATGTGTCCTTCTCCCATAATTTTGCTCATTATTAGTGTAGTTTTCATTTGGTCTAGGTATGTCTGGTTGTCCCATGTTATGTTCCCAAGGTCCTTTGTCAGCACATTGCCCTAGATCATTTGAATTTTCTGGGTCTTGAGAGAAGATGTAAACACATCCTTGCCTGTCTTCATATCTTCCATCTTTGAATTGGGCTACTGGAGTTATATTCAGGGGAATTTCTAAATTTCTCAGTCTAATGAGGAATTTATGCATTCCATCCTGGTATATATAGGTTCCAAACCTATTTGTATACATGTACTTAAGGATGTTTCTAAAATCCCCAGTTTCTATTGACTCATTTGTTTCATTTAGGTTTTCCATGTTATTTTCTTGGCTTAAACTTCTTTCTGATCTTTTATTACTTCCTGGCTCTTTTTCCTTCCTTGTTAGGTCTTGTTTAGGAATTGAATTTATTTTATTTCCAGACCTTAGTATCATTCAACTATTTTTGACAAATTTCTAATACTCAAAGGAGTGTTTGTCACAGTTTCCTAACCAATGTATTGGTTTTCCACAATTTTCTGTCCAAAATTGTGTGTGTTTTAATTTTCTTCCTATGTTTTGTGTTTTTCACTACTTTCTAATGAAATTAGGGTTTTTCACGATTTTCTACTGCCAGTAGTGTTTTTTCACGATTTTTAGATGAAAATCGTGTTTTTCACGATTTTATGATGCATTTGGGGTTTTTCACGATTTTCTGTTGAAAATCGAGTTTTTCACGATTTTCTGTTGAAAATCGAGTTTTTCACGATTTTCTGTTAAAAATCGTGTTTTTCACGATTTTCTACCTACTTGTGAGTTTTTCACGATTTTCTGTTGAAAATCGTGTTTTTCACGATTTTCTACCTACTTGTGAGTTTTTCACGATTTTCTGTTGAAAATCGAGTTTTTCACGATTTTGTGTTCAAAATCGAGTTTTCCACGATTTTGTGTGAAAATCGCGTTTTTCCACGATTTTGTTCACAGAATCGTGTTTTTCACGATTTTGTGTCAAAATCGCGTTTTCCACGATTTTGTGTGAAAATCGTGTTTTTCCACGATTTTGTTCACAGAATCGTGTTTTCCACGATTTTGTGTCAAAATCGCGTTTTTCCACGATTTTGTTCACAGAATCGTGTTTTCCACGATTTTGTGTCAAAATCGTGTTTTTCCACGATTTTGTTCACAGATCGTGTTTTCCACGATTTTGTTCCCAGACAATCGTGATTGCTCACAGATTGTTAAAAACACGATTTTCTTATGAAAATCGCGTTCTGGGAATCGCGATGTTGTTGGCACTTTTTCACAGAATCGCGATTTTGAGTAAAACTCAGAATCGCGATTTTGTCCAAAATTTTAACAGATTTTCAACTTTTTGCTTTTTTCAATATTTTTTAACCTATAGAATCGCCTTATCAAAATTTTGACATGCAATGAAGCAACTAAAGCAAAAATTACTGATTCCTTAGTAAAAACTCAAGAAATCAGAAAATCGTGATTCTGTCCTCCTCTGAATTTTTCTATTTTTTGGTGTTATTTTTCACTCAAAAACCAAAAATATGTATTCAAATATGAAGTTAGGATTCTTACCTTTCTTCCTTGGGTGCAAATGTTCCAAAGTCCACTGTTTGCTGGAAATCGCGATTCTGGCAGCTCTGCTCACTCTCTCTCTCACTCACTCTCACTCTCAAATGAGTTTTTTCTTCAATTATCTGCTTATATAGTGCTCAAAAAATCACGATTTTGTACTCAGAAAGTCGCGATTTTGTTCAAATTTCAGTTTTTCACACTCTTTCAATTATTCCTCTTCACTTATTCAATTCCCCTAATCTTCCTTACACTTCCTTATCTCAATGTACCCAAATTTACCACAGATTCCAAAAAACTTTCTTTACAGAAAATCGCGATTTTGTGTAGAGAATCGTGTTTTTTCTGTAGATCCTTTCTTGTGCAAATTTTGAGTATTCCTTGTCCTTGCCTTCTCTCAATATCCTTCACACTTCAATACATGAGTCACCTGAAGAGTTTTTTCAAAACAACACTTTTTGCAGAAAATCGCGATTCTGTTCAGAGAATCGTGTTTTCTAATTTTCTGGGTTTTTTGATAACTTTTTTATTTTTTAAACTTTCTTTCTCTTTGTTTTGCTTCAATTCCTTCTTTTCTTTGTATTTCACTCTACTCCTGAATTTTTGCACCAAAATCACAATCTTCCTCAGAAAATCGCGACTTTGTGCAGAAAATCGTGTTTTTCTCTATTTTTGATTTTATGCCACTTTGAGTAGCTTTTTCTTCTTGATTACCTTCAAAACCCTTCAACAACTTCAATTCAACCTTCACTTACAATGTTATTTCAAAATCAATTACTTTTTTCAGAAAGTCGCGATTCTGTGCAGAGAATCGTGTTTTTCAATTTTCTGGTTTTTTGATCATTTTTTGCTTTCTTTTCCAATTTTTCACAATCACTCCTAACCACAACACCTTACTTCAACTTCTTATCAAGAAAGGAAATTTGTTTGATTGTTTTTGATGAGTTTTGTGAATTTGTTTGGTATTTTTGCCCTAAAAATAAAGGTGAACACTTTACTTAGGGTTTCTGGTTTTGGAAATCAACTGATCCTATGGTTCTTGATTGGTTATGAGTTTCTGTATCCTTAGCTATCACTAAAGTACCAAAGAAAGGTTCTCCAATGAAAAAGTGTTATGAAAGGCAATCAATTTTTGTAAAGATAAACTCAATCATATGATTTTTTCAAAATGCAGCACAACTCAAGATTTAATGCTCAGACTTGGTCAACAACTGAATCCCTCATTCCCACATCTAGCTACTTTAACTGTCCTTTCCTTAGTATCACCATGTTATCTTCCCAAGATCACCCATGGTGTCCAGTACTTGGGCAAAAAGAAATCTAGAAATGCAAGAATAGATTCAAGTTACCTCCATCTTCAGCTTCTTGGCTCAAATCCTCCACACACCTGCACTTTTACTTCACCAAAATGATGAGCAACTATCAATCTACAAAAATTTCAGCACTTCCATTTCTACAAGACATCCATTGCTTTCTTCTTCCCTAAAGACAAACAATGATATCTACCTATTCATGTGCACTTTTCCTTATTGATGAGCTTTACCTTGTTTACCATCATCAACTGAAGATCCAGCAAAGGTCCAACTTCAAAGAAGTTCTTGGAATGTTCCCCGGCAACGGCGCCAAAAAATGTTTTGTTTTGGACTCCAAGTTGTCCTCTCCAATCATGAAGTAACAAAGAATCAACAAATCATCTTTATTTTGTCAATCCTAGGAATATCCACAAGACCACAGCCCCTTCAAGATAATAGATTCAAGGAAATAAGAGATTGATGGCTGGATTGCTGAGAGAAATTGAAGATGAAGAGAAAATCTTGAGTTTACCATAACTAAGGCAAATCTCCATCATTTTCCACATTCTTTATGTCAAAACCATGCCATTTCATTAGCAGAATACAAATATGAACTCAAAACTGAAAAATATCACCTGTATCACAAAGACGAGACAATCGCGATTCTGTACCAACAGACGATTTTCACAATTTTGGAACTTCCTTCAGTCCTTTCCACTCATTTACAGCAATAGGTCTCTCTCTTCATACAACTTACTCAGTAATACACAAATATAACTCACAAATCTCCATGATTAAGCAAGAGACAAGCTCACACATCAAAAGAAATACACTCAACAGGAGAAAACACGATTTTGCAGAAACTCTTTCTTCTCTATTGATAGCTTGAGCAAATGACTAACCAACCTCTCCAAAATAGAGAAAATTGACTTATATACATTTTCAAGTGTCCCTTTTCACACTTGAAATTAGGTCTTTTTCTCTAATTTTCTGAAAAATGCTATCTAAGAGTTTCTAAAAATTCTACAAAAATTACATGAGATCCTCAACCACATAAGGAAGACTCTTCCTTATTTTTACAATCATTGCATAAATATTTTACAAGTTTTTTTTGACTTTTTACTAATTTTTTACATCAAAAATGCTCTTCAAAAATACACCTTCCAACAAACTCATTCTCCATAGAGCTCGGCCACATGATCATAAGGATCTCCTAACCCATAAAAGTAGTTTTCCATTGTCTTAACCACTTGAGAACTTCTAAGGGTTCTTGGGTACTCTCGGGGTGTAGGCAACGGAAAATCATGTTCATCTCTTTGATGCCTATGTGCTCTATGTTTCTCTCTTTCAGGTCTTTCACTTTCAAATCCTGATCTATCTCTGCCTACTATGTCTGCAAAGCTTACCTTAGGTCTTTCTATGGCTATTTCCCTCTATTTTTCATGAGCTTGAAATGATCTTGCTCCTTGGAGGCCATGGGAAACATTAGATCTTGGTGGAGGGAAAACTCGCCCTGCAAGTGTATACATGCCTATCATGCTCTATTACCAAGAACATTCTCTCGAACATGTTATCCAGATAGACAACTTTGCCTGGTATCTCATGATCCTTGAACTCGTAGATGGTGACTCCATCAATTTTGCTAAGTTGATATGGCTTGTATCTCCAAAAAGCTTCCTCCATTTCTCTATTCAAGAATAGTTCTATGCTTTTGTTGTCTTGGGGAATCCACTTGGGAGTAATCACTCTTGTCAAGATAGATTTTCCTCAAGGAGTCTTGGGTTCTCGTCCTAGGTCTCCTTGTTCTAGATCTCCTATCTCGTTCTCGGCAATGACATTTCCAAACTCATCTATCCTATCTGGTAAGCTGGCAATGACATGGTTCCGAAGGGTTGATCTGGATTTTTGAGCTAGACAACTGATCGCCTCTAACCATCCTCATAAATGCATGCACCTAGTCGATTGGTCCTTATATATTCCAATTGAGTATTTGTTACGTCCTAAACCCAGGGAATATTTACATAAATACCTTTATGTTTTGCTCAAACTACTCAAAATCGGCCACCTGTCCTACTCTGAGTCACCAAATAATACTGAAATGTATCCCCATTACGAGAAGGGAATAGAGACCTGAGTATGGATGCAACCCAAGACCTAATTTTAATGATTTACTTTTGCTATGTCACTCTTTTCCTACTCACCTTTTCCTATCTTCCTCCACTCTTTCTCACTTCCCCTTTTCTTTCTTACTTTATTACTTTCTTTCCCACACTTTCTTTCTTTCTCTCACATGCACACATATGCTCGCACCTAAAGACACACACCTACACACCCACACACTTTCGGGCACTCTTCTTCTTCCACACACCTCACAATCCCAAGCACCCTTCACACTCGCTTCCACATATGCCCTCATGCACACACACTCATACTCTCGTACACACATACATTCTCACACACACACTCTCTCTCTCTCTCTCACTCTCACGCTCTCTTCTACTCCCCCTCTCACTCACACACACTCTCACACATATACTTGCACCCACACATACATGCGATTATTTCCCTTTCACGCACCTACCTTCCTACTTTCACTTTCTATCTTTCCCCCCTCACTCTATTTCACTCTCTTTCTCTCACACCCCTCTCTCCTCTTTTTCTCTCTGTCTCTCTTATCCCTTTCACTCACACGCCCACACCCTCCCTTTCTCACACACTTTTCACACCCCCTGCACTCTCTTTTCTGACACCCACACACTCTCACTCATATATGCTTGCTCAACCTTTTTCTTTTTCTCCTTTGTACATGCCTCCTCTTGTTCACACACAGACACTTATAGACTTACACACACTCCCTTCCCATCCACTTCCTTCCTGTTGCTCTCACTCACTATCACCCGCTCTTTCCCACTTCCTTACTTACTCTTTTTCCTTTCTCGTTTTTCTCACTCAACATCTAAGGCAAGTTCATTATCATTTAACAGCTCGGTCTTAAATTCCACTCCAATGGGAAGTTCAAACGCCTAGATTCAGATGTGGTTGGATCATATTTCTGTACACGAGTAAATTTTTAAGCACAAAAAGAACAGAGTGTTTCAATGTTCGAATCCATGACATACCGCATTCTCTGACCTCGAAGAATTAAATATTTTACTTAAAAGCTTTAACATAATCTCAAAGTCAGTTGTTCTTTTGCCCTACAAACCTCAGTTTATTATATTAACGACATTTCTATTGACAATATCAATACCTACCCCACGTGACCGCTGGACGATTCATCCCAACACAATGTTTTACAGCCTACAAGAGTACAATTCTCACTTTAACTAGCTGAGATTCCTCTCAGGGCAGATCAAATCGTTCTATTCAAACTCATTAAAACTGATCACGAAAATTCTTAGCAGCATCAAAACTTCGATTATTTATTTCTAAGACAGAGGCCATCACTCAAATAAGAAAAAAACAGAATGTTGCCAAACACTAACTAAATCGGAATGATTTTGGTTCTATTTCTATTTGCGTTGTTCTCATCCACCCGTGACATATTGAAGCCATATTCACACATCAGAAAAACTAGCATAAACATACTTAACTAACTCTCTGTGTAAGAATAAATGTACTTAGTATAGTACAACAACCCCCGCCTAGTTATCTACATAAAGACAATTATTTTTCCTTCACTTCCTACAATTTCCACAAGCACCCAGTAACCGTCCTTTCTGTGGGGTTATATAACAAGGGCAATTCCTCAACAGCTTCCCTTATGTCCACAAACGATCAGCATAACCTTAGTAGGAGGATATGAGCACGAGCCACAACAATTGCCTACGAGTTTACTTTCCTAACTTGAACTTGTTAGCATGCTCAACCATACCATAAGTAATACCCGCATATATATATTCAGTGCAGTGGTCATACTAGTCAAGTGCATACATTTCGATAGGCAAACAATCCAACATTTGCTGAGTGTTTTCTATGACAGTTCGAGCTTACAACCCACGTAAGAGAGCAAGGTGCCTGATATATCAATTGCGTGATATCATGCTTACTTGTTAGTTTCATATCCGATTCCCTAAGCTCACGCAACAATCTCCGACAAGTCAGATGCCAATGTCCTCAAACTTGCACCAAGCACTATTCTCTATCATTCCCTTTGACGAGCGTAGATCCCAGACGTTGCCTCTTCAGCTTCAAACATTTTCAACAATGTATTGATCTTCACAACAAAGTTGTTGAACTCTGAACCATTTAAATATAGCAAAGGCAAAAGCAACAGCAAGAATCCTACACTCTCATGGAGCAATGTTATCAGAAGTCTATCAAACTCAATATTTTAAAGGATTTTTTGAAGAAGCTTTTAAAGATAAGGAACTTGCTGCTAAGTGGGCCAGTAATCTACAAGAAGCAAACACCTGCCACCTCCAATGGATCACAGGGTTGGAGCATGAGACCATGGTGTGAAAAGCCTTGTTGCACGAATTAGAATTTGATTTGTAGAAATCATCACAAGAGCGAGAGTTATTCCAATAAACCATTGAAGCTCTACAAGAGACGAACGCATGACTCTCTATAAAAGTTTTACGATTGATGTTTGCTGCTTCTAATCACTAGAATAAGCTCTTGAATCTCTATCAATGATTGGAATAGGTTAAATCTATGAAATCTCAAGCACTTCACAAAGCCCAAGCCTAGCAAAGAAGATGGAAGCATGTTTTAAAGCAGGATTTTTATTTGCAAGAGGAGTTCGGCCTTTAGCTTACTGAAGTGCAAAGCCAGACCATTATTTCCACTGTAGCATCTAGTAGTCAAGCCTCTGATGGAGCTATCCTTCTGTACTGGGATACATCAGAGGTATAAGGAGCTATAAACTTTCTACATATCCCTCTATACTGACAAAAAAGGTTGAATTCATATGAGGTATACTCAGCCCCATTATCGAAACATAAAGCCTTAAGCATAGTTCCTTTTTTAGTCTCAATTGAAGCAAGCCATTTTCTAAAAGTAGGGAATACCTCATCCTTCAATTTGATAGGATATACCCAAACTTTTCTAGTAGCATCATTTATGAAAGTGACAAAGTAAAGAGAACCAACCACCTAAGGATCTAGTGGGCATAGGACCACACACATCTATATGAACAAGATCTAAAGGATGAATTGAAGAGTGAATGTGCATTCTATGCAGATTTCTAGTTTGCTTTCCACATTGACAATGCTCACAAAATGAAAAATCAGAGAAAGATAACACAGGTAAGTAGCCAGAATAAGAAAGATTTTCCATTCCACTACGAGATATATGGCCCAAACAACCATGCCAAATACAAGCCATAGGCTATTCAATAATAGCTAACAAGTGTTCTTTCTGTGATAAAAATAAAGGATAAAGTGAGCCAACTTTTCTTCCTTTTGTGATAACCATATTGTCCTTTGATATACGAAAGGACTGAGCATAGAAGACCACCTTGTAACCAAGGTCATCAAGTTGACCAACTAACATCAAACTGCATGATAACTGAGGTACATGGTGTACATTATGCATAGTAAATTTTGAACCATCAATGAACTACACAACCACATCTCCAATCCCCACAACGTCACACTAGTAAGAGTCACCAAGTCTCATGGCACCAAGAGACTTTGCTACATAATTAGAGAACCATTCTCTATGTGGTGTCACATGGAAAGAAGCACCAAAATCTAGAAACCACATGTGGGAAAGAGAATCAACCATAAGAGCCTCAGTTGGCATAGTACTATCAAGTGTCAACACATCACCATCATCAGAAATAGCATTAATTTCTTCAATCTTCACAGTCGAAGTAGATGGTTGTTTGTTATTGATCTTTGGAGTTGTCCTCTCCAATCATTAAGCATAAAGAATCAACAAGACATCTTTATTTTGTCAATCCTGGAAGTATTCTTGAGACCACAGCCCCTTCAAGATGATAGAATCCAAGAAATAAGAGAATAATGGCTGGATTTTCTGAGAATAGTAAAGATGAAGAGGAAAATTTCTAGGGTTTGGATTATCTTGAGCAAATCTCCACCATTTTCTACAATCTTGGTGTCTATTGCATGCTATTTTATCAGCAGAACACAATTATGCAGTCAAAATAAAAAAATATCACCTGTATCATACAGACTAGACAATCGTGATTCTATGCAAACAAACGATTTTCAGCTCCAGCACCATTCTTCATCAACTTATCACTCAATACATCAGTATTCAACTCTCTTCACACACATTCAACAGATTTACACAATAGAAGCTCACAAATCTCCATGGATACACAAGACTAAGACTCACAAATCTAAGAAACCACACAAAAGAGGAGAAAACACGATTTTCAGCAGAAAACTCCTTCTCTATTCACTTGGATAGCATGTAAACCAACCCCCTCATAATAGAGGAAATTAGCTTATATACATTTTCAAGTGTCCCTTTTCACACTTGAATTTTGGTCCTTTCCTCTATTATTCTAAAAATATGCTATCTAGGAGTTTCCAAAAATTCTAGAAAAAATACATAAGATTCTATCCTACATAAGGAAGACTCTTCCTTATTTTTACAACAATTGCATAAATATTTTTACAAATTTCTATCATTTTACAATTATTTTCCTTCAAAAAGACTTCCAAAAATGCATCTTCCAACATCCTTCCCCTCCTAAGCCTTTCGGCTCCTGACGAAAGATTTTCCTGCTCTTCTGTACTGATCACTTTTCTTCATTTCTTCTTTCTCTGATATACTTGTGACAGCAAGTCATGACTTTTTATTTCTGTAATATTTAGATTATTGACCATCTCAAATAATGCCTTTCTCCACTGTACTGCAGCTTCTGGTTTATCAATGACATCCTTTTTCAAGTATTTTGTATAGGCAGCTTCATATGCAGTAAGTGTGGATTTAGTAACCACTGACAAATTTTCCAAAAATCTCTGACTCTCTTTCAAAAAACCCGTAATCAAAGGCATCTTCAAAAATTTGCAAGTAATGACTGCCCAAAAATATCACTCTGCTATAATATGCCATTAAGCAGATTCTGTCAGGTGTCTCGCCCAAATCAAATAACAATGCATCTGTAGGAGAATTAAAGCCGACATAATTCAAGGTTCTAATATTTGTGTCGGTATAAGTTTCTATACAAGCCAAAATTAATCTCATTATCCTGATAAGTAGAATGCACGCAGGGTCATTGACATCTTTGTATGTAGTTATCACAGACTCAGCAGTATTCACCATGTAACTCTTGTAGGCCATGTGCCTGCCTTTGGACCTGCTACTTTCGGGAAATTCAACCACTAAGGTGGAATTTGACCTTCTCTTCTTCTATCCCAAAAAGTTGTCCATTCTCTCCTTCGTGCCACTGGACAGTAAGTTGGATTGATCTTTAAATGAAGAGGTGCCTCTTTCCAGATTTTCCTACACTCTTTGTTGGCATCCAACCATTTGTTTCTCCACTTTGGATTGGCTCTTTCAAATAGTTCTTTAGTCACATTGATGTCCTCTTCATACTCCATGTATTTGTTTGGAGGTAGCCCAACTCTGGCCAACTGATAATTCTTTATACTCTCCATAATCATACATAACGGTATTCCCAATCCATCTGCGGCCCACTGATGCTGATCTGGATTGATTCCCTTATTTAATGCAAATGTGACAATTTGTTCTTCATACTCATCATGCATCTTTCTGATAAATTCCATTCTAGAATCTCTACTTGTCAGCAATTTTTTTACAAAATCTTCTGAATACTCTCCTTCTACTCTCTTATCTGTTGGTTCACTGTCATGCTGTATTCCCTCAATATTTTCTACCCCATAATCTTCTACATATGTGGTTTCCACATGTGTTTCTTCCTGAATTTGTGGTTTATCCAACTTCTTCTGCAATTCCTCTATAGTCATCATCAGACTCCCATTCTGTTGTGCCCATAGTTCTCTTTCTTTTTTCCATTCATTATGTTCCTTTTCTCTCTTCGTCTGCCAATCACTTCTTTCCTTTTCCATATCCATGTATAATTTATTATACCCTCTCATAGATGTAACAGCATGTGTGCTAGCCTGCTTTTCTAATTCCTTGGCTTCCTTTAATTCTCTTTGTAATCTCTGAATCTCTTTATGTAATCCTTCCTTTTCTTCCTCTGTCATCTGGGCTGTTTGACCTTCCTCTTTCAATTGCCCTTCTTCCAATAGCAGCTTATTGATTTCTTCATTAGCTTTGGTCAAAATTTGATAGGAAGTTTGCAGAGTTCTATACCTCCCCTCAATCTTTCTCAACTCTTTTTCCAATTTAGTGTTTTGCTCTCTTAGTTGTACACTCTTCTCTTCTAAGTATTGAATCTTATTTTGCTTCTATACTTCTAGCTCTTCCAAAGCAATTATTTTACTGGAAAACTCCTCATTTTTCTCTTGCACCTTCCTTAGTTGCTCTGCCATTTGCTCCTTTTCCCTTTTATGCTCTTTAATAATCATACTGCCTTTTTCAAATTCTGACTCTGCTACCATCCCTGAAATGATCATGTTCCGGCTAGAGGGTCTGAACTGTTCAATGTTATTCATAATGACTTGACATGCTGATCTTATACTCTTTGGTATTCTTTCCAATCCTCCTTCCATTGCTATTTGTTTGGTTTCTAGCTGTTTGTCCTCTTTGCATTCACTCTCCTCTTCCTCTTCTCCTTCATATTCTATAATCTTGGCCTTGTTTTCTTCATTGCTTAGATGAGTGTCCAATGTTTCCAAATCTGCCATGTCTTCTTGAACACCTGAATTCTTTTGCTCTAATACATCTGAAATAAGCTTTATTTCCTCTACTTTTTCTTTCTCCAATACCTGTTGAGTCTCTTCAGGAAGATATCCTTCCTTTGTTTGCATCTCCTTTTCCTGACTTAAAGTTTCCTGGAACAGATTATATTCAGTTTCCTTACCAACGTTTCCCTGACATTCACCTGCTTGTTCTTCCTGTCTTTCCTTTTCCTGGGCTAGAACTGATTCAGTTACTTCCAAATCTTTCATCTGATCATTACTTCTTTCCTCTTTGTGTTCTTCTTCCTATTCACCAATGTTCATAAGGTCCATTGCTACCTCCTGTTCTTGATCCTCATTGGATGTAAACTCCTCATTGTTCTTCAAATCATGCAGCACATCCTTTATACTCTGAATGATCTCTTTTTCCACTACTTTCCCTGTGACTTCTTGAACATTGCCTTTCTCAAATATTTCCTCTGCTCCCTGTAGTGAATCTTGATCTGTGCCTTTTTGTTTTATGACTGAGCTGCTCACTTGTGCCTTCTTGGCTATTTCTTCTATGCTCTCCTCTAGTTTGATGTAGGTTTGTGGCGGTTTTGTCCATATGGATTTCATCCCAGTATGCACTAATCCACAACTAACTTCTTCCCTTACTTCACTTGCCTGTTCTATCAGAACTGCTTTTCCCTTCATCAACCTTCTTTCATCTTCAATACTAAGCTGTTTTCCTGCTTGTTCCTGAATTGGCTTCTCCTGAGACTTTTCCTTCAATTCCTCAGGTGTTTTCTGTTTCTCAGAAGCCTGTGTAATTATATTAGGAGTATTTGGTATTGATAAATTTAGACTTTTTAGCAAAAAGCTCTCAATGTCACTTTCAGAATCAGATGAAAAGTGCGAAGGTCCTCCTTTTTCTGGTTCTGTGGGTCTTGATACTTCTTCCACCATGGATGGCTTCTATGTTTCTTCCATGATTACTTCCTCCCTCTCTTTGGTCATAACAACTTCAACTATGGATTTGCCCTTTCCCTTCTTGGTCAATTTCCTCTTTTGTATTGGTTTCCTTGGAACCTTCTTTTTCACCACAACAGTGGTCCTGGTCTCTGGAGGTCCTTGCAATTCCTTGAAATAGGCCAACAACTCAACTTCTTTCCTGACAAACACCTCCTCAGTTTCAGCTGTCATCATTTGATCATGGAGTGCTTCATAGTGCTCCACCTCCTCCTGAACCCAATCTGTAGCTTTGCATGAGTAGTCTTCTAGCATTTTCTGATATTGTGCCTCATACATAGCTCTTTTGTTGTTTCCTTGGGTTAAATAGGTGTATAATTGCTCTTTGCTTGTTTGGGGTGGATGAGGTTCACTAGAGGATTGAACCTGTTTCTATGCCTCCTCATGTTCCTCTTTTGTAGCTTCCTCCATTTCTAGTTCCACCTTCCTTGGGTCCAACCTTCTTTTCTTTACAGCAATTACTTCCTCAGCTATCATCTTCCTTTTCATACCTGTTCCCCTCATGCGGGTTTGTCCTTCTGTTTCCCTTTCTGTCATTTTTCTTGGAGGACTCTTGATTCCAGCCATAAGACTTCTGAAATACTGTGCCTCTGGAGCTAATTTCAATTGATCTTCCATCTCTAGAACATGATAAATGATTCTTGTTAAGAACTGGGCTCCATTCATGAACTTCTTCTGCTCCCAGTGTTTTGTTGCTTCCTTCAGCTGTTCATGGATGTATGGTGAGACATCCATTACTCCAAAAGGTTTGGTTCTGTCCTTGTTATTGAACATCAATAATGTCACTGACTTATGCGGCATGGTATATCTTGGTAATTTTGGAAAACAAAAGTACTATAAGAACATCCTTACGGCATATTCTTCATTCTCCCTTCCTTTAAAGTCAGTGAACTTTGCATATCCTGTGTAAGTTTCCTTATTCTTTTTGACAAAACTCGGGGTCAAGTTTGGTTCCCATTGTGTAGAATTGCAGTGCTGCTCTGATATGTTCTGCCTTGATAGTGATACCTACTTCCTGATTATCCTTGTTTTGGACTTTGCATCTGAAATAGGCATAATTCCCTCTTCCTATTTCTGTCAAACTGTTCATTACTTGTGATAATCTCTCAAAATCAATGAAAAAGATAGGCTCCTCCAAAATTCTGTGCAGTCCTACTACCTTCCATCTTTTCATATTGACTGCCACTCTTTGGAACCTGTAGAACTCCTGGCACAACATTGTATATTTATACCCTCCTACTCCCACTGTGAATATGTGCTGACCGATGATGTTTAGGGTCTCCTTAAGTTCCTTCACCACCTTCTCAGCCTTTGGAAATTCTGATTCTTCATCTGACTAGGTCCACCTGTTCCTCCACAGCTTCACTGTCCAGAAACCAATGGCCTCTTGATAGCACAACTGATTCTGCCTTGAAGTCATGAATTGGCAACTCCTTTGTATTCACCATTTTCTGAGGAAAGTAAAATACACAAAGAAAAACTCTACCCACATAAGTTGCAAGAAATCATAGAGTAATATGTAGGGATTTATTTTTAGATGTCATGACATAAGGATGAAAATAAAATCCAAAATAAATTCCATTTCTCCAAGAAAGACTCAAAAAGTGATCATCAGAGGTGTAGCAAGATGCCTAGTGCAGTCCCTTTTCCTAACCACTCTTTTGGAACAACAAATCAATTATTAAATGATAGAAAACAAAAACTTAACTAAAAAACTAACTAACAAAAAAAAATAAAAAATAAAAAATAAAAAATAAATAGATCTCTATTATTCTTCTACCTATATCTTGCTTTGTGACATATGATTTTTGTGAAAATCAACAGAAAATAAACAATTTTTCTCAAATTTTCTTTCTCTTTTTTTTCAACAATGATTTTTTTTCTCTCATGATTTTTTTTCTCTCTCTTTTTTTTTCAGCAATGATTTTTTTTCTTCTCTTTTTTTTTCAACCATGATTTTTTTCTCTCTCTTCTTTTCAAATACTTTTTTCTATTTCTTTTCTTTTTTCATTTTCATTTTTTTTTCATAATAATTTTTTTCTTTCTTTTCTTCCCCTCCTAATTCTCTTTTTAGAAAAGAAAATCAGGTCTACTATGTATTTTTTCATAATTTTTATGATTTTCTAGATATAGATCAAATCTGGACGATCTTTCTTCCATTGGAATAATTCTGATTTTTTAACCCAATACTTCCTGACTCCAATTGGTCTCGTTCCGAGCAAACAACCATTCCCTTTGGATAAGCATTTTGTAGGAGTTTTTGGTTTCCACATCCATTTTGTCCTTGATTCCTGTCTCCATGATGAGACCTATTGTAGACTTTGATTCCATGTGTTTTTTGCTCTGATGCTTTGATTCTTTGGACCATGCCATGATTGTCGTCTTCTTCCTATCTCTCCATCCTTCTTTCTTCTTCCAATCTTTTTCTGATTTTGATTATATGAAGCTTGATCATTTAACATTTGTATTGGTAATGTCTGTGTATCCTCAAATGCAAAACTGAATCCTTCAAAGTGTATATCATGCACATCTGATTGAATTTCCTTTTTTTCATTACTCAGTAGAAATATTAAAAACCTTTTGTCATTTATGTTCAATTTAAGCTCCATTTTTTCAAAATCCAAGATCACTTTACCTTGTTGAAGCCATGGTTGACCTAAAATCACTTTTTCAGTCATCAGATTATCTGGCCATTCTTCACAGTCTATTTTCATATATTCTTCATTAAACTTTACTTCAATAGTCAGTGAAGACATGCTCTGTACTATTTGACCTTCCAATGTTTTGATTAGGGTTCTACTTTCCTTTCTTTTTATGTTGAATTTACTTACCAGAGCTGAACTAATCAGGTTTACTTGTGCTCCAGAATCTATCAAAACCCTAATGCTTTCATTTTGAAAATCCATTATCATCACAGGGACATGTTCCTTTGGTTTGAGAGGAGTTTCACACAGACAGGCTTCCCTAAGCTCATTGATTTTTCTTATCCTTTCCATAGCTTCCTGTTGAGCTTCCTTTCTCATGTCTTCCTCTTCTCTTTTCATGTTTTGAGCTTGTTGCAACCTTCTCCATTCATCAACAGTTAATGGGCAATCATACCTCTTAACTCTACATCCACTTATAAAGTTTGGCATGATTTCTCCATCTATGTTAGCTAGTTGAATGGCTCCACTATTGCTTATCTGATGTATAATGTATGGTCCATGTCCTTTTTTCTGGAACTTTTTCTGATGTTCTCTGACTGTGTATGCCAGCACTAGATCTTCTACCTGTAGATCTTTCTCTTTTATGTGAACATCATGATAAGCTTTTTGCCTTTTCTTGTCCACATATAAACTCATAATGGCTTGGAGTCTAGATGCTCCCAACTTTTCCAATTCCATTACTCTTTCTGATAGTTCATGTCCAGTCCAATTATAGTGACTTCCTACTTTTAATGTTGGAATAAGAAATTCCATAGGTAAAACTGCATTTTGTCCATATACTAGATTGAATGGTGTGTTCCCTATTGCAGTTTTATAAGCCACTCTATAAGCCCATAGGACATGATTAAGTTGTAGATCCCAATCATTCCTGTTTGTGTTCACTAATTTTGATAGTACAGTACAAAGTACTTTATTAGTACTTTCTGCTAACCCATTGGCTTGTGGGTGATATGGGGCTGACTTTCTATGACTGATCAGGAAATATTCAGTGATGTTTTCTATGATCTGGTTTACAAAATGGGTCCCCCTATCACTTACTATTTCAATTGGAAGTCCAAATCTGGTGATGATGTTTTCATATAGAAATCTGGCAGTAGTATTAGCATCATTTCTCTTTGTGGCTTTGGCCTCAGCCCACTTTGTCAGGTAGTCTGTAGCCACTATGATGTATTCAGCATGGGATTGTTTTGCTGGAGGATGTATAGGTCCAATGAAATCCAATCCCCATTTACTAAAGGCTCTGGCTAAAATTAATGGAACCAATGGCATATCATTTCTTCTGTTTGGTTGACTTACCCTTTGACAGACATCACACCTTTTTACATAGGTTCTTGCATCAAGAAATAGCGTTGGCCACCAAAAACCATAATATAAAATAAGTTTAGCAGTTCTGTCACTTGAAAAGTGTCCTCCTGCCACTCCAGAGTGTGTTATTTCCAACATTTTCCGATATTTATTCTCAGGAACACATATTCTTAGGTATCCATCCATTCCTCTCTTATACAATTGTCCCCCTATCAATTGATATTCTTCAGAGATTACTTGTAAGTTTTTTGAATCTGTACCAGCTATCACTTGTTTTCCTTTCTCCTTCCTTCTCAATTCTTCAATGATATTTTCACTCCAATCTGGATTTTTCTGGAACCAATATAGAGTTATGAATTCTGAATCTTGCAATGTTTGGCAATTCTTGCAATTGGCAATGTATTACTTAGGGTGACTACCCTAGAAGCATGAGTGCAAGGGTTCCAATGATGAGCTCTCCTCAGGTATTCTTGTTGCTCTTCCTCAGGAGTGCAATATTCTAATATGCCTGTGTGGTTGAGATGGTACAAATGCCCAGCTAGCAACATAAAGTTCCTGCTTTGCAATACTAAATGTGCATTGTACCCAACTGTTCTACAAGGTCCCATGGTTAATAATGGTACTAAAGTCATGGCCCACTCAGGAACACTCTCTACCTTAAACAGATAAGTGTCTGGCAGATTGTCATCTAAAGGTGAACTGGGTTCTTCAGACTGGATTCGAGATAAATGATCTGCTCTCAAGTGTGTTTTCCCTTGTCTGTCCACCACTTCAAACTCAAATTCCATTAGCAACAGAAACCATCTGACTATTCTCCCTGTGTGACAAGCATTATTTACCAAATATAACAGAGCTTGATGGTCTACAAAAAACTTAAACTTGTTGGCCAAAAGGTAATGTCTGTATTTTTTCACAGCAAATACCATGCCCAATCCCTCTCTTTCAGTGGTTGTGTAATTTTTTTCTGCTAGATTCAATTGTCTACTAGCATAGGCCACTGGAAAATCTAACTTGCTTCCTTCTATTGGTTGTGCTAACACACATCCCAAAGCATAATTGGAAGCATCCACATGAACATGAAAAATTTTGTCCCATTGAGGTGTTTTCAGAATTGGGGCTATTACCAAACAAGTTTTTAGAGTTTCAAAGGCTTGATCACACTCCTTAGTCCACTCAAACTTTGTAATTAGGGCATATAAGGGTTTTGCTATGTCAGCGAATTTGTGTACAAATTTCCTATAGTACCCACAATGTCCCATGAAAGTTTGAAGTTCTTTTACACTTGTCAGTCTTGGAAGCTCTATTATGGCCTTTATTTTCTTCTCATCAGTTGAAATTCCATTTTTAGAGACTATATGACCCTACATTCTTCCTTGTCTCACAAAGAATACACATTTTTCTGGATTCAAGCATACTCTGTAGGTTCTGCATTTCCTGAATATATTTTCTAAGTCCTGCAAGTGATCTTGTCTTTTTAATGAAAAAGTACAAAGATCATCTACATAGATTTCCATTACCTTTCTCAGGAACTCTTTGAAGATATGACACATCAGTCTCTAAAAAGTTGCTGGAGCATTAGTTAACCCAAATGGCATAACCCTAAAGGCATAAATTCCCCATTCTGTAGAGAAGGCAGTTTTATGTTGGTCTTCCAATGCTATGGGAACCTGGTTGTACCCTGAAAAACCATCTAAAAAACTATAAACCTCCTTTCCTGCAACTCTTTCTAGAAGATGATCTATTATAGGCAGTGGATAGTTATCCCTTATAGTTGCTGCATTTACCTTTTTTAAGTTAATGCATACCCTAGGTTTCCCATTCTTTTTTGGTACCACAACTATAGGAGATATCCATTCTGTATACTCAATTTCATAGATGAAACTGGCAGCTAATAGCTTGTCAATTTCTTCCTTTATCTTAGCAGAGTATTTATCATTAAATGTGTATTGTCTCTGTTTACTAGGTTTTGCTTCAGGTGTAATAGGAATCTTATGCTCATAGATTTTAGGATCAATACCTTTCAAATCCTTGTAGCTATAAGCAAATACATCCCTATAGTTTCTTTCCAAGTTTCTTAGTGCCTCTTCTTCTTGGGTTGTCATGTCATCCGCCACTACAATGTGTCTTTCTTCTCCCTCCTCCTGAGTGATCATGATCTTTTTAGTTTCTTCCTCATTATCATAAGCCTCTCCTTTCTTCTTTTCCCTCTTTGGTTTCCTTCTGAGAAGTAATCTATTTTCTACTTCATAAGTCTTGAAATTTTCTGGTACATCAAACTGTTGATCTTTGTTCATTTCCCTTGTCTTTTTCTCATTTTCCTGATTGTCTTCTATTTTCATGTGTTTGTTTTTCTTGTATTTGCCTGAGATTTTATCTTTAATAGCATCTTCAACTTTTACTTCCTCCAAAAATTGTGTCTTCCCTTTTTCTAATATCATTTCTGCTTCTATATCCTCTTCTGTTTTGGATACCTTTATCATTTGTATTCCAATGTGAAAAATATCATGGCATCAAATTTTCATTTTTAGACAGTGATCTTTACTAAAAGAGGCAAAATTTCTACTTTTGGAAGTCATATAGGGTGATCTTGTGAAGGTCATATCTTGAGTTCTAGAGATCCATTTCTTGCAAGTAATAGCTTGTTGGAAAGCCCTACTCTTCTGCTTTCATCCAGCAAAAGATCTTTGAGAAATATTAATTTTGGTAAGAGAAACTAGTAAAATACTGAAGGTATGTCATTTCAGTGACTAGTAATTTCTGTAGAAGGAAAGTTCTCAATTTAGGCTATCATTTCTCAAAGTTTGGAGTGGCAATGAGTTAATGGTGACCATAGAGGTTTTCTAGTGTCACATTAATTCATTTCTTGTGATGTTTCATACATCAACATGTGGTATCAGAGCAGAACACTTCTCGAGAGTAGAAGGTGGCAAAGGTACGAGAAGTTTTGTAAAGTTTTCCATTAAAGTTTGAAAGGTGAAGCATTTGAAGACACAATGCATCAAAAGGTTACTTCAAAAGTATCTTCATACACAAAGAACTTGAAAAGGTATTGTCCTTTATCCTTTAATCTCACAGGTTGTAGCAGAAGGAAAGGATTATGGCATATCATATCTCCATTGACAAACTGGACAAAGATAATTACCATGCATGGGTAATGAGAATGGAAGCCTTACTTATGAGTAAGGATCTCATGGTGTACATAACAGGTGAAGAAGAGAAGCCAATATTTGAAGATGAAAGTCGACCAAAGAAAGAAGAACTAGATGCTTTAAAGCATTGGCAGAAGAAGGATGCAAGTGCAAAAGCTTAAATCTACAATACAATCTCAGATCATTTGTTACCACACATTAGAGGATTGGAATCATCTGAAGATATTTGGAATGCATTGGAGTATCATTTCCAAAGTACCACCAAAGCAAGGAAAGCAAGTCTATGGTCATATTTTACAACATTCAAGAAGAAGCCAAATCAAAATATTAGTGATTATGCCACTAAGATGAAGGATCTAGCAGATAGTCTTGGATCCATAGATGAAGATGTTGAGGATCACAGATTGATTGCTCAACTACTTGCAAGTTTGAGAGGAGAAGAAAGGTGGAAACCTTTTGTTTTGTCAACAGAACTTTCTTTGAATCATTATGTTCCAGACTTGAATCTTTGATGCTAACTTTTGAGCAAGACTTGAAAGGAGATGGAGATAAAGGACAAAGTTCTGCAATGTACATGAAGAACAAGAAGAAAGGAGATAAAGGTAAAGCAAAGGATTTAGAGGAATCGAGTTCTCAAGTTTATTATGCAAGAGGTAAAGGCATAGGTATAGGAAGAGCAAGAGGTTTTGGAAGAGGAAGAAGTAATCAGAATAACAACAAGAAGGCTTGTTGGATCTTTGGATTGAGTAATCATTTGGCTCATGACTGTTGGCACAACCAACAAGGATCAAACCAAAATCAAAACAACAATAGCAGAGGTCGAGGTGGAAGATATCAAAGTAATTTTCAAAGAGGTAGACAAAATCCAAGAAGAGGCTATGGTAGAGGTGGAGGAAGAAGTTGGGGACAGAATCGATCCTACAATACCACCTACTACAATTATGCAAATGACACATAGAATGAAGGTCATACATCATTGATGATGAACTCAATCAGCACATCATACAAAGAAGATCTAAAGGTATTTTACATTGATTCTAGATGTTCTAATCATTTGTCAGGAAACATAGATTTGATGTCAGAATTGGAAAAAGGCATTTCTAGTCATACAGTTCAAACAAGTGATAATACAAGACATAGTGTACATTCAATCGGAAAAGTGAAATGCAAGAGTGGAGCAGATTTGCTAACCAATGTTTTGTATGTTCCCACAATACCTAAAAACTTGATTAGTGTGGGACAGATAATTGAAAAGGTTTTCAAGTCCGGTTTACATATGAAGGAGTATTTGTTGAAGATCCAGAGAATGGATATAATCAGATTGTCTATGGTAAAAAAGAAGGTAGACTCTTTAGTTTAAGAGTACAAGGGAACATTGGTCAAGCTTTGCTCACACATGGTGAAGGAGTGATTATAGAACTTGATCTCTGGCATAAGAGATTAGGTCACTTCAATGAAAGAGGAATTAAAGCTATGGTTGCAAATCAGTCTGTACTAGGACTACCAAATGTGCAGAATCAACATATGGTTTATAAATGTGAAGCATGTAAGATGGGAAAAGCACATAGGTTACCATTCCAAAAGAAAGGATTCAAACATGATGGATTACTAGAGCTCATTCATACAGATGTATGGGGACCAACAAAAGAAGGATCTATGAGTGGCTCAAGGTATTATGTTCTTTTCATTGATGATGCTACCAGATGGATAACATTATATGTTTTGAAGGAAAGATCAGAAGTGTTTGGAGATTTCAAGCATTTCCATGCATATGTAGAGAGAGTCATAGGTCAAAAGCTTAAAAGACAGAGGTCTGATGGAGGGGGAGAATACTTCTCCCAAGAGTTCAATGATTATCTTTGGAATGCAGGTATTAAGAGAGAAATAACCTATAGGTATACACCACAACAAAATGGTGTAGCAGAAAGAAGGAACAGGACTTTGGTTGAGTTTGCTAGAGCTATGTTGAAGGAGAAGAATTGTCCAAATTATCTTTGGGCTGAGGCTATAAATATAGCTACGTATCTTGTGAATAGTTTACCATGTGCAGCCCTCAATGGAATGACTCCATATGAAGCTTGGTGGGGTAAGAAACCAACACTAGATCATTGTAAAGTGTTTTAATCAATTGCATATGCTTATGTGCCATCACAACTTAGGCATAAACTTGAACCAAAGGCAAAAAAATATGTGTTCATTGGTTATGATGAAAAGCAAATGGGTTACAGGTTGTGGAATCCTCTAACCAAACAGTTTCTTGTTTCTAGAGAGGTTATATTTGATGAACAGAAAAATTGGTATGCATATCAAAGTCACATAGCTGAAGAAGTTTAAGAAGAGATAAGAAGATGTGAGAAAGGAAAATCAATTGTGCAGGTAAATGAAGATGAAGGCTATATGCAAGCAAGTACATCCAAAAGTGGATTAACAAGAAGGAATGAAGAAGCTTCTATATTTGATGAAGAAGTGTATCCAGATACATATGAAGAATGTGAACCAAGGAGGTCAAGTAGGACAAGAAGACAACTAGAAAGGTATTCTTATGATACTTCTTACATAACTCAGAAGAATTATGCATATATGGTCAAAGATGATGAAGAACCTCAGAACTATGATGAGAAAAAGGTAAGAAGCAATGGGAAGAAGCAATGAAGGAAGAGTTCAATGCACTAGAGGAGAACAAGACATGGGAACTTCTTCCTAAACCAAATGGTAAGAAAGTAATTGGAAATAAATGGGTTTATAAAGTGAAGAAGCTTGCAGATGGAAGTATAGCCAGATACAAAGCTAGACTGGTGGTGAAAGGCTATGCCCAAACCTATGGCATAGATTATGATGAGACATTCAATCTTGTAGCTAAGATGTCAAGTATAAGGACAATCATTGCTATTGTAGCTTCAAAAGGATGGACCCTAAGTCAATTGGACATAAAGAATGCATTCTTGAATGGATACATATCAGATGAGGTATACATGGAACAAACTCAAGGGTTTATAGATTCCAGGTATCCAAATTTTGTTTGTAAGTTGAGAAGCGCACTCTATGGATTGAAGCAAGCTCCAAGAGCATGGAACTATAGACTGGTGAAGTATCTCAATGACCTTGGATATCAAAGTTCAAAAGGAGATCCAAGTCTACTCATCAAAAGAGCAGAGGAAGGTACAATCTACATTTGTATTTATGTAGATGACATTATAATCATAGGTACTTCAGATGAAGGAATCAAGGAGGTATGTTGGAGTTAGACATTTGTGAAAGCACGTGAACATCACAAGGAAGAACAAGAAGCTTGGAGCACAACACACAATACTGAATGTATTACTAGAGAATGTACAAAGATAAGTAGCCCATTAGGGCAATATGCGTATATACAAGCCGGGGAAAAAACCCTCCTGAAGAGGGAAAAAACTGCCCCGACGGTCCTAGAGTGTTCACACATATCACTACCTAAATATATCAACAAATCCCCCCTGGGAGTGATGCGGTGAACAAGTAGCTGGCACCCATGTATAAGGAAGCGCCAAGCTATGTGGAAATCACTACACAAAAGGAAGTAAGCCCAAAGCTTTGCGGAAAGCTTCAAACTTCTCCCTAGGCAGAGCCTTTGTGAAAAGGTCTGCAATGTTCTCCTACATGGGCACATATGCCAAGCCGATCTCCCCAGCAGAGAACCTCTCCTTGACATAATGATAATGCACCTCAATGTTCTTAGTGCGAGCATGGAACATAGGGTTCCTTGCAACTACCAATGCACTCTAACTGTCAGTGAAGATGGTGGTCGCAGAAGACTGACCAACACCCAAATCAGCCATAAGGCGTCTGAGCCACACACACTCAATAGTAGCTGTGAAAGCTGACCTATACTCAACCTCACAGCTGGAAGTGGCCACAGTAGGCTGCTTCTTGCTCAACCAAGATATACATGAGCTACCAAGAATGAAGCAAAAGACACTAGTGGACACACGAGTGTCATAGCAACCAGCCCAATCAGAGTTAGAAAAAGCATGCAAATCTGGCAGTAGTGATCCCCCCTTGGGATAAAACAACCCAAGTAGCCAAGTACCACTCAAGTAGTGAAAGATGCGCTTGACCGCTTGCCAATGCTTGACTCCTGGGCAATGCATAAACCTAATCATCTGTGAGACAGCAAACTGAATATTTGGTCGAGTTATGCATAAGTAAATCAAGCATCCAATAGCCTGCTGATAGAGAACAACATCAAATGCATCTCCAACATCATGAAGACTCAATCGTAAACCTGTCTCCATAGGAGTGGCAATAGGCTTACAGTCTTCAAGGCCAGAACGCTGCAATAATGTGTCAATATATTTTGTTTGATACAAAGCCATTCCACGATCAACTTGCATAAACGGAATACCCAAATAGTGATGCAAATGCCCCAAATCAGATATCTCAAATGAGGCATGCAAATCAACCTTAAATTAAGCAATATGCTTCTCAATAGGACTAGTGAGCAGCATGTCGTCAACATAGATAACAATGATCAGAAGCACATCATTAGCACGCTTAATATATAAGGTGCTTTTAGTTGGATTGTTCTCAAAACCATGTGCAATCAGATAGGCATGTATCTTCTCATACCAAGCACGTGGTACTTGCTTTAAACCATATAATGCATTCTTTAACCTGCACACCTGGTTTTCATGCCCTTTCTACACAAAGCCATAAGGCTGAAAAACATACACTTCTTCATGCAAGTCATCATTTAGAAATGCAGTTTTAATGTTCAACTGATGTACATTCCAACCATGATGGGTTGCAAGTGCATAAATGCTCCGAACGGTAGTCATACGGCATGTAGGTGCAAAGGTCTCATCAAAATCAATGCCTATTTCCTGCGCATAACCCTTTGCAACAAGCCTAGCCTTATACATGTCAACTGTACCATCACGTTTATGCCTCAGCTTGTATACCCACTTAGTGCCAATGGCCTTCTTGCTAGGAGGCAAGTCACATAAAGACCAAGTACCATTCTTCATTATTGCATCATAATCAGATTGCATAACAGCCATCCAATTTTCTGAATTTTGTGCTTCATCAAACGAAACAAGCTCATTCTCATCACAGAGACTAGATGCAGCCATAGCATAGCAATCTGATGCAGAAGAGGCACTATGAGAGCCTGATCGAGTACAATATGATAGAGGTGCATCTAATTTGTTGTCACGCAAGGTCTGCACCAGCCATTTTGGCATAGTTCTTGCCTGCTCAATATCAGCTCTCTCATCAATAAGTGCATCATGTACATCTGCATCAGAAATGGAATTATCTACATCATCACATGAAACCTGCAAAGGCTAAGAAGTTGCCTCATTAGGACCAGCACTAGACTGTCCACTTGTAAAAAAAGGCAGCAAAGTATCATACATGTCTTTGGAGCTAACAGATGTCTCCTTAGTACATGAAAGCAATGGCTGAATAGCATCTTCCACAACAACAACATCATGGCTAACCAGAATGCGTTTAGTCTGTCCATGATACAAACGATAGCCTTTACTTTCAGAACTGTACCCAACAAAAATACATTTTATTGCTTTATCATCCAATTTTATGCGATGTTGTTTAGGCACTAATGCATATGCCAAACAACCAAAAACACACAGATGAGCAATAGATGGCTTGTGATCATGCCAAGCCTCATATGCAGTGATAGACTGTAGCACTTTAGTGGGACACGTGTTCAGTACATATGTTGCACACATGACAACCTCAAGCCAGAAACTATGTGGTAAAGCCTGACTCTTGACCATACACCTCAGCAACTCCATTCTATTGAGGTGTATACGACACTGTACACTAGTGTTTTATCCCATATTCAGCCAGAAATGCATTAAAATCAGAAGACATATATTCCCCCCCTCGATAGAACGGAGGTGCCCATTTTACATGCTGATAGATTTTCAGCGAAAACCAAAAACTGTTTGAAGCACATGAACACTTTGGACTTTGCCTTCAATGGATATACCCATGCATGCCTGGAAAAATCATCGATGAAAGTCACGAAGTAAAGATAATTCCCAAAAGAAGGTGTCTGCATAGGACCACAGACATCACTATGTACAAGCTGCAATTTCTGAGTAGCCCAAACTGAACCATCTTTTGGAAAGGACGAACGCTGCATTTTGCCCAAAATACAGCCTTCACAAACATGTTTTCCAGGTGCCTCAAGTTTGGGCAAAGAGGACACCATTTCAGATTTTTGCAGACGTAGCAAACTAGCAAAATTCAGATGACCAAAGCGTGCATGCCAAAGCTTTGCATCTGACATAGCCAGAGAATCATTTACTGCACATGCCAAATCATTTACAGATCTTTCATAGTCTATGAGCTTATATAGCCCACGACATAAAATGCCAGAAGCAATAATCACATCGCCATTTGACAGATCATGAACTGTACACCTGTCATCAACAAATTTCACAACCAAGCCAATCTTGGCTAATGCAAAAATTGATAACACATTCTTCTTGATCCTTGGCACAAATAAAGCATCTGACAAAGTGAAAGAACTATCATCAAGAGTAGTCAAAATGATCTTACCAACACCCATAACAGGATAAGAGTAGTTGTTGGCGCATGTAACAGTATTCCCTGTAGGGGCAGGCTCGAGTGAAGAGAAGAAACTACGCTGTGAGGTAATATGTTTGGTTGCCCCACTATCAAAATACCAAACATCTGAGTCTACTGCAGACATGTACTGCTCATGATAAGATGGTTCAAAACTGCAGACAGTAGTAAACACCCATTCTTCTTCCTGCACAAGATTAGGAGACTCTGTTTTTGGTGTAGAGGCCTCTGCAACAACCATTCTAGCCTCTTTCTTCTTTGCCCTTTAGCAGCCACTTTTGAACAGTTCTTTATGATATGATAATTCCCTTTACAGTACTTACAAAATAATTTTTTCTTTTTTTATTTCTTCTCATCTTTATCTTCCTTCTTTGAATATGCATAATTAGCAAATTTCTGCTTACTACTTGAAGAGCTCCATTTTCCTTTGCCCTTCTGACTAGCCAAGAAAGCTTGATCTGCAACTCGCATAATGGACCTGTTCTACCTGGACTGATCTTCCTACAACAGAACAGAGACTAACTCCTTAAATGATAAGACATTTGGATTTCCTTTCATCATCAACCAAAGAGTAGAAGCAAAACTCTGATATGAACTTCAGGAAGACCATTCAGAACGGTCTGCAAAAGTGAGCTATCTGGTATAAACTCATCAGCAAAAATCAATTGTTCCTTCAAGTCTTTGATCTTCGTTAGGAAACTCTCCATAGAATCACCTTCATTCATGTGCTCACTCTCCAACTGTTTTCAAAGGTAAGCAACACGAGCCTCATTCCTAGCTTGGTACAATGTGGTAAGTGTATCCCAAGCATCCTTAGCTATTCTGCAAGAGCGAATGTGAGGAATAATGGCACATTTGATAGACAAAGCTATCAATGCATGTGTCTGGGCATCTCTACCATCCCAGCAAATCTGCTCTGTAGTAGGTGCAGCAGAAACCGCAACACGAACAGGAATATGCAAAATATCATCATCTTCGACACCTTCTGCATCAGCTTCAGTACCTGCAGTTGTAACAGTTGCAGGTGTGATATGACATTTTTGGACATCCTCCACAATGTTCCACAGTGCTTTTTCTACCAACACATGTCGCATCATATAAGCCCATAATGAGTAGTTGGTACCATCCAACTTATCCTCAACAGCCAACATATGGAATACATCACTACTTTTAGCCATGGGTGGTAACTAAAATACCTTGATGTAGAAAATTGACTATATCTCAAAAAGTTGAACAGAACTACCTAGACGAATTCCGCTAGACCTGTAGCAGACTTCGAGATGCTTATACTGGCGAACAGAAATTGGTATTTACCTTTGACACAAAAAGACAAAATAGCCTGCATAAGCACTATGATAATGTGTTCGGAGGCCGAAACGATCTCGAAAACATGCTGAGTATGCTCACCAAAATTCGTGTGATTCTGAGACTGCAACTAGAGGAGTGTCGACCGCGCCCTAGATGAAGCGATGACCTTCTCTGATACCAATTGTTGGAGTTAGACGTTTGCGGAAGCACGCGAACAGCACAAGGAAGAAGAAGAAGCTTGGAGCACAACACACAATACTGAATGTATTAATAGAGAATGTACAAAGATAAGTAGCCCATTAGGGCAATAGGTGTATATACAAGCCAGGGGACAAAAACCTCCTAAAGAGGGAAAAAAGTGCCTCGACGGTCCTAGAGTGTTCACACACATCACTACCTAAATATATCAACAAGGTAAAGAGATTACTTGAAAAAGAATTCAAGGTCAGTGAACTAGGAAAGTTGTCATACTTTCTTGGAATGGAAGTTACTTATACAGATCATGGCATATATGTGTCACAAGAAAGGTATCTTGTTAGCTGTATATATTGTTGTTTTTTTTTGCACCAACATACTTTTGTTTTGTAAAGTCAGGAGATTTTGCAAGGGAGATGTAGAATTATTCAGACATCTATCTCTAGGGGGCTAGCTATTTTGGAGAAGGGAAGGTGTGTAGGCTATCTTTGAGATCATCTCATGGAGTAGTACAACGCGAGGAATGAGGTGCAATTGTTGTAGCAACTTTGTCCATGGATGAGAAGCGAGTGAATGCACTTGTTTTTGATGTGGTTTGTTGGTGCGTGATTCAATAGTTGCTCTGTTGTGCATCAAAAGGGGGGTATATATGATAAAAGAAAAATCAAAGAAAAAACAAGGGGAAAATAAAAGAAAAAAAAACTTGAAACAGAAAAAAAACACAAGAAAAACGAGAAAGAAAAAAAAAATAATACACAAAGGAAAAAACGGAGAACACTAAAAAAGCATGTCGTGTGTGAATGGGGAGAGTGGGGTGTCAGATGTCAGGGGAGTGGCTGAGTAAAAGAAAAAAATGGAAAATAAAAGTTCCCCCTCTCTCTCAGTTTGTCTTTTTTCTTGGGCGGGGTGATTTTTTGTCTCTCTCTCTCTCTCTTTTTTTTTTAAATAAAGGAAGTTCGGCCTTAGCCTAATCTCCCGGACTTTAATTATATTAAAGAGAAAAAGTTACAAGTGAATGGGACTAGTGCCCATGGGACCCCCCAAATCCCACAACACTGGGGAGGAGTACGGCAAGCTACAGGGCATTACAAATGAGGCGGATAACATTATCATCACCCTCATGTGGGACCCATTTGGGTTTCAACTTGTTGTTTTCGAGGAGATAGATACAGTGATGTCTAAACGGTGGTGATCTCTTGACACGGGAGATTCTTTTACCAAGGAGAAATAAGGATTTCTCGATCGACCATTCCTTGGGAGTTTGGCCGAAATTGACGGCACAGCGCTCTCTCCAAATCTTCCAGAGAGCCTCACCTCTGATGGCATTCCATAGTCTTGATGAGCATCCGATCGCCTCACCAACATCACTTGTTGCCAGTTGATTTGACTCGTTAGTCTCAAAACGCGGTATACGTGATGCCAGATAACCCGGGACTTGGGGCAGTCGAAGAACAGGTGGGCTAAATCTTCGATGCACCGATGACAACGCTTGCACCATGGCGGCACACCATAGATTTTGTTAGCCCTTGCATTAGTCCAGATTCCCTTATGCAAGACCTGCCACATGAGAACAGACTTTTTGACCTCAATTAGGGGATGCCAAAGAGACATGAATTTTAGCTCCCACCGAAGTTTGGTCCAAGTAAGGCACCACCTCTTGTTAAGGGTGTGGTGAACATCCAAATCCCCTTTGAAGTTTGGGATTTCGGAAAGCTTCTTACCATTGCTCCATTTGAGGCCCTCCGAGCAAGGAAGATCCTGACCGCATAGAAGGCGGGTAGTTGAGCGGTCCCAGGCTAAACACCTGCTTTGAAGAAGAGTCCATTCCTCAAAGGTGACGCTAATTCTCGGATCCAAATCTTCGAACCTAATCCACTGGCTGGTCTCTTGTTTCCAGAGCTGTTTCCACTGTTTGAACCCCTTGTTCCATAACCGCCTTGCAGTTTGGAGGTTCCAAGATTCCACTCCCCTAATGCCACTGATCGGGAACCAAATAGAGTCATTTTGTCTTATGCCAGCTGCCCACTTCCAGTCATCGCTGATTCTGATGAACTGTTTGGCCTTGTTCCAATTCTTCCATAAGGAACACACGAGGCTAGAGCCTTTAGGGCAGACCGGGTGGGGGGAGAACAAAAGAGATAGAATCCCTATGTCCTTCCAACCAGGGAGGCCGACGAAGGTAAAGTCTTCCGTGTTTCTGAAGATCAATTTAGCCCAAGAGGACTCCCTATTGCTCCAGGCCTTGATAAGCCATTTAGCCGCCAGCTTGTCAGCAAGTCCAGCAATATCCAACATACCCAAACCCCCTGAGTCTTTAGGGCTAATGCAAGTTTCCCATTTGATTTTGGGAACCCCCCTTCTGTTGGGGTCCCCAGTCCAAAGGAAGTTCCTGCAGATTCTTTCTACTTTGGCCAAGTCTTTCTCCTTAGGTCTCCAGCACGAGATAAAGTAAATTATTGTAGACAACATAAAAGTGTTAATAACCATAGCGCGTCCTGCCAGGTTGACTTGCATACCTTTCCACTGATTCAACTTGCTATCCAACTTGGATAGTACCCAGTTCCATCGTTGGTCCATTGAGATGTCGAAACCCATCGGAATGCCGAGAAGACGGAAGACTTGACCGCTAGGGATAACTTGACACCCCCGATCCACCAACAATTGGGGAGTAGGCCCGCTGATCGCTCTAAAAGTAGTTTTAGCATGGTTGATTTTGGAGCCTGATGCCACACAAAAGGTGTGGAGGCACCACCAAAACACCTCAATGCTGTTTGTATCGTTATGCACAAAGGCATTCATGTCATCAGCAAAAAGTCTCACAACCATTTGGCCGTGATTTAGGGGTAAGGAGAGACCCTTGAGATTGCCAGCATCCAAGTGATGCTTTAATAGGCAGCTGAGCCCATTCGAGGCGATAGCGAATAGTAAAGGAGCAAGAGGGCAGCCTTGCCTAATTGATCTTTTTAAACGAATGGGTTCGGAGAGCTTACCGTTGATGTTTATTCTAGTTGAAGCATTTCCAAGAAGAGTGGCAACCATCTTCGTGAACTTTTGGCTGCATCCAAGGTCTTTCAATGATTGAAGAATAAAGTCCCATTCCAATCTGTCATACGCTTTGTCGAAGTCGATCTTAATGAAAACTAGATCTTGAGCAGACTCCTCAGCAAAAGCAAGGCCTTCCCAAATGTCAATAATTGCTTCAAGTATAGATCTACCTTTGATAAAACCTTTTTGGTCCTCGCACAGCCATGACTTTAAATGACAGGAGATTCTGTTGGCGATAACTTTTGCAATTATCTTGTATCCAGTTTGGAGCATGGTAATCGGACGCCAGTTTTCAATTTTGTTTTTATCTCCCCGTTTATGGATTAACTTGATGACGCCATTATTCAGGCACTCAGGGAGGGCACCGAAGGAGAGAGCCTCTTGCCACACGAGGCGCAGCGGGGTGGCCACCTGAAGTTTGAAGGACTTAAAAAACTCATTGGTAAGGCCATCTGGACCCGGACTTTTCCCATTGGGAAGGGCATCAATAACTTCGATAATTTCATTCTCGGAGATGTTAGCCTCCAGCAGAGCAATCAAGTTCTGTGGGATTCTGGTTTGAGCAACTCTTGAGATGGTTGCCATGGAGTCGCGCCTGTGGGGGGAAAGAGGAGTCGAGACCCCGAGAAGGTTGGTAAAATGTTCGACGATGATAGTTCTATTCTCCTCTTCTGTGCGACATTCAGTTTCGTTGTTATCGACCATTAGGGGGATGGATTCCCTAGCTTGTTTCCTTTTGAGGATGTTACACATCTCTTTCGTTGGTTTATCTGCCTTCCCTGCCCACCAATCTTTGAAGAAAATTTGGAGGTTTTTCCTTTGGACCTCCTCCTCTAATCTTAGCCTACCCCTGATTTTCAAAAGACCCTGTTGGCATTGTAGTTTGCCTTTGTTCACCTCTTCTTCAAGCCGTGAGAGCCTCCGGTACACCGTTTCTCTTCTTTTTTTTCGAATTCCTCTTATAGCCTTTTGGGTCCTGATTAGAATTTTACGAGTCCTTTCTACCGCGTTTCTCCAACACTTAGCCGGTTCATTACAGAAAGCAAAGGCTTCCTTCCAAACCTCAGAAATTTCCTGGTGGACAGAGGGGAGGGAGAAAGAAGTCTGACAAGCGTGAAACCAAGGAGCTTTCTGGAGCATGTGAATCGGTTTGAAGGACAGAGTAATCGGATAGTGGTCTGAGATAGTGAGGTCCATGTGTTGGGAAATCGAAGGAATACCCCACTGAAGGATGGTGTTCTGATCGATGTAGCATCTATCAAGCCTTGCTTTCCTCAAAGAGTCCCCCGACTGGAGATTAGACCAGGAGAACCCCTGCCTGTCTTTCACTTCGACCAGGTCGAGATGGAGCTTGATTTTATCCCAAATCTCTTTCTCCTGACCGTCAATAATTTTTCCTTTGTTGTTCCATCGGTCCTCAGGAAACTCAACCATGTTGAAGTCCCCACAAATCAGGACATTGTGTGAAAGGGAGTCAAGGGAAGCCCAAGTATCCATTCTATCTGCTTCGCCATTGGGGGCATAGATTGAGACCACAGTGAACTGGAAGGGAGACCCGAAAGAGACCGCAATCCAGCGATGATTCCGACCTTCAAAAGTCGAGGTCACATTGCTAGACAGGGCGTGACTGATACCGATAGAAGCACCCCCCGTCCCTCTAGGGTGAGAAGTGGAGAACCAAAGGTGGCTCGGAGAGATGCATTTAAGTCGTTTTTGTAGATCCTCTCCGTCGATTTTAATCTCTTGTAAGCAAATGAAGTCAGGGGTGAAGCACATGTCCCTGAACCACTGGCCAAGAATCGAAGCTCTTGACGGGTTTTTTGGGTAGGAGAAGAGTCATCACTAACCGGGGTTGCAACAGCCATCAAGAGCACGCTATGCAGAACTCATCGACAGGGAGGGAAGGCGAAGACACTCTCGAGGAGCTTCCGCACCTATACCCTGCACATGTCATTAGGGGAGGAAACATTTTCATTTTTATGAGCTTCAGCAAGTGGTTCTCTATCGCTTATTAGCGGGCAACAACGGCAAGAAGGACTATCCTCTTGTCCATCAACGTTGATGAAGTAGCAAGTAAGTCTAGCAGGGTTCTTTCTTTTTTGTGCTTTGCTCTTCATCAGAGGGTGCAGGTACTCTCGGGGCTGAAGGAGAACTGGTGCGGCATCAGAGGACAAATATAGAGCTTTAGGGGAGGGGTCAGCTCTAGTGAAGGCCACAGTGCTGCTCCTACCCACGGGGTGCACGAGATCGATGATGGAGGTAGACAAAGCTCGTATCCTCTAGAGATGAAGGCGGAAACAAAGGGGATTTCTGAGTAGTGGAGCGTGAGCAATTGAACACGATGGCAAATCAAGAAGGAATTACTTGTGGGAAAACGGGGAAGCTTTGCTCTCTTCTCTTCTTCTCTGAGCATATTCAGAAGAGGTGTGTTGGTCGGCTCGTATGGTTGTTTTCCTCGATTTAGTCAGGTATGAAGAGGCAGCCAGGAAGGAAAAAAGGAGATCTGGGGCTTTACTCAGAAAGTTGCGATGGTATTCAGAGAACCATAACTCTACTTAATTGACTTCAAGAGATAAGGGGTTGCTCCCTTTTGATAAAGGGGGGGCTCTTAGAGACAGATAAGTTTCCTATGCAGTACCCTTGTTGATGCACATGCTTGTTGTAGCCTTCTTATGAATGCATAGATGCATGCGAGACTTGTGGGAGGAAGATCAATGGAAGCCGACAGTGGCATGACAGGGAAGGGAGAGGAAGGATGCTCCACAGTCATTTAATTGGAGGGGTGATTACAATTATCCGAAATGACGGATGGAAATCTTTAGCAAATTAAAAAAAAAAAACTGAAGTCATAGTGAGCAGAGATTAACGTCGATCCAAATTTGATGGACTTGCTACTTGGTGAATCTCACAGGGCTCGTTACAGATTCATGTACCTACAGATAAGTAATAACAAGGAAAGGGTGCAGTTTATCAAGAATCCTAAACAATGAAACTCCCATGCAATTGTAAGTTTTGTTCCTACATGCTTCTATACATTCAGATCATTGATAACCTTGCGCTTGATTTCTGCTCAGCTTCCCTCCTTTGCTAATCCCTTCATATGCTTGATGCTTGTCCTCGGAATTGCGCCAATATCAGTTGTTACTTTTGTGAAAAAAGGGGAGAATTACATAGTAGATTTGGGCTCCGCATGGTACCTAGTGTGCATATATCTCTACGTTAGCATCACTTGAGCTTGATAATCACTTGATGTATGTATTGGGGATGTTTGGCATATAGATGAGGTCCTAATAGTTTTTTATGAATACAATTGAATGTTTCTAGACTTTATCTATGCTTGTGTGACATGTGATTTCTATCGCCGATTTCAAGAAGGGTGTCGCTCAACCAAGTGTGGTTCGGGGGGGGTAATGTGGTACAAACTTGTTCTTTACCATATGGGGGAACTCTCTATGATGAATCATGTTGTGAATAGCTTCTGTTGGTGGATGCTGCATGTATACATGGGCTATGGTATTGTATCATTGCAGTCTTGCTAGGTATGCTTGTACATCTGTTATTTATGTTGGTCAAGGGCTACTTTACAGTCACTTTTGTAGGTCATGTTTTGTGGGCATGTTTGCATGATAGAGAATGCATGCAGGTTTCAGGTCTCAGGGGTTTGATTTACCCTTCAGTTTGGTTCCTAAAGTGGTTGAGATGGAGAAAGTGAGTGAGCACAAGAGGAAAAAGGGGGGATATGCACGAGAGTGTGTGTCCGAGCATGTGTGTTTGAAGTGCGTACATGGATGAATAGTGTATGCTGATGCATGTGTGAGATAGCTTATGTGATTGAGGTGAGAGAAGGAAGAAAGTGCGAAAAGGAAAGGAGGTGAGCGTGGAGGATGGGAGAATGGGTGTGTGTGTGTGATTGTGCAGGATAGTGCATGTGTGTGTGAGTTTGTGTGAGAGTGTGCGTATGGCATGTAAGTGAGTGTGTGTAAGAGAGAGGAAGTGAGTTTGGGAAGGAAAGGGAAGTTTAGCATAAAAGCATAGTAAAAGAAAGGAAGTTAGAAACCACAGTGAGAGAGTGAGAGAAAGTGCACGAGTACGTGCATGTGTAAGTGGAAGTGAAAGTGAGTAAGGGGACATCGAGCAAACAAATATAAGGGTGTATATGCAGAAAAAAAAAACAAAGAGTAGGATTGTGCATGAGAAGGAGAGGGATTGTGTGAAGTTGAGAAGGGAAATTCATGCGAGCGGGAAGCCTATGAGTTAGGGCATAGACAAAGGAAGTGTCAATCGAGAGATAATTGTGGCCTCGAGGTAATCCAAGTGACCAATTCCAAGGGGTTTTGAGCCAAATAAAGGCTTGTATAATCACCTTTTTGCTTGGGCATTAAGATTATCCATATCTTCTAAACTTGTTGAAGATGTTTGGAATGGAAAATTGCAGAGAAGCTTGAACTCCACTGGAAGTCAACCACAAGCTCAGTAAATATGATGGTGCAGAATATAAAGATATGAGGAAGTATCAATATCTTGTGGGTAGTTTGATTTATGCTACACTAACTAGACCTGATCTTAGTTATGCAGTGGGAGTTCTATCACAATTCATGCATTGTCCAAAGAATCCACATTGGATTGCAGGTCAAAGAGTTCTCATTGTATGTGTATGGCTTTTGTTTAGAGGGTCTGGCCTCTGAGGTCATGGGGATTGTATGTGAGAATATGTCAGGGTCTACACCTTTCAGGTCCTTGTAACTCCATGCAAAAACATCTCTATATCCTCTTAGCAAGGTTACCAACTCTTGCTCCTCCTCTTCACTTAGGTCATGTCCTATGTAGGTACATCGTTCTTCATAGAGCAACAACCGTCTATTGCAACAGACAGAGCCCACGATAGACGATAGACCCCGTCTATCGCGACAGATAGAGAACCACGATAGATACAGTCTATCGCAACAGGCACCGTCTATCGCAACAGAGCAAACCACGAAAGACAACGGACAGTGTCTATCGTGACAGAGACCCGTCTATCGTGACAGACAAGACCCCACGATAGACCCTATCTATCGTGACAGACACCATCTATCGCGACAGACAGACCCACATGACAGCCAATGTCTATCGCGATAGACATCGTCTATCGCGACAGACATCGTCTATCGCGATAGACAGGCATTTTTAGCAAAAAATAAGGGGGTAAATTTTTTGAAAATTTAGGCTAAATTTTGGGCATATTTGCATACTCAAAGGCTCATACACTTACAAAGGCCTTAGAAAAATGCACTAAACTCTTGAAAGGTCCTGATTGTCTGTTTTAACCCCCTGAACCCTGAAATTTCATAAGTTTTTCATATGAAATCCGTGTTTTGAGCTCTAGTGCGTTGATTTTCAGATAGGATATTTTGAAGTTGACCCTCTAAGGGGTAGATACACCAAGGGAGCTCTAGAGAAATTTTTTTGGCAAATACAAAAGGGGGAACAAGGGTCTTTAAAAAGTGTTTGTATCAAATTGTCTGTCAATTAAAGGTGAAAACTTGAGGTAAACTTGGAATTTTCACAGGGTCATTGAGAGCTTTTTGAGAAATCAAAGCAAGTGCCAGTGTGAGCAGGCTTGGGAACGCGTTTCCTGGGCAGACAAGCATAGCAAGGAGAAGCGAATTGAGATTGGGACATCTCTCAACCCTCTTAGTCCTTTCTTAGCATAGGCTAAGTGTGAATAGTTGTCCTGATTGACTAGGGGTACGATAAGAATACTCAAGTTCTAAGAGCCTCTAATTTCTCAATTCTAAGAGTAGGCCAAATTGCAGTCAAGGGACAACTTAAGGGAAAAGAACCTAAACTAAGTGGACGAAGAACATCAAGTATGACACCTTCAAGTACTCCTGACGACGCTAAATTAAAGACAAGAACACACATATAAAGGAAATAAAAAGGAACAAGTGATTGGTATCAAAGAATGAGCAACGTGGTTGTACAAGGATCATTGGGTTAATTGGAAGGGCATATGAACCTTAGATCAGGAAGACACCTAGGGAGAGACCGTCAAAGTATTAGATCATCTGAGGCTAGTGTCAACCATACAGCCAGATCTTGGGCTCAGTAGTTGAGTGGTTACCCCTATGCTCTAGACTCAGAAACTAGTGACTCTGAGATCTCTTATAACATGGAAAGACCTGTAGGTAGCTCAGGAGTGGCTTACCTAGAAACACTTGAAGGTTCCTATAAAAATCAATTGGAGTATATCAGGACCAACCGCTTAGGTGCACGCATCTATGAGGATGGTCTGAGAAGATCTGTTGTCTTAATTAAAAACCCGAATCATCCCATTGGACTAGAACACCCTATAGTCAAGTTCGAAAATGGTTCCTACATAGATAAAGAAGGAACACCAGCCTACCTGAAAGGACGGATGAATTCGGCAACATAATCTCTAAACCTGAAGTAGGGGACATAGAGCAAGGGAACTTAGGAAAAGAGCCAAAAATCCCTCGAGGCAAGTCGATTCTGACGAGAACAATCACTCCAGACTGGGTTCCCCAAGACAATAGGAGCATAGATTTGTTCATGAATTGAGAGAAAGATGAGGTTTTTTGGAGGTATAAACCTGAGAAGCCTAATCAAGTAGGAGCTCTTACCATCTATGAATTCAACGATCCTGATAGCCCAGGCAAAGTGATCTACTTAGATGATGCTTCGGAGAGGATCTTTGTGGTCTCAGAGCATGGAAGATACGCATACACTTAGAAGGGTCAATTTGTTTTTCTCCAACCTCAATCCACTGTGTCTTATGGTCACCAAGGGGTTGGAACATCTCAAGCTCACGGAACACAAAGAGAGAGGAGTATAGATGACTCGAGATGAGCTTCGCTAATCCACTTGGAAGAGAGAGAATGAGGACAGAGATGAATTCCCTCTCCCAAGGCCTAGAGAACATGCTGGGACCTTGAAGCCCACCCAATTGGTGAAGTCCATGAAGAATTGCTTCGATGGCATTGGAGACCCGTATGACCATGTAGCAGAGTTTAGGAAAGTTTTGAGAGTTGAGCAAGTTGAAGACTTGTTCACTCAATACAATGCTTTTGACCTAACTCTTAAGAACACCGCATTGACTAGGTTTCAACCGCTTCACCAAGGCCAATTCAGAAATATAGACCAACTTCTTGAAGAGTTCATCACTGAGTTTTCCAAGAGTGGTATTAGGCATACCACATCCTCTCTTATATACAGCTTCAAGCAAACACCCCAAGAGACAGTGAGGCTCGCAGGAAGAAGGTTTAGACAATACCTAGAGAGATGCCCTGCTCCAGAGTTACCCACTCCAACCAAACAAGTGGCCTTATTTCTAGACGGATTGTTAAGTACCAAACTGAGATCATATGTGTACTTGAAGGACCATAGATCCATAGAAGAATGTGTGCACATGTGCATCGACATTGAGGATAATCTAGGAGAGGAATTAGAGCTTTCAAAGATCTATAAAGATTCAGATAGTTCTAGTAGCCGCATTTCCTCACAATCCACATCAATTGAGGATCTAGCAGAAAAGGTAGCTAAGAAATTAGGTGTCTCTAGCAAGCAGATTCCCAGATTTGCCCCAGGAAAACGATGCTATACATGTGGAGGAGACCATATGGCTGATGTTTTCCCTATCATGGCTCAACCCAAAGTTAATCCTAACAGCCAATACTGCACCATAGAAAGGAGATACACCAATCACACTACACAAGACTACCCATATAACAAACAAGCTGTTAGAAAAAATCATCCTCTGCCATATCCACAACAAGGTAAATACCAGAATCAGTACCCACAACAGTAGTATGGTAGGCCCCAGCAACCCTATCAACCACCCTATCAAGGGCAGCAAAGACCTCAACCAGTCCTAGTGCAACAACCCCCTCCTCTCCCCAATGTGATTCCAGTGAAGTATGCAACTGCAGAAGAAAAATTAAATAGAGCTTTAGTCTAGTGACATCATCACTTTCAGAAAGTGACCCAAGTGATCATAGTTTTGACTCTACCCATATTGATAGTCCACAGGCTTACAACATGCAATCACCCGAGCATAATGAGTCATACTATTATGAAGAACCAAGTGAGTCTAGTGGGTAGCCAGAATATGCAAATATCATGTATGCAAACCCCAACTCTAGACCTTAGCCTAGGTAGATAAGACCTCCATTTCCTAGACGGCCACACTTCTGATGTCAGGGAGATCACCTCATTCATGATTGCCCTCTACCAGCTCCTACACAAACTCAATATGTGACAATTCAAGGCTTTTGTCCCAATTGTGGGAAGGAGCACTTGTTACGAGAGTGTCCCAAGAACCCCAACAATATGCCAAAAATTTCCCCTATCAATGTTATTGGGTTAGTGGTAGACTCCACGGGAAGTGTGACTTCCACAGCCCCAGTGCAAGTCATCAAGAGAGCTCAGGCACTTAAGCAAAACCAAGACTTAGGCCAGGAAAAGAATGCAGAGGTTAGCAAGACTGAGAGCCAGAATAAGAAGAGAATAAGAGCTTGGAGAGATAGCCATGAACATATGAAAAGGCAATGGGCAAGGAAGATGAGCGAACTCGAGGAAACTCTGTGAGAGACCAAGGCCAAAATAATAGAAATCACATCTCAAACACTCTCTCACACATCAACCCCACTACCATCCCCATCACCTTCCATTCCTCAACCTTCTAATCCACCACACGTGACCCACCCACCACCCCAAGTAGGATCAATTTTAGCAGATCCCACTCCCGAGGACATAGATATGATGCTTAGAGCATATCAGGCCAGGATCCAGGAAGGGCCAAATGTAACGGATCATGAAAGATGTTACCCTAGAGCTGACCTAGAGCTTGAACAAACCAAATTGTGTGCCAAGATGGTGGAATTGGCTCAAGCCATGTTTGAGGCTAGTCGCCTCTTCAATTGCTCTAGCTCCACTAGAACACCAGTGCATTTTGATGGTCTATTAGATAGATTGGAGACGATAATTGCAAAGTCTGGAAAAGGAGCCAACTCCCAAGCTAAGGAGAGGGCAAGTGATAGAATAAGCATTCCTCCCAAGGAAGCTTATGTACCTAACTCCACTGATGATGCGCACGATCAATTCCCACAAGATATTCCTTCCATTTATAAAGGGAGAGTACCCAGTCTCATGAGAGGTTAGACTTCGAGTAAAATTCCTTGTAGGAATTACCTCGTTTCACAGGCCCATGGGAAGCAAAATCTACTCGTATGAGAGCACCCACGATCATGATAAGAAATGAAGACTCAATCATACCTAGGAACACAGAGGTAGTGAAGAATACTAAAGTGCAGTGCAATCTCACTTTAGAAGAACTACTCAAGGTTAAGCTTGATTGTGGAAACATGTAGCCAAGCAAGTGCCAGACATATCAAAACCTCGTTCCCAGGTAGGATCTCATAGAACAGTGCTAGAAATACCCTTGGAATGGTGAGAACCACGTTAAGAAGCTCCACCTCCTTAATGTCAATCCGCGGAAGAGATAGGAGTGATATGAAGATCGTGAACGTGAGATGATATGAGAGTGAAGGTGAGAAGCACCAAGATGCACACACACATACACACACACAATGAAGAGACAAGCAAGACACAATGGAAGGTGAGAAATTAGCTCTATTACTCAAGAACACTAATACAAGCTCAAAAGAACTCTAAGCTCACACTAGCCAACCTCAAAAATGAGCTCTCTAGCTCTTTTTATAGTTTCTAGACTAGTTTTGACCGGTTTCACATCTAGTGACCGGCATAGTTAAAAAATAGGTCCTAGATGCTATTTGGAAGGGTAAACGGTATCTAAAAATAACGAAAATTGGTACGCGCATTCTACCTAAGCTCCTCAAGCTCGAGGACTCCTCGGCTTGCACAAAATGGAGCTATGGATTACAAAATGGGGTTTTCTATGTTACATATGTTACAATTAGTGATAAAAATCACTGTTGAATGTTTTGAAAAGTGATAAAAAACATATTTGTTTGAGAAATTGATCCGACTGGCTCCCTGCTCCGTCGTTACATGCTTCCGTGGCGTCTATGCCTCTGGCTGCTTCCAACACCCCCCTCCCTCTCGCTTCTGTCGTCCTCGACAGAACCTTGTTGTGCGGTCTGTCAGATGTAGTTTTGTAGGAGGTCGTGAGCGAGGGTGTGCTCAGATACTCGAATGCCTCGGGCTAGGTCTGCCTCGAGCTTCTCCCAATTAACTGGTTGTGGTTCATCTGATGGTGGGAGTCTGTAATGCGTGGAATACACCAACTGTTCAGAGGCAAATAATTGCAATAAGTGGGTCGGCCTGCTGATGAATACTTCAGAGTGGTATTCCCAGAAACCGGTGGTGAACATTTCTTTGAATGTTTGCTTGTAGCACGCCGGTAAGTACTTGACTCTGCAATGCCAGGCATAACACACCCGGAGCGATGGCGTCGTACTCATGTCATATGCGAGATCCAAGTTGCCATGCTCAAAGCTCGGGGTATTAACATGTGGTGCTTTGACTCGCCGGAAGACTTTAAATATCATTTGCATCATGTCAAATATCTTGACAGTCATATGCGCTGCTATATCATCCATATATCTCAAGCGAGGGAGCCAGTGACGAATCGTTGCCATCATGTAGCCAATTGTCGGTGATCCTGTAGGTGGCCTGAAATATGGGTAGTTCAGCCAGTCCTGGCACTGCTTATTGTTTTGTACTTTGATAGCGAAGGCAGTCCAGGAGCGGCGACGTGGCACGGGTCCCCAACATGGGTTGTATTTTAAATGTAAAGGTGCCTTAACCCATGTGCTCATCATTTCAGGGTACTCCTGTAACAGACGTGTACGCCAATCTGGTTGATAAATAGTGCCTTGTTGTGCATCCAGTGGCAAGTCTTCAGGCTTGAATTGAGTTGCATGTGATGGCTTCTTGCCAGTTCGCTTCTCTATGGCCAGCTGGTATTCGGCCATTAGCATGAAGTAAGGTTTGTATTGAAGCTCATGCCCGGATATGTACCTGCGTGGGGCCAATTGAGCAAAGTAGGGAGATTGCAAAATTCTCTCTTCGATCATGGCCATAGCATGTAGCTGGGCCTCGACTCTGGCTGAGTGCGTTGTTCCAATTTCCTCAATAGTCTTCATCCACGCGGGGGTCGGAAGTTCATACGTCATCTGGCCTTCAGCCGTGACACGTCCGCCTGGGATGGGTTGTGGCTCGTACGCTTCTTCAAATGTTTCCTCCACCGGGATGGTGACCGTTTCTTCCTCAGCCGGAAGCTCAGGTGGTGAATCTGGCCTTGGTGGCGCTTCATATACGTCAATTCTTGACTGGAGAGTGATTACCTGGGCCCGTAATGCGTTGAGTTCGTCGAAAATTTCAGGGTCCACAGGTGCTGGTAATTCTGCTGCTACTTGTACCTGTTGTGTTGCCGGTTCTCTGAGCTGTAGTAGCTTGTGATCTTCCTTTAACTTCTGATGTTCTTCGTTCATCCGATCATAGTCCTCGAGCAGTCTAACATGGTCTTCTAGCAACATCTTCATTGCTTTGGATGGGATTGCCTTGAATCTGCTAGGACTTAAGGGTTGTTCTGGATGGTCCAATGCCGCCTCTAAATTCTCTCTATTCTGCTCTTGGAGTCTCTGGTTCTCCTCTTTTGCTGCGGCTAGGTGTCTTCTTAGTAAGCCCATGTTTCGTGTTAGCGTTGCATTTCGGATTGTCTGGGCTCTTAATAGGTTATCCAGGTCAGTAGTGGCTTCCTTGGTCTTGTCTTCGCTTTCTAGTTCCAATTTGTGATAAGCCTCGCGTAATTCCTGGTAGCGGGTGTTCAGAGAGGCATTCTCAATGGACAATAAATTAAGCTGCGACTGTAAGTCATTGGTTGTCCTCTGCAGCTGCTGATAATTATCGCCGAGAGATGTGAACTCATCTCTTACTTGCGTCATACACATGAACATCTGTCGAAATGCATTATCTACAGTGGGTGATAGTATTAACGGGGTGCTAAATGAAGATGCAGTTGGTGTAGATGCAACGGGAACGGGGAATGGGGATGGGAAGGTGGATGATGTAGTGATTGTTGAAAATTGTGATGTGCCTAAAAATGTTTGAGCCGTGAGTGAAGTGAGTGATGGTGCAGTGGGTGGTGAGATGTCCATGTCAGTGGACGTATCTAGTGCTGTGACCGTGAATATGGGTGTGATCGTGGGTGCTCGTGCTGGTGTAAATACGGGATTTACAAATGTTGAGGGGTAATTTACAGGGGGGCTGGCTGGAGCAGCTTGGTGGAAAGGGGAAAGAGGGGTTACAGTGGGTCGGGGAGGTGAGACGGGGGAGAAGGTTAATGGCGGGGGGAATGGGAAAAGGGGTCTTGGAGTTGTGGGGAAAGGTGGAAAAGATTGATGAAGGAATGGGTTGGATAGAAAGGTGGGTGTGGGAAGGGGTAGATTAGGGCTAATGGGCGCGGGAATTGTGGGGTGAGTGGTCGTAAAGACGGTTTCTGCAACACCACCGGCGAATGAAGATGTGGGTCTGGGGGAAGGAGGGTGAAGAGGGGAGGCTGGATGGACGGGTGGTGAGAGAGGAGCGGTTGGGGTGGTCGGTACTTCAGTGACTACTGAGGTAGGTACAGTTGTAGCGCGGGGTGGGGAATCTACAATGATGGTTTCTTCGGCCAATGAACGTTCGGGGACGAGGCGTGCCTCCCTGGCTTGTTCTGAAGATTGTGCTCCGGTTGGTACACGAATGTATTCGCCGGGCTTTGAAAGTAGTCGTACTCTGCGGGGGTCAAACTGTGGTAGTGGCTTTCTTTGCAAGTACCTGAGTGCCTCGTTGGAGCCTACTGATTGGACTAATTCTTTGAATCCTTTGATATATGCGTCTTCGAATCCGCCTGTGACAAGTTCTTGCTCTATTATTTTTTGACTCTCTTCCTCTGTCAGTTTTTGCGTGCCCAAACTTTTTCCATAGTTCTATACAGCTTCTTGATAGCTAGTGTGTAAGCTGCTGCCTCGTAAGTTTCGTCTTCATGTGTACTTGTGTCGCCATGTGTGTCTGTTTGTTGGCCTTGGCCATCTGTCTGTTCATGCTCTTGGGATTCCTGTGTTCCCTAGCTAGCTTCGTCGTCTCCTTCGTCGTCATCGGTTGCTGTTCTTTCGTCATCAGAGCTGGACACGATCTGTCCTTGTGGCTGATCCCTGGGTGTGGTAGGGTAGCTAGGCCTTTCAAATTCTTGAGAAAACAAGTGTCCTTCTGAATACTGGAACTGATTGGAGAATGCATCGGGCATCTCAAAATCAAAGGTTTGGTCCAGTGGCTCTGCTTGTCCTGGTTCTAAATGTGGTATTGGAAAAGAGAAAGCTTCCGCACCAATAGTGGTGGGAAGTTCAGCTGCTGTGGTGATAGGTTCTGCGGTTGTGGCTGCTGGGGGTGCAACGGAACTGGTGGTGCCCTCCGTTACCACTGGTCTAGATAACCTTATGTGAATAGGTTGAACTGTGGGAGTGGCTGCTGTTGGTGACTGCTCTGGAGATGGTTGTGGCGAGGGTGATTCTGAGACTTGTAGGCACGGATAGTACCTCTCATCCGCTTTCCGGCTCTTCCTTTGCTAGACTTTTTAGCCTTCCTAGTGTTGCCTTTAAATGCTTTCAGTTCCTCACTGGTCATGGCACTCTCTATGGGTAAGTCATATGCCAAGCACATATATATGATCCTGGTGAGGGCGCAGCATCCATTGATTACCTTCTTTCGCTCCCATCGATGTTGTGCCAAATAGAGCTGATCAATGATCCAACTAGCTAGATCAACTGTTTGCGGTCCAGTACATGCTAAGTACAATCCAAACCAGATTCTCTTGTGGGGCATTGTAAAACGATCCTGAGCTGGGAAAGCAAAATGCTGCATACATATCCGTAATGGATTAAAAAGCTCAGGTGTTATAGCAGAAATATCCTCCCACTTAGTTACGTCACCACGCTTCATCTGCTCTGGGACTAGCCGTTCTTTCTCCGTTGGAATGTGTGTTCCATGAATCTTGATGGCAGCTCTGATTAAATCCTTCGAAAGATAAAACCTTTTGTAAGGTGGATCATCCACTAAAGAGGGCAAAATAAAGGTTCCTGGGATGTCCTTATTCTCTGAGGCCAGCAAAGTGGTGATTAAGTAATAACACCTATAAAAGTCAGGTTTGGGCAGAGGATCACTGAAATACTCCGTGAAGCCGGCTCTAGCCCAAACATGAGTTAAGTCCTGGGTGTTCTGTAGGCCTTCGAATTCTCTTGAGAAGAATTGATACTTGCCCCATGTGCGGTCATCAAATGTCATATTTGCTTCAAAAATGAAATCAGCGTCTGCTAAGGGTCCTGCTAGGCCTTGAAACCAGTGAGGGTTACGGTGTATCTTCTCTGTGTATCCCATAGGTGGGTTATCGATTGGCATGGGTCCCGGAAATCCTTGGAACTCTGGCGGTGGAGCGGTCGGGTGGGATTCTGCGCGTAAAACATTGAGGGGCACCGCAGCCACGTTGGGGCCTGCTTCCGATGGTCCTGCTTCGGTTTGCATGATGACTGATGAGCTAATGGAAAAGATCTGCTACAAAAGATTAACACATTAGTATGGAAATTAATTATGATCCCATTAAGGTGAGACCGCAATCCCTTTCCATAACCGATGTGTAACCCATGTAGCCAAGTGTCGTGAAGTGATTGATGCAATGATTATTTGCAAAACTAATGCAGGTCTCTAGACACCTACATGCTTCAGATTATGCATACAATTCTTGATGAGCTTTTATTATGCATGATGTGGGGTTATGGTGTGTGAATTTATACAAGGTTTGGTTGAGGGTGAATTATTACAAGGGTGGAGTTTAAACGGGGTGGGAGAATTGTTAGATAATGGGGTACAAGAAGACGTCTGGATACATTTCGGTATCGATTTCCTAAGAGTCTTGGAGTGGGTGGTATGTTTCTGCTGAGGGACGAAAAGTGGTATCGGGTTCGGTGGTATTGAAGGATGAAAAGATTTCTGAGGGGCATATGTTACATGGCTAGAGGGTTGGGCTATAATACATTGTTTGGGTACCCAAATCTGCATGGGTGTGGGTCTATGGATAAGATATTTCTTGGCTATCCAAATCTGTTGAGTACTGGTACGTGTAGAAGAAGATCGAGGGGACTTTGGATGCGAACTCTGCTTCTGTTGAAACTTTGTCCTGTTCCCGTCTGCATTGCTGCCAATAGCTTGTGGTTGCTGTCCTTTTGGCACCCATATTTGTTTTGTGCCACTTGTTCTGTGATGTTGATACTGCTGCTTTCTTTGCATTGTCTGGTGGTGTCGTCGGTCTGGGTTCCTCTGTTGTGGTTGACTCTGTCGGGGTTGGGTTTGAGAGGTCCATTGGACGCTCTGCTTTGGAAAAGAAGGGAGATCCAACACTTGCGTGACCTGCCCATTAGGAAGTGATTCGTTCTTTATCTTTAATCTAGGCCAGTCCGCAGCAAGTTTGGAAGGATGAGCACCGCAGGGTGTTGTGCTCATTTGGCCGCTGATGCAACCCACCTGACCGCTGATTGTGTTCATCTGCCCTAGCGGTTGGGTAGCTGCCCCTTCTAGTTTGCAGGAAGCCCCAGGGAAGATCTCCTGTCGTCCTTCTGATTGACAACTGTCCATAGCCAAGCCCGAGTGGGTTGGAGTAGACGTAACGTGACTGGTCTGACCCAAGATCTTCCGGTCTTCCGTCGCATGCGTTTCATAGGGTCTAGGGTTACAAACCTCAATCGGAATGCAATTAGGGAAGTCAAGCGGTATCACTCGCTTCTGTTCTAAGGTTCCAATCTGCAAGGAGCCTTGTCTAAGATTTAGGTCCACTGAGTGATCGTATAGCCAATCTTGGCCAAGGATTAGGGGTTCTATCAGGTCGTCATCATGGCACATGAGTAGCTTCGCTGTCATGGTCACATCCTTAATGAGGATAGGAAGGTCCACCTCACCCATGCAAGGGGTTTCCATGCCTCCTAGGCCTATGAGGTATGCCTCAATTGGCCGCATTTCTATTCCTGAATCCTTATAGTGGGACCATCTAATCGCACTAGTCGCAGCACCTGAGTCAATTAAAGCCCTGAGCTCTTGGCAAGGGTTGCCGTGCTCTAGCCTAACTGTAATGAATGGTCTCCTGTCCACTATACTAGGATGAGTGGTCGACTTTACTTAACACATGGCCATGGGGTATCTGGGTGTAGTTTCCAGATGGTTATAATGTTCTCTCCCTAGTCCTTGTCTTCTTAACTTCATGCGTTTAATGCGTTCTATTGCTTCTGCCTGAGCTTCCGCTCGTATTCTATTTTCTTCCTCCTTGCGCTTCTTTGCCAACGTGAATCGTCTAAGCATATCCTCAGTAAGAGGTTCCTGATATAGCTTGACTCTACAACCACTAATGTAATTAGGCATTATATCTCCTTCTAACGTGGCTAATTGTACTGCTCCGCTTGTTGAGAGTCTGTTAATGATCATAGGTCCATAACCTCGCTTTTCTAACTTACGTGCGTGTTGCTTTAGCGTATATACTAGAACTAAATCTCCTTCTTTTAAGCCTTTATCTTTCACATGTGCATCAAAATACGCTTTCTGTCGCTTCTTCGCTGCATATATTCCTGCTGCTGCCTTTAACCTGGTTTCTCCTAATCATTCCAAGTCCATTATTCTTGCTGATAATTCATGGCCGGTCCACTGATGTTCTTGTGCAACCTTAAGGGTCGGTATCAAGAAGTCCAAAGGAAGCACTGCATTCTGACCAAAAACCATCTGAAAGGGAGTTGCATTGAGTACGGTCTTGTAGGCCACTCGATATGCCCAAACAGTTTGGTGTAGCTGTTTGTCCCAATCTGAACGTTTGTTGTTCACGAGTTTCATCAGTACGTTACAAAGGATCTTATTAGTGCTTTCAGCCTGACCATTGGCCTGAGGATGATATGGTGCGGATTTCTTGTGAATCACCATAAAATCCTGTAACAAATATTCAATGACTTGGTTTAGAAAGTGAGTGCCTCGATCGCTCACTAACTCTATAGGCAATCCATATCTTGTAAAGACATTCTCAAATAAGAATTTTGCAGTTGTGTGTGCATCATTCTTTTTCGTGGCTTTTGCCTCTACCCATTTCGTAAGATAATCTGTGGCAACAATAATGTATTCAGCATGTGTACCTTTTGCAGGGGGGTTAATGGGTCCTACAAAGTCTATACCCAACTTAGAAAATGCACCTCCGCCCATCATGGGTTTCAATGGCATTTCGTCTCTGCGAGTAGGAAACTGAGTTCTTTGGCACACGTCACATCTCTTGACATAGGTATGAGCATCCATGTGAAGAGTGGGCCACCATAATCCTGCAAAGAGGATGGCTTTGATTATTCTATCGGGTCCAAAATGACCTCCTGCAACACCTTGGTGTGCAGTCTCTAATATGCTCAGATAATCGCTCTCATGAACACATTGTCTTAGATATCCATCTCGTCCTCTTTTGTATAGGTTATCGCCAATAAGTGAATAGTCTTGAGCTTCCTGCTCTAGACTGCGTTGTCGAGCTAAGGTCATACCTTGAGGGAATGTCTTCGTCCTCAAGTATGTCACTAATTGTTCACTCCAGTCTGGTGTGAGAGACACATGATATAGTGTAGCATGCTCTACTGGTGGTCTTTCACAACAAACGTGGCATTCTTTACACAACCTGTAGACATCTGCTTCCATCGTAGGCCAATATAGTCCTAATCTATGCAGAGTCTGTAATGTTCGATGTTTTGAATGATGTTGCTTTAATGCACCTATGTGTGCTAATTGCAACCAATTCGCATGTTCTGATTCATCTACACAACAAGCAAGAATCTTTTGATTATCCTGTTTATATATGCTTCCTGCCATTATTTGATATCTCTGAGATTTGGTAATCTCTCCTTCTTTGATCTTTATCCTAGGATTCTTGGGTCCGTATGTCAGAATAGGGACTATAGACTTAGCCCATTCTGGTGCTATCTCAAGGTTAAACAAGTATGCATCTCGTCATCCGCTACTCCTTGAGGAGCTTCTCCTGAGGTTAATCTTGAAAGGTGGTCAGCTCTAAGATGTGTCTTTCCTTTCCTGACTACGACTTCAAAATCATACTCCATGAGTAATAGAAACCATCGTATTAATCGTCCGGTGTTACACGGTTTGTTGACTAAGTACAATAGGGCTTGATGATCTGTAAAGAACTTGAACTTGTTGGCCAACAAGTAGTGTCTGAATTTCTTTACCGCGTAGATCATCCCTAATCCTTCTCATTCCGTCGTGGTGTAATTTCTTTCTGCTGCGTTCAATTGTCTGCTCGCATAAGCTATGGGGAGATCTATGTTACCTTCATTCGTGGGTTGTGCTAACACGCAACCTATGGCATAATTGGATGCATCCACATGTACATGGAATGGCTTACTCCAATCTGGGGTTGTCAATATAGGCGTTGAGCACAAACGTCGTTTAAGTTCATTGAATGAATCTTCACATTCATCTGTCCATTCAAAGTTGGTTAAAAGAGAGTACAAAGGCTTGGCTATGATTGCATACATGTGTATGAATCTCCTATAATAACCGCAATGGCCCATAAATGCTTGTACCTCTTTCACATTAGTTGGTCTAGGTAATTCTGCAATTACCTTCACTTTTTCCTCATCTGTAGAGATTCCATTTTTTGACACAATGTGTCCTAGAATTTTGCCTTGTCTGACCATGAAAACGCATTTTTCTGGGTTCAAACAAACCTGATATTCTCGACATTTGTCAAATATTTGTCTTAACTCTGGGATATGTGTCTGTCTTACATCTGAATGTGCACATAAGTCATCGACATATACTTCCAAGCTCTTGTGTAAGAATTCCTTAAAAACATGACACATGAGTCGCTGGAAAGTGGCGGGTGCATTTGTTGAGCCAAATGGCATCACACGAAATGCAAATATGCCCCATTCAGTGGCAAATGCCGTCTTGTGTTGGTCCTCTGGAGCAATGGCTACTTGGTTATAGCCTGAGAATCCATCAAGAAAGCTGTAAACTTCCTTGCCCGCAACTCTTCCCAATAGATGTTCCGTGATAGGAAGAGGATAACTATCTCTAATCGTTGCGGCATTAACTTTTTTAAGGTTAATACACACACGCAATTTTCCATTCTTCTTGGGCACAACCACAATGGGGGATACCCATTCGGTATGCTCAATTTCGTAAATGAATCCTGCTTCTATCAAGCGATCTATCTCCTCTTTAATCTTCGTAGCGTAGTTATCATTATACGTGTACGGTTTCTGTTTTGTCGGTTTTGCATCTGGAGTCATAGGGATTCTATGAGAACATATATCTGGATCTACTCCTTTCAAATCTTTGTAACTCCACGCAAAAACATCTCTATATTCGCGCAATAAGGCAACTAATTCTTCTTCTTCTTCCTTCGTCAAATCATGCCCTATGTATGTACATTTTTCTTCTTCTCCTTCGATAGCAACTATTATTTTCTTGGTTTTCTCTCGGTTATCATATACTTGTCCATCACTCGCCTTTCTATTGGGCATTCGTACCATGATTCTTCTATCTTCGATTTCATACTTCTTGAAGTTCTCGGGTACCTCAAACAAAGATTCTTCTTTTTCTGACATGTTTTCTTCCTTCTTTCTTTTCTTGCCTTCACTTTTGTTAGTCACTTCCGTGGCTAATCTCACCTCATTCATAATTTCCTCGTGTCTCTGAGTGTGAGTCTTTACTTCGAAAAAATATTCCTCTTCTGATGCAAAGGGTGGGTCCATGATAATTGATTCTAAATCGAAATCGCTTGCATCCTCAAATGCATCAGTGTTAGGTTCACACTCTTCTAAAATTGCATCACACATGATTGGCTCTATTGTGAAAACTGAAATGTCATAGCCATCCTCGTCACAGTGGGGTGTCCATTGTTCTTCATTGATGGCTACATCCATGGTTGCTAGTATTTCTGCCCAACCATGGGGTTCAAACTCTTCGTCAGGGAATACTACAGGTGCGTAGGCTGGATCCTGAAGGGTTCGTGGATGTTGTTCTGCACCTAAGGTCCTGGCTTCTAACCTTTCTTCCTCTTGTTTGGCTACTTTACACATCCATAAATGAGTATCCTGATGCGACCAAGAAGGATCTGATTCTAATGAGTGCACGGATTCTATCTCTACTGGTGTCTTATGGATGGTATTCCATTGTATTGGGGGTACATCTCGATGTGAATAGTCTTTAAGATTGACTTTGGTAGTCACTCCTAAATGTTGCAAGTACAAAGAATTAGTTCCCCAATCTTGTACAATTTGCAACTGACGCATGAATGGTCGTCCCAATATCATCTCATAAGCATGGTTTTTTGCAAAGTCACAAATGGCAAAGGTATGCTCAAATTCTACACCACAAGTGGTGAGAGATATGCCTTCTAGTAAGCCTAATGGTTTTTCTATGTGTCCGTCGGCCATTTGTAGCTTCATCCTGGTGGGTCTTAATGCTGGCTTACCCCAACGTTTCCATAAAGCGGTGGTAGCTATGGCTACTCCGGCTCCTGAATCTAAGATGGCTTTCGTGGTGTAGCCCTGATGGGTTATCGGAAGATACGTGTTACCTTCCTCTCCTTCGCTTACATCTCCGATCTTTTCTACGGGTATTTCTGGTACCTTGTTTTGTGATCCTATTTGTGAGGGAGTAGTAGCGAGCTCGAAGAATTGATTTGCTACATGTTTCCACAATTCTGGTTTTACCTTCAATAACTCCTCCAGAGTAAGGTTACATTGTACTTTGGTATTCTTGATCACTTCCGTGTTTCTAGGGATTACTGATTCTTCATTCCTCACTATTATCGTGGGTGCTCTCATACTAATAGACTTTGCTTCCCAAGGTCCTGTGAACTGAGGTAATTCTTGTAAAGAATTAGATTCAAATCTTGTGTGTTCACTCAGTTGTTCTTCCTCTACATCATCGTAAATGGAGGGAATGTCTTGGGGAAATTGTTCTTGTAAGTCGTCTATTTCTTGAATAGGAGGATGGGTTTCTTGTTCCTTTCTCCATTTCTCTTCTTGGATCTCTCTCAAAAATTCATGTGAATATTTATGTATGGAAGACAAATTGTCTTGACTTTCTGAGTTGGGTACTTGAGACAGGGATGGCGCATTCCTTTCCTGTGTCTCTGGGACAATAGGGTTCCTAGGCTGATCCTTTTTCTCTTTGCTCTCTATCAAATATTCTAGCCTCTCCATTAGTCCTTGAAAGTGTAATTCCGGTTTTGCCATGTTATTCCAATTAAGATATCTAGAGGCTTCGAACAAAGCTTGTGCTAGTTCTACCATCTTCATGCAAAGTTTAGTTCTCTCAATTTCTAGATCAGCTCGAGGGTAGTTTTTGCTCATTTTAGCTACCTGAGGTCCCTCTTTTAATCTATGCACGAAACATCATGTCTAGATTTTCTGGTATGGGTTCCGCTAAAACTGATCCTGATTTCTGAGCTGGATTCTCTTGATTCAAGTCCTGTGAAGTCAATTCTTGGATTTTGGCTCTAGATTCCTTTAAACTTCCTTCCAACTCACTTATCTTTTTACTCCATTTTCTCTTTATCCTTTCTCTAGAATCTTTCCAAGATTTTGTCTTTTTACTGCTAGATTCTGCAACTTCACTACTTCCGGCTACTTTCTCTTGATTAAGCTGTTGGTTCTGTAAGAGCGCCTGGGCTCTTGTTATAGCTTGGATAGGCACGTATGTAGGGTTGGATCCATCTGCGTTATTTACAATACCTATCACGTTGATTGGTGTCACATTCAAAGCGTTAACTGGATTCTTGGGGCAATCTTTGATTATGTGCTCTTTGCCACAATCAGCACAAAAGCCTTGTATGTTATAGTACTGTGATTGTCCTGCTATCGGGGGATGTGGACAATCCTTTATGAAGTGATCTCCTTGGCACCTAAAGCATGGTCCTCTAGGGCCCTGTGGTCTTTGTTGTCTCAATTGGGGCCGTGGATTTGGGTTTGTGTACATCACATTAGCATAGTCTGGCTCCCAACTAGGTTCCACTGGTGGACTATCATAATGATATGTCTCCACATGTTCTGGTGACTCTGTATAATATGCGGGTGGACTATCTACATGAGTGGAGTCAAAACTGTTTGAGTGTGGGTCACTCTCTGTGATCAAAGGTGAAGAAGGCACTAACGCCCTACTTAGATTCTCTTCTGCAGCAGCGTATTTGACTGAGATGACATTTGCTGGTGGGGGTGGCTGCTGAGCTAAGACAGGTTGAGGTCTCTGTTGAGCCTGGTATGGGTAGTTCTGAGGAGGCCTATAGTAATAAGGCTGAGTATTGTATTGGCCTTGATACCTACCTGGCTGCGGGTATGCTTGCGGGTAGTTCTGTTGGGTTGTGTATGATTCGTGTATCTTCTCTCAATTGTATAGTATTGGCCACTAGGGTTGGCTTGTGGTTGTGGTGCATTGGGACACACATTTGCCATATGGTCACCACCACAAGTGTAACAACGCTTGTTTGTTAGCACCCTAGGTTTACTAGAAACTCCTAGTTTCTGGGCCACTTTTTCTGCTAGGTCTTCTATTGAGCTAGACAATTTTGTGGATGCTAGAGATGAACAGTCTGAGTCCTTATAGACCTTTGAGAGTTCCAACTGGTCTCCTAAGTTGTCCTCAATGTCTATACAAATTCTTACACATTGCTCTAGCGTTCTGGGTTCTTTTAGGTACACGTAGGAGCGTAGTTTAGAGCTCAACAAGCCATCTAGAAACAATGACACTTGCTTAGCTTGCGAGGGTAGCTCTTGCATTGGACATCGTTCAACATATTGTCTAAACCTACGTCCTTCCAGTCTAACTGTTTCTTGAGGGGTCTGTTTAAAGCTATGAATCAACGAAGACGTGTCATGTCTAATCCCACTTTTAGAGAATTCGGTGATGAATGACTCTAAAAAGTGATGGATGTCTCTAAATTGCCTTTGTTGCAATGGTTGGAACCAAGTTAAAGCGGTATTCTTTAACGTTAGTCCAAACGCATTGTATTGCGTGAACATGTCTTCGACTTGTTCTGCTCTTAGTACTTGCTTGAATTCTGCGACGTGGTCATAGGGATCTCATGTCGCATCAAAATAATTCTTCATTGATTTTACTAATTGAGTGGGTCTCAATGTTCTTGCGTGTTCGCGTGGTCTAGGTAGAGGAAAATCATCTCTACCACCTAGTACTCCATGATCTCTTTGTCTATCCGCTCTATTAGTGTCCGTGGTTGTTCTATCTCTCCCTATGGGATGAGTGAAGCTTACTTCGGGTCTCTCTTTATTTCCCTCTCTTTGATTTCCATGGGCTGAGGATGTTCCTGCCCCTTGTTGACTTGTATTCATTTTCGTCCTAGATGGAGGGAATACCAATTCACCTCTCCATGTGTATGTGTTTTTAGCGCGGTCAGGCACCACAAAGACTCTTTCTGAAGTCTCATCCAGGTATACAACCTTTCCAGGTGTATCCGGGTCCTTGAACTCGTATATAGTGATGATACCTACCTCACTAAGTATTTCGGTCTTGTATCTCCAAAAGGCTTCATCAGTTTCTTTATTTACAAACAGCTCTATGCTTCTGTTGTCCTAAGGGATCCAATCTGGGATTAGTACTCGTGTCAGTACAGATTTCCCTCTAGGTGTTCTAGGCGCTTCTAATGGTTCTTTTCCTTGAGATTTTGCTTCCGTCTCTGGTTGAATCATGCCAAACTCGTTGGTATTGTTTGGCTGCGTACTTAAGATGTACGTTGTTCCTTCCTTGTCTATGTAAGCGTCTCTCTCGAATTTCACCACTGGATGTTCCAATCCAATGGGTTGATCAGGGTTGTGCATTTGCACCACTTGCCTTCGCAAACCATCCTCATAGATGCGAGCACCTAATCGGTTGGTTCGGAGAAACTCTAGTTGCGTTCTATAGGGTCCTTCTGGTTTTTCTAAATAGGCTACATTCGACCCTCCTTCTGGTCTATCTGTGCTAAATGCCATTTCTGATTCGCTAGTATCTAAGCTCTCGTAGGGATAACTAGTGTTCAATTGTTGAGCCCACGATCGTGCAGTAGTTCTTACACTTGCCTCTGATGATCTAAGGCTTCGTCGGTCTGACTTACCTATATGTTTGCCCGATCTAAGGTTCATTAATTTTCTTCCTTGCACACTCAGTACTCACTCAGATCGTCACAGATTCTTTGTTATTACTTTCTTGATTCTTTTTAAATTTCTTTAGATTCTTGTCTTAATGTATGCGTCAGGAATTCGACTTTCCGTTATAATTTTGAGTTCTCGTTCCGTCAGACTTATGTTCTTTCCTTAAGGTTTTCGTGTCACACACCTTTACTTTAGTCTTGAACTTGAAAGAATTAAATATCTTGAACTTGAGGCGTTCCTATCGTCGTTAATCCACAACACTACCGTTTATCCTAAGCTAAGAATTGACTGAGGGGGTTGAGTAATCTTCCAACCTCGAGTCAGCTTTTCTGGTTGCTCTGATGCCCAAGAAGCCGCGCTTCCCAAGCTTTAAGCCCTTCACTGCCTTGCCTTGGTTGCCTTTGATTGCCCTTGCTAGACCTGGAAAAATCCAATATTAGACCAATTCACAGTTGGATGATCAAGCACTTGAGTATATACACTTTTTAAGTCCCTTCCCTTTTGCCCAACTTTTCAATGTTTGCCCCCTGGCTTTCTAGTCCCAAACTAGGTCAACCTCAAAATAGCTTATCTAAAAATAGATGTATCCTTTAAGAAAAAAACAGTTGAGATCACGTAGTACTCATCAAGAGCTTTCTAATGAGCTATTAAGCTCAAAAAATGGACTTCGGATGAAAAAGTTATGACCGTTCAGGCCCTGGGGGGTAAAAACTGACAAACAGGTTTTTCTCCAAATATGAGCTAAGGGGTCTCCTATGAGTATAATCACCCAAAAATTTCCCAAAAATAGCCCCAAAATTGGCCAAAAAATGAAACCCTAAAATTTGCGATGGGGGTGCACAATCGCGATGGTCTAAGATGATCGCGATGGTCTGGGACCGTCGCGATGGCGTGAGGGTGCACCATCGCGATGGCGTGAACCTGGACAATCGCGATGGCGTGAACTTGGACAATCGCGATGGCGTGAACTTGGACAATCGCGATGGCGTGAAATGGGACCGTCGCGATGGCGTGACCTTGGACAATCGTGATGGTGTGAAAGTGCACCGTCGCGATGGTGTCAGTCAACGGTCAACGTGGACAATCGCGATGGTCCAAAGTGAACCGTCGCGATGGTCTGAACGCGATGGGGTGAGCCAATCGCGATGGTCTGAATTTTTGAAGTGTCACGATGGTCTGTAGTGCACCGTCGCGATGGTCTAAGGGTGTCGTCGGGATGGTCTGAAGTGCACCGTCGCGATGGTCTGGATTGCCACGTGGCACCGTCGGCGCGATGGCGTGAGCCAATCGCGATGGCGTGACACAATCGCGATGGTCAGAGACCGTCGCGATGGTCCGGCCAAGCTGTCGCGATGGCGTGAGCCAATCGCGATGGTGTGACACAATCGCGATGGTCAGAGACCGTCGCGATGGTCCACCAAACAGTGATTTTTCCAAATGCAAGTGTGGATTCCTAGAGGCGCTGGTGTCGCCTACACGCTGGTATGGTCGCCTTCTCCAAATTCTGAACTTTGCAGACCATCGCGATGGTCTGACACAGTCGGCAATTTCTGACAGAAACTGAAAATTTTACCTTTTTGCAGCCTTCCTGATGCACTGGAGCTCTGTACCTGCAAGAAAACTCAAGAAAACAAAAGTACACACAAGCACAAAAGTTCTCTCTCACTCTCTTGCATGCACAAATGAGGGGAAATGATAAGAATGGGTGGATATGGTGAATTTTCTGATTTTTTTGGAGATGAAGATGATGATGCGGTGATGAAGATGGAGTGTGGGGGAGGTGAAAAACACTAAAAACTAAGTAAAAACAATAACAAACACTGAAATTTTTACCTTCCAACGCCACTTCTTGCTATACTCTTACCATCACACATTCGTCCTAGACTCGATCCCCGGCAACGGCGCCAAATTTGGTGTTGCTCTAGCACAATGGTGAGAACCACGTTAAGAAGCTCCACCTCCTTAATGTCAATCCGCGGAAGAGATAGGAGTGATATGAAGATCGTGAACGTGAGATGATGTGAGAGTGAAGGTGAGAAGCACCAAGATGCACACACACATACACACACAATGAAGAGACAAGCAAGACACAATGGAAGGTGAGAAATTAGCTCTATTACTCAAGAACACTAATACAAGCTCAAAAGAACTCTAAGCTCACACTAGCCAACCTCAAAAATGAGCTCTCTAGCTCTTTTTATAGTTTCTAGCCTAGTTTTGACCGGTTTCACATCTAGTGACCGGCATAGTTAAAAAATAGGTCCTAGATGCTATTTGGAAGGGTAAACGGTATCTAAAAATAACGAAAATTGGTACGCGCATTCTACCTAAGCTTCTCAAGCTCGAGGACTCCTCGGCTTGCACAAAATGGAGCTATGGATTACAAAATGGGGTTTTCTATGTTACATATGTTACAATTAGTGATAAAAATCACTGTTGAATGTTTTGAAAAGTGATAAAAAACATCTTTGTTTGAGAAATTGATCCGACTGGCTCCCTGCTCCGTCGTTACATGCTTCCGTGGCGTCTGTGCCTCTGGCTGCTTCCAACAACGGTGTCTGTCATGGTTTGGTCTGTCGCGATAGATGATATCTATCGTGGTTCTCTGTCTGTTGTGATAGACGGGTGTCTATTTCGATAGATGGGGTCTATCGCCTGTCGTGGGCTCTGTCTATCGCGATAGCCGGCCTGCATCGTGGGGTGCTGTCTGTCGCGATAGACGGTGTCTGTCGCGATAGACTAAAAAAACGCAATTTTTTTTTTAACTTCTAGTGATTTGGAGTGCCCTAATGGTGTAGGTTATCATGCCAAGCATGCATTCAAAAAATACTAAGTTTCTATGTCTGTCGCGATAGATAGAGGTCATCGTCCCGAGCCTTGTGTAGAGTTTTGTCATACCTGCGCAAGCTGCTAGAGATGGTGGTACAGCTAGAACCTGCAGCAAAAGCTCAAAACACACACATTGAAAATAGATAGCATGCAAGCTCTCTCTCGCTCTCTCTCACAAGTGAAATGAGGGAAATGAGGTGGGGAGTGGAATATGACCAAAAACTGAAATTTTTGTGAAGATGGAGATGGAGGTGGGAGATGGTGAGGATGATGATGGTGATGATGGTGATGCAAAAACAAGAAAGAAAAGAAGAAAAATATGGAAAAGAAAGGATATTACCTATGACTCCAATGTCTCAACTCTACGTCTTACCATCACACGCTCGTCCTCGAAGCTCTCTCCCTAGCAACGGTACCAAATTTGGTGTCACTCTAGCACAATGGCGAGTACCAACATGAGGAGATCCACATCATAATTGTCAATCCGTGGAGATGTGAGGACTAGTATGAAGACTATGAGCAAGTAATGGCACAAGTGTGTGAGTGAGAAGCACACAAACATGCACACACATACACACACACACACAAGGCAAGAACAAGGAGAGGAACAATGGAGTTCTTTGCATTAGTCAAAAAAGTCTCTTACATAAGCTCAAATCACTAACAATCTTACCCCAAAAATGAGCTCTCTAGCTCTTTTTATAGTTTTTTGACTAGCTTTGGCCTTGTCCAGACCTAGTGTCCGGCCTAGTTAAAAATTAGGTTCTAAAGCCTATTTGAGGGCTCAAACGGAGTCTAAAAATTATGAAAATTGGTATGTAGCTAATTCTAATACTCCTCAAGCTCGAGGACTCCTCGGCTTGGACAAAAGGGAGTCTATTCTACCAAAAACGGGATTTACAATGTGTGTGTAGTGATGAAAATCACTTGAGTTGGAACTAGTTTATGGAAAAAATGATTGGGCCTTGTTGCCGTATTGTGCATGACTACTCCGTTGTGCGTGTATGCTCTTCTTATGATTTGTATGCCAACAACTATGAAAACTCAGAAGCTTACAAGTGCTTTCTCACTCAGAGAAGCCCGACTATACTCAGTCATACAAAATGAACTCCTACTGACATTCTCTCACTCTCTTCCACTTCGCGTCAGTTGATACAAACTAACTTATATAGTTTTTCTCAATCTCGTGACTTTTTAAAAAAATTCTAGAACTAAAGTGAACTAAATTTACAAATATAATACACTTGTGAATTTGTCCCTTCACATAGGCATGTGGTTTTCTTCTAAAGCTTTGTCCTTCAAATATATGTCCAATTAGTGATTGTTTCTCCAACAATTCTTAATAGTTACATAGATTCACTTCAAGATTATAACTACACTTTCGATTTTACTATAAATCTACTTATCTAATCCATATTTCTATCATTTCTCTACACATACTATTGATTTATCTATTCATACACTTATTGATGTATCTATTTATATGTGTACTTAAAATCTATTTGAGTATCTATCATTTTATTTTTGAGGCTTATTTTTTATTATTGCTTTTATGATTAGATTAGTGTTTAAAGTCTCAATATCAATTTTGATAGTTTGATAGTCTATTTTTTATTTTTGCATAGATGGCAGGTAAAATAAATAAACATGAGTGAACGTTTTTGGAAGATTTTGTGTGCTCCTACATGTATGGAATGAGAGAGGATCAAATCACTCTAGCAATGGACATATCTAATTATGAAGATTTCATTGAGAAACATTGAAGATAAATTTGGTAGTGTGTCAGGTGGAGCACATGTATTAGATGAGCAAATTTCCAAAGAGCTTACTTGTATCTTTGGATGTATAGCAGAGTCATCGGCATTGGATACCACATTCATCGACAAAATCAAATTTGTCAATTTACATTATGAGACAATGAAGAGAGGAAAGCGAGTGAGACCAAGCACGACTGAATAGGGAGAGAGACCATCAGCAGATCCAAATAAAAAAGATAAACATGTGAATATGGGAGATCAAACATCAAATAGTCTTTTTTTGCTCCCATATTCATCTATTTATTTCAAAGATGCAGGTCTCGTGGGGGAAGGACAATATGGAATGATTCATAAATTTAGAATAACCCACCCGAGATTCATCAACAGAATATTTGCCACTAAGTTATTCAAATTACATGATGCTGACATACAGACATGAGAGAATAAAGCCAGTAATGAAGCCACAATTTTATCTATTATGCACAGTGGAAATATTAGTCCACTTGGATTAGCTAGGCACCATAGCAAAAGTCCATGTCTTATTTTCACATTGTGGAATGGTGGTACATTAGACATGTGGCTAGAGAAAATTAAGGAGGAGTACTTAAAGGTACCATGAAGCAGAGGTATTAAAGACACAAAAGGAGACATAACAACCATGAAGACAAACATTTGGAAGGTGATCAATGGATTGTTGCAAACAATATCATTTTTACATGCTTGTGGTATTTCCCAAAACGTTTCCTACATTTTGAGTCTCAACATGCTTATATTGGATTATGTGATTTTGGTAGAGCAACATATTTACCAACAAAAAAAATCCAAAGCTACATGATTTGGAAATATTGACTAGAAATGAGTGGACTCAAAAGTATTCATGGATTGCACCCGAATGTATATCCACTAGCCCTCCATCTTTTAATAAAAGTCAAGAGACATTTATGATTTTGATATTCCTATTGCAACTCTTGAAATATATAGATTTAAATAGTTATCTCATTGATAGAAATGGGATTTACAAGTTCAAATATGCTTTAGAACTAGCTTCTGATAGAGATGTATCAAAAAGAGTAGATGCACATGAACTACTTAGAGTATTCTCGAATCTAACTCGGTATGGTTTAAAGATATCCATGACAGATGGATTAAGTCCATATTGAAAACGATCAAGATTCAATTGAATAATGTGGATTAAATGATATAGATTCATTTGCATTAAGTGGAGTAAATGTTGTGGATTCATTTGAATTATGTGGATTAAATGAAGTGGTATCATTTGAGTAAAGTGGATTAGATGAAGTGGTATCTTTTGAATTATGTTGATGAAATGAAGTGGGTTCATTTGTAATATGTGGATCAAATGATGTGGATTCATTTGAATTATGTGGATTAAATGATGTGGTATCATTTGAACTATGTGGATTAAATGATAAAGATTCATTTGAATTAGGTGGACTAAATGAAGTGCTATCATTTGAGTTAAGTGGATTAAGTAAAGTGCTATCATTTGAGTGGATTCATTTAAATTATATGGATTCATCTGAACCATGTGGATTAAATGAAGTGGTATCATTTGAATTATGTGGATTAAATGAAGTGGTATCATTTGAACTATGTGGATTAGATGAAGTGGTATCATTTGAATTATGTGGATTAAATGATTCATTTGAGTTATGTGGATTCTTCTAAGGTAAAGTTAGTGTTTTTCTTTTGTAGATTTGAAAGTAAAACATGGAAAGAATGCCAAATGTGAATAATGACCTTGATCATGTTGAATCTCAAAGGATTTTGTCTGAGTAGAATGCTCAATTTGTGCAATTAGGATTAGCATTTTTATTTCACCAAGATTTAGAGCTAGAGGGATTAGAAGGAGAACCATTTTCAATAAAAGAAGTAAAAAAGCTATGTCCAAATCATTTTGTTCGTGATGTTCTCTTTTGGGTTACAGGAAGGGCAAAAGAAACAACACCCTTAAAGCTTTCTGACTTACAACATAAAGGATTAGTAGAAAATCTACTTTGATGCTTTGTGCAAGTTGAGAGATCATTATCAAATAATAATCAAATAGCACTATATTTCATTCAAAAAGTTTTTGTACAAGATATTCTTCATCGATGTGTAGATTGGGATGATCGCCCAAAGAATGCAAGTATAGGTTTGGGTCATCCTCAAAATTGAGAAGAATTTTGTAATCAAGGAAATGAAGGCCCTCTTCCTAGAAAGCGGCCCTACATTCTACTACCTGAGGAACATAACCTTACCCATGATTTATCATAAGAGGGAGGAGAATTATACAATGAAGGATTAACAATTCCTAGATTGCAAAGAACAATTGATGATCTAGAAAATCAAGTGAAAATTTTACAAATATTGATCGTGCATATGAGAACATACTCTTTCCACCATATAGGAGGTGGATGCTTTTGGATTGCTTCAATATGCCATAGATCTCCAAAACTTCTTTCTCAATTTACATAAGCTACTTTTTGGTGGAATGTATCTCGACCATCTATACCTGGAAGTAATAACTGACCATTGAGTTGAATGCTAGATCCAAAACAAATGTTGTTCCATGTAAATGAGTATGCATTTGTGTCCATCTTTTCTCTGCTAACGATACAATCTGTGTTTTTTCTAAGAATGAGAATTGATTAAAGTCTTTCACTTTTTGAATAGCTTCTGACATAATCCAATAAACTTTTCCTATCACAAACTTATGAGTATCAACAATTCGTAAACATTCCACAAAAGGTTTAGTGATACCGATGAAATTTTCAAGATTATGCAAAAAATTTTGTGGCCGTATTAGAGACGTTCACTTCAAAGCCACAACTCGATAACAAGGATACTTCTTTAGTCATGCCTCCCATCTTCGATTAGAAATATTTTCTACAAGAGCTGGCTTAACTTCCAATAATCCACTGAGCACAATATAGGTGATTGCAAATTGTGTAGCACAAAAGATCTGAAGTGCTTTATTGGGAGATTTTGAATGAAAGAGTGAATATGAAAATTGATGCTCTCTAATAAATTTGACCACATGATTTGCATCTAATAAACTTTGTTTAATGAAAGATAATCTACCTATATCTTTCAATAATAGATTTAGTGCATGAGCTATGCATGGAACCCAAGTAATGCCTTCATACTTGTTTTGAATTGCAATTCCAACACTTCAAAAATTAGACGTATTATCAGTCATTATTGCAGTCATATTCTTTGGACCACCCACGCATGATATAGCATGTTCATATATCTTTACAAGTGCATATAATGTTTGTGATTCTTGCCAAGGAAAGAATAAGCAATGTGGCAGGAGCAAGGATAAGGAAAAGAATGGTCAACAAAATAAGAGCAGAAGTAAATCAAGGAAGAGGGATATCGAATGCCATTATTGTCATAAGAAAGGACACATGAAGAAAGACTATTATGCATTAAAGAATGCTAAAGGTAAAGGACAGAATGTTGATGGGCATGTTAAATAGTTACCTGCACCATTGTTAGAAGATGCATTTTTGGAAGTCTTTTTGAAGGAAAATAATTGTAAAATGATAGAAATTTGTAAAAATATTTATGCAATTGTTGTAAAAATAAGGAAGAGTCTTCCTTATGTAAGATAGAATCTTATGTATTTTTTCTAGAATTTTTGGAAACTCCTAGATAGCATATTTTTAGAATAATAGAGGAAAGGACCAAAATTCAAGTGGGAAAAGGGACACTTGAAAATGTATATAAACTAATTTCCTCTATTATGAGGGGGTTGGTTAATCATTTGTTTACATGCTATCCAAGTGAATAGAGAAGGAGTTTTCTGCTGAAAATCGTGTTTTCTCCTCTTTTGTGTGGTTTCTTAGATTTGTGAGTCTTAGTCTTGTGTATCCATGGAGATTTGTGAGCTTCTATTGTGTAAATCTGTTGAATGTGTGTGAAGAGAGTTGAATACTGATGTATTGAGTGATAAGTTGATGAAGAATGGTGCTGGAGCTAAAAATCATCTGTTTGCACAGAATCGCGATTGTCTCGTCTGTATGATACAGGTGATATTTTTTTATTTTGACTGCATAATTGTGTTCTGCTCATAAAATAGCATGCAATAGACACCAAGATTGTAGAAAATGGTGGAGATTTGCTCAAAATAATCAAAACCCTAGAAATTCCTCTTCATCTTCACTATTCTCAGAAAATCCAGCCATTATTCTCTTATTTCTTGGATTCTATCATCTTGAAGGGGCTGTGGTCTCAAGAATACTTCCAAGATTGACAAAATAAAGATGTCTTGTTGATTCTTTATGCTTAATGATTGGAGAGGACAACTCCAAAGATCAATAACAAACATTTTTTGGCGCCGTTGCCGGGGAGTAATTCAAAAGCTTCATTGAAGTTGGACCTTGCTGGATCTTCTATTGATGGTGGTAACAAACACAAGGAAAAGGTAACACTCTTTAATCAAGAAATGTAAACATGAAAAGGTAGATGTCTTTTGTTTGTCTTTTGGGAAAAGAAAGCAATAGATCATCTTTTAGAATTGGAAGTGCTGAAATTTTTGTAAATTGATAGTTGCTCTTTACATTGTTGAAGTAAAAGTGCAGGTGTGTGGAAGATTTGAGCCAAGAAAGCTGAAGATGAGGTAACATGAGTCTATTCTTGCATTTTTAGAGTTCTTTTTTGACCAAGTACTAGGCACCATTGTTGATCTTGGGAAGATAACATGGTTGCACTAAGGAAAAGTCAGTTAAAGTAGCTAGATGCAAGTAGGAAAGATTCATTAGTCTATAAGTCAGTTAAAGTAGCTAGATGCAAGTATAAAAGATTCATTTGTTAACTAAATCTGAGCATAAATCTTGAGTTGATCTGCATTTTGAAAAGAAAGATGTGATTGAGTTTATCTTTGCAAAAATTGCTTGCATTCCATAGCACATTTTCTTTGGAAAATTTTTCTCATGAACTGTTGTGATAGCTAAGCTATAAGAGATCATAACCAATCAAGGAACATAGGATCAGTAGATCACCAAACAAGAAACCCTAAGTAAAGTGTTCACCTTTATTTTAGGGCAAAAAACTAAAAAAATTCATAAAATTCATGAAAAACAACCAAACAAATTTCTTTTCTTCTTAAGAAGTTGGACTGGAGCTTTGTGGAGAAGAGTAATAGGAACCAAGTAAGAGAAAAGCATAAAAAATTAGCAGATTTGAAAAACACGATTTTCTGTACAACATCGCAATTTTCTGATTAATGATTGTGATTATGAGGTAAAATTGCAGGTGATTGTGGAATTGGACTTGGTAAAGGATACTGAAGGGGAACAAGAGAAAAGAATACTCAAATTTTCATAAAATCAGAAGTTTGGAAAAAACACGATTTTCTGCACAAAATCACGATTTTCTGAGTAAGGTTGTGATTTTGATGCAAAAGTACAGGAGTTTGGTGAATTGCAATGAGTAGAGGGTATTGAAAGAGAACAAGAAGAAAGAATACTCAAATTTGCACAAGATAAGATCTACAGAAAAAACACGATTTTCTGCACAAAATCGCGATTTTCTGTAAGGGAAAATTTCTGGAATTTCTAGCATATTTGGGTACTTTGAGAAAAGAAAATTGCAAAAGATGTCATCAAGATTGAGTAAGTAAAGTTGGGACAAGTGGAAGAGTGAAGAACTGTGGAAATCACACAAAATCGCCATTTTATGGACACTAAAAAAACCTAGAATTGAAAGAAAAATTCATTTGAGTGAGAGTGAGGAAGAGAGAGAGTGAGCAAAATCGAGCAAAATCGCGACTTTTTGCAACCAGCCACCTTTGGAGAAACTTTTAACCAAGCAAGCAAGGTAAAAAGTCTTAGTATCATTTTTGAGTACATATTTTTGCATTAGAGTGATCTTATAGCACCAAAAAATAGGAAATAGCCAAAACCTCGGAATCGCGACTTTCTGATTTTTTGGGTTTTTAGTAGGAAAAAAGTATTTTCTAATAAATCTCTTTCATTGCATGTTAAAAATTCAATAAGGCGATTCACTTTATGCTAATCCTGAAAAGAGTTATTTCTTTCAGCGTAAGCTAGAATATTTAGGACATATTATTTCAAGTGAAGGTGTGCATGTGGATCCGAAAAAGATTAGAGTTATCATAGAATGGCCTACACCACAATCAGTCAATGATGTTCGTTCTTTTCTTGGGTTGGCTAGTTTCTATAGGAAGTTTGTTCGAAATTTTTCTTATTTAGCATTACCTCTTACCTTGTTGTTGAAAAAGAAAATAAAATTTGCATGGGGACTTACCCAACAACAGTCCTTTGACAAACTTAAACATGCACTTTCACATGCACCTGTTTTACAATTACCTGATTTTTCACAAACCTTTCATGTTGTTACTGATGCTAGCGGTTCAGGAATAGGTGCTGTTTTAATGCAAAATGACCATCCCATTGCATTTGAGAGTAGAAAGCTTAAGCCCTCAGAACATAATTATAGTACGTATGATAAAGAACTGTTAGCAGTTGTGCATGCTTTGCGAATTTGGAAACACTATCTTATGGGCTCTGAAGTATTAATCAAAACCGATCAACAGGCTATTAAGCATTTATTAAGTCAGTCCTTAATCTCTGACTCAGGCATCTTAAATGGGCATCATTCATTCAAAATTTCCAACCCATGATACAATATCAGCCATGTAAAGCTAATGTCGTAGCTGATGCTCTTAGCCGTTTTCCTTTGCATTTTGTTGCTTTGAATAATATTTCTGCCATCCAAATTCATTCTTTTCAAGAAATGGTTTCCACTTATGCATTTGATTTGTATTTTTCACATGCATGGCATGACTTCAACAATGCTGCATCTTTATCTGATGAACATTATACATTTCATAATGGTTTTCTCTATTTTCAACATAGATTGTGCATAACCCAAGCTTTTAAAGATTTTGTCATTAAAGAAATGCATGAACCATCTTACATGGGTCATAGAGGCATACAGAGCACTATTTCTGTTTGCAAATATTTCTTCTTTTGGCCACACATCGAAAAAGACATTGCACATTATGTTTCTCAGTGCATTGTATGTCAGCGTGTCAAACGTCATCATGGTAAACCATTTGGATTATTAATGCCACTTCCTATTCCAAATGAACCATAGGAACAAATCTCTATGGATTTTATCACAGGTCTTCCTATCACTTCATCACATAATGATATGATTTGGACAATAGTTGATAGGTTTAGTAAATATGCATATTTCATTCCATGTAGAAAAACTTTGACTGCACCACAAGCTGCAAAATTATTCATTAAATGCATTTTTCCACATCATGGATTTCCTAAAGTAATGTTATCTGATCGTGATGTTAGGTTTTGTAATCATTTTTGGGTTGCCTTATTTCAACATTTTGGTTCTAAAAAAGATTTTAGCTCTGCATTTCATCCTGAAAGTAATGGACAGAGTGAGGCTACAAATAGTACTATTCTTGATTTATTGCGTTGTTATTCATTAGATAATCCTAATAACTGGGATGACAAGTTGCCATTGCTTCAATTTGCTTACAATAACACTCCACACACCACTACTAGTCGTGCACCTTTTGAAATAGTTTTTCGTAAAAAGCTTCCCACTCCCATGTCCCTCACCCAAACCAACATTCCAATGGCTGATTCTATTGCTCAAGATCACGTTTCTATACTTCATGATGTTCACGAGCACATTAGGAAAAGTCAAGAGCGATATACACGTACTATCAATACTAAACGATTAGCCAAATAATTCAAGGAAAATGATTTTGTATGGTTGCGTATCATTAAAAGACGTCTCAAAAATATTTTGCAGCATCCTAAAATTAAACTTGCACCACGCTATTATGAACCGTTTCGCATTATGGTGAAAAAATTAATGATAATTCATTTCGATTAGGTATTCCATCCCATTGGACCATTCATAATTCTTTTCATATTAGTTTATTTAAACCCTTTAAAGGAACTTTACCACTTGCTCCACTTCTTGATGACCCTCCTTTGATTGAAGAACAATCTCAAATCTTAGTTCTTGAGAAAATCATTGATCATGATGTCACTACTACACGCACAGGTACTCAATATCATCGCTATTTGGTTAAGTACAAAAATCACTCTATTGAAGAATGTCAATGGATACATAAAACACAATTAACACCTCATTATGACCATTTAATTTCTGCATATCATACACAAACACATTAATGTACCAGCTCCATGAACATTTCCATGCATGTATTTTTACATGGCACATGCCTATTTTCTTTATTCAGTGATGAAATATGTGACTGGCCATCCATGTTTATTATTTTATCACCTGAGGTCAGTTGCTTGTTCAACTGAGGGGCATGTTATACCTTATGGAATATGTTGAACAATGCATTGTTGGATTGTAACATGAAATATGTTGGCCAATGCATTGTTGGATTGAAATATAGAATAGCCAATGCATTGTTGGATTGTAACATGAAATATGTTGGCCAATGCATTGTTGGATTGAAATATAGAATAGCCAATGCATTGTTGGATTGTAACATGAAATATGTTGGCCAATGCATTGTTGGATTGAAATATGGAATAGCCAATGCATTATTGGATTGTAACATAGAATATGTTAGCCAATGCATTGTTGGATTGTAATAGTAACATGGAATATGTTGAACAATGTATTGCAATTGTTAGAGTGTTAAATTATTTTATCAACTGAGGTCAGTTGCTTGTCAACTGAGAGGCATGTTGTATATTATTGAACAATGCATTGTTAAAGTATTATATTATTAATGTATTAATATGTTTTTGATGTTTTTGATATAGCAGCTGAAGGTTCGTGAGGAGCGTGCAAGGCGTGAAAATGCGAACATCAATAATCGGAATAATTATTATTTAGCTTGTAAATAAACCCGCGTAGAAGGTTCTATTGTTAGAAAAGTAATGGTCAGAATAAGGGTCATTGAAGACCGTAGTTTCTGTTATTGAAATCAATGGCTTTCCGTAAAAGTTATCAACTTTTAGTTTCACGCCTGCTTTTCGAAGCCGCCCTCTTGTAACCACTCTTTTCGACGTAATCAAAATTCCTATAAATACATGCACTCTGTGGACTGTCGAAACAGAGTGCATGGGGGGAGATTGCACCCAATACTGCGTTCTGTCTCGTCTCTTGTTGCGTCTATTCTCTGTGTGTTTTCTGTGCCCGTAAGCTCTGTATGCGCGTGAGCAAGATCCTGACAACATTAATGTTGAATGATTTCCATGACCTGCGTCATGGAACTAGGCCGTAGCATGGATTGTATAGTAGATGTAAAGGAGAGTGGTTCCATCTACAAAGCATTTCAGCATATGACTCCAGAAGCTTTTGTCGCAATGTCGGTTGATAGATCCTACCTTTTTTTGCTTCTGGAGGAAGGTCTTCTGGTTGAAATTGTGTTGCAAAGGAAGAAGTCTTTCCTGTGACTCTCTGTATTTTTGAATTGTAATCTACCAGAATGACATAGTAAGGCATGTATTGGAGTTCTAATGATATGATGAGACGTCTAGAGGTATATTAGCATTGCATAGGAAACAGGATGTTATGGTGTTCCCTCCACAATACCAACATGACATTTCAAGTGGTTAGGGGTTAGTGGGTGGAGTGTTTCTGATGTGTGAGAATGTTGGTTAGTAGGTTAGAGTTCATCCTAGATGCATACTTTGGATGTGCAATGTACTCAGAATGCACCTACATCAGAGGGGACTGATTTACAAAATTGGGTAAGGCGGTTTGATACAGGGTTTAAGTCTCCATACTTTGATGGTGGAATCATAGCTTTTAGTGGTGATGACACGTAAAGGTTTGTGGATTGGATTGTGTTGGATTTGGGACCTTTTGGGTACCCATTTCCCAAAATTCCTAGGTGTGACTAAAGATGTAGTGGTGGGGAGAGTAGATGTTTGCCCTGGAGTTTGTACCAAGAGTGCCTGTGAAGGTTGATTCAATCGTGTGAGTGGAGGTGAAGCTATTTGAGCTCGTAAGCAGGACTTGGGCACCCATATCTGCCTAGCATTTGGGATAGCCTTCGTTGACCACTTTGGAACCCAAACAGAAATAATTTGTCTAGATTGATGCCTAGGATAATCCTGTGTTGTAGTTCTTGACACTGTAGCTCGTTTGGTGCATCTTTGGGATCCTATCTCCAAAGCTAAGGGTTGTTCACCCTTATGTATCCAGGTCTACTTCATGCCTTGATGTACTTTATTTTGCACCAGTCATTGATCATGCTGCCGCTGTGTTGTGCATTTTCTTGCTTGCCTTCCTGGGAATTTCTTTGGAAAAGAAGGGAACTCCTTATTGACTTCTGCCCCTTGGTCAAGAGTGACAATCTTCTGCACCATAGAACTTTGGACAAGAATAGCATTGTTATCTTCATGTGGGTTCCTAGAGGGACCAAGATTTGGTGCCTTTTGTAGTGGCCTAAGTGCTTGATTCTCTAATTCCATCGTGATGTGGTTTTGGCCTACCCAAGCCTAAAGAAGTCCATTTCTTAGGTTGAGGTTGACTGCATGATCATCGATCCAGTCTTGGCCCAAGACAAGAGGTTCGGTAAGATCCTCATCTTCACATACTAGCACTTTGACTGCCATTGGAACTTCTTGAATGTAGAAGGGCAGTTCCACCTCACCCATGCAAGGGGTTTCCACACCTCCCAATCTTATGAGATACGCCTCTATAGGATTGACCTTCAATTGTAATTCTTGGCAGTAAGAAAGTCAAACTACACTAGTGGCTGCTCCTGAGTCAAGTAAAGCTCTCACGATCCTTGCACTCTCTCCTTGTCCTACCTCTAGGGTCATAAAAGGTCGCCGATCGACTATCTTGTGGGAACGTTCACCAGAAACCTCGCACATGGCCATGTGATATCCTAGAGCTTCTTGAGTGTCAGGCATAGGCTGATCTCTACCATGTCTTCTCAATTTCATTCATCGGATGTGTTCTAAAGCTTTTGCCTGTGCTTCTCTAATTTGCTTTTCCTCTTCTTTACCTTTCTTTGCAGTACTGAGTCGATTTAACATCTCCTCCGTGAGGGGTTCCTGATACAACTTGACTCTGCATCCGCTGATGTAACTCGGTAGAATGTCACCTTCGAGAGTGGCTAGTTGAACTGCTCCACTTGTGGAGATCTTGTGGTCCATAGCCTCTCTTCTCTAATTTCCGTGCATGTTGCTTCAAAGTGTAGACTAGGACTAGGTCTCCTGCTTTCAATCCCTTATCCTTCACATGCGCGTCAAAGTATGCTTTTTGTCTCTTCTTGGCTGCATAAATTCCTGCTGCAGCTCTCAATCGTGTTTCACCTAATCGTTCAAGATCGAAGATTCTGGAGGAGAGCTCATGGCATGTCGAGTCATGCTCTTGTGCTACTTTCAATGTAGGTATCAAAAAGTCCAATGGTAGCATTGCATTTTGGCCGAACACCATCTGAAAGGGTGTGGCTTGGAGTACCGTTTTATAGGCAACTCTATATGCCCAAACAGCATGGTGTAGCTGTTTGTCCCAATCAGAGTGTTTATTATTAACCAATTTTGTCAATACATTGCATAGAATCTTATTTGTGCTCTCAGCCTGTCCATTAGCTTGTGGATGATAGGGGGCAGACTTCTTATGTATCACCAAGAATTCTTGGAGAAGGTTTTTTATGACTTTGTTCAAGAAATGTGTGCCTCTATCACTCACTAACTCTATTGGCAATGCGTATCTAGTGAACACATTCTCAAATAAGAACTTTGCTATCGTTTGAGCATCCTTCTTCGTTGTGGCTTTTCCTTCTACCCACTTGGTTAGATAGTCTGTGGCCACAATGATGTATTCAGCATGTGAACCCTTGGTTGGGGGATTAATAGGACCAACAAAGTCTATTCCCCATTTAGAGAATGCACGTCCACCCATCATAGGTTTCAATGGCATCTCATCTTTGCATATAGGATACTGAGTTCGCTGACAAACATCACACCTCTTCACGTAGGTATGTGCATCCATGTGAAGGGTTGGCCACCAAAGACCTGCAAATAGTATTGCCTTGATCACCCAATCTGGTCCAAAGTGTCCTCCTGCTACACCTTGGTGAGCAGTCTCCAAGATCTTCATATATTCGATCTCGTGGATGCACACTCTAAGATACCCATCTTCTCCTCATCTGTATAGATTATCTCGAATGAGAGTATAATCTAAAGCTTCTTGTTCTAAGCTCCTTTGTCTGTGTTACATAAAAAAAAGCTCTAAAGTAGTCTTGTGGATTTTATCAATTATTAAAAATGGTATATGGAAGCTTGTGGATCTTATTAGTTATGAAAAATAACATGTGGAGGCGTTCACATCTCCAAAGTTAAAGCAAAAGTAGATAAAAGTAGAAAAGTAGATAAAAGTAGAAGGAAAGGAGAGGTGTTTATTTTTAGACAAGGAAGGCGCTTCTGTTGATAGCCTCTCAATAATAAGAGAGGTTCTCTTAGTGTAGGTGTCCAAATTGAGTGATTCTTGTTGTGTTGCGAAGCTTACAACTTGTACTATATATGTAGATCAATTTTTGTACAATTTACAATGAGAAAATGTGATAGAGTGAAAAAGTATGCACTCAAATGCAGAGACGTATGTTGGTGTATGAGTAAGCGGAAGCATGATCCCATTAGAATTGGACCATTACAATAAAATGAGTTTTCAACATCAACTGCTCAACCGTATAAGAATCATTCGAACATAATAGCATGCTGATCATCATGCATCCATGGTTACATATGAATGCCTCTTTTGAAGGAATTCTTGCGAACATGATCTCAGAGTAAGCTTCATAAATTGATGGTGAATCGTCTTCAAGGATTCTGCAAAATAAAACATAGTCTGCTCAATCATAGATAGATCTAAAGATTAGAGTGATCTTCGTATACCACTTGTACAACAAATATCAGCATTTTGTCATGGCAGAGTTATCATGTCACGCAGAAACATGATTGACTTGCATACAATACACAATTGTGTACATGGTTGAATTCGGTAAATCATTTACTTCGTCTGCATCCTGAGAAGTCAGCGTCATGAATCATAACCTGTAGTTGACAAGTGTTGATAGCAGCATTGAAACAATCGACATCTTCTGCATATGAATTATGCATGACAGAGACCACGCTTAATGTGGTCTATACCCTTGTATAGAGATTAATCTGTACTGCACGAGTGTGAACTAATGGAGTATCATACGACTTTGATAAAGATGTTCTTTTATAATCGAGTGTCAGTATACTGTGAGCAAAGAATCTTCTCCTCGCAACTCCTGAAGTATGACATTTGTACTTTTATCATGACAAGACTCACATAGTAGATGACAAGCTCTGTACGTGATTGCGGCAATGAAGTGTAACAGTATGCATGCATTCTTATGAATAGAATGCGAACAAAAATACTTCCATGTTGTTGTCATCATATTGCAGAAGGTGATCGTAGTGTACAATCACTAGATGAGATATAACAGCATATGGAATCATGACCAAGCCAATGATGAACTGCGATGATTACTCGACACAGAGTAATAGTTTAAAAACATCACTGATATGGAACGCAGAATATTGATCAATATGATCAGCTATAAAAGTTCAAAACAGAGAGATAAGGAGTCAACATAAGCATCTGTCAATATCTAACAGTGTCGCCCAAAAACTTCTATTAGCTAATCATGTTTATATACAAACACTATCAAGCGGCAACGTTTACCGCGTGCACATTTCTTTCTAAAACTGATGTACGAATTTGACTGCCTTGATTTAAGGAGTTTCTTTGTTTGCTTATGCGCATCTATTTGACATCCTTGAGTTAAGGAACATGCGTAGCGGTTTATCTATTATGTAAAAACAAAATCTCCTTTTTTACTTTATCTAGTGTGTGCGATGAATTACGTGAATACTATGTGGAAGGCTTCTAAGGGTAGAGTCATATGAGAGTTCTTCATAAAAACTAGGATCATGTAGAAAAAATACTTATGGGATTTTCTATAAGAAATGGGAATTGTTAAGAATTGCGAATTTGGAGATTGCTTGCTCCAACAGCTCCCCTTCAATCTTCAAATTCTTTTGGTCATTTTTGATGATGTCTCTTCTCTCTTTTTGACTTTTGCCTTTCCTTCTTTTCTATCTCCCCTTTGATCTATTTCTCAGTTGTCTTTAGTTCTGCTTCCTTCGTCTCTTCTTTGCCTTATTTGTCTTCATGTGTGATTCTCCTTCATGTTTTTTCCTTTGATTTGTAGACCCTTCGATATTGACATAGTTGTTTAATGGTTGAAGTAATAGCTCTTTCCAATGGATGGGATTATCTTCAAGAATTTGGCATTGATGATGTGTTCCTTCGTTACCTTGACGGCTTCTCCTTCTTGATAGAGAGTTGATTGATTTCTTTTATTCGTCGTTGTCTTTAATCTTCGAGTAGTAGCTTCCTTTCTCCCTTGTTGTTGAAGCCCTTCTGATTTGATGTCATTCATCGATATATTCCTTGCTTCATGTCGTTGAACTTGTCTTTTAGATGTGTAGTCCTTGCTTTGTGTGTTTGCACTTTAGCATAGTCCTTGTTTTCTTCAAGTGTGTAATCTTGGATGTGATTGATCTTTTCCTCGAATGCGTAGTCCTTGATCGATGCAGTTGAATTTCAAGAACATAGTCTTTGTTCCATATAATTTATCTCCAAGAGTAACTCCCCTTGGATTTGATAGTTCTTTTTTATGGTATTCTTGATACATATAAGATGCTTCAAATGAAGAAGTATATGAGCTTAGTTGATGAAATCTTTTTTTCTTGTGGTTTATGGTTGTTCCTCTTTGGCTTGATGTAGATAGCTCCTTGAAGTGACATTTGAACTTTGAATCCTTTGATCTCCATGTAATAGCTTTCTTTCTCTCCTTGTGGTCGTTGTCTTTGATGACGTCCATTGATGTAGTCCTTTGCTCCATATAGTCGGTCTTTGCTTCAAGGTTGGCTTCATGTTGATTGATGGTTGATTCTTCCTTCACGCGTATAGGCTTTGCTTCAGGTTGATGATGAATCTTCCTTTTGAGAATGTCTCCCCTTTTGTATGACTTCCTTGGAATGTGTAATCTTCACATGGTTCTTCAAAAGAAGTACAAGAACTTGATACACCAGCTCTTTTTATCATAATATATATGGAGGTTTCAAACAAGTTACAAAGCTACAAAGTGCTTTATCTATGGCTTTTGCCATTTATGTATAACAACGTAACTTTGTTCAATGCAAAGTTCAGAGGTTGTGGTTTTCTCTCACTCATCTTGGAGCGAGCATTGCTCTAGCTCTAGAGTGATTCTATTCCTTCACTTATCTGACTTCTTTTACAAAAGGAAACAAAGATTAATCAAGATCCCAGCTTCTTGATTATTTTCCATTTTGAGTTCACCTTCTATGTGTAGAAACAAGTGCTCACACCACTTGTAATGTGCTCAACTATTTTTTTTTACAATGGTTTTCATGAGGTGACTTGAATGCCTTTTTCTAGATTTTACAAAAGATATAATGATGATATGCAGCCTTTGAGTGACTCTTTATAAATGAGAGTCCATACAACTTGAATTTTTGTATATGAATACAAGTCAAATTGACTTATAGTAGCACATCTAAGGTGCCTATATCCCTCCAAGTGAAGTAGTTTACCTTTGTTTGAATGTGTTGAATATATCTTTCTTTTCTTCCTTTTGTGAGGAATACTTCTTCTTCATCTTTGAGTGCGTTGAATGCACTTTTTATCTTCCTATGGTAAGGAGGCCTTCAAGAGTGCGTTGGATGCACTTTCCTTCTTCTTTACTTTACTTCTTCCAAATGATATGGAGAAGTGAGTGAGCTCTTTTGAGTAGTGACGTCCACGGTCCTTGCCTCGATCACTTGAATCTTCTTCTTCCAATCCTTCTTGTTCAATAATGGAGGAGTGCTTAGAAAGCACTTGGCTATAAATACAATCTTTTTGATGGGGATGTGCTTGAATAGCACTTGACTAGGAATACAAGTTTCTTTGCTTTGTATACATATCTCAATATAGAGATAGTTGAGCTTAAAAGGTACTTATCAATGAACATAGGATCTATGAGATCTTCTTTTGATACAAAAGTATGTGATAGAGATAATGTTGAATATGAGTTCTCTTTGAAATGATGTAGGTTTCTATGAGAAGGCTTAGAAGTGAATTGATGCTAAAGAATAGGTATCTCCAAGATAGAACATGTATGATCATTTGACCCTAACCGGTTTTTAAGAGCTCTTGGATCTTAGAGAATGAATACTATCAAGGGAGAAACCAATTGATATACATTAACAAATGAGTGCTTCTAATGAAAAATGCCTTCTTGATGTTGGACTTTAGTCTTCGGAGAGTATAGCTTCAATCATTTGGAGCTTTACCGATAATAGCCTTGAACTTTCAAATCTCGATCCTTGGGCTTTGTAAGTTGTGTGGTCCTTGATTATATCTTTCCTTTGAAATCATGTATTTTGATGACGAGCCTCTCTTTGAGCCTTGAACACCCGGCCTTCCTTGACGATGATCTTCAATGTCGGATATTGAGGTTCCCTTCTTCATCTATGCTTTCTTCATAGCTTGATGTTGCTAAATTCCTTTGATGCTGATTCTTCAAAACACTTCTTCATGACCTTTCACATTCCTTCTTCAATAAGAAGGGATCACATTGTTTACCATAATACCTTTTATAACCTTGAATAGAGCGCTTGAGATCTCCTTGATTCCTTGCATGGTCGGTTTGCAAGAGAAATGCCCTATATCATATTGTTTCTTTTGAAGTAGATAGCACAATATTTCCATTAACATGGAATCAAACACGTTACTTCATACTCCCCTTGAGTGACAAGGTAGGTGGGTTACATAAGATTCATAAGCCTTCATAAATAAACGTCTTGTGCCTCATATACAATAGATACAATGATTAGTTGAGGCCTAAGGTGAACCATTAAAGACATAACAATATCTTGCAATATCATTTGAGTAATCCAAGAGACAAATGAAGAACCGATATGAGTAATACAAAAAAGGTTGCACATAAACATATGATATCTTTGAAAGATGTAGCTTGTGTAGCTCGCACGGTACCTTGATTCCTCAATTCAATGAGGAGCATTTGTTGATGGAGCTCGGGAAGTGATCTACTGATTTTCTTCTTCAATAACTTCATGTATGGCAACTCAATAAATGAGCTTAACTGATACAATATGAGGGACTCGAATAACCGTATTTGCTAAATCAAGATGAATATGCCGTTTGTATTATGAATAAGCCAAATCATAAGTGAAGTATTAGACTTGACATCCTTCAAGAATACATAATAAGTTATGAGCATATGAATATGCACATAAACGCCCTTTGTAGAAAACACCGAGTTGCAAACTCCTCTTGTAACAATCGCCATTGATTTGTGCTACTTGAATAGAAGCTATGTAGATCATATGTAGTATATTGCACACACAATGAGCCATTGATGTGACTCAAAGCATATCTCCAAACTTATTGCTATGTAGGTTGAATTGATGCTTTCCATTAATATGTGTAGAACCTCCTGCTTCCACAAGATTATCAAATAGAGAATGTTGACGAGGATGTGGCTATGATTAAGGCTTGGATGAAGACTCTTAGGTGGCTCTAATACCACTGTGATAGAGTGAAAAATTATGCACTCAAATGTAGAGACGTATGTTGGTGTATGAGTAAGCGGAAGCATGATCCAATTAGAATTGGACCATTACAATAAAATGAGTTTTCAACATCAACTGCTCAACCGTATAAGAATCATTCGAACATAATAGCATGCTGATCATCATGCATCCATGGTTACATATGAATGCCTCTTTTGAAGGAATTCTTGCAAACATGATCTCAGAGTAAGCTTCATAAATTGATGGTGAATCGTCTTCAAGGATTCTGCAAAATAAAACATAGTCTGCTCAATCATAGACAGATCTACAGATTAGAGTGATCTTCGTATACCACTTGTACAACAAATAGCAGCATTTTGTCATGGCAGAGTTATCATGTCACGCAGGAACATGATTGACTTGCATACAATACACAACTGTGTAGGTGGTTGAATTCGGTAAATCATTTACTTTGTCTACATCCTGAGAAGTCAGCGTCATGAATCATAACCTGTAGTTGACAAGTGTTGATAGTAGCATTGAAACAATCGACATCTTCTGCATATGAATTATGCATGACAGAGACCACGCTTAATCTGGTCTATACCCTTGTATATAGATTAATCTGTACTGCACGAGTGTGAACTAATGGAGTATCATACGACTTTGATAAAGACGTTCTTTTATAATCGAGTGTCAGTATACTGTGAGCAAAGAATCTTCTCCTCGCAACTCCTGAAGTATGACATTTGTACTTTTATCATGACAAGACTCACACAGTAGATGACAAGCTCTGTACGTGATTGTGCCAATGAAGTATAACAGTATGCATACGTTCTTATGAATAGAATGCGAACAAAAATACTTCCATGTTGCTGTCATCATATTGCAGAAGGTGATCGTAGTGTACAATCACTAGATGAGATATAACAGCATATGGAATCATGACCAAGCCAATGATGAACTGCGATGATTACTCGCCACAGAGTAATAGTTTAAAAACATCACTGATATGGAACGCAGAATATTGATCAATATGATCAGCTATATGCACATAGTCAGTGCCGAATAGAATGTATTGCAGAGTGTAATGACTAATGATGAGAGAGATCAGAACCAATACGTTCTTAATACTATAGAAAGATCAAAACAGAGAGATAAGGAGTCGACATAAGCATCTGTCAATATCTAACAGTGTCGCCCAAAAACTTCTATTAGCTAATCATGTTTATATACAAACACTATCAAGTGGCAACGTTCACTGCGTGCACATTTCTTTCTAAAACTGATGTACGAATTTGACTGCCTTGATTTAAGGAGTTTCTTTGTTTGCTTATGCACACCTATTTGACATCCTTGAGTTAAGGAACATGCGTAGCGGATTATCTATTATGTAAAAACAAAATCTCCTTTTTTATTTTATCTAGTGTGTGCGATGAATTACGTGAATACTATGTGGAAGGCTTCTAAGGGTAGAGTCATATGAGAGTTCTTCATAAAAACTAGGATCATGTAGAAAAAATACTTATGGGATTTTCTATAAGAAATGGGAATTGTTAAGAATTGTGAATTTGGAGATTGCTTGCTCCAAGAGAAAACTCCACGCAAGTAGGCGTTTTTGCAGATCTTCTCTCTTGTGTCTATCCGGTGCCTCATCAGAGACATACCTCTCTTCAAACTTTCATATCTCAGTCGTTATGAGGTCTTTTTGAGTGATTTCACTTGGAGGAGTTTCCTTAGCTCTATACTTTCTATCCATATCAAAATTTTGCATAGATCTTGAAGTTTTATTGCTTCTATACATCAATTTTCAATTCGGATAGTTAGTCATACCTTGCTGTTGCAGGCTTCTTCTTACCTTGACTTCAAGCTGTTGGTTTGGGAGCTATACTCCACTTTTTTTGATGTGTTTTGTTTCTAAAGCATGCTACTCAGAGTCTACTTTTAGAATATATTATTAGTTTTGGCAAATTCTGCTTAAAGAGTTTCTGGTGATCATTTTGCTACAGTGGCCTATTTCTATTTTTTGGAAAGTTTGGTGGAAAGTTTGTTTTTGAAGTTTGGAAATATTTGGTTGGTGTTTTAATGATCTTGGGAGGTCTCATCATGTTTCGTTGTGTACTTTGATGTTTACAAGTTTGTAAACACAACATTGTGGTATTAGAGTTTTTGTTTTTTTGTTTTATCAAATCTTTCATACAACTTATTGAATTATCTTCTGTGTTTACAACAATTCAACATGGCAGATTTGAGTGCATCGATTGAGAAATTATCTGATGGGAGAAATTATCCCATGTGGCAATTTAGAATGGAGTCTTATCTCATGTCTAAAGGTCTTTGGGGATTGATAACAGGTACAGAAGTGAAGCCGGTATTACCAGAAGCTCCTACACAAGCGGATCGAGCAAGAGAGCAAGAATGGATCGAAAGAGACAGAAGAGTTATGTTTATTATATCCCAAATTGTTTCCAATACTATGCTTGGGCATGTTTGAATACTAGTAGAGAGGCTTGGGAGTCTCTAGAAATGTTATTTGCAACTACCAACAGAGGGAGGCAAACACAACTTATAGGTGACCTAACAAGAGTAAAAAAGAAACCACGACAATTAGTTAATGATTATGTTCTTGAGGTAAAATCTCTTATTGAAGCATTAGCCTCTATTGATGCATCTCCTAGTGAGGATATAAAGTTTAATAGCATGTTAAATGGCTTGAGAGAAGATGAAAGATGGAAGTCTTTCATTACGTCTATCATGACTCGAGAGAATCTACCATCCTTTTAAGGTTTACAGACACTCATGATGACTGAAGAAATCAACATAGAAGGTGGGAACTCCTATCATTCGCAAAGAGGTAGTCAAGGACAAGCTCTTTATACTTCATCAAATAGATCAAGAGGTAGAGGAAATTGGAGAGGAGGAGGAAGATTCAACAACAATGCAAGAGGAAGAGGAAGCTTTAATGCGACTAGAGGAGGAAGAACAATACAACAAAGTCAACAAACTCAACCAAATCAGCAAGGTAACTTTACCTGCCATTATTGTGGTAAAGTTGGTCATTATGCTAGGGATTGTTTCTCCAATCCGAATAGAAGAGGTGGTTTTAGAGGACGACAAAGAGGAAGAGGCCAAGATCACATGCATCACAACAACAACATAGTACAAGAGGAGTCTCAAACACAGAAGGAAAATGTTCTTATGGCTATGCATACAGAGACACATAAGAGGAAGGTAAACAACAAAACTTGGTATGTAGATAGTGGTTGCTCAAACCACATGAGTCACAACATGAATATGTTTGTGAACTTACACAAACCTGATTCAAGAGTCACAGTTGCTACAGGAGATAGTACTGAGCATGAAGTAGTTTACATTGGGAATTGTCCACTTAATGAACATGTCACTCTTAGAGATGTTTTGTTTGTTCCTACCATTATAAGAAATTTGATTTCAGTTGGACAGATGGAGGACAATGGAGTAAAGGTCGATTTTGACAATAATCAGTGGCAGGCTTATCAAAAGAAGGATGGAAATTTTGTTATAAAAGGACAAAAGGTAAACAGATTATTTACTTATGAAGTTGAAGTTCCAGATTATGCAAGTTATACAATGGTTAATGGGACTCAAGTAAGTCAATTGGATGTATGGCATAAAAGATTAAGACACATCAGTGTTGGCAGGTTAAAAGATATTGCAAAGAAATCATTGGTTGAAGTACCTAAGCAAGATTTGGATTTTGTTTGTGAGGCATGTCAGTTTGGAAAACAGGTACGAAGTTCTTTTTCAAAAGCAGGATTGCAAAGCAGAGGTATTTTGGACTTGATTCATACTGATGTATGGGGTCCATCTCAAGAAGAGTCCATGGCAGGTAGCAAGTACTTTGTCACATTTATTGATGACTTCTCAAAGTTTACATTCGTTTATTTTATGAAATACAAATATGAAGTGTTTGACATATTCAAAAAGTTTAAATCATTGGTTGAAAAGCAAACAGGTCGAAGCATAAGAAGGTTGAGATCAGATGGAGGAGGTGAATATTTTTCTAATCAATTTCTTGCATTTTTGGAGGAAGAAGGAATTAAAAAGGAGACTACAAACAAATACACACCTCAACAAAATGGTGTGGCCAAAAGAAGAAATAGGTCTATCTTGGAGATGGGTAGGTGCATGCTAAATGAAAAGGACTTACCACTTATTTTTTGGGCTGAAGCATGCAATATGGCAGTTTATGTGATGAACAGGTTACCACCTACTCAAAGTCATGTACAGCAAGCACCTTATGAATTGTTTTATGGATCAAAACCAGATATTGCTAATTGTAGAATTTTTGGAAGCATATGTTTTGTTCATGTTCCACAATAGTTAAGGTCAAAGTTGGATCCAAGATCACAAAAAATGGTTTTCATTGGTATGGCAGAAGGGCAATCGGGATATAGATGTGTGAACCCAGATACAGGAGAGGTAATTGTTTCGAGAGATGTTATTTTTCATGGAGATAAATCTTGGTATAAACATGAAGTACAGGTAGATGAAGAAGAAAATACAAGAAGTCACAAAGAAGAGCCAAGTTCTCCAAGTTCACCACAGAGTCAAATTACACATGAAGAGGCAACTCCTCCCAATCACAAGTTGAAGAAAATTCTTGATTTGATTTGAGTCATAGGAAGAAGAAAGTGAAGGTTCTACATCAAGAAGAACTCAAACTCGAAGGCAAGAAAAGCATGGTAGGACAAGAAGCCAATCAAGGTATCCAGTAAGAGAAAGAAGGCAACCGCAAAGATTTTCTCATGAAGCTTATATTGCAAAACTTCTTGAGGAGCAAGAACCAACAACTTTTAAAGAAGCGTCAAAGGTAAAGAAATGGGTTAAAGCAATGGATGAAGAAATGACAGCTTTGTATGAGAACAATACATGGAGTTTAGTTCCAAGGCAACCTATCATGAAGGTAATTGGTAACAAATGGGTGTACAGGATAAAGAGAAACAGTGATGGTTCAGTAAGTAGATATAAGGCAAGGCTTGTTTGTAAAGGTTATGCACAGAGTTATGGCATCGATTATTGTTGGTGCATTTTACCCAAGCCTACATGCTTGATATATTTGATATCAACCTCATTTGTAAGTCACATGAGTAGTCATGTGAACACCTCTTGTAAAAGAGTTCATTTTTATCTCTTGTAATTGAAAAAAGAAAAAGGAAAAGGATGGCTTACCTCATGCATGATGTAAAAGCAATTTCATGGCTCTGACTACCAAAACCCACGGCTTTTTGAGCTGAGGGAATATCTCCTAACTTTGGGGATCACTTTTAGGTGGAGCCATTCGAATTCGAATTCAAAACTCCCTCCAAGAATAGCTATAAAAGGAGCAAGAAGGAAGAGGCGATTAGCAAGCCTTGTACGTGACCACTTCATGTCATTTTGTAGAGATTGAAGAGCTTACTCCATAGCTCTATCATTCTACTCCCGTTGTGCAAAGATTCATTCCCAATGTGGTTGTAATCATATGTGAATCTATACATTTATTATCATCTACCTCTTTGTTTTGTTCTCTGCTATACTCACTCAGAGCAGTAACTGCCGAAGGTCATATATCAAGTTCTACTGAACCTTTTTCAATGATTTAACTTGCGTTGGATAGATCGTACTGTCTACTTTGTGATATAAATTTTCAAGGTCATTGGATTAATACTTTTGGAGATATCTGCATTTTACTGCTTACTGGTCTATCTCTAGAGAGCCCCGAGAATTGTGGGGAGGTTCCAAAAATTGTTGAAACTTGTTCTCAGTGCTCAGTCCATCATTTTAAGTGTTTTAACTTGGATTGGGAAGCTTGCTAAGTCTATTTGCTATGCCCAAAAGGAATTTTTCGAATTCCTACCAGGTTGAGAGCACTGTTCATTTTTTCCAGCAGGTGTATGTCCAAAAATAGCAAGTTTTGGGAGCTAGTCATTTTGCAACTAGTCTGTCTTGACTTAAACTTTTGGGATACATGTTCCAAAGTACTTGGCTGATATTTTGGTGGATTTAGGAAGCTTAAAGGGTCTACTAATCAACTCTGAAGCCTCAATTGGCTGGTGTGATGCTGGTTGTAGCAGCACCTACTCATCTTTGGATTGCATCCACCATCTCTCTTCACAGTGGTATCAGAGCATAGTCAAGCAACATGGGAGATGGATTTCCATCAACAATTGACAAATTGGATCGAAACAACTATCCGGCATGGTCTCTAAGGATGGAGGCTTACCTTCAAGGGAGGAATCTATATGGATTCATATCCGGAGATGAAGCAATGCCAACCATGAGGAACAAAGGGCAACCATCACATGAAGAAGTGGAAGGACTTTCGAATTGGTGTTCGAAGGATGCACTTGTAAGGTCCTATATTCTAAACTCAATCTCTGATTTTCTTTTACCTCATGTCAAGGGATGCAAGACATCAAGAGAGACCTGGAATGCACTTGCTTCTTTCTTCTCTTCCAACACTCGAGCAAGGAAGAACCAATTGCTGATGGAGTTCACAACAATGAAGAAAAGCCGGAAGCAAAATGTGACTGATTATGTCACAAAGATGAAGGAGATTTCCGACCAACTTGGAAGCATTGGAGAGGTTATTGAAGAGGAGCAAATCATAAGACAAATCATGAATGGAATCAAAGCAGACGACAAGTGGGAGTCATTCACAACAGCCATGGATTTATACATGGATATGCATGTACCCAACCTCAACACACTCATGAGCCAACTCTTCACTCATGAAGAAAAGATTAGCAAAGGTGGTGAGTCCTCAAGAGGTAATCAAACTTCTGCCTTATATTCTGATAAAGCTAAGGTCAAGGACAAGTCAAAGAATAGGAAGAATGAAGATGAAGGAAGCTCTTTCCAAGCAAACTTTGCAGGTAGAGGAAGAGCTAGAGGAAGAGGCAGAGGTGGAAAGCAAGGCAGGGGGAGATTCCAATCATCTCAACCTTGCAACATATGTGGCTTATCTAACCATACTACTGAAGAATGTTTCAGGAACCCGAGGAACTCAAGAGGAAGAGGATTCAATAGAGGTGGCTATGGATCAAATAGAGGTAGATACAATGGAGGCTACAACAACAACAACTACTACAACAACAATTACAACAACAAGAACAACTATCAAAGTGGCCATAGAGGAAGAAGAGATTACAATAACTATGCAGAGGACCAAAGTCAAGAAGATTCATTATTGATTATGAATCTATCAGCAAAGAAGGGTAAGGATGATGATCACATATTTTACATTGATTCGGGATGCTCGAACCATGTAGCAGGAAATGTGGCTTTACTTTCTCATTTGGAAGATCCTCATAACAAGCATGAAGTGCAGACAGGAGATGACACAAAGCACTCAGTGGAGAAGATAGGTAATGTGAAGACATCAGATGGGAATATGAACCTCTTAAGCAAATTCTTGTATGTCCCTACAATTACCAAAAATTTAATAAGTGTTGGACAGATTATTGAAAAAGGATTGCAGGTTAGATTCAATCGATTTGGAGCATATGTTGAAGACCCAAGGCAAGGCTTTCGAAGGATTGCCAAAGGAGAAAAGACAGGAAGGCTTTTCACTTTTGAAGTGGAAGATACAAAGAACATAGCTTTGTTTAGCTATGGATCTCAAACTCTAACAGAGTTGGAGATATGGCACAAAAGGCTTGCTCACATTGGTGAGAGGACACTCAAACAGATTTGCAGGGACCAAAGTGTACTTGGTTTGCCTAATATCACAAGGCAACACATGATTTATAAGTGTGAAGCTTGTCAACTCGGCAAGGCTCATAGACAACCTTTCAATAAGAAAGGATATATGTATCAAAATCCTTTGGATCTAGTGCACACGGATGTGTGGGGTCCAAGTAAGGAGCCATCTATTTCAGGCTCAAGATATTATGTGTCTTTCATAGATGATTGTAGCAGGTGGACCATTCTGTTTTTCATGAAGCACAAGGATGAAGTCTTTAATTGCTTTAAGAAGTATATTGCTCTTGTTGAAAACCAAACAAGTAGGACTTTGAAACAACTCAGATCAGATGGTGGAGGAGAATACTTCTCTTCTGAATTTGATGCCTTCTTGCATGAAAGAGGCATTAAAAGGGAAGTCACTACAAGGTATACACCCGAACTCAATGGTGTAGCAGAGAGGAGGAACAGAGCTATTGTCGAAGTTGCAAGGTCCATTGTTGACAGTATACGGGAAGAAGCAAGTACGGACACACATGCAGATCTAGCACTAAGGCAACCCTTCATTTTTTTTCAAAACCCTTACATCATTTTTAAGTGATTCTCATCACTAAAAACCCTTGTAAATATCATTTCACCTTTTTGTAGCTCCATTTTGTACAAGCCGAGGAGTCCTCGAGCTTGGGGAGCCTTAGAAGTAGTTGCCTGCCAATTTTCATAATTTTTAGATCTCGTTTGAGCCCTCAAATAAGCCCTGGAACCTAATTTTTAACTAGGCCGGACACTAGGTCTGGACAGGGCCAAAGCTAGTCAAAACTATAAATAGAGCTAGAGAGCTCATTTTTGGGTTAGCTTCTTGTAGTTTGAGCTTGTATGAGAACTTTGTTGCAATAGAAGTGATTCCATTGTCTTACTCTCTTTGTTCTTGCCGTGTGTGCGCATGTGCGTGTATGTGTGTGCATGCTTGTGTGCTTCTCACTCACGCACTTGTGCTTCCACTTGCTCGTGGTCTTCATACCATCCTCACGTCTTCCCGGATTGACATTAAAGGAGGTGCTACTCATCACTGAGCTACACCAAATTTTGGCGCTGTTGCCGGGGATCGAGCTTTGAGGACGAGCGTGTGATGGTAAGACGTAGAGAGGATGCGTTGGAATGGTAAGTAGTAGGTAAATTTCTGATTTTTCTCCATATCCATCTTCATCTTCACCTCCTTCTCCATCTCCACCTCCACCTCCTTCTCCACTACATATTCCCTCTTCCTTATCATTCCCTCATTTGTTGTGTGCGAGTTTGAGAGAGAGCGAGTGTGTGTGCTTGTCTTTGTGTGTTTTTTGCATGTTTCTTGCAGGTGGCAGCTCCATCATCATCTCCAGCAAGCTCAGCAGGTATAGAATTTGTCTGCACAGTCCCCGAGGCATTGAGCTCGAGCTATCGCGACACTCCGAAAATTTCACCCAATCACGATTCTGAGTGCACCACGACACTGCGCAGGCCTAGAGCTCCCAGGATCACTAGATAGAACAGAAAAATTCACCATATCTCGAGGTATCGCGACACCTCACGACCTATCGCGACACCTCACGACCTATCGCGACACCTCCCACCTATCGCGACACCTCACGAGCTATAGCGACACCTCACGACCTATCGCGACACCTCACGAGCTATCGCGACACTTCGACCTATCGCGACACCTCACGAGCTATCGCGACACTTCACGACCTATCGCGACACCTCGACCTATCGCGACACTTCACGACCTATCGCGACACCTCGACCTATCGCGACACTTCACGACCTATCGCGACACTTCACGACCTATCGCGACACCTCGACCTATCGCGACACTTCGACCTATCGCGACACTTCACGACCTATCGCGACACCTCGACCTATCGCGACACTTCACGACCTATCGCGACACCTCACGAGCTATCGCGACACCTCGACCCGACCTATCGCGATACACGGCCTTTAACGCATGAAAATTTAGGGTTATTTTTTGAGTGATTGGAAGGGTAGTTGAGCTTAATTTTAGGCACCTTGGTATAACTTTAGAACCTTGGAAGTGGGCAAAAGGCCTAGAAACCAGAGAGGGATCTCTTGAACCTTGAGAGCCTGTTTTGACCCTTTAGTGCCTGAATGGTCATAACTTGACCATACGAGCTCCGATTGATGAGATTTTGGTGGAACTAAGTGGTCCTCAGATTCAGGGGGTGCAGTGAGTTACACCAGGGGGACTAAAATTATTGATGTGTGTCTTTCAATTACTTGTGGTAATAGAGCTATACTAACGGGTGAGCTTTTGCAGGAACTTTGTGTGCACTCAAGGCAATCCAAAGCAAGCTAGCAAGGGTGAGTACCAAGCTTGGGAGAAGGCTTCGTGGGCTTGTGTAGCAGTCTAGTCAACCAGCTAATTGAGGTTGGAAGATCTCTCAACCCTCCTTTGTCAATTCCTAGCCTAGGCTAAGTACGACTTAGGTGTGGTAATTAATTAGGGCAACGTTAGGCACGAATCAAGTCCAAGAGTATTAATCAACCAAGTGCAAGAAGTAAATAGGTCCTAAGTGCGAAAACCCTAAGGGACAAAAGGTAAACGGGAATCGATCACTTATCAAGTGCGGAAATTCACTTAAATACTCCTGACGACGCGATTTCAGACAAGACCATAGACATAATATTCAACTCAAAAGAACAAAGTGATTGGTGCAAAATTAACCTGCAACGAGAGTGTGCTTGGGTCCCAGGGGGTAGATAAATCAGGCATATGAACCTTAGATCAGGCAGACACTTAGGCCGAGACCGACAAAGCCTCAGATCTTCTGAAGCTAGTGTCAATCACACTGCCAGGTCTTGGGCCCAGCAGTTGAGTGATTACCCATACACTCCCAGATCAGAAACAAGTGATTCTGAGATGTCCTATCACATGGAAAGACCAGTAGGTAGCTCAGGGGTGGCTTATCTAGAAAAGCTAGAGGGACCTTACAAGACTCAATTGGAATACATCAGGACGAATCGTCTAGGTGCTCGCATCTACGAAGACGGACTGAGAAGATCTGTGGTCCAGATGAAGAACCCCGATCAACCCCATGGACTAGAACACCCGGTAGTGAAGTTTGAGAATGGAGCATACCTAGATAAAGAAGGGACTATATATGTAGTCACCACTCTTCCTGATAGAACTGATGAGTTTGGAAATGTGATTACAGAAACCGACATGGGTGATATAGAGCAAGGGAACTTAGAGAAAGAGCCAAGAACCCCCCGTGGTAAATCTGTCTTGACCAGAATCATGACTCCAGAGTGGATTCCACAGGATAATAAAAGCATAGATCTGCTTTTAAACCGAGAAACCGATGAGGCTTTTTGGAGATACAAATCTGCTCAACCTCAGGAAGTGAGTGCCCTCACAATCTATGAGTTTAAAGACCCTGATAGCCCAGGCCAAGTAACCTACCTAGACAATGCATCAGAGAGAATCTTCGTGGTCACCGAGAATGGCAGACATGCCTACACATGGAAGGGTGAATTTGTTTTTCCCCAACCTCGGACTAATGTGTCATACAGTCACCAAGGAGCTGGGACCTCCCAAGCTCATGGAGCGCAAAGAGATAGAAGTAGAGACAAACCTGAGGTAAGTTTTGCCAACTCCCTGGGAAGGGAAAGAACGGGAACAGAAAGGAATAGAGTGGAACCTGAGAGACATAGAACCCCATGGAATCAAAGGAATATTGACGATTTTCCTTTGCCAAGGCCGAGAGAACACACTAGGACCCTGCGACCAACTCAACTGGTGAAGTCCATGAAGAATTACTTCGATGGCACGGGAGACCCTTATGACCATGTGGCAGAATTTCGGCAAGTATTGAAAGCTGAACAGGTAGAGGACCTATTCACACAATATAATGCTTTCGGTCTAACCCTTAGGAACACTGCCCTTACGTGGTTTCAACCACTAAACGAGAGGCATTTCAGAAACATAGACCAGCTCTTAGAGGCATTTATTGTTGAGTTTTCTAAGAGTGGAATCAGGCATAACACCTCCTCACTAATTCATAGCTTCAAACAAACACCTCAAGAGACGGTCAGACTAGCTGGAAGAAGATTTAGACAGTACCTGGAGAGATGCCCGATGCCGGAGTTACCCACACCAGCCAAACAAGTGGCCTTGTTCCTAGATGGATTGTTGAGCACTAAGCTCAGGTCATATGTGTACCTGAAGGACCCCAGAACGATAGAAGAGTGCCTGCGCATGTGCATAGACATTGAGGACAATCTAGGTGAGGAATTAGAACTATCAAAAATCTATAAGGATTCTGATAGCTCTAGTAACCTGACATCTGGTCAATCCACATCCATCGAGGAACTTGCAGAGAAGGTAGCCCAAAAACTAGGTGTCTCTAGCAAGCAAATTCCGAGATTTGCCCCAGTTAAGCGGTGTTACAATTGTGGCGGTGAACATATGGCAAGTGTATGTCCCATTATGGCCCAACCCCAGGCGAATCCTAGTAGCCAGTACTGCACCATAGAGCGTAGGTACACCAACCACACTGCACAAGACTACCCATATAACAAACAAACTGTTAGGCAAAATTATCCTCAGCCATATCCACAACATGGTAGATACCAGAATCAGTACCCACCACAACAATACAACAGACCACAGCAAACTTATCAGCCACCTTACCAAGGGCAGCAGAGACCTCAACCAGTCCTAGTACAGCAACCCCCTGCTCCCACCAATGTGATCCCAGTGAAATATGCATCTACTGAAGAAAATCCGAATAGAGCCATAGTCCCAGTCACCCCATTGCTATCAGACAGTGATCCAAGTGACCATAGTTTTGACTCCACACATATTGATAGCCCACAGGCTTACTACATGCAGTCACCCGAGCATAACGAGTCATACTATTATGAGGACCCAAGTGAAAAGAGTGGGGAACCTGAGTATTCTAATGTCATGTACACAAACCCCAACTCTAGACCTCAACCTAGGCAAGTACAACCCCCATTTCCTAGAGGACCATGCTTCAGATGTCAGGGAGATCACCTTATACGTGATTGTCCACTGCCTGCCCCGACACAACCTCAACCAGTAACCATTCAGGGTTTCTGTCAAGACTGCGGGAAAGAACATCTCCTACGAGATTGCCCAAAGAACCCTAATAACATGCCTAAAATCACTCCTATCAATGTCGTTGGGTTAGTTGTAGACTCCACAGGGAGTGTGACTTCCACTGCACCTGTGCAGGTGATCACAAGAGCCCAGGCACTTCAACAACACCAAGGTGTTGGTCCGGAAAAGAGCCCCGAGGTGAGTGAAACAGAGAGCATAACCAAAAAGAGGACTAGAGCCTGGAAGGATAGTCGTGAAAGAATGAGGAGGCAATGGGCAAAAAAGATAAACGAACTTGAAGAAAGCTTGAGAGAAACCAAGGCAAAAATCACAGAGATCACATCTCAACCGCACTCCCACACACTTCCACCACTACCATCCCCATCACCCTCCATTCCTCCACCCTCTAATACACCCCACGTAACCCACCCACCACCCCGAGTAGGATCAGTATTAGCTGACCCCACTCCTGAAGGCTTGGACATGATGTTCAAGGCCTACCAGGCTCGACTTCAAGAAGGGCCAACAGCTGCAAACCTAGACAAGAGTTACCCTAGGGCAGATTTAGAGATTGAACGGATGAAAATGTGCATGAAAATGGTAGAACAAGCTCAAGCTATACTTGAGACTAGTCAAAAGTTCAATCAGACAAACTCTGTCACGCCGGATTTGCATTTCCAAGGCTTACTAGAAAGATTAGAGCAGTTGGTAAACAAATCACAAGTTTCTTTACCTCCACAGGCTCAACCAGTTGTTGAAAGAGGAAGCTCACCACCAAGGGGAGCTTATGTTCCTAATTCCACGGATGCTGGAATACCTCCTTCAATTCAACAGTACTCTCAAGAGTTCTTGCGGGAAATACAAGAAGAGAAATGGGCCAAGGAGAAGGGTGATTCCCCTCCTATTCCTGAGATTGATGATCTTCGTGATCAATTTCCCCAAGACATTCCGTCTATCTATGGAGATCAAACAGAGCAACAAGAGGATGAGAGATTAGATTTTGAATCTAATTCTTTACAAGAGTTGCCTCATTTCACAGGCCCATGGGAATCTGAATCTCTCCAGATCAGAGCCCCCACAATATTGGTAAGAAATGAAGACTCAGTGATTCCAAGAAACACTGATGTTGTGAAGAACACTAAGGTTCAATGTCATCTCACTGTAGAGGAGCTCCTCAAGGCAAAACCGGAGCTCTGGAATCATGTGAAGGATCAGGTTCCAGAACTTGAATCCAATATACCAAAAGTAGGCTCTAAGCAAAAAGTTCCAGAGATACCTCTCGACAAGATAGGGCACATGAGCGAAGGTGAAGAAGGTAACACTTATCTTCCGATCACCTATCAAGGTTACACAACCAAAGCAATTGTGGATTCGGGTGCTGGTGTTGCTATTGCGACCACCTCCTTGTGGAAGCGATGGGGCAAACCCACCTTAAGACCAACGAGAATGAAACTTCAAATGGCAGATGGTCATTTTGAAAGACCTCTCGGATTGCTTGAAGGGATAACTCTAACCACTTGTGGTGTAGAGTTTGAACATACATTTGCTATATGTGACTTTGAGAAAAATAATGTCTACGAGATGATCCTAGGAAGACCCTTCCTACGATAATTGCAAATAGTACAGGATTGGGGAACCAACTCCTTGTACTTACAGCACTTAGGGGTCACCACCAAGGTCAATCTGAAGGATTACACCTTCAGAGATGTACCACCCCTACAGTGGAATCCTATCCACAAAGCGAAAGAAGATTCTATCTCCGTGCATTCTGGAAGTTCACCTGATCCATCATGGCTGCATGAAGATACTCACTTGTGGATGTGCAAGGTCGCAGAGGAAGAGGAAAAGCGCCTAAAAGCGAGAGAAGAAGGAACTTCCCCAGGAGATAGACCAATAAAAGACCCAGCCTATACACCGATGATATTTCCAGATGAGGAATTTGAGCCTCATGGTTGGGCAGAAATCTTAGCTACCATGGACATTGCAGTCAATGAAGAACAATGGACACCCCATTGTGATGAGGAGGGTTATGATATTTTAGTGTTCATGTGTCAGCCCTTGTTGGAAGAGTGTGATCCTATTGAGTTCATAGAAGAAGAAGAGAATGACGATGATCTAGAATCCATTGTGATGGATACTTACTTTGACTCAGAGGAACACTATTTGGAAGATATAGGAGTGTTAACCCAAAAAGAAGAAGAACCCCTCACAAGTATTAAAACGATAAATTCAAAGGAAGGAAGTGAAGGGGGTCAAAAGAAAAAGAAAAGAAAAGCAGTGAAACAAGAAGAGGAAGAATCATTGTTTGAAGTACCAGAAAATTTCAGGAAATATGAAGTGGAAGACCGGAAAATTTTGGTACGAATGCCTAAGAGAGAGGCCATTATAGGAGAAGCATATGACAATAAAGAAAAGACCAAAAAAATTGTAGTGACCATTGAAGGGAACGAAGAACGATGTACGTACATAGGAGATGACCTAAGTGCAAAAGAAGAAGCAGAGCTTGTAGCTCTATTAAGGGAATATAGGGATGTGTTCGCATGGCACTATAAAGACTTGAAAGGAGTAGATCCAGAGATTTGCTCTCATACGATTCCGATGACCGCTGATGCCAAGCCCACCAAACAAAAGCCCTACACATATAATGACAATTATGCAGCCAAAATAAAAGAGGAAATTGACAGGCTGATTGAAGCTGGATTCATCTATGAGATTGAGCACACTGAATGGGTGTCCCCCATTGTAGTGGTGCCCAAGAAGAATGGGAAATTGCGAGTGTGCATTAACCTTAAAAAAGTTAATGCCGCTACGATCAGAGATAGTTATCCACTTCCAATCACCGAACATCTATTGGAGCGTGTTGCAGGCAAGGAAGTTTACAGCTTCCTTGATGGATTTTCAGGTTACAACCAAGTAGCCATTGCCCCCGAAGATCAACACAAAACGGCCTTTGCCACAGAATGGGGAATCTTTGCATTTCGTGTGATGCCATTTGGGCTCACCAATGCACCTGCAACATTCCAAAGGCTCATGTGTCATGTCTTCAAAGAGTTCTTGCGAAAGAGCTTAGAAGTATATGTGGATGATTTATGCGCTCATTCCCAAGAAAGAAGTTACCACATCCCCGAGCTCAGACAAATCTTCAACAAGTGTAGAGATTATCGAGTGTGTCTGAACCCAGAGAAGTGTGTGTTCATGGTACGACAAGGTAAGATCTTAGGTCACATTGTTTCTAAGAATGGAATTTCAACAGATGAAGACAAGGTAAGAGCGATAGCAGAGTTACCAAGACCAAGAAATGTTAAAGAGGTACAAGCCTTTATGGGACATTGTGGATATTACCGTAGGTTTATCCACATGTATGCCATCATAGCTAAACCTCTTTATGGGTTGTTAACAAATTTTGAGTGGAAGAGGAATGCGAGAATTCCTTCAACAAACTGAAAAGACGTCTGTGCACAGCACCAATATTGACTACTCCGGATTCGAGCAAACCCTTTCATGTCCATGTAGATGCCTCCAATCATGCAATAAGATGTGTGCTAGCACAACCCACAGGTGAAGGAAACCTAGATTTGCCGATAGCATATGCTAGTAGGCAATTAAATGCAGCTGAACGAAATTATACCACAACGGAAAGAGAAGGCTTAGGCATGGTATATGCTGTGAAGAAGTTTAGACACTATTTATTGGCCAATAAGTTCAAGTTTTTCACTGATCATCAAGCTTTACTATATTTGGTCAATAAACCTTGCGATACAGGCCGCTTAGTAAGATGGTTCCTCTTACTAATGGAATACGACTTTGAAGTTGTTGTCAGGAAAGGTAGAACCCATCTTAGGGCAGACCATCTTTCTCGCATCACTTCAGGAGAGCCACCGCAAGGAGTGTCTGATGAATTGCTCGATGCTTATTTGTTCAACTTAGAAGTTGTTCCTAAATGGGCAAATAAGTTGGTACCAGTCCTAACCTTCGGGCCTGCAAATAAAAATGTTAAAACAAGCAAAGAGGAAATCGTAAAATCACTAAAGTATCAAATATTGGCCGGAAGTATGTACAAGCAAGATACCGAGGGCGTATTAGCTTGTTGTGTCGAGGATGATGAACATGCTAGTTGGTTGCAACAAGCCCATGAGGGACTGCTAGGAAATCACTACCCTAAACAACGAACATTGCAGAATCTAAAACGTTTAGGAGTGTATTGGCCTAGCATGGACAAAGAAATACAAGAATGGATCCACAATTGTCCAGTGTGCCAGAAGAGACCCCCAGTGGAACATGCCACTCTTTACCACGTGTCATTAATTCCAGATTGGAGTGCTCCATTGGTCGAGTTCATGAGATCGGGAACATTACCCAATCAGGCTAGTCTTGCAAGAAAACGGAGCATGGAGCAAGAGGCTCAAGACTATGCCTTAGTAGGAGACAACCTATATCGAAGAGGCAAGGATGGTTACCTAAGACTGTGCATTCATGAATCAGACTATTTGAAAGTCTTAGAAGCGGCACACAGCGGCACTGCAGGCGGACACTTTGGGCCTGACAGAGTAATTAAGACCATTCTATTTTCAGGACTTTGGTGGCCCACTCTTCATATGGATGCACATACTTATGTGAAGAGTTGCGACACATGCCAACGTGCCCAATATCCGATAAGAAAAGATGAAATGCCTTTAAGGCCAATGATGGGAGGACGTGCATTTTCAAAGTGGGGTATAGACTTTGTAGGTCCCATCAACCCCCCAGCTAGAAACTCCCATGCAGAATACATTATTGTAGCCACAGATTACCTTACAAAGTGGGTGGAAGTAAAAGCCACGACAAAGAATGATGCTCAAACGACGGCTAAGTTCTTATTCGAAAATGTGTTCACTAGATATGGGTTACCAATAGAGTTGGTTAGTGATAGAGGTACGCACTTCTTGAATGAGGTCATTGAAAATCTCCTTCAAGAATTCATGGTGACACATAAGAAGTCTGCACCCTATCACCCACAAGCTAACGGACAAGCCGAGAGCACGAATAAGATCCTATGTAACGTATTGACGAAACTTGTAAATAATAAACGCTCGGATTGGGACAAACAACTTCATCATGCTGTTTGGGCATACCGAGTTGCCTACAAAACGGTACTCAATGCCACCCCATTTCAGATGGTCTTCGGACAGAATGCGGTGCTACCATTAGATTTCCTAATTCCAGCTTTAAGAGTAGCGCAAGAGCATGAGTGGAATGGACATGAGTTGTCCTCTAGGATCTTTGCTCTAGAACGTTTAGGTGAGACGAGGCTACGAGCAGCAGCAGGCATCTATGCTGCGAAGAAACGGCAAAAGGCATACTTTGATGCCCATGTGAAGGATAAGGGCTTGAAAGCAGGAGATCTAGTTTTAGTCTACACATTGAAACAACACGCAAGAAAGCTAGAAAAGAGAGGCTACGGTCCTATGATCATCAATAGGATCTCCACGAGTGGAGCAGTACAACTAGCCACTCTAGAGGGGGATGTTCTCCCAAACTATATTAGCGGGTGCAGAGTCAAGCTGTATCAGGAACCCCTCACGGAGGAAATGCTAAGCCGACTCAATACTGCTAAGCAACGTAAAGAGGAGGAAAAACGAATTCGAGAAGAAGCACAGGCAGAGGCCTTACAGCGTATCAGACGACTGAATTTGAGGAGACAAGGGAGGGATCAGCCTATGACTGACACTCAAGAGTCTCCAGGCTATCACATGGCCATGTGTGAGGCTTCAGGTGAACGTACCCATAAGATAGTGGACCGACGACCTTTTGTGACCCTAGAAATAGGACAAAGAGACAACAGCACAAGCGTGAGAGCATTAATTGATTCAGGAGCAGCCACAAGTGCAGTTCGGCTTTCTTATTGCCAGCAGCTGCAATTGGAGGTAAAACCCCTAGAAGCATATCTGATAGGATTAGGAGGTGTTGAAACCCCTTTTATGGGAGAAGTGGATCTTCCCCTCTACATACAAGAGGTCCTCATGCCAGCAAAAGTGCTAGTGTGTGAAGACGAGGATCTGACCGAACCTCTTGTCTTAGGCCAAGACTGGATCTATGATCACGCAGTCAACCTCAACCTAAGAAGTGGACTTCTTCAGGCTTGGGTAGGCCAAAGCCGTCTCACGATTGAATTAGAAAATCAAGCACTCAAACCAATAGAACAGGCACCAACTCCTGGTCCCTCTAGGAATCCACATGAAGATAACAATGTTGTGCTTGTCCAAACTTCTATGGTGCAGAGGAATGTCAATCTTACTGAAGGTTCAGGAGCCAATAAGGAGTTCCTAACTGATCCAAAGAAGATTCTAAGCGAGCAGACCGAACATCACTCTACACGAAGGAGGCTGCTGATCAAGAGGCAGGAGCGCCAACCCGTGCAACACAGAGCACCTCGGGGCGCGAAGCAGATCTGGATACGCAAGGATGGGAAACCCACAACTCTAATAGCAGACTCTCAAGAAGACAAGAAACGAGCCTCACCGTCAAGGAACGAAGTGAAGAAGCCCCCTAGGATAACCCCTAGGCATACCATTTCTATTTGGGTCCCTAAGCGGTCAATGAAGGCTACCCCTAATGCTAGACAGATATGGGTGCCCAAGGCCTGCTTACAAGCCCAAATTACTTCACCTTCAGGCACTAGGATGAAGCAACTTTCACAAGCACTCATGACCAACAACTCAGAAAATGAAAAGATACCTACACCTCTCACTGTCCCCACTCCCATCAACCCTAGGAATGTCTAGAAATGGGTACCCAAAAGGTCCCAAATACATCACACTCTCATCCAGAAATCTTCACCTGTCTTTAGCTCTAAGAGCTACGACTCCTCTATCAAAGTGTGGAGAATTAAACTGTGTACTAAACCCCCTGACCCAATTCTGTAAATCCGTCTACTCTAACACAGGAGCATTCTGAGCCCATTGCATAACCAAAGTATGCATCTAGGATGACTCTGACCTCTAATCACCACTCACACCTATCACAAACACTTCACCACTAACCACTGACCTCCGGGATTGTCATGTTAGTATTGTGAAGGGAACACCATTACAGCTTGTTTCCTATGCAACACTAATGTGCTTTTCGTCTTCCAGCAGATAAGCAACCTACTCTCATGGCAACAGCGGCAGGCACAAGCTCTCAGGCAGGATCTGGTGCTCCAATCAATTGGGATGCCATGCCGGTGGAGGCCCCACCAACAGCTCGACCTGAGGAGTTCGTGAATGTGCGGAGGATTCCTATTCCAGATCCACCAAATGGCCTAACCGAAAGAGTAAAGGGGCATTCTCACTGGTTCAATGAGATGCCAGGAGATTTAGGGGACGTGGATCATATCTGGGAGTCCAAGATGGAATGTGGAGGAGTGTGGTGGACCTTCCAGTTCTTCTCACGAGAATTCGAAGCATTGCAAAATGCAGCTCCACTTCAAGATATCTGGCAAAAAGCAGGATTACAGACTTATTTCAGTGCAGCTCTTCCTAAACCAGACTTCCTCAGGTGCTACTACCTAATTGCCACGCTGAAGCCGACAGGGGATAAGGATCATTCAGGCACATTCTGGGTGCCCTCCTTGTCAAATCTGGAGGAAATGAGGAAGTTCGAATTGAATGTGACTTTAATCAGCGAAGCACTTCAGATGTATGGCACGCATGTACCTTCTGACCGCGACCCCTTGATACCGGAGTCGATGAAAAGCAATAGAATCAAGAAACTAAAAGAAATGTGCGCCCTCACCCCCAACATCGCCATACCTTTGCGGATGTGCCTCCAACACTTCGCATTTCCTGCTCAGGACCGTTTCACTCAACCTCACAAGAAAATATGGTATGGGCTATATCTAGCAGAGACTGGAAGCTTGCCCATTAAGATGCCGGTATGGATCTTAGACCAAGTGTATGAGGCAGGTAAGCGGGGTGTGAGGAAGCCTACTCTACATGGCTGTTGTGCGCTCACAAGAATCATCTACAAATGTCTTGCATATGATGTGCCAGTTGCCCGAGCCCTAAAGTATGCACAACTGGAGCTGTTCAAAGGGCGGAAGTCAGGGAGCCAGCCTGCAAAACGAATGCGTGGATCACTCTCCCAGGTAACGATCCCTCAAGAAGCCACGACCGAAGCTTCTCCCCGACCAGAAGCTCAGGTCACACCTTTCACTATCCATCTTCAAGGAGTTCAAGCTAGGGAGGTGGTACAACCCGTTCCATCCGCCCCTCCACTACCTACCGATGCAGAGTTTGCATCTATGGCCACCTTCACAGAAGATCCAAACTTCGATTTTGAAAGATTCCTGCAGATGGTCCCCCTATCCGACAATGACGATTCCCCTGACAATGTTGATCCGGGTGCATCAGTCCAAAGAGAACAGCCACGGGGCGAGACGAGCAGAGTACATGGGGAAGAAGTGGCACAACATCCTCTTGACCCAAACACACAAGTTCAGGAAGGGGCACAAAGAAATGACCCAGAAGACAGTGAAGAGGAGGCCCCTGCCTACACAGCACAACTCAGACGGCTGTACAAGACAATCAAGCAGGTACAGAGAAGGCATAAGATGACAGAAGAGGCGAACAAAGCTCTAGTGAACCAGATGCTTCAAACCGAGAATGTCGACTCACATTTTGTGGAATCATTGAATCTATTGGCAGAAACATGTGGGATCGGGGAAGCATTGAGGACAATGGTCTATCAGGAAAACCCTATCTATGATCAACGAAGGATTGATACACGGCCACGACGAGGGAAAATGATTCAAATGGAAGTCTCTACTGCCTTGCCTACCACCATTTCAGAGGATGTTCACATGACGAGCCCAAGTCCCGCTGACGAACAAGAGGTAATTACTCAGGTACCATCTCCACCGTCACCTTCCATTCGACCCTCAGAACCCTTCTCCACTAGCCTTTCTGAACAACCGATGTCCACCCATCATGAAACCATTGTACACACCTCTGTTTTTACATCCTTCCCTTTACCCACATCCATCACTTCCACCCTAAATTTTGAACCTCACACCGGTCATCCTGCCACCGATCAAACCATAATAGGTCACCCTTCCTATCTCCCCGCCCTTGGACAACCACTTGCCAACAGCCAGACCTCATCCCATCCTTTTCCATTCACCCACACCCAAACCCTATCCACCACTCCCCTAGCAACTGCCTCACACTCAACCCAAGTCACACAACCCTCATTCTGGACAAACCTTGTAAATATACTCCAACAGGTGGATAATTATAATAAAAAGTCCCTTTCCCAACCCCACTCCCCCACATTCACTGCCACCACTATCACACCACCCACCATTCCTGTATTCACAGTGCACGAATCACACACTCTCACGTCCGATCCCATGGACATCTCACCATCCACAGGATCACCCACCACCACTGTTATTCCAACATCACCACGTATCATTTCACTCACGTCGCCATTTCCAAGCACTGTAGGCACAACATCCACTTTTCCCTTTCCCATCCCCCGACCCCTTGCATCTTCCACCTTTACCCCTACACCCACTTCATTTAGTCATGCACTCAACACGATGCTCGAAGCTGCTGCCCAACTTAAACAGGAATACAGGTTACTAGAAGAAAACAATAAAGAACTCTGTACTTTGTCAGCCCATCTCCAGGCACGTGTCACTGCCCTGGAGTTATCTAATACGGAATTACAGCAAGAGGTGACTACCCTCCAACAATATCAGGTGGAGCTCGAGTCCACACATATAGAGAAGAGTAGGGTAACTGAAGAACAACTTAGAGATCAGCTAGCCCGTAACGCTAGACTACAACGAAACATGGCTCTACTCCAACGCCATTTAGCGGCTGCTCAAGAAGAAAACAAAAGACTACAGCAACAAAATCAAGACAACCTCGAAGCAGCTATGGAAAATACTCCAGGGGCACCCATTGACCCGGCTAAATTCCAAGCCATCCCCTCAGAGAATATACAACACATATTAGAAACCTATGCCACTCTCCTAGAAGCTCATGATCAGCTTGCTGACCAAGTCAAAGACCTACAGAAAGCCCAAGTGCCTGCACCACACCAACAAGAACCTAAAGAGATGGCCAACGCTGCAACCTCACCAGAGCCGGAATTATCAGTAGCCAGTGAAGTACTAGAGCTACGTCAGCAGGTGGCCGAGTTAAAAATTAAGTTGCTACAATATGAACGACCCCCCTCCCCACCTGATCAGCCAAGTGAAGAGGAGACTATTGTTATTCCGGTGGAAGAAACATTCGAAGATAATTATGAGCCACAACCTCTTCCAGGTGGCAGGATCATTGAAGAGGGACAGGATACATATGAGGAACCCCCGTCCGCATGGATGAAGCAGGTAGAGGAGATGGGTCACACTCACGAAGAGCGTGTTGCAACTCAGATGCTAGCCATGAAAGCCATAGAGGAGACCATACTCAAGTCTGAATATTTCTCGAACTTGGCTCCTAGGCGGCTGATAACTAGCTCCGAGTTACAATACAAACCTTATTTTGTATTGTTGGCCGACTACAACGCAGAGATCAGAAGAGTCACCAACAAGTGCCCTACCTTCGCCACCCAGTTCGAACCAGAAGATATACCAGAGGCAGCCAGGAAAGGGGCGATTTTTCAACCTACTTGGAGGCAAAGATTACTGGAAACATACCCGGAAATGCTGAGAACATGGGATCACGCTCCCATGCATTTGAAGTATAACCCCTGTTATGGGCCAGTACAAAGAAGAAGATCATGGAAGGCCTTCGCCATCAAGGTTCAGAACAACGCAAATTGTAAAGAATGGCTCAATTACCCCGCAATCGCACCCCCAACCGGCACACCTACAGTATCATACATGATAGCCACCATTAGACATTGGATGCCACGCCTCCACCCCATGCCAGATGTGGCTGCCCAGATGATGCTCAAGATATTTGATATGATGCAGGTGGTGCTCAAAACTTTCCGCAATGTATGCCATATTCAGCCTCCGATTCCCGGCTTCATCAATGGTAATTATGACCTCCTGTACGATATGAGCACAACCCCCAGCATACGAGTTGCTTATGCATGGCACGCACGCATCAGATATCTCCCTGCTTGCTATAAGCAAACTTTCGACGATATGTTTACCATGGGGTTCTGGGAGTCACACTCAGAAGTGTTCGCACCACGCCCAACCCACCTGCTACATCTATTCGCGTGTGAACAAACCATGCACTCAGAACTCTACACAACGCCACAACCGGACATACCGGGTGCAGTCAATTGGGAGACCCTCCAGAGAGACTTGGTTCGGGGACTACGCATCAAGGAACAAGAAGTGGCAACCGACCTCCTGCAAGAGTACATTGATCAAACAGTGGAGCAGAGGTCTGTCAGAGGCGACAGACGCTAGGGGGGGGAGAGTGTTGACAGTATACGGGAAGAAGCAAGTACGGACACACATGCAGATCTAGAACTAAGGCAACCCTTCATTTTTTTTCAAAACCCTTACATCATTTTTAAGTGATTCTCATCACTAAAAACCCTTGTAAATATCATTTCACCTTTTTGTAGCTCCATTTTGTACAAGCCGAGGAGTCCTCGAGCTTGGGGAGCCTTAGAAGTAGTTGCCTGCCAATTTTCATAATTTTTAGATCTCGTTTGAGCCCTCAAATAAGCCCTGGAACCTAATTTTTAACTAGGCCGGACACTAGGTCTGGACAGGGCCAAAGCTAGTCAAAACTATAAATAGAGCTAGAGAGCTCATTTTTGGGTTAGCTTCTTGTAGTTTGAGCTTGTATGAGAACTTTGTTGCAATAGAAGTGATTCCATTGTCTTACTCTCTTTGTTCTTGCCGTGTGTGCGCGTGTGCGTGTATGTGTGTGCATGCTTGTGTGCTTCTCACTCACGCACTTGTGCTTCCACTTGCTCGTGGTCTTCATACCATCCTCACGTCTTCCCGGATTGACATTAAAGGAGGTGCTACTCATCACTGAGCTACATCCATGCTCAACGAAAAGGGATTGCCGAACTACCTATGGGCAGAGGCTGTGTCTACAGCCACATATCTCATAAATAGACTTCCATCTAAGTCACTAGATGGAACCACTCCATATGAAGTATGGAATGGAAGAAGACCTAGTCTAGAGCATTGCAAAATCTTTGGATGCTTAGCCTATGCTCACATTCCTTCTCAAGTAAGAGGGAAATTGGATCCCAAGGTAGAGAAGTGCGTATTTATTGATTATGACCAAAACCAAAAAGGATATAGATTGTACAATCCAACCAATAAAGGATTTTTTGTGAGTAGAGATGTAATTTTTGATGAAAACAAATCATGGTTTGATGATGACAGGAAAGTGAAGCTGCCGTATGACTTGGATGAAGATTTTCCATCACTTCAACCAAAGGAGCCAAAGCAGATTGAAGAAAGTGATTCGGAGATTGACCTAGAAGACTTGGAAAGACTAAAGCTATGGAAGAACAAAGGTAAAGCAAAGATGCAGGATGCTACATATGGACCGGAGAGCTCACATCAACCACTTAGAAGGTCTTCAAGGGAGAAGAAGAAACCAGAGAGGTTTGGTTATGATACTTCTTTGGTCACCAAGCACTCAATCTACATTGCAAAGGATTCAACCAATGAAGAACCTACCACATTTGAAGAAGCACAAAGCAAGAAAGCTTGGAGAGATGCAATGGATGAAGAAATGGAAGCCTTGAAGGAGAATGACACTTGGGAGCTTGTACCTAACAAGCCATCTATGAAGATAATCGGATCTCGATGGATATATAAAATCAAGAGGAATCCAGATAGAAGTATAAATAGACACAAAGCAAGGTTAGTTGCTAAAGGGTTTGCTCAAACCCATGGTATTGATTATGAGGAGACTTTCTCTCCTGTTGCAAAAATGCCTACAATTAGGGTTCTCATTAGTCTTGCTGCATCTAGAAATTGGAATCTTTATCAACTTGATGTAAAGAATGCTTTCTTGAACGGATGGATTTCTGAGGAAGTGTATATGGCACAACCTCCTGGATATGAGGATGCACATCATCCTAACTATGTATGCAAACTAAAGAAAGCTTTGTATGGATTGAAGCAAGCTCCAAGAGCTTGGAATTTCAGATTGGTGACTTATTTGCAGGACCAAGGATTCAAAGCTAGCAAGGTGGATACCTCTTTGTTCATAAAGAGGAATGGATCTGAAGTGATCTATTTATGTGTGTATGTTGATGATATTATTATCACAGGCAATGATCTTGAAGGAATCAAACAGGAGACTCAAATGAAGGAGGAGTTCAAAATAAGTGACCTCGGACCACTCACTTATTTTCTTGGATTGGAGTTGATCTACACAGATTCAGGTATATACATCACACAAAGGAAGTATGTCCATGACATGCTCGTCAAGTTCAAGATGGAAAATACCAAGTGTGCAGGTACACCTATGGAGCAAAATCATAAGCTTAGTGCTTATGAAGGAGAGCCAATTGAAGACATCACAAGCTATCAAAGCTTGGTTGGAAGTTTGAACTATGCAACACTCACAAGGGTGGATATATTCTATAGTGTTAGCATATTGAGTCAGTTTATGCATAAGCCGAGAAGACCACATATGGAAGCGGCCAAGAGAGTCCTCAAGTACCTAAAGGGGACCATGAATGAAGGTTTGTTCTATTCATATACTTCAGATATTGAGCTAAAGGTCTACTCAGATGCAGATTGGGCCGGATCTAAAGATGATAGAAGAAGCACATCAGGGTATATATCATTTGCACGTTCAAAAATCATTTCTTGGTCATCGAAGAAGCAACCAACCGTGGCATTATCTTCTACTGAAGCAGAATATAGAGGTTTGGCTAATGCAACTCAAGAAATCATATGGTTAAAGTCTTTGTACACAGATCTTGGACTTCATTCTTCAACACCTCATATTTTTGGTGACAACACAAGCTCACTACATCTAGCAGCTAATCCGGTATACCATGCTAGAACCAAGCATATTGAAGTCCACTACCATTACGTAAGGGAGAAGCTAATGAGCAAGGATATTCAACTATCCTATGTCTCTACAGATATGCAATGTGCCGACATGTTGACTAAAGCTCTTGATGGTACAAAATTAAGTAGATTCAAGTTGATGATTGGCTTGCAGGAAATCAAGGACAATTGAAGACTTATTTGAAGGCGAAGCATGTTAGGCTTGAGGGGGAGTTGTTGGTGCATTTTACCCAAGCCTACATGCTTGATATATTTGATATCATCCTCATTTGTAAGTCACATGAGTAGTCATGTGAACACCTCTTGTAAAAGAGTTCATTTTTATCTCTTGTAATTGAAAAAAGAAAAAGGAAAAGGATGGCTTACCTCATGCATGATGTAAAAGAAATTTCGTGGCTCTAACTACCAAAACCCATGATTTTTGAGCTGAGGGAATATCTCCTAACTTTGGGGGTCACTTTTAGGTGGAGCCATTCAATTCGAATTCAAAACTCCCTCCAAGAATAGCTATAAAAGGAGCAAGAAGGAAGAGGCGATTAGCAAGCCTTGTACGTGACCACTTCATGTCATTTTGTAGAGATTGAAGAGCTTACTCCATAGCTCTATCATTCTACTCCCATTGTGCAAAGATTCATTGCCAATGTGGTTGTAATCATATGTGAATCTATACATTTATTATCATCTACCTCTCTGTTTTGTTCTCTGCTATACTCACTCAGAGCAGTAACTTCAAAAGGTCATATCTCGAGTTCTACTGAACCTTTTTCAGTGATTTAACTTGAGTTGCATAGCTCCTAATGTATACTTTGTGAATATAAATTTGCAAGGTCATTGGATTAATACTTTTGGAGATATCTGCATTTTACTACTTACTGGTCTATCTCTACAGAGCCCCGAGAATTGTGGGGAGGTTCCAGAAATTGTTGAAACTTGTTCTCAGTGCTCAGTCCATCATTTGAAGTGTTTTAACTTGGATTGGGAAGCTTTCTAAGTCTATTTGCTATGCCCAAAAGGAAGTTTTCTAATTCCTACCAGGTTGAGAGCACTGTTCATTTTTTCTAGCAGGTGTATGTCCAAAAATAGCAAGTTTTGCGAGCTAGTCATTTAGCAACTAGTCTGTCTTGACTTAAACTTTTGGGATACATGTTCCAAAGTACTTGGCTGATATTTTGGTGGATTTAGGAAGCTTAAAGGGTCTACTAATCAACTCTGAAGCCTCAGTTGGCTGGTGTGAAGCTGGTTGTAGCAGCACCTACTCATCTTTGGATTGCATCCACCATCTCTCTTCACAATTATGAGGAGACATTTTCTCTTGTTGCCAAGGTATCAACAATAAGGACATTAATAAGTGTTGTTGCAAGCAAGGTATGGAATCTTTATCAATTAGATATAAAAAATGCATTTCTCAATGGTGATTTAAAAGAAGATGTGTACATGGAGCAACCAGGAGGTTATGAAGATTCCAAGAAGCCTACTCATGTATGTAAGCTCTTGAAAGCATTGTATGGTCTTAAGCAAGCTCCAAGGGCTTGGAATTTTAGATTGGTAAAGTTTCTTGAAAAGCAAGGATACAGGTGTTCAAATGCAGATACTTCTTTGTATGCTAAGGTTGAAGGATCATTGATTGTTTATATCTCAATTTTTGTGGATGACTTGATAATAACAGGAAACAATGAAGGTGAGATAGCCAGGATCAAAGTAGAGCTTGGATCTGAATTTAAAATTTCAGATTTAGGAGAACTGACATACATTCTTGGAATCGAAGTTATCAAGAAGGAAGATGGCGTATATCTTCTACAAAGAAAGTATATTTCATATTTGTTAAAGAAATATGGCATGGAGCATTGCAAGAGTATCAGTAATCTGATGGAACCCAATGTGAAGTACAGTGCTGAAGATGGTGAACCTTTAGAAGATCCACTTATCTACAGGTCTTTGATTGGTTCTCTTATATATGCAACTTTAACAAGGCCGGATATTACATTTAGTGTAAGTACATTGTCTCTATTCATGAACAAACCCATAGATGTTCATATGCAAGCAGCAAAAAGGGTCTTGAGATATTTGAAGGGTACATTAAATGAAGGTTTGGGCTATAAATATCATGAAGGTTTGGATTTGAAAGCATACAGTGATGCAGATTGGGCTGGAAATAAGGATGATAGAAGGAGTACAGGTGGATATCTGATATTTGCAGGTAATAATTTGGTTTCATGGAGTTCTAAAAAACAGCCTACAGTAGCACTTTCAAGCACAGAAGCTGAATATAGAAGTCTTACAAATGCAACATGTGAGATTATGTTTTTGAAGCTTTATGAAGATATGAATCTATCTACAACATTTCCACTACTCTTTGGAGATAATGTAAGTTCATTACAACTCGCATCTAATCCACTGTACCATGCAAGAACAAAACACATTGAAGTGCACTATCACTATATCCGAGAGAAGGTGGTGAATGAAGATATTGATATTCAACATGTTGGAAAGAAAGATCAATTAGCAAACATACTCACAAAAGCAGTGGATGCTCAGAAGCTTAAGCAAAACAAAGTACTACTTGGAGTCAAAGCTTTGGATTTAGAGCTTGAGGGGGGCAATGTTACATAAAAACAAGCTCTAAAGTAGTCTTGTGGATTTTATTAATTATTAAAAATGGTATATGGAAGCTTGTGGATCTTATTAGTTATGAAAAATAACATGTGGAGGCGTTCACATCTCCAAAGTTAGAGCAAAAGGTAGATAAAAGTAGATAAAAGTTGATAAAAGTAGAAGGAAAGGAGAGGTGTCTATTTTTAGACAAGGAAGGTGCTTCTGTTGATAGCCTCTCAATAAAAAGAGTGGTTCTCTTAGTGTAGGTGTCCAAATTGAGTGATTCTTGTTGTGTTGCGAAGCTTACAACTTGTACTATATAAGTAGATCAGTTTTTGTACAATTTACAATGAGAAAATGCCACGGAAGTAGGAGTTTTTGCAGATCTTCTTGTTGTGTCTATCCGGTGCCTCATCAGAGACATACCTCTCTTCAAACTTTCATATCTCAGTCGTTATGAGGTCTTTTTGAGTGATTTTACTTGGAGGAGTTTCCTTAGCTCTCATACTTTCTATCCATATCAAAATTTTTCATAGATCATGAAGTTTTATTGCTTCTATACATCCATTTTCAATTCAGATAGTTAGTCATACCTTGCTATTGAAGGCTTCTTCTTACCTTGACTTCAAGCTGTTGGTTTGGGAGCTATACTCCACCTTTTTTGACGTTTTTTGTTTGTAAAGCATGCTATTAAGAGTCTACGTTCGAAATATATGATTAATTTTGTCAAATTCTGCTCAAAGAGTTTCTGATGATCATTTGGCTATAGTGACCTATTTCTATTTTTTGGAAAGTTTGGTGGAAGTTTGTTTTTGAAGTTTTGAAATATTTGGTTGGTGTTTTAACAATCTTGGGAGGTGTCATCATGTTTCATTGTGTACTTTGATGTTTACAAGTTTGTAAACACAACAGTCTGGCCACTATCATCTCCTGAGGGAATGTTTTTGTTCTCAGGAAGGCTACTAATGGTTCGCTCCAATCTGGCACTAAAGACACTTGATAAAGAGTGGCATTTTCCACAGGTGGTCTAGTGTTGTAGATTGGGCATTCCTTGCACATCCTATGGACATCTGCTTCCATAGATGGCCAATGCACTCCGCGTCTCTTTAGTGTCTGTAAAGTTCTTTGCCTCGAGTAGTGTTTCTCTAATGCACCAACATGTGCTAATTGCAACCATTTTGCATACTCATCCTCTTCCACACAACAAGATAATATTCCTTGATCCGTGTACTTGTACATACTCCCTGCCATGATATGGTCCTTCTGGGCCTTTACTACCTCCCTATCTTGAGTGTTTACTACTGGATGTTTAGGCCCATATGTCAGTACTGGCACTAAGGTATTGGCACACTGTGCTACAACTTCCAAATTAAACAAGTAAGCATCAGGAAGGTCACCTGATACTCCTTGTGGGGCCTCTCCGGATGTGAGCCTTGAGAGATGATCTGGTCTCAAGTGAGTCTTGCCCTTTCTCACCACTACCTCAAAATCATATTCCATTAGTAAGAGGAACCATCTTACTAATCTACCTGTATTGCATGGCTTGTTTACCAAGTAAAGTAGAGCTTGATGATCAGTAAAAAAATTAAACTTATTTGCAAGTAAATAGTGTCTAAACTTTTTAACTGCATATACCATGCCTAACCCTTCTCGTTCGGTGGTGGTATAATCATAGGCAATTGGAAGATCCATATTACCTTCACATGTAGGTTGTGCAAGTACACACCCAATAGCATAATTGGATGCATCCACATGGACATGGAATGGCTTGTTCTAATCCGATGTAGTCAAGATTGGTGCTGAACATAATTGCCGTTTAAGCTCATTGAAAGATTTTTCACATTCATCAGTCCACTCAAAGTTAGTCAAAAGTCCGTACAAAGGCTTTGCAACGATGGGATACATGTGTATAAAATGTCGATAATAACCACAATGCCCCATGAAAGCTTGCACTTCCTTGACATTCTTTGGCCTAGGTAGTTCTGTGATAGCTCTCACTTTCTCTTCGTCAGTGGATATGCCATTCTTTGACACTATGTGTCCTAGAACCTTGCTTTGCCTGACCATGAAAACACACTTTTCTGGGTTCAAGCAGACTTGATATTCTCTACATTTATCAAAGATTTGTCTGAGTTCAAGTATATGGGTCTGTCTAATGTTGGAATGAGCACAAAGATCATCAACATAGACTTCCAAATTCTTCATCAAGAACTCTTTAAATACATGGCACATTAGTCTTTGAAAGGTTGCAGGAGCATTGGTAAGCCCAAATGGCGTTACCCGAAAAGCAAATATACCCCAGTCCGTGGTAAAAGCCGGCTTATGCTGATCTTCTGGTGCAATGGCTACTTGATAATAACTAGAGAACCCATCCAGGAAGTTGTACACTTCCTTGCCTGCTACCCTTTCTAATAGATTCTCAGTGATAGGAAGCGGATAACTATCTCTCATAGTGGCTGCATTAACCTTCTTCAAGTTAATGCAAACAAGTAATTTGCCATTCTTTTTTGGCACCACTACAATGGGGGATACCCACTCAGTGTGCTTGATTTCATAGATAAATCCGGCTTCCACTAAGCGATCTATCTCTTCTTTGATCTTGGCATATATCAAAGGAACTATAAAGGAAGGATTGTATTATTCTTTTACATCAGATTTGAATTTGAGAGCTTATAGTGACTCAGGCTGGGCAAGTGTGGAAGGGGAATCAAGCAAAAAGAGAAGAAGAAGAAAATCAAAAAATAAAGCTGCCAATAAGGAATGAAGATTATCAAGAAAATGCACAACTCTCTGCCCAAAGCCCCGCAGGGGCTTGCATCAGGCAATAATGCCAAAGGCCCAGGTCGTGAAGAGTGGAATTAAAGAAAGATAACAACCAAGAAATTTCATGGGAGGTTGCACACAGCTTCCTCATCCACTAGGAGCAGGCGGTGAAGTGAAACAAGCTGAGGAGAGAGACAACACACAAAGGACTCTTCATCGGATAAGATAACCAATTGTCTGAAGGTCCTAGGTGCCTCCTCGTCCACTGGATGTGTGCGGTGGGAAGAAATGGAACAGGTCCTAGAGGATGACAAAGAAGATTCAAGAATAGGACCTTTAAAGCATTATGCTCTCTTAAAAGAGAGTAGAGGTCAGCAAATTAAGGCGTGCAGTGGCAGAAAGTAAATAGGCTCAAGGCAATACAACAGGTCAGATGTGTGAAGATAAAGACAAATCAGAAGACCAAAAGCTAAAAAGAGGCAGAGGCTGAAAAGTTGAAGAGAGTGACTAAGAACATCACATTCTTAGCCACTGATGGCATGCGTGGCAGCCCGAATGAACACATCAACCCAGATTTGTGATATAAGGAATACCAAGGGGCAAACAAAAGTAAAGGACATACCTCGGATAAAGTAACAAATTATCTGATAGTCCTTACTGCTTCTTCGACCACTGGGTGCGTGTATTCAGAAGCCTTAGACAAGCTACAAACGAGAAGAAAAAGCACGTCAAGGGACGATAGAGATGAAGAGGGGGAGAGTGTTGCAGAGCAAAGAGGCACAAAAGGGGAGCCCCAAAATTTTCAAATTAATGGCCATATTTTTCTTCTTCAAAGTCTTAGGAAATTCCCTCAAGCTATGTAAATGCACTAGAGGAGTCCCCTAAATGCATAATCCCAAATCATTGTAATATATTTCTTGTAAAATAGTAGGAGAATAGAGATTAGTCAATAAATTGTCGGTCACTTGTGTGAAAAGGGCACATGTATATAAGTCACTTGGTGACTCTTTGTAAAGACTTTTTGCCATTTTGAAAAAGGAGAGCTTCAGAATTTCGAATTTGCTTCTTTCCTGCAGATTTTCATCTTCTCTATGATCTTTTGTGTATGTGTGAAGCTTGGAATGTGTGTGTAGGACTGTTGTCTACCCCTCTCCGTCACTTTTGAGCTACTGTAGTGTGTGTGTGAGCAAGCATGAGTTGTAGAGTGAGTGTGTGTTTTTCTTGCCATTCACTATTTCTATCATAACTTGAATCACAGTTGTCAGAATCGAGTGAAACTACCTCCAATAGAAGCGTGTCGTCGAGAGCTTCGAAAGAAAGGGGAACCTACTATTGGTCATATTTGGAGTTCGGAGCTAGGAGAAACATTTGAATTAGTAAAACTATTGTAAGTGGTATCCTGGCAGACACTTCTAGTGGGTAAGTGTGTTTGGAGAGGTAGGTTAGTCTTTTCTCATACATTTTAGTTGAACCACTTCACTTTCCATCATGTACGCACATGTCCTCATAGACTTGGTTAGGTCTATTCTTCGGATTGATAATTAAGCGTGTGTCAATCCACCACTATATGCACTTGTGTGGCAAACAAGATTTAGTCTCTTTGGCACAAGTTCCTAAGACTTCGTGACTTAGGTACACATGTTTTTGGCACTGTTGCCAGGGACACACTCGACCAAGGTGCTTTCGTGATGGTTATAGCTCTAGAATGAAAAAATCGTACTTGTAGAAGTGAATTTGTTCTGTGGCAAGTAGTCAAATACTTCAGCACTTGTTACTTCACATCTCGGACGTGTGTGTAATGAGTTTTTAGGTTTAGGGTTAGGAGAGAGAGGGATAAGAAAGAGTTAAGGTTAGGCTAGGAAGAGAAGTGGAGTAGGAGTAGGACAAAATCATCAAGAAAAATCCCAAAAATTTACCAAATTAGTGTAGTATAGGCTTCAGTCACCAAAACTATAAAAACCAAAAAAATTTAGTTCATTTGACACTTGCTCCTAGAGTGGTATCGTCTGCAGACAGCGATCGGTATCGTCCACGTGGTATCATGCAAACCAAGCACTCAAAGCTACATTGTGCACTCAAGACTCAAGTAGGGTATCACCAAGGTAAGCTACCTCAAGATTTCAAAATCAAAAACACTGTAGAAGTGCATCTATACGTCATTAAAAGCGTGTCTAGTATCGTGGGGGGGAAATGGAGATTTTTCAAAGTTTTCTTGAGTAAGACAGAGGGTGAGGGTGAGAGAAGAACTAGGGGGTGAAAAACTTTTTGGATTTGGAGTTGATTTGGCTGCAATATCGCGATCGGTTGAGTTTTGGTATCGCGATACCAAAATTCCCTTGTATCGCGATACTCGCCGAAGTATCATATCGTCAGTCACCACTTGTGGTATCGGGATACCATTTTTTGGTATTGTATCGCCAAGTTGGTATCGCAATCGCAATTTTCCAGTGGTAGCGTATCGTGGTCCACTTGGTATCGTATCGTTTCGATCACAATATCATATTGTCGATCGAGAGGTATCATATCGCGTTCAATTCTAGTATCATATCGCGGCTCCTTTTAGTATAGTATCGTGCCAAAAAGTGGTATCGTATCATCCGTTGAATCAGTATCATATTGTGAGAATTCGAGTATCGTATCACCTAAACTTTAGGTATCGTATCGTGTCATTTCTGGTATCGAATCGTGAGGTTGGTATAGTATCGGGCACCCAAGATCGTATCATTGATTCTTGTAGTATCGTATCGCGTAGTGCAGAGGTATCGTATCGTGCACTACTGTGATATCGTATCGCGTGTATATTTGGTATTGTATCGTGGTTTACATCAGTATCATCTCGTGTCTTCAGGTGGTATCGTATCGCCTGAACACATAGTATTGTATCGGGGCAGAAGTAGTATCGTATCGGCCACGGTAGCAGTATCGTATCGCCGACAACCTGGTATCGCCTAGTGTTGGGGATGTAAGGGTCATGTGACCTTACCCCCATATTTATATATATACATCATATATAGAGCATTGCCTCAAGAGAGATCATTATGTGGGTTTCGAGGCTCCCACGCATATCCGCGCGTCGTTCCTCTCTTCTCTCTCATTCCATGTCCTCCTTCCTCCTTCTTCTTCTGCACTCCAAACCCCTTCATTGGTATCAGAGCATGCTGAAGGCTTGTGTGCAAGAAGCTTCAATGGAAGCTTAAGTGAGAAGAGGTAGAAGTGCAGGTCGGCATCTTTTGACAGCTGTTCAGTATTTCGGTCATAACTCGAGCTACGAAGCTCGGATTGATGCGTTTTAAAGTTCTGTGAGTAGCTAACACAGAGAGCTACAACTTCACAGAAGGGCACAAAACCTGGTTCGGACTTCTGAAGTGCCCAAAATTCGAAAACGCAGAGAATTGTAGAAGGCGAATCTACATTGAGTAGGACAGCAGGTCAGTTTTTTTGTCATAACTTGAGTTCTACAGCTCGAAATGTGATGATTCAACTTGCTGCTTGTAGCTTGGAAAGATAGCTACAACTTTGTAGAAGAACTCAGATCCAGATTCTGAGTTTTAGGTTGCCGAAATTGCAGAATACAGAGAGGTACTGTTGCAAGTGATAGTGAAATTGACAGCAGGTGCTTGTCTTAAGCATATCTTGAGCTACGCACCTCCGATTGAGGTGTTCTTTATGTCGTTACGTAGCCAAGAAGTGGATCTTCAAGTTTGCTGAAGACCAAAAGTTCAGATTCAGAGGTTATCACCTCTGAAACAGCAAAACACAGAGCAGTACAGTTTTGCCTAAACAACCCTAATTGCACTTGGAGGTTGAATTTGCTTTGGAACTTCTTCGAGAGAGAATTTATGGTGTGCAAGCTCTTATTTTCAGAGCTTCAAGACATTGTACATGTATGATCATTGTGTTAGCTCCTCCATATGAGAGTAGAGCATGATTTTGTTACATGTTTGGCATGTAAGATGACATTGTGGTATACTCTTCTTTGAGGTTTATGTCATCATGAGTTCGATCATGGATGTATAGTGGCATTGTGGTCTACATCTTGCTTATGCCACTTGGTTATGGATTTACTTTCCGATTGCACATACTTTTATGAGAGTTGATTTTGGATCTTGTTTGGTACTTGTATCTTTTGTTTTCTTTGCAGGTACATGATCCAGATTGGAGCCTCAGTTACACGTTTGTTTGTCACCGTTATTAGCATTTGGTCATTGATTGATATATATTTGCCAGTGTGATTCTTGGCATATGTGGATGGTGATTCCCACATGGTTATTTTGGTTCTAGAGTCCATTTTACAGAGGAGATGCTGCCGAAATTTCATCGGCTTTTATGCTAGAAAGGAGCTCTAGTGGATCTTGAAGCTTTTGTGATAGCTTTGGATCATTGACTATCTCCATTCACTTGGACTTGTTCACAGGTTGTTTGTGACAGGTTGGACCATCTTGCAGGATTTATTCTTGAGTGGGAGTTGTATTGCCATTGTATTGGCGTGTATTGCCATTAGTTTTTTGGCACATGTAGTTGCCATTATCTTCTTGATTTATATCAGTGACAGGTGGTGACAGATCTTCATTGTTCTTTGCTGATTGGTTATCTTGTTTGATTGCTCAGTTTACAGGGGATACTCTGTCGAATTTTTCCCAGGATTCTTCCACATCTATTTGGTCACTTTGGAGACTTGGTGAGCAGGCTTATGCTCATGGTTTTATATGCATGGTAGATGCATGGTTATGTGACAGGTGGTTCACATAGTTCCTTCTCCATCGAGACATTTGTGATATGACTTATGCATATGGATATGCAGGTGTGATCCTATTCAGGATAGAGTATTGTTTCTAGTCTCTTGTTATATTGCTAGTCTATTGGATTGCCAACATGGTGTCTTCTCGATTTGATGGCACTGACTTTCCGAGATGGAAAGCTCAGATGTGGCATACATTGGTTCGTGCAGGGTTACACATGTATGTGCATAGAGATGCACAGAGGCCTTGTGACATGCCCGATCATGTATGGATGGATATGGATGCATTGGCCAGCTCCACTATCCGATTACAGCTTGTGGATTCTATATATGAGTCTGTTATGTATGAGGAGACGAGTAGTGCATTATGGCAGAGACTACATGATATGTATGCGAGTCCATTGACTCATGTGAGACATAGATCACATCGACGACTTCGATGTTGGCACTGTGGTCATGAGGGCCATATTCGACGATGTTGCTTCAGGCGGATGCGACGACAATGTTAGAGATATGCACGTGATGCAGATCAGGTAGTGGTTTCAGGAGAGTCTATGACAGTTGATTATGCTAGTGATGGTGATATCACTTTCTCCTATGGTTCATCTCAGGATTCCTCTTGTTCATTGGATAGCACGCATATGGCTTGGTTGCTTGATGCATTAGCTACTTTTCATGTTACTCCACATCGTGAGTGGTTTTGTCGATTCTCAGGTGAGAGTCGTGGATGTGTGCACATGCCTGATGGTACGACATATGATATTGAGGGTGCAGGAGATGTATGCATTATGCTACCTAGTGGAGCATCACTTATGCTTAGACATGTACGTTATGTGCCTTCATTCCCTACGAGCTTGATTTCAGTTAGCCAGTTACAGGAGAGCAGATGTTATGCATTCCTTGGCGAGCATCATTTTCAGTTGCAGTTGGGACAGCTTATGCTTGTCAGAGGTGCTAGGATTGGGCACAGGTATCCACTGCAGGTACTTCATGTGAGAGACAGTCTCGTCTCAGTGGGAGTTCAGCCTTATGTGCGATGTGAGACTCGTCATGTCTCATTTTGTCTACCTATAGATAGGTCTATTGACATTCATGATGCACATGTATGGCAGGATTCAGATGCTCAGATGGATGCACATGTAGAGCATGTTTTGGATGCTCATGATGCTTATATAGAGCATGATTTTGTTGATCATATGGATGCTCACATAGAGCATACTTTGGATGATCAGTTGGATGCTTTAGAGCATGATGTGGATGCTCATGTAGAGCATTGTGATGATACTCACTTAGAGTTAGATCATCAGATGGATCTTGGTGTTGATGTTGTGCAGTCAGCTCATGTGGAGCATGATGATACACTTGGTGTGGTAGAGCACGATAGCTCTCATGATACACAGTGTATGGTAGAGCATATTAGCTCTCATGATGCACAGCTAGATACATCCTTGGCTGTGAGCATGGCTGATTTAGATGCTGAGGAGTCAGCAGTTATGCAGTCATTCTTGGATTCGCTCATGCCAGATGTTGACATAGATATGTCAGGACATGTTGGTCTTGACGATGGTGCTTTGGATGCCTTGGATAGAGGCATGGCTGACATGCTTAGGTTAGCCAGGATAGCACATGTTTCGTCAGCATTCGGGAGTCTGATGTACGAGTTGTTATGCTCGAGACCAGACATTGCAGTTGCTATTGGAGCATTTGCACTTGGAGTTGTCAGTCGTTCGATGATTGACACAGGCATAGAGCGAGTGGGAGCTTTGCAGGAACTTCATCAGTTCTTGTGTCAGTCATATATGAGCTCGGCTCTTGTTGATATGAGTCTAGAGCAGTTTGAGGTGCATGGATACACCTTGTTCGAGGCGGTTGGTGTAGGCTGATCTGGTATGGGTAGAGATCCAGACTCTTCCTGTACATTATTGTATAGTCCTACATCATTCTTTGTATATTTTTCCACTTATGGTCACATTGACCCTTAAGTGGGAGATTGTTGGGGATGTAAGGGTCATGTGACCTTACCCCCATATTTATATATATACATCATATATAGAGCATTGCCTCAAGAGAGATCATTATGTGGGTTTCGAGGCTCCCACGCATATCCGCGCGTCGTTCCTCTCTTCTCTCTCATTCCATGTCCTCCTTCCTCCTTCTTCTTCTGCACTCCAAACCCCTTCACCTAGTGCAATATCGCCAAAGTGGTATCGTCCAGAACACTTTGAGAATTTTCAAGGGTAAAATTGAGGCATTTGAGAAGCCACTTAGGGAGAGTTTTAGAGGCCAAGATAGCCCCAGAAGAGTGAATGAACTTGAGGTCAGGAAGAGTTCTAAGTAGCCGGAGAAGTGTCGTATCATCAGTAGGAAGTACCGCTCAGTCAGTCACCGCTCTACCTATTCTGACACCTCTAGTGATTCGGAGGAGGAGATACCCATGGCTTCAGAAGACATGCAAGGTCATGTTCCCGGGAGAAACTTCATGTCTACGGTAGAAGGGGAGTACCCCACCTCCTTGCAATATGTGTCTAACAATGCCCAGGAGATTCCTATCTTCCTGGATGGATTAAATAGATCAGTTTCTAGGATGGTAACCTCCACGAATGCCACAATTGTGCCCAGAACAGCTCTCAAGTATGAAGGAGGGGTGTATATGGATAAGTTGGTTCACATCTATGTGGTGACAGAACACCCAGAATTGATCAATGAGAGAGGAGAATTGGAAGGACAAGAACATTCAGGAAGACCAGACCCTTGAGATTTAGTAACTGCTCCCAGAGGCAAGTGAGTAGTGACACGAGTCTTGAGAGGGGATTTGATACCTCAAGATGAATACTTATTCTAGGTCTATTTGATCCATGGAACAGATTTAGTGCTAAAAACTGACTCACCTACACAAGGACGGGAAGAAAGCATGATGACATTTTACGAGTTAAAAGATCCTGACGACGAGTCTAGAGTAACATACCTAGACAAGAACCAAAGAAGGTATTGGCTCGTAGATGCCTTAGATAGGGCTAGACTGAAGTACATGGGGTTACCTGTATTCCCTCAATGAGAAAAGGCAACTAGCTCTCAGAACCCTTTTGGAATACAACAGGAATTGGAACATACTATGTCGGGACAAACAAGCCATCGGAGTGTTCCAAACAGAACACATGTACAATTTACAATGCTTGGAATGCAAGCACACAATCAGACACACTCTGGATTAGGCAACCAACACCGACCACCAGTAAGACCAAGACCACCACTAGGAGTGCAACCTGGAATACCCCCAATTAGACCAGCAGTCCTTGTAATACCTAGACAGCCAGAGCCCATGAGAAGGTTAAGACCTATTCAGGTGGCCAAATGCATGAGAAATCATTACGATGGGTTAGGAGAACCTTATGACCACATTGCTGAATTTAAAAAAGTTCTAAGAGCTGAACAAGTGGATGACTTCTTTGTGCAGTATGAGTCCTTTGGACTCATGCTCACCGGAACAGCTCTGATGTGGTTCCAGCCATTGGATCCCAATCAATTTGGAGATATTAAACAATTCTTTCAAGAATTCATAGGGGAATTCACTAAAAGAGGGATTAAACACAACTCTTCATCTTTAATCCATAGCTTCAAACAGAACCCAAATGAAACTGTGAAAACAGTTGCACAAAGATTCAATCAATATGTGGATAGATGTCTAGTGGCAGAAAGACCCATTCAGCAAAAAATGATTTCATTATTCTTGGATGGACTTAAACAAACGGAACTTTAAGAACATTAGTCTACGTAAAGGGACTACAGACATTGAGCGAATGTCTCCAAGAGAACAAAGAAACTACCAGCATCCATCTCTAAGAGTTCCCATGTTGAGAAGATGTAGCCTTTGCGGAGGGGATCACCCCACTCACATGTGTGTACGAGGAGGAATAGGCGCACCTCAAGCGTACCCTTATAATAGGCAGCCCCATCAAGGAACGGCTTTGTATTGTCACATAGAACAAAAATACACCAATCACACCATGGAAAATTGCCCATTCAATAGGTAAACACGGCCTCTACAACCACCTCAGTATCAGCCATATGGATATCCACCTAGAGAGCCAGGCAGAGAAATGCCCAGGTACAATCCTTATCAAGCACCACCAGGAGCACCTAGGCCATACGAGCAAGCACAATATGCACAACCCCAGCCAGTGTTAGGACCACAACTGTCACATCCCCAACATGTGGCACCTGTCAAGTATACCCAACCAGAGGAAAACTTAGAAAGAGCCATAGTGCCAGCATCACCAATAGCCAGTGTAGAGTCAATAAACCCAAGATACGAGCAATCCCAAGGGGATTACTATTCCTATGATACTAGTATAATGGATTACGAGCAAGCTTATGATCCGCAATGCTATGGATACGAAGGATATGACAACACCTATGGACCAGAAGTGGCGACATTAATGTACACCGCACCTAAAGCATAGGCACCCGTAAGACCACCCATCAGATCACCTATGCCGAGAGGACCATGTTATAGATGCGGAGGAGATCACTTGATTGTGGAAAGGAACATCTCTTCCGAGATTTCCCAAAAAATCCAAACAAGGCTCAAGACACTGCACCTATTAATGTGATCGAAGTGATAGAAGCACCAGGAAGTGACAAGGAATACATCGTACCATTGAAGGCCATTACACAAGCACGAACGAAGGAACAAGAAGGGAAACAACCGGACCTTGAACAAGAAAACTGTGAAAATATAGACCCCAAAAGTCAAGTAGTGGAAGATTCAGAAGATCCACGCAAGAGTACCCAAGCAACAAAAAGCCAAAAGTGGAAGGGAAGAAGAGAGAAGCTCAAAGAAAAATGGATGAAAAACAAAATCGGGAAGACAAGAAACATACGCGAAGCAATAAGAAACCTAAAGAACCAGAGATTCGGGAAGAAATTCCCATTCCACCATCTATCCGAGAGTCAGAAAAGCCAGGATCAATTCTAGCCAACCCAAAACCGCATGATTTGGACATGTGGTTGAAAGCATACCAAGCTAGAATTAAGACTGGACTCAATGATCCATCATCCTTGGGCTCACTTTGAATGTCCACATTCAGCAAGGAGGTGTCTGGTTCTTCTTGTGCATCTAATGATGAGCTTGAATTTACCAAACCCAATTCCCGGTATCTATGCACTTTGGTTAGCCTCTTTTTTTGCTCTATATCTTGATGGGCTTGCTGATAATGGTCTCCTTGTACTGATAGATTGACTTGGCCTTCAGTGTATTGGTGTGTGGCTTCCATTGCTTTGGCTAATTCTTCTTCTGTGATCGGTTGACGGTCTTCAAGTCTTGTTCTTGGAAGCACATGTGCCCTTTTGGTGGTTGGAATTTCTACTTCCTCTTGCATCATTTCCCTTAGTGTCTTTGTACCTCTCATTCTAGGTTGGGAGCTAGTTTCTTCTTCCTCTACTATTGTTACTCCCTTCTTTTTCTGAGGAACTGTTGCAATCTTTGCATATTTGGACATGGCTTCTGATGATGGCATCTCCCTCAAATGCTCTCTAATGGACAAGGCATGATATATCAATATAGTCAAGGCCACACTTCCATTCAGAAACTTCTTGTGATTCCACTGCTTCTTTGCCTCGAACAACCTTTCTTGAATATAAGGAGTCATGTTGACTTGATTTCCGATTTTTTAATAGCGTGTGACAGCATTTGTACTATGATCTTTTGTGGAGCCATGTACCTGTGCATGTTTGGAAAACAAAAGTGCTGATGGATGAGCCTCACTTCATCTTCAATATGAATGTGGTTGATGTCATTAAAGGTTCGTGTCTTTGCTCCTCGACAGATACTGGAAAAGAAGAAACCCCACAACTCAGATAACAAAAAGGAGAAGAGATACACATGCAACACGACAAAATGAAGAGGAGTCAAGGTTTAAAACCTCTACTATGAAATGTGTTGGTGCAAACAAGCCTTCACACTTGGCTTTGATTTGTACCTTGAAGACTCAACATAAGGCTTGGACAATTGGAACCTTGAAAGGCTAAAAGTTTGGACCCTTGAAGGATACATTTGAACCATAGAAATCAATGCTTATTGATTATTACCATTTATCTCATGTAAAAAGTCTATATGACTTTACCAATCATGTAATCACACCTACTAGACTAGAGTCGTGGAAAAATTAGATGAATCAGTTGAGGGAATATCTCCCTAAGTCTAGTGGAGAGAATCAAGGGAACTTTAGTTTGAATTCAAATTCAAACACTCTTCAAAACTCCTATAAAAAGGCTATGTAAAAGTCGCGGGTTAGCTTCACTCTTCCCGAGGCAATTCCAAGCAAATCATTGAGTGTGTGTGAGCTACACTATAGCCTACACCTCTGAGTACCATTGAGCATCACATTACATGCCAATGGGAATGTACAATCATTATAGTTAATCAATATACATACATTCATAGTCTCTGTTTTCTCTGAGTGACTACCTCCAAGTCTGTCAACTTCAACAGGGCATATCTCAAGATATACTGAACCAAATTGGATGATTCAAAGCTCATTGGAACCAGCTCAAAGTATTCTACAACACTACAAAGTTTCAAGTCATTCCATTCAGCCAATTGTGAGAAATCGCAGACGAAGCAGTCTCTGGTATTTTTCTGTGTAGATCCTAAAAAGTCGGGGGTGTCTCTGATTTTGCTAAAGATCATTCTCAGTACATAGTTTATCAATTGGAGTGATTTAACTTGCTAATGGTAGCTTGTTAAGTTAATTTAATACTCCCAGAAGGAATTAATCCAATTGCAAGTGTGCTGGTCACACTAAGCTTAAGACTGAGCAGGTATCATTACAGGAATAGAAAGTTTTTGGACTAGTGAAGGTTCAAAATCATCTGTTTTGATTTGGTTGTTTCACAATTAATTTGTAAAGCACATATATAGCTTCTTGGTGTCATTTGGAAGCTCAAAGAGTCTGCTAAGCATATCTGAAGAGAAAGGAGGGCAGGTGTGAAGCAGGTCTAGCAGCACCAACTTGATCTCCTGAGTGCATCCAGCCATCACATCCAACAGTGGTATCAGAGCAAATAAGGTAATTATGGGTGATGGTTTCCCTTCCTTCATTGACAAATTGGATAGAAATAATTACCAGGCTTGGTCATTGAGAATGAAGACCTATCTACAAGGGAGAAGCTTGTATGGATACATATCAGGAGATGAGGAGTTGCCCTCATTCAAAACCAGAGGCCTACCTACAAAGGATGAACATGAGAGGCTCAACCAATGGTGTGCTAAAGATGCTTTGGCAAGGTCATATCTTCTAAACTCTATTTCTGATTTCCTTCTACCTCATGTAAGGAATTGTAAGACTTCCCAAGAGACTTGGGAAACCTTGTCAACATACTTTTCATCAAGCACAAGGGCCAGAAAGAATCAGCTATGGATTGAGTTTACAACTCTTAGGAAGCAATCAAAACAATGTGTCTCAGATTTTGTCACCAAAGTCAAAGACATTGCAGATCAACTTGCAAGTGTTGGAGAAGAAATTGAGGAAGAGCAAATAGTCAGACAAGTGATCAATGGACTAAAGGCAGATGACAAGTGGGAAAGCTTTACCACAGCAATGGACTTGTACATGGACATCCAAGCACCTGATCTAACAACTCTGATTGGACAACTCTTTACACATGAAGCAAAGATCACAAAGAATGGAGAGCAATCAAAAGGTAACAATCCCTCTGCCCTATATACTGATAAGAAGACTAAAGACAAGGGTAAAAGCAAGAAGGTTGATGAAGAAGGCTCTACCTCCCAAGCAAACTATGCAGGGAGAGGTAGATCATCTAGAGGTAGGGGCAGAGGAGGTAAGTCAGGTAGGGGGAGACCCTACAATCAATCTCCATGCAATATTTGTGGCTTGTCTAACCATACTACAGATGAATGCTACAAAAACTACAAGAACCAAAGAGGAAGAGGTCACCAAAGAGGAGGATACTCTCAAGGCAGAGGCAGATTCAATCAATCTCAAGGCTACCATGGCTACAATAATAATTACAACAATAGCTATAATCACAATGGCAATTATCAAGGTGGATACAGGAACAGAAAGGATTACAACAATTATGTAGAGGATCAAGATGATTCCTTGTTGATCATGAACATGACATCTAAATCAGGTATCAATGATGATCATTTGTTCTATATTGATTCAGGTTGCTCTAACCATGTAGCTGGGAATGTTGCCTTACTCTCTGATTTGGAAGAACCTAAAGGCAAGCACCAAGTGCAGACAGGTGATGACACTAAACATTCAGTTGTTAAAGTAGGCAATGTCAAAACAAGTGATGGTAATCAGAATTTACTAAGCAGAGTGTTGTATGTTCTAACAATCACCAAGAATCTGATGAGTGTAGGTCAGATTGTTGAAAAGGATCTACAGGTCAGGGTCACTCAACATGGTGCATATGTGGAGGATCCAAGACATGGATTCAGAAGGATAGCCAAGGGAGAGAAATCAGGTAGATTGTTTACCTTTGAACTTGAGGATACTAAGAATATTGCCTTGTACAACTATAAGGACCAAACCCTATCAGAATTGGAGATGTGGCACAAGAGATTAGGTCACATTGGAGAGAGGACCATAAAACAAATGAGCAGGGATCAATGTGTGTTTGGGATACCTAATGTATCCAAGCAACACATGATATACAAGTGTGGGGCTTGTCAATTTGGTAAGTCACACAGATTGCCATATACCAAGAAAGGTTTTATGCATGAAGATTACTTGGAATTGGTGCATACAGATGTTTGGGGACCAAGCAAGGAGCCATCCATATCTGGATCAAGGTACTATGTGTCCTTTATTGATGACTATAGCAGATGGACTGTCTTGTACTTCATGAAACATAAAGATGAAGTATTTAATTGTTTCAAAAGGTATCTTGCATTAGTTGAGAATCAAACAGGTAGACATTTGAAGAGGCTAAGGTCAGATGGTGGTGGAGAATACTTCTCCAATGACTTTGAAGATTTCTTGCAGGAAAGAGGCATCAAGAGGGAGATTACTACAAGGTACTCACCAGAACAAAATGGGGTAGCTGAAAGAAGGAATAGACTCATTGTAGAGACAGCTAGGTCTATGCTTAATGAGAAAAAACTACCAAATTATCTTTGGGCAGAGAGTGTATCTACTGCCACATACTTAATCAACAGGTTGCCATCAAAGACACTTGATGGAATGACACCCTATGAGGCTTGGCATGGTAAGAGACCATCTCTGGATCATTGCAAAATCTTTGGGTGTGTTGCATATGTGCATATTCCCTCACAGGTAAGGGGAAAGCTAGACCCTAAGGCTGAAAAGTGTATCTTCATTGGGTATGATTTGAATCAGAAAGGATACAGGTTCTATAACCCCTTAAACAAAGGCTTCAAGGTAAGCAGAGATGTCATATTTGATGAAAATGATTCATGGTATGAAAATGAGTGCAGGAAAGTTAGCCTACCTTATGATATGGAAGAAGACTTTCCAAAACTGATCAGGCAAGAACCAACTCAGAAAGAGGACACAAGCTCAGATGATGAAGACACCATCAACATTGAAGAATTCAAGGCTTGGAAATCCAAAGGGAAGATGAAGATGAAGCAACTAGAAGACAATCCAGAATCCTCAACTCAAGCTATGAGGAGATCTCAAAGAGAAAAGAAGAAACCAATTAGGTATGGGTATGATACTTCACTTATAACCAAGCACTCTGTATATCTTGCAAAGGATATCTTGAATGAAGAACCAGGTACATTTGAAGAAGCAATCACTAAACCAGAATGGAAGGAAGCAATGGATGAAGAAATGGAGGCTCTCAAGGAGAGTGATACTTGGGACTTGGTACCCAAGAAGGACTCCATGAAAGTGATAGGATCCAGATGGATCTACAAACTCAAGAGGAATTCAGATGGCACAATAAACAGGTATAAAGCTAGGTTGGTAGCCAAGGGTTTTGCACAAACCCAAGGCATTGATTATGAGGAGACATTTTCTCCTGTGGCCAAGATGCCAACTATCAGAGTTATGGTGAGTGTAGCTGCATCCAAGAATTGGAACATGTACCAATTGGATGTGAAGAATGCATTCTTGAATGGATGGATATCTGAAGAGGTCTACATGTCACAACCACCTGGCTATGAGGATCCCAATAAGGTAAATCATGTTTGTAAATTGAAGAAGGCTCTGTATGGATTGAAGCGGGCACCTAGAGCATGGAATTACAGGTTGACAACCTATCTCCTAGATCAAGGATTTGTGATGAGTAAAGCAGATACTTCATTGTTTATAAAGAGGAACAATTCAGAGGTAATGTACTTGTGTGTCTATGTTGATGACATCATTATTACAGGAAATGATGTTCAAGGAATTAGACACATCAAAGGTCAAATGATGAAGGAATTCAAGATCAATGATCTTGGATTATTGAAGTACTTCCTAGGACTTGAATTGGTCTACACAAACTCAGGTATATTTATTACTCAGAAGAAGTACATTCAGGACATGGTCAAGAAGTTTAATTTGCAGGAAGCTAAAGTCTCAAACATTCCTATGGAGGTCAACCACAAACTCAGTGCACATGAAGGAGAAGAACTCAAGGATATTACAGGTTACCAAAGTTTGGTAGGTAGTCTTAATTATGCTACCTTAACCAGGATTGATATATCATATGGTGTTAGTGTACTTAGCCAATTTATGCATAAACCAAGAGTACCACATTTGGAGGCAGCCAAGAAGATAGTAAAGTACCTAAAGGGAACACAAAATCATGGTTTGTACTTTCCATATTCATCAGACATTGATATCAAAGTATACTCAGATGCAGATTGGGCAGGTTGCAAGGATGACAGGAGGAGTACATCTGGTTACATATGCTTTGCAGGTGATAAACCAATTTCTTGGTCATCCAAGAAACAACCCACAGTAGCTCTATCATCTACTGAGGCAGAGTACAGAGGGCTAGCCAATGCCACTCAAGAAGCCATATGGTTGAAGCTATTATATTCAGAATAGGGCCTATACACAAGGCCACCAATCATATTTGGTGATAACACAAGTTCTCTTCACCTAGCAGCTAATCCAATTTATCATGCTAGGACAAAACACATAGAGGTTCATTACCACTATGTGAGGGAGAAATTACTTAGCAAGGAAATCCAATTATCATATGTGTCTACTAACATACAATGTGCAGATTTGCTTACTAAAGCTCTGGATGGAAGCAAGCTATGCACATTTAAATCCATGATTGGATTGCAGGAAATCATTGAAGACTAGAGATGAAGACTTGAGCCAAAGTGTTTGGCTTGAGGGGGAGCTGTTGGTGCAAACAAGCCTTCACACTTGGCTTTGATTTGTACCTTGAAGACTCAACATAAGGCTTGGACAATTGGAACCTTGAAAGGCTAAAAGTTTGGACCCTTGAAGGATACATTTGAACCATAGAAATCAATGCTTATTGATTATTACCATTTATCTCATGTAAAAAGTCTATATGACTTTACCAATCATGTAATCACACCTACTAGACTAGAGTCGTGGAAAAATTAGATGAATCAGTTGAGGGAATATCTCCCTAAGTCTAGTGGAGAGAATCAAGGGAACTTTAGTTTGAATTCAAATTCAAACACTCTTCAAAACTCCTATAAAAAGGCTATGTAAAAGTCGCGGGTTAGCTTCACTCTTCCCGAGGCAATTCCAAGCAAATCATTGAGTGTGTGTGAGCTACACTATAGCCTACACCTCTGAGTACCATTGAGCATCACATTACATGCCAATGGGAATGTACAATCATTATAGTTAATCAATATACATACATTCATAGTCTCTGTTTTCTCTGAGTGACTACCTCCAAGTCTGTCAACTTCAACAGGGCATATCTCAAGATCTACTGAACCAAATTGGATGATTCAAAGCTCATTGGAACCAGCTCAAAGTATTCTACAATACTACAAAGTTTCAAGTCATTCCATTCAGCCAATTGTGAGAAATCGCAGACGAAGCAGTCTCTGGTATTTTTCTGTGTAGATCCTAAAAAGTCGGGGGTGTCTCTGATTTTGCTAAAGATCATTCTCAGTACATAGTTTATCAATTGGAGTGATTTAACTTGCTAATGGTAGCTTGTTAAGTTAATTTAATACTCCCAGAAGGAATTAATCCAATTGTAAGTGTGCTGGTCACACTAAGCTTAAGACTGAGCAGGTATCATTACAGGAATAGAAAGTTTTTGGACTAGTGAAGGTTCAAAATCATCTGTTTTGATTTGGTTGTTTCACAATTAATTTGTAAAGCACATATATAGCTTCTTGGTGTCATTTGGAAGCTCAAAGAGTCTCCTAAGCATATCTGAAGAGAAAGGAGGGTAGGTGTGAAGCAGGTCTAGCAGCACCAACTTGATCTCCTGAGTGCATCCAGCCATCACATCCAACAAAATGGATATGGAAACCAAAGCAACAACAAGGAATGGAACAACAGCACCAAGAAGAATTCTCTTGCACACATGAAGCATCAAATGCACCTAAAGTATGCATAATAGGGCCACAATACGAGGCTAGACATTCGGCACATGATGTACATGACAAAATTAGTGGTGCACATTCCCCACTTGGGGACAGGTCATAACTTCTACTCTCATAGGAATGGACATACTATGTAAATAAACATTCTTCGGCTACACTAATTATTGTTTTCTTTCAGGAGTGAAAATGAAAACAATTATGCAGTAAGGGATCTCACTTGTGCAAGCAAGGGGAAACGGAGTGACGAAAAGAATGAGATTTCACTACAACACACATTACTAAAGACATGTGTTCTATAGAAGCTAATGATCTTTGATTACGAGTGCAGATGGCTTCCAAAGATTCTGAAGCTACCATTCAAGAGGAAGTGTTGGAATTCCCTCTACAAAGTGTGACTAAAGCAAAGGGTCATTGGTTTAGAGATGATCAACCAGCAGGGGATTTCTTATTCCTTGTAACCATTAAAATCATGGACACAGATCACCAGTTCCCTGTGATGTCCAAAGATTTCAAAGTAGTACATGAGCTCACATCAACCATGGCCACTATGAAGAAGGCGGGCATTCATAAATACTTTGAGTTACCGATCTACAAGCCCGATTTTCAGCCATGTGCCCAAGTTATGAATACTCTGCAGCCTGCCTTGCATGATCCATTGGTGCCAGAGGCTAGAGTCATGGACGCTGTTGGTGAATGTGTCATAATACAATTCACACATGATCTAATCAAAGAAGCTTTTGGATGGGAGAAGGACAGGAACACAGTCTTGAAGGACTGTCCTCCTCAGTTTCCTTCTGTTCACCGATCAAGTAGGATGAATCTACTTTCTCCTTGGATACATTGGGGTTTGAATCTCCTTCTTCTATCGGACATGCTTCTCATTGATTTGTGCTGGAATCATTTACTATGTGCTCTTTTACGATTTGTTCAGCACTTTCGATGAATCCCGGTCTATGAGAGGGTTTCTCTCCTAATAGACTAAAGATTTCCTTGTGCCCCATTTTGGCTGAAATGTATCTTTGAGCTAGGTGGATGCTCACCTCATTTGCAATGATCCAGTCTTGTCCTAGGATCAAGTTTTTTATTAGATCCTCATCTCTGCACACTAGAACTTGTTGTTCCATAGTTGAATTTCCTAGGTGGGGGGATATTGTGGCTTCTCCAATGCATTCTATAACTTGACCTCCCACACCTATGATGTGTGCTTTCGTGGGTGTCACAATCGTTTGAAGATCCGTGATGACCATATTTTGTATGCAACTGATTGCTTCTCCTGAATCTAGTAAGGTGTTTACATATTCCATCTTCCTTGTCATTCTCCTCATTTGTTGTGTGCGAGTTTGAGAGAGAGCGAGCGCGTGCATTTGTGTTGTGTGTTTTTTGCATGTTTCTTGCAGGTACCAGCTCCATCACCATCTCCAGCAAGCTCAGCAGGTACAGAATCTTTCTGCACAAGCCCTGAGGCGTCGAGCTTGAGCTATCGTGACACTTCGAAAACTTCGACTAATCATGTTTCTGAGTGCACCACGACACTGCGCATGCCGAGAGCACCTAGGATCACAAGACAGAACCACAAAATTCACCATAGCTCGACCTATCGCGACACCTCGAGGTATCGCGACACTCACGACTTATCGCGACACCTCGACCCATCGCGACACTTCCACCTATCGCGACACTCCGACCTATTGCGACACTTTCGACCTATCGCGACACTCCGACCTATCGCGACACATCCACCTATCACGACACCTCGACCTATCGCGACACCTCGACCCATCGCGACACTTTTAAGGTGCTTCGCGCCATAGTGGGTTGGTAGGTAAGTGGATCTATCTCGGCCAGGCAGACGAGACCACGAGCCGCACCCAGCTTCGCTATGGGCTAGCATGTATATATATGTGTATATGTCATGTATATGTCATTGTGCGCTATGTTGTGTTGGTAGATGGGTGGAGCCAACCTCGCTGGGTGGTCAAGTCCACAAGTCGCATCTAATTGCAACATAAGCCAACTTGTGCAAGTAAAAATAAATAAAGAGAAAAAGAAAAAAGGACATTTTCCACTCCCGAGGGGGAGAGCCAGAGAGGAGGAGGGAGACGATTGCCCGGATGGGTGTGTTACATGTTTTTGCATGTGTGTATTTGCGAGATGGAGCGACTGGCTGCTGATAGATCGATCGACCGAGATCCGACGCTGACGATGACATAGCCATTATATGTGCCTGATCGGGTAGTTGTGAGCGACTAGTTGGACTTGGAATTTTCGATGCTACTGATAAGTCCGTTTTGGAAGCTCGTAATGGTGTGCGTGCATCTTGAGGATTCTCTGCTTGTGTCTCGTCTCATCGTGAATGATCAGGTTTTTTGGGAGTGTGTGTGTGGCGATGTTTTGGGCAGCCTCGTTTTTGCTTATGCATATATGCGACGAGTATATGAGCTTTTGCTGTCCGGATATATATGTTTTTTGATTCATTGTTGTTCTATTTTCTGGACTGATTTTTTTGTCGAGCTTGTAGGTGAGAATAACATGATGATGTTGGAAGGTTTGTCGAGGTACTTTTGGTATGCATATGTTTTGATGAGCAATGTGGCTTGTTGGTTGGGATGATCTTGGAGCGGTAGAGTCATGACGAGATTGTGGCATGTCTGATCGATCTCATGGTTTGCATTTATGATTTGGAAGTAAATGACATATGTGATCATATATTGTCGCGAGGATCAAGCATGCGATGGGCTTGATTGATTTTGGTTTTATGATTGAACCTATGGGAATCGTATGGCTTCTATGTGGTTGTTCAGGTTTTGTTGCATAGAATGTAGAAAGACTTGGACATGAGCGGATATGAGCAGGTACGGATGCATTCGAGCCATGTTTTGGCAAAGGTGAGTATGTGCATGCATGGATATATGCAATGATGTCGATGATAGAATACTTTGTAAGAGGATCAGGTATGTGGTACATGTGTGTGTGCAATGTGATGTGTTGACATGACTTGAATAATTGGATTTTGAAATGACATGGGAGCTAACTAGTGTATGAAGTGATAGGTGAAAAGCAAAAGTGCATTGGAGGATGGAGTGGCTTGTCGAGGATGACTTCACGAGCAGAAGGGGGGGAATATGTTGCATTATGAATGGTGTGAATATTTATCGTGATAATATGTTTTCTTGATGAATGTAGCTATCAAAATTATATGTGAGAGTTGGTAGTTTTTGGAAAATGATGTTTTTGGAGTTCAAGTGGACAACCTTGCGGAAGTATAATGCCAAAATTCAACCCTGTTATGTTCTGTGAATCCCTAGGAGTTTGAACAGATTTCTTGTGTCAGTAGTTCCTTAGTGAACATGATCTATTAAGGATAGGCTAACAAAGGAAGCCCTCGGTTACTATAAACACATGCAAATGGAGGTAGTAATATCTGATGCATTTGTATTTGATTGTGTTCTCGGGGCATGCTACCATGTGACTTATTTGAGAATGGGTCGTGATCTCTTCATCAAACTCATTAGTTCAAAACTAAGTGGTGGGATAATTGTTTTTTTCGAAATGTCGTTTTTGTCCTTACGTGTGCAGGTACAGAGACGCAATGGGGAGGACAAGGGGGTTGGGTGGCAGTTTGCCTCTCCTCTATTAGGAAGGGGTAGAAAGGTTATGGCCCTTGATGGCACACGCTGGGGGGGGCTGCTACGTTTTCTCAGGAAGGGAAAGCATATATGCATGTTGGGCTTTTATGAAGCCGCAAAGAAGGTGTTTTCCTGCAAATAAATTGCGTAGATTTCTATATTTAGGCATGCACAAACACGCTTGTTTTTTAATTCCCAATAAGAGGAGTCTTTTGGGTTACACTCTCACATCTATATTCATCAGAAGTTTGGCCAAGGTATGGTATGCTCTTTTATTCTAACCTTAACTTAAACAATACTTCAACCAACTTTTTCCCGTTTTACAAATATCAAACTTCAGCTTACTTCATCTTTTTCACTCGCTCGCTCTACTCTTGTTGACTCCTTAGCTCACCAATTCCCCAATTTCTCACCTTGCATTTCACTCAACCTCACCCAAAAGCACATACTCCAGCACACATCCCTTTTTCAATTGTTATCGAGTCCTCTTTCTCGCATACAATTGAGACATACAATTACACGTTCATGCAACTCGAGTTCTCACACACATAGTCACCCTTTACTTTTTCTCAAACTCCCTTTCTTCTACTCACATGCAAAATCCACTCCTCTTTCTCTCTCAATTTTGCACCTTGAATCATACTCAACTTCCCCTCTTTCTTTGCTAACATTTTACTGCCTTGAAAACTCCAAATAGATCTGCTAGGTATATCACATCAGTACAACACCTTGTATACTATCTAAGGAGAGCAGTCCCTCAGTCCCAAGAACAATCAAAGGTATTCCAATATCATTTGGTTGAGTATTTGAACAACGCCAAACTCTCTTAGGACAATCAACACTAGCTTAGAAGTTTGAGTTGCAGATGTATGTATCCATGTGAAGTAAACTCAGCAACACACAAGAAATTCAAGCAGTTCGGTTTCCCTCTCAGTTTGTAAACTCAATATATAATTTCAGAAATCCCCATATGGTCCAATGCTCACGACCAGAATTATATTCACACAATAACAATGGAACCGAATTTTTTCATGTACAACACGTACCTATGGTCTCTGTCCCGATTCCATGCATAATAGGATGCATTACACAGATCACTGAACCGTCTTCTTCAAGCTAACGTGAGTGGGAACACCTTTCTCTCTCAATTTTGCACCCTGAATCATACTCAACTTTCCCCTCTAGAAAGAAATGGAGAAGCAGAAAAATTCCCCTTATGGATATATCAGTACACTTTGTCTTGACATCCCATCAATGTTGTGAGCTTCCTCTAATTCATTTGTAACTGAATGATGAGAGCCTCCAAACGCGATAAGAACAACTTCAAGAACATCAAAGTACAACGGAGATGAGATTGTTCATGTAAGATACAGAAGGGTCACTTCATATCTGCAGTGCTTCCAACGTACAACCATCCTTCAAATCTCTTAGTGCCTTGTCATTTCCCCACATGCATAGTATGGGATTATAGATCTCATAATGCTCTATTGTAGAACTGCCACCCGCTCCTCCTTTAGCATGTACAACAACAACTCAAAAGAACTGCGTCGGAATTAACGGTATTCAACAGACATGAGATCTCCTTCTTCTTCGGCAGAGAAAAGGTTGATGCTTCACATTGTAAATGCTCTTTGTCTGTCCTGCATATCCACCTGCTGGCCTGAATATGTCTCTATTAAGGGCCGAAAAGGCTAAAAGAAATAAGAAGTTTTGGCAAAGCTTCCTTCCGGCTTAGTCCCTTCTAGAGCTCCCCTATATATATAACAACCGCCTTTCAGGCCTCGAGGGCCAAAGACCAAAAATCTTCAAATCCACAAGCAAGCTCCCACTTGATGCTACTCTGCGTCGCCGATCCCTCCGTCCCCAATGAACAGCCCTCCCTTGTGGACCTGCTCAGCCACCCCTTCAGTCCTGCTGCCGAGTCCAGCTCCCCTTTTTTCCTTCTTTCAACACCTATCCGGATGGGTAAGTGGCCACTGATGGCTACTGAAGCAAGCTCTCTAGCCCCCGCATCCAAGCTCTTTTCGTCTTGAGATGTCTTGGTCACATAGATCAACTGTTCGTATACCCCTTGAAAACTAGTCCTGCTGGTGCGAACATTCACACAGAAGTTCCTCTATTATCTGAGCATCACGACTTCTAAAATACGCAGCCACATCCTGGTTCCATTCAGCTACGCACTGCCCAAGCAGGTTCGACTCGCACTTCAACTCCCACTAGATGTAATTCTAGTCGTCCTTGTTCAGTGACTCGGTTGCCACTCAGAATTCCAATCATGCTGTCTGCGAAAAAACCCTTCTCCTATCTCCACATCCCCCCAAAAAAACCCCAACAGCCGCCCCCCAAAAACTCTGAGGACGCCCTGGCCTCCTTCTGCCACTCTCGGGGGAGGAGAAAGAAATTTGAGAAGGGGATCCAGAGAGAGAGAATGGGGAGGGGGCATTAATTTCCCCCAGTTACCCACTCCCCCTCACCCTGACACTGAGGACCCCCCCTTTTTGCCTTCTTTTCAATCAACAACAGCCAGAAAATGAAACCGCCCCCCCAAGACTGCCTCTTGTCCGCCTTAATGTCCTTGCATGAGGACAGTGATAGATCACTTCCTCCCTTTCTGAAAATCTCTCACAAACAGCTGCAAAACCTCCAGCCTTCCATACGGACCTGCTCGAAAAAAACGGTTGCCCAAGAAACCTGAGGCTTCTTTTCCCTTCTTTTTCATGGCCTCCATTGTGGAAGATAAGAATCCATTTTCTAAAGATGGGAAACTCCCTAACTGAGGTATTTCGTTGTATCCCCACCAAGAAATTACCAATCAATCTCATAAAACAAAACTCCACTTTTCAACAAAATTTCCCTGCGAGCAAATGTAAAGATAGTTGTGCTTCAACAAGCATCCCACACTTTCCATACATATCAACTAAGACACTGCCAAAGAAGAATTCTTGCTCCAACAACCCGCACCGAATATTTTGTTTGTGTATTTCTCGACCCCTTTTTTCAGCCTTGAAGTTACCACATTTAATCAAAATTTATTGTTATCGACCAACATCTTTCCTTGCCAGAGATACCTACAATCAACATAGAATCTGCAAAATGGAAGCATGTTAGTGCACCAAAATCGACAATTTATATAGTTAACATACTTCCTTCCGCTTGCATGCGCAGTCGTCCTCGACGAGCAAACTACGTAGGTTTTGTGTTTCTGCAAAAAAATATTCGAGACATATGTACAGAAAACTCTGATCCAATCAATCTTACCTTTGTTGACTTTTGTTTCCCACTTCGAGTCATTGGAGGGAATTTTGCTTATCGGAAGAAATCTGTTACTCAACAAAAATATTAGTAATATCAAAAACCATCAAATGGAAGTATATCAAAAGCACATCAGGGATCAAATCAAGCACAAAATGAAAGTAGACACATGCATCTATCAAGATACTCCCTTCTATATATGTCTCCCATTTATAGAGTCAACACTACCCTGATTCATCTCTCTTCTCTCTTCTAACCTTGGTACCTCTCTCATGGTTTCCACTCCCTTTCCACTTATATCTTTTTCTCTTGCTTTTTCTTTTCCTATGCTCCGCACTCTATTTTCTTCATCAATCAAATCCAACTTTTCAATCCTCACTAATTCATTCACTTCTCTCTCAAGATGTCCTGACCATGCACATGCATCGTCAAGAACTCTCAAGTCGAACCTGTGTTCACTTCAGCAAAACAACTCATCGTCAATGTGATTCAAGATTTCACAAGCCGTTGCACAACCTAAGACTCCAAGTACACAACTCCCAAAAGGCTCGCAAACAAACAAGATAGCTAGTATGATTAGATATCTCAAGTCAAAGTCTTCCATAGACATGCAATGAACTAATTTCAGCCAAGCTTAAGCTTTGATTTGACATGCTTCATCAGAAGTCCGAATCAACCCATATCCCCACAAGACATATATACATATTCCCATCTGAGCATCATGCTCTCTCCTCTCTTCTGTCCCCCCTCGAGAGAGGAATCTTCTTTTCCCCCTTTTTTTTCCCTTTTTTCCTCTTTTTTTCTTCTTTTTTTTAAAATTTATTTGCACGCGATGCACAACGCTAGCCCTATGCGAAACCGACGTCAGCTCGTGGCTTTGACCACCCGGCGAAAGTGATTCCACCCACCTATCGGCCCACATAGGCGCATAGCCACATAGAGGTCGGGCCTACAATGAAACTAGCGTCAGCTCGTGGCCTTGACTAGCCGATCAAGGTTGTTCCACCTGCCTGCTAGCCCACTGCAGCGCACCGACAACACACATATACACAATTATTTCTTTTTTTTTTTTTCCCTTTTTCAATTCCAAAGTCTCAAGAATTAGGAGACAGAAGAAAGGGCTTTGTTTCCCAACCATCCCAACACATCACGTACATACATATAACCCCCCATGTGGACATCCCGATGAAGCATATCATCTCTCTGCCGCTACTCGAGCTAAAATTCAGCCACTACACTCTATATTCAACTCTTTCTCTTAAGACCTGCACATATTAACCATCTCATCAATTTGGAACCTCAGAAAGTGTCACTTGGTCTCCTACGTTTGCAACATAACTTGATATGTCTATCCTCACACCTCAGACTCGCAATTCTAATGAAGCCAACCTTGGTTAGACCTAAGCTATCCTTGCCCATGGCATACCTAGTCAAACACATACTACCATGAATCCACTTTTCTTTTTCTCTCAAGTTTTTCACTCAATCTTTTCTAATTCTTAAGCTTTTCACTCTCTAAATGAACTCTCCCCTCCACCTGTATTCATTCCTGATTTTTCTATTTCTCTCTATTCTTCTACTTTTTTCACCTACTCTCATCTCTTTGACTCACATTTGACCTCCTCAATCATCACCTCATCATCATCGCTTCTTCCTTTTCTCATTCCTCCCAACAGGACATTGGCTTGCAAACACTAGATAGGATCCCACCCCTTTTCGATTTTTATCTCTCTTCATGAGAAACCACCCCTTGCCCTAACTTCTCCTCAAATCCACCCCATTCCAGATCTCTCCCAAAACCACCCCGAAGCAAAGAATCCTAGTCTCACAAGATGCTAATATCCGTGCCTTACAAACTCAATCCATCCTACTCTAGCACTGCAACATCAACATGCCATCGAAAGGAAGACACACTCCTTGACTTCTAATCAACATCTTTCATTATCTTTTTATTTAGACTCGACATCCCAACACCCGTGTCACTTCACCTCTCCAACTCATAACTCACTATAAATGCTCATCTTCTTCAAAATGCTTGTCTTTTTCAAAACAAGGCTTCATACGACACAACCACATAGTTCCAAATGTCTTCTTTTCTAATTCGCTAGCCACATCATGTAGATCATGAAATTTTTGCTCACATTTTGCTACGCCCTTACATTCTCTCTCTATCTCCTCGTAGAAAGCATTCACCCGTGCTACAAATTTATCTTCTTTCATGATATGTTGATATGTTGTGAAAGAGTCTCTTCCCTCAATTTCTTTGTCACTTTTTCTCACACATTTACGCTCCATGTGGTTTATTTCTTGAGCATGAGTCGTGGAATTTCCTTTTCTTTTCTCTCTTCCATCACTTAATGTGCCCTTGCATCTTTTCCCAAAGTCTCGGGTTTCACTTTTCTTGAGGATCCTCTTCGTTATTGGTGTTGTCATGCTTACCTTGCTACTCTCTACTTTTGTGGTAGTTCTCTTCCTTGTCGCAATTCCATCCCCCTTTCTTTTCTGACTCCCACACACTCGATCTCCATTAACTTCTTCTCTAAATCTTGATTCATTATTAACCCTACATTCCTTCGAGTCAACTTGTCGAGAACCCAATCTCTCTTCTTTTCCTTTCGAGGTTCTTCTGACTATTTTTGTCCTCTCAAAAGTTTGTAACCTTTCTATCAACGCTTCAACTTTTCTTTCTAGTTCTTCACATTTCTCTGTTTCACTCACTATTTTCTCTCTTTGTATTTTTCGATCAAATTCCCATCTCTTGATCAACTCTCGAAATCCTTCATTTTCCTGCACTAATTGATCTATCCTTTTATTTTCATTGTCCCTTATGTCTTGTGCTTCTTTAAGCCACTCATATGTCACTCTCCCTATCTCTTTCACTTTCTCTTCTTGTTGTATCCTACTCTTCTTTTCTTGTGCCAACTCGCTTTCTAGATGGGAAACCACATCTCTTAACTTCTCCACGTCATGTTCTAATTGTTGGACTTTGCATTGTAACCCAACATCTTCTTGAAGGTCACATTCCACGGCATCAACAATTTTAGGCATTAAAATCACATCATTCTTGTGTCGATCTCTCTCCCTTGCAAGTATGGGTTCTTGCCTCTTACACCTCTCATCTTCACTCGTTTTTCCTTCAGATCTCATTGTTTGAACTGGAGGTACCACTCCTACCTCTGGAACACCTTGGTTAACAATAATCTTTGTCCGTGGTTTTGATTCCACTTGGGCTCTACGCTCATCAAAAACTTCAGCCTTCCCAAAGTTTCCACTAAGACAAGGGCTCATGGATATATCTCCTCTACGGGATTCTCTCACCTTTGTAGTGTACTCATTCGTTTTTCGTTCCCTTATCCCATCGTGTCTAATCCTAGGACTATCACTCCTCGATTCCTGTACACTTAGGCATTCCATAGCCATATGTCCTCTTTGATTGCAACTCCAACAAACTAATCCCCTTAAGTCAAATTGCACTCGTTTTGTATGTACTCGTGGATTCCAATTCATTGTTCTTTTTAATATCCCACATTCTTGATGAGTTTGAAGTGCACCACCATTCCAATCATGTGCACCACACATTTTCTCTCTTCTCCATTCATCACCTTGTTGCCTTGTCTCCGACTCTTGAGGATGCTCTAATGTTCTCACATACATGGGCGAGCAACTGGGTTTGACTCTTGCTAATGTATCAGCGTTTAGCTTGTCTAAGAGCTCAACTTCCTTCTTCGGATTGATATCAACGAACATAGTGCTCTCTTGGTTTGTTCCTAGGCTTCTCGAATGTGAAATCAATCTTTCCCTATGCATTTGAAGCACACATTGGGCCTCTTCCCAGATCCTCGCCTCATGCTTTGCTTCTTCTAGACTAACAGGTCTCTTCAATCTAATATATTGTTCAACTTTCTCATCATGTAAACCCACAAGGAACCGTCTCTTCAAGGTCTCTTTATCAGGTGCACCATTTCCCAACTTCCTCACAATGGTATCCATTCGATCAATATATTTATCAATACTCTCGGTGGCCCTTTGTCGTAAGTGGTCCAATTCTTCAGCTAGTTTCTCTTCAAAACCCAAACCTCTAAACTTCCTCAAGAAGTTAGTTTTCAGATCATCATAAGACGTTCTCTCATGCACACCGAGGTTTGCATACCATTCAATTGCATCACCTCTCAAAGTTGCTGGAAAGATCCACAATTTTCTACCGTCATCCACTATCTCATGGGCACCACATATTGGCTCAAATAATTGAATGTGGGCATCGGGATCTTCATCAGAGGAGCCTAGAAAGCATGGGAAGTCGCCAAGAGGAGTTGCGTGTCTCTGAGCCATCTCTTTAACAAGAACCAAGGGAATTGTGGGGTCGGACGGCTGTGCCACACGAGCGGGGCACCAAGCGAACCCGTAGCAATCTCTATGAGATGTGCTAAGCCAAGTCCCACCGGGCATGCCAAACGTTGGGCTTTTATGAAGCCGCAAAGAAGGTGTTTTCCTGCACATTAATTGTGTAGATTTCTATATTTAGGCATGTGCAAACATGCTTGTTTTTTAATTCCCAATAAGAGGAGTCTTTTGGGTTACACTCTCACATCCATATTCATCAGAAGTTTGGCCAAGGTATGGTATGCTCTTTTATTCTAACCTTAACTTAAACAATACTTCAACCAACTTTTTCCCGTTTTACAAATATCAAACTTCAGCTTACTTCATCTTTTTCACTCGCTCGCTCTAGTCTTGTTGACTCTTTAGCTCACCGATTCCCCAACTTCTCACCTTGCATTTCACTCAACCTCACCCAAATGCACATACTCCAGCACACATCCCTTTTTCAATTGTTATCGAGTCCTCTTTCTCGCATATAATTGAGACATACAATTACACGTTCATGCAACTCGAGTTCTCACACACATAGTCACCCTTTACTTTTTCTCAAACTCCCTTTCTTCTACTCATATGCAAAATCCACTCCTCTTTCTCTCTCACTTTTGCACCCTGAATCATACTCAACTTCCCCCCTTTCTTTGCTAACATTTTACTGCCTTGAAAACTCCAAACCGATCTGCTAGGTATATCACGTCAGTACAAAACCTTGTATACTATCTAAGGAGAGCAGTCCCTCTGTCCCAAGAACGATCAAAGGTATTCCATGATCATTGGGTTGAGTATTTGAACAGCGCCAAACTCTCTTAGGACAATCAACACTAACACTAGCTTAGAAGTTTGAGTTGCTGATGTATGTATCCATGTGAAGTAAACTCAGCAACACATAAGAAATTCAAGCAGTTTGGTTTTCCTCTCAGTTTGTAAACTCAATATATAATTTCAGAAATCCCCGTATGGTCCAATGCTCACGGCCAGAATTATATTCACACAATAACAATGGAACTGAATTTTGTCATGTACAACACGTACCTATGGTCTCTGTCTCGATTCCATGCATAATAGGATGCATTACACAGATCAGTGAACCATCTTCTTCAAGCTCACGTGAGCGGGAACACCTTTCTCTTTCAATTTCGCACCCTGAATCATACTCAACTTTCCCCTCTGGAAAGAAATGGAGAAGCAGAAAAATTCCCCTTATGGATATATCAGTACACTTTGTCTTGACATCCCATCAATGTCGTGAGCTTCCTCTAATTCATTTGTAACTGAATGATAAGAGCCTCCAAACGGGATAAGAACAACTTCAAGAACATCAAAGTACGACGGAGATGAGATTGTTCATGCAAGATACAGAGGGGTCACTTCATATCTGCAGTGCTGCCAACGTACACATATATAAACCTATACTCCATTCATTCACAGCATCTATGATAATCTGCATGTTACAATATGGAGTCGATTCCATTAGAGAATACTGCAGCCATCCTTCAAATCTCTCAGTGCCTTGTCATTTCCCCACATGCATAGTATGGGATTATAGATCTCATAATGCTCTATTGTAGAACTGCGGTCCGCTCCTCCTTCAGCATGTACAACAATAGCTCAAAAGAACTGCGTCGGAATTAACGGTATTCAACAGACATGAGAACTCCTTCTTCTTCGGCAGAGAAAAGGTTGATGCTTCACATTGTAAATGCTCTTTGTCTGTCCTGCATATCCACCTGCTGGCCTAAATATGTCTCTATTAAGGGCCGAAAAGGCTAAAAGAAATAAGAAGTTTTGGCAAAGCTTCCTTCCGGCTTAGTCCCTTCCAGAGCTCCCCTATATATATAACAGCTGCCTTTCAGGCCTCGAGGGCCAAAGACCAAAAATCTTCAAATCCACAAGCAACCTCCCACTTGATGCTCCTCTGCGTCGCCGATCCCTCCATCCCCAATGAACAACCCTCCCTTGTCGTTTGGACCTGCTCAGCCACCCCTTCAGTCCTGCTGCCGAGTCCAGCTCCCCTTTTTTCCTTCTTTCGGCACCTATCCCGATGGGTAAGTGGCCACTCATGGCTGCTGAAGCAAGCTCTCCAGCCCCCGCATCCAAGCTCTTTTTGTCTTGAGATGTCTTGGTCACATAGATCAACTTTTCATATACCCCTTGAAAACTAGTCCTGCTGGTGCGAACATTCACACAGAAGTTCCTCTATTATCTGAGCATCACGACTTCTGAAATACGCAACCACATCGTGGTTCCGTTCAGCTACGCGCTGCCCAAGCAGGTTCAACTCCCACTTCAACTCCCACTAGATGTAATTCTAGTCGTCCTTGTTGAGTGACTCGGTTGCCACTCACAATTCCAATCATGCTGTCTGCGAAAAAACCCTTCTCCTATCTCCACATCCCCCAAAAAAAACCCCAACAGCCGCCCCCCAAAAACTCTGAGGACGCCCTGGCCTCCCTCTGCCACTCTCGAGGGAGGAGAAAGAAATTCGAGAAGGGGAGCCAAAGAGAGAGAATGGGGAGGGGGCATTAATTTCCCCCAGTGTTGCTCTAGCACAATGGTAAATACCACGTTAAGAAGCGTCACCTCCTTAATGTCAATCCGTGGGAGAGGTAGGAGTGATATGAAGATCGTGAACGTGAGATGATGTGAGAGTGAAGGTGAGAAGCACAAAGATGCACACACACATACACACACAATGAAGAGACAAGCAAGACACAATGGAAGGTGGGAAATTAACTCTATTACTCAAGAATACTCTTACAAGCTCACAAGAACTCTAATCTCAACCAAGCTACAATGAACCAACCTCAAAAATGAGCTCTCTAGCTCTTTTTATAGTTTCTAGACTAGTTTTGACCGGTTTCACATCTAGTGACCGGCCTAGTTAAAAAATAGGTCCTAGAGGCTATTTGGAAGGGTAAACGATGTCTAAAAATAACGAAAATTGGTACGAGCATTCTACCTAAGCTCCTCAAGCTCGAGGACTCCTCGGCTTGCACAAAATGGAGCTATGGATTACAAAATGTGGTTTTCTATGATACATATGTTACAATTAGTGATAATAATCACTGTTGAATGTTTGGAGAATTAATAAGAAATATATTTGTTTGAAAAATTGATCCGCCTGGCTCCTTGCTCCTTCTTTACATGCTTCCGTGGCGTCTGTGCCTCTGGCTGCTTCCAACACCCCCCTCCCTCTCGCTTCTGTCGTCCCTGACAGAACCTTGTTGTGAGGTCTGCCGGATGTAGTTCTGTAGGAGGTCCTGAGCGAGGGTGTGCTCTGATATACGAATGCCTCGGGCTAGATCAGCCTCGAGTTTCTCCCAGTCGATAGGTTGTGGCTCGTCTGGTGGTGGGAGCTGATAATGTGTGGAGTACACCATTCGTTCACAGGCGAATAATTGCAATAAGTGTGTGGGCCTGCTTATAAATACCTCTGAATGGTACTCCCAAAAGCCGGTGGTGAACATTTCTTCGAATGTCTGCTTGTAACATGCCGGTAGATATTTGATCCTGCAGTGCCAGGCGTAACACACCCGTAGCGATGGCGTTGTGCTCATATCATAGACTAAATCAAAGTTGCCATGCTCAAAGCCCGGGGTGTTTACATGGGGAGCCTTGATGCGTCGGAAGACTTTAAAGACCATCTGCATCATGTCAAAGATTTTGACAGTCATGTGCGCGGCAATATCATCCATATGCTTTAACCTAGGGAGCCAGTGGCGGATCGTCGCCATCATGTAGCCTACTGTGGGTAACTCGATTGGTGGCCTGAAATAGGGATAGTTCAGCCAGTCTTGGCACTGCTTATTGTTCTGTAGCTTAATAGCGAAGGCAGTCCAAGAGCGGCGTCGTGGGACTGGTCCCCAACATGGATTAAATTTTAAGTGCAGCGGCGCTTTCACCCATGTGCTCATCATCTCGGGATAGTTTTGCAATAAATCTCTGCGCCAGTCTGGTTGAAGGATTTCACCTCTCTGCGCCCTTGGTGGCAAGTCCTCTGGCTCGAATTGAGTGGCATGCGTGGGTTTCATACCTGTTTCTTTCTCTATGGCTAACTGGTATTCGGCCATTAACATGAAGTACGGTTTATATTGGAGCTCATGCCCAGATATGTATCGTCGCGGGGCCAATTGAGCAAAGAATGGTGACTGTAAAATTTTCTCTTCAATTATGGCCATGGCATGTAGCTGTGCCTCTACTCTGGCCGAGTGTGTCGTTCCGAGTTCTTCCACTGTCTTCATCCACGCGGGGGTAGGTAATTCATAGGTCATCTGGCCTTCGGCCGTGACACGTCCGCCTGGGATGGGTATCGGTTCATATGCCTCTTCAAATGTCTCCTCCACCGGGATAGTGACGGTTTCTTCCTCAGCTGGTAGCTCAGGTGGGGAGTCTGGCCTTGGTGGTGCTTCATAGACTGCAATTCTAGATTCAAGATTTGTTACCTGGGCCCGGAGTGCGTTGAGTTCCTCTAAAATTTCAGGGGCAGGGTCCGCAGGCACTGGTAATTCTGCTGCTACTTGTACTTGTTGTGTTGCTGGTTCTCTGAGCTGTAGCAGTTTGTGATCTTCCTTTAACTTTTGATGCTCTTCATTCATACGATCATAGTCCTCGAGCAATCGCACATGATCATCTAGCAACATCCGCATCGATTCAGATGGGATTGCCTTGAATCTGCTTGGACTTAAGGGTTGGTCTGGATGGTCCAAAGCCGCTTCCAAGTTCTCTCTATTCTGCTCTTGGAGTCTCTGGTTCTCCTCTTTTGCTGCGGCTAAGTGTCTTCTTAGTAAGCCCATATTTCTAGTAAGCGTTGCATTGCGGACGGTCTGGGCTCGAAGTAGGTTATCCAAATCCGCGGTGGCCTCTTTGGTTTTCTCCTCACTTTCTAGTTCTAATTTGTGATAGGCCTCTCGTAAATCTTGGTATCGGCTGTTCAGTGAGGCGTTCTCAATTGATAACGAATTAAGCTGCGTTTGTAGTTCATTCGTCGTCTTCTGCAGCTGTTGATAGTTGGTGCCGAGTGATGCAAACTCATCGCGGACTTGCGTCATGCATGTGAACATGTGTTGAAATGCGGTGTCTATGGTGGGCGATAGTAGTAGTGAAGTGCTAAATGAGGATGCAGTGGGAGTAGATGCAGTGGGAATGGGAAATGGGGTTGGGACAGTGGATGCAGTGGTGATTGTGGAAAATTGTGACGTGCCTAAATATGAGGGTGTTGTGAGTGGAGTGGGTGGTGGTGAGGTGGATGGTGATATGTCCATACCATTGGACGTGTTTAGTGTTGTGACTATGAAAAGTGGTGTGATTGTGGGTGGTTGTGTAGGTGTGAATACGGGATTTACAAATGTAGAGTAGTTTACAGGGGGAATGGCTGAAGCAGCTTGGTGAAAAGGGGAAATAGGAGATATGGTGGGTTGGGGAGGTGAGACTGGTGAGAAGGTTAGTGGGGTTAGAAAGGGGAATGGGGGTCTTAGAGGTGGGGGAAACGCTGGGAAGGATGAAGGGGTGAAGGGGTTAACATATGGATGCGGAGGGTTGGGTGTGGGCATGGTGGTATGAAATGGTAAGGAAAAGGTTGTGGCTATGTTGCCTTGTACAGGTGTGGATGTGGGAGAAGCAGGTGGGTGTGTGGGGGATACAGGATGGGTTGGTGAAAGATGAGGTGAGAGGGGAGTAGAAGGGGTGGATGTTATTTCGAAGATAGTAGTGGTATGTACAACAGTGGTACGTGGTGGGGAATCTACGAGGATGGGTTCGGCGGTCAATGAACGTTCGGGGGCGAGGCGTGCCTCCCTGGCTTGTGCTGAAGATTGAGCTCCTGTTGGTACACGAATATACTCCCCGGGTTTTGAAAGTAGTCGCACTCGGCGGGGATCAAACTGTGGTAGTTGCTTTCTTTGTAAAAACCTGAGTGCTTCATGGGAGCCTACTGATTTGACTAACTCTCTGAACCCTCTGATGTATGCGTCTTCGAATCCTCCGGAGATGAGTTCCTGTTCAATTAATGCCTGGCTCTCCTCTTCAGTTAACTTCTTTCGTGCCCAGACTTTCTCCATGGTACGATATAATTTTTTGATGGCCAGCGTGTATGCTGCGGCTTCGAAAGTCTCATCTTCATATGTGCTGGTGTCGCCGTGTGTGTCGGTTTGTTGGCCTTGGCCCTCTGTCTGTCCGTCATGTGAGCCCTGGCTGGCTTCATCGTCGCCTTCATCGTCGTCTGTTTCGGTTCTTTCTTCTTCAGAGCTCGACACAGCTTGTCCCTGTGGCAGATCTCGTGGTGTGGTAGGGTAGCTGGGACGTTCATATTCCTGGGAGAACAGTTGTGCTTCTGAATACTGGAATTCGTTTGAGAATGCATCAGGCATCTCAAAATCAAATGTCGTGTTTATGGGGTCGGCCTCCATATGTGGTATCGGGAAAGAAAACGCTTCCGCACCAATAGTGGTGGGAGCTTCTGCTGTTGTGGTGGTGGGTTCTGAGGTGGCGGCTGCCTGAGGTGCAGCAGTACTAGTGGTGCCCTCCGTAACCACTGGTCTGGACAACCTTATGCGAATAGGTTGTACAGTGGGAGCAGCTTCTGTCTGTGGTCGCTCTGGAGAGGGTTGTGGTGATGGCGACTCTGGCACTTGAAGGCAAGGGATGGTGCCTCGCATGCGCTTACCTGCCCGTGTCCTACTGGGCTTCCTGGCTTTCTTCGTTGTGCCCTTGAATGCCTTCAGTTCTTCTCCTGTTAGTGCACGCTCAATTGGCAAGTCATAAGCCAAGCACATATACACAATTCTTGTGAGTGCACAACATCCATTAAGCACTTTTTTACGCTCCCATCTGTGCTGTGCCAGATACATTTGATCTATGATCCAGCTTGCCAGATCAACAGTTTGAGGTCCCGTGCATGCCAAATACAATCCGAACCAGATTCGTTTATGGGGCATGGTAAATCTGTCCTGAGCTGGAAATGCGAAATGTTGCATGCATATCCTTAGTGGCTTTGACAGCTCAGGTGTAATGGCCGAAATCTCCTCCCACTTAGTGACATCCCCACGTTTCATCGGTTCTGGAATTAATCTCTCTCGATCTGTGGGTGTGTGGGTTCCATGAATCTTGATGGCTGCTCTGATTAAATCCTTGGAGAGGTAAAATCTCTTGTAAGGTGGATCATCCACTAAAGAAGGCAATATGAAGGTTCCTGGGATGTCCTTATTCTCCGAGGCCAGCAATGTAGTGATTAAATAATAGCACCTGTAAAAATCCGGTTTGGGCAGAGGATCACTGAAATACTCTGTGAAGCCTGCTCTGGCCCAAACATGAGTTAAATCCTGGGTGCTTTGTAGGGCTTCGAACTCTCTGGAGAAAAACTGGTACTTTCCCCACGTGCGGTCATCAAATGTCAGAGAGGATTCAAATATAAAGTCCGCGTCTGCAAGGGGTCCTGCAAGGCCCTGAAACCAATGAGAGTTCCTGTGTATCTTTTCGGTGTAGCCCATGGGTGGGTTGTCGATAGGCATGGGCCCTGGAAATCCCTGAAATTCCGGCGGTGGAGCAGTCGGGTGGGACTCTGCTCGTAGCACGTTGAGGGGCACAGCCGCTACACTGGGGCCTGCTCCTGATGTTCCTTCGTCGGTTTGCATGGTGACGGATGCGCTAATGAGAAAGATCTGCTACAAAAGATTAACACATTAGCATGGAAATTAATTATGATCCCAGTAAAGTGAGACCGCAATCCCTTTCCATAACTGATGCGTAACCCGTGTAGCCAAGTGCTGTGATGTGGTGGATGCAATGTTTTCTTGCAGCCCTAGTGCAGGTTTCTAGACTCCTACACGTTTCAGATCATGCATACATTTCTTGATGAGATGAGATTATGAATGATGTGTGATGATGGTGTGTGAATTTATACAAGGTTTAAAGGTTAGTGATTTAGTACAAGGTTGTATGTTAGTAGGAGGGTAGTTAGACAATGGGTTAGGGGAAGACGGTTGGACACGTTTCGGTATCCATTTCCTAAGGATCTTGGAGTGGGTGGTGGGTTTCTGCTGAGGGGTCAAAGGTAGTATCGGGTGTGGTGGTGTTGAGGGATGGGAAGATTTGTGAGGGTTGTATGTTACATGGCTTAAGGGTTGAGCTATGATACATGGCTTGGGTACCCAAATCTGCGTGGGTGTGGGTCTATGGGTAAGGTATTTCTTGGCGATCCAAATTTGTCGAATGCTCGGACCTGTAGAAGAAGGTCGAGGGGATGGTGGATATCGATTCTGTTTCTGTTCGGCCTTTTTCTTGTCGATCTCTGCTTGGTTGGAGTCCTTCGGTGCTTTTTGTCCTTTTTGGCACCCATATTTGTCTGGTGCCGCTTCCTTTGGGTGGCCTAAACTGCTTTCCATGTTGTTTCCTCTGATACTGTCGTCGGTCTGGGTTCCTTTGTCGTGGTTGACTCTGTTGTTGTTGAGGTTGAGAGGTCGGATGGACACTCTGCTTTGGAAAAGAAGGGAGATCCAACACTTGCGTGACCTGCCCATTAGGAAGTGATGCCTTATTTAACTTTAATCTAGGCCAGTCCGCAACAAGTTTGGAAGGATGAGCACCGCAGGGTGTCGTGCTCATTTGGCCGCTGATGCAACCCACCTGACCTCTGATTGTGCCCTTCTGCCCTTGCGGTTGGGTAACTGTCTCTTCTAGTTTGCAGGAAGTCCCAGGGAAGATCTCCTGTCTTCCTTCTGATTGACAACTGTCTATAGCCAAGCCCGAGTGGGTTGGTGTAGACGTAACGTGACTGGTCTGCCCAAAAATCTTCCTGTCTTCCGTCGCATGCGTTTCATAGGGTCTAGGGTCACAACCGTCAAGCGGAATGCCGTTAGGGAAGTCAAGCGGTATCACTCGCTTCTGCTCTAAGGTTCCAATCTGTAAGGAGCCTTGTCTAAGATTTAGGTCCACTGAGTGATCGTATAGCCAATCTTGGCCAAGGATTAGGGGTTCTATCAGGTCGTCATCATGGCACACTAGTAGCTTCGCTGTCATGGTCACATCCTTAACGAGGATAGGAAGGTCCACCTCACCCATGCAAGGGGTTTCCATGCCTCCTAGGCCTATGAGGTATGCCTCAATTGGCCGCATTTCTATTCCTGAATCCTTATAGTGGGACCATCTAATAGCACTAGTCGCAGCACCTGAGTCAACCAAAGCCCTGAGTTCTTGGCTATGGTTACCGTGCTCTAGCCTAACTGTAATGAATGGTCTCCTGTCCACTATGCTAGGATGAGTGGTTGATTTTACTTGACACATGGCCATGGGGTATCTGGGTGATGTCTCCAGATGGTTATAATGTTCTCTCCCTAGTCCTTGTCTTCTTAGCTTCATGCGCTTAATGCGTTCTATGGCTTCTGCCTGAGCTTCCGCTCGTATTCTATTTTCTTCCTCCTTACGCTTCTTTGCCAACGTGAGTCGTCTAAGCATATCCTCAGTAAGAGGTTCTCGATATAACCTGACTCTACAGCCGCTAATGTAATTAGGCATTATATCTCCTTCTAAGGTGGCTAACTGTACTGCTCCACTAGCCGAGAGTCTGTTAATGATCATAGGTCCATAACCTCGCTTTTCTAACTTCCGTGCATGCTGTTTCAGCGTATACACTAGAACTAAATCTCCTTCTTTTAGGCCTTTATCTTTCACATGTGCATCAAAATATGCTTTCTGTCGCTTCTTCGCTGCGTATATTCCTGCTGCTGCCTTTAGCCTGGTTTCTCCTAATCGTTCCAAGTCCATTATTCTTGCTGATAATTCATGGCCGGTCCACTGATGTTCTTGTGCAACCTTAAGGGTCGGTATCAAGAAGTCCAAAGGAAGCACTGCATTCTGACCAAAAACCATCTGAAAGGGAGTTGCATTGAGTACGGTCTTGTAGGCCACTCTATATGCCCAAACAGCGTGGTATAACTGTTTGTCCCAATCTGAACGTTTGTTGTTCACGAGTTTTGTCAGTACGGTACATAATATCTTGTTAGTGCTTTCAGCCTGACCATTGGCCTGAGGATGATATGGTGCAGATTTCTTGTGAATCACCATAAAATCCTGTAACAAATATTCAATGACTTGGTTTAGAAAGTGAGTGCCTCGATCGCTCACTAACTCTATAGGCAATCCATATCTTGTAAAGACATTTTCAAATAAGAATTTTGCCGTCGTGTGTGCATCATTCTTTTTTGTGGCTTTTGCCTCCACCCATTTCGTCAGATAATCTGTGGCAACAATAATGTATTCCGCATGTGTACCTTTTGCAGGGGGGTTGATGGGTCCTACAAAGTCTATACCCCACTTAGAAAATGCACGTCCGCCCATCATGGGTTTCAATGGCATTTCATCTCTGCGAGTAGGAAACTGAGTTCTTTGGCACACGTCACATCTCTTTACATAGGTATGTGCATCCATGTGAAGAGTGGGCCACCATAATCCTGCAAAGAGGATGGCTTTGATTATCCTATCTGGTCCAAAATGACCTCCTGCAACACCTTGGTGTGCAGTCTCTAGTATGCTAAGATAATCGCTCTCATGAACACATTGTCTTAGATATCCATCACGTCCTCTTTTGTATAAATTATCGCCAATAAGTGAATAGTCCTGAGCTTCCTGCTCTAGACTGCGTTGTCGAGCTAAGGTCATGCCTTGAGGGAATGTGTTCGTCCTCAAGTATATCACTAAAGGTTCACTCCAGTCTGGTGTGAGAGACACGTGATACAATGTAGCATGCTCTACTGGTGGTCTTTCACAACAAACATGGCATTCCTTACACAACTTGTAGACATCTGCTTCCATCGTAGGCCAATATACTCCTAATCTATGCAGAGTCTGTAGTGTTCGATGTTTTGAATGATGTTGCTTTAGTGCACCTATGTGTGCTAATTGCAACCAATTCGCATGTTCTGATTCATCTACACAACAAGCAAGAATCTTTTGATTATCCTGTTTATATATGCTTCCTGCCATTATTTGGTATCTCTGAGACTTGGTAATCTCTCCCTCTTTGATCTTTATCCTAGGATTCTTGGGTCCATAGGTGAGAATGGGGACTATAGGCTTAGCCCATTCTGGTGCTATCTCAAGGTTAAACAAGTATGCATCTGGTAATTCATCGGCTATTCCTTGAGGAGCTTCTCCTGAGGTTAATCTTGAGAGGTGGTCAGCTCTAAGATGTGTCTTTCCTTTCCTGACTACCACTTCAAAATCATACTCCATGAGTAATAGAAACCAACGTATTAGTCGTCCTGTGTTACATGGTTTGTTGACTAAATATAATAGGGCTTGATGATCTGTAAAGAACTTGAATTTGTTGGCCAACAAGTAGTGCCTAAACTTCTTTACTGCGTAGATCATCCCTAATCCTTCTCGTTCCGTCGTGGTGTAATTTCTTTCTGCTGCGTTCAATTGTCTGCTCGCGTAAGCTATGGGGAGATCTATGTTACCTTCATTCGTGGGTTGCGCCAACACACATCCTATGGCGTAATTGGATGCATCCACATGTACATGGAATGGCTTACTCCAATCTGGGGTAGTCAATATAGGTGCTGAGCACAAACGTCGTTTAAGTTCATTGAATGAATTTTCACATTCATCTGTCCACTCAAAATTGGTCAAAAGAGAGTACAGAGGCTTGGCTATGATTGCATACATGTGTATGAATCTCTTATAATAACCGCAATGGCCCATAAATGCCTGTACCTCTTTCACATTAGTTGGTCTAGGTAATTCTGCAATTACCTTCACCTTTTCCTCGTCCGTAGACATTCCATTTTTTGACACAATGTGTCCTAGAATTTTGCCTTGTCTGACCATGAAAACGCATTTTTCTGGGTTCAAACAAACCTGATATTCTCGACATTTATCAAATATTTGTCTTAACTCTGGGATATGTGTCTGCCTTACATTTGAATATGAGCACATAAGTCATCGACGTAAACTTCCAAGCTCTTGCGTAAGAATTCCTTAAAAACATGACACATGAGTCGCTGGAAAGTAGCGGGTGCATTTGTTAAGCCAAATGGCATTACATGAAATGCAAATATGCCCCATTCAGTGGCAAAAGCCGTCTTGTGTTGGTCTTCTGGAGCAATGGCTACTTGGTTATAGCCTGAGAATCCATCAAGAAAGCTGTAAACTTCCTTGCCCGCAACTCTTTCCAATAGATGTTCTGTGATAGGAAGAGGATAACTGTCTCTAATCGTGGCGGCATTAACTTTTTTAAGGTTAATACACACACGCAATTTTCCATTCTTCTTGGGCACAACCACAATGGGGGATACCCATTCGATATGCTCAATTTCGTAAATGAATCCTGCTTCTATCAAGCGATCTATCTCCTCTTTAATCTTCGCAGCGTAGTTATCATTATACGTGTACGGTTTCTGTTTCATTGGTTTTGCATCTGGAGTCATAGGGATTCTATGAGAACATATATCTGGATCTACTCCTTTCAAATCTTTGTAACTCCACGCAAAGACATCTCTATATTCGCGCAATAGGGCAACTAATTCTTCTTCTTCTTCCTTCGTCAAATCATGCCCTACGTATGTGCATTTTTCTTCTTCTCCTTCTATGGCAACTATTACTTTCTTGGTTTTTTCTCGGTTATCATATACTTGTCCGTCATTTGCCTTTCTATTGGGCATTCGTACCATGATTCTTCTATCTTCGATTTCGTATTTCTTGAAGTTCTCGGGTACTTCAAACAAAGATTCTTCTTTTTCTGACATGGTGTCTTTCTTCTTTCTTTTCTTGCCTTCACTCTTGTTAGTCACTTCTGTGGCTAACCTCACCTCGTTTGTAATTTCCTCATGTCTCTGAGTGTGAGTCTCTACTTCGTAGAAATATTCTTCCTCTGATGCAAAGGGTGGGTCCATGATAATTGATTCTAAATCAAAATCGCTTGCATCCTCATATGCATCAGTGTTCGGTTCACACTCCTCTAAGATTGCATCGCACATGATTGGCTCTATCGTAAAAACTGAAATGTCATAGCCATCCTCGTCACAGTGGGGTGTCCATTGTTCTTCATTGATGGCTACGTCCATGGTTGCTAGTATTTCTGCCCAACCATGGGGCTCAAACTCTTCGTCTGGGAATACTACAGGTGCATAGGCTGGATCTTGAAGGGTTCGTGGATGTTGTTCTGCACCTAAGGTCCTTGCTTCTAATCGTCCTTCCTCTTGTTTGGCTACTTTACACATCCATAAATGGGTATCCTCATGCAACCAAGAAGGATCTGATTCTAATGAGTGCACGGATTCCGTCTCCACTGGTGTTTTATGGATGGTGTTCCATTGTATTGGGGGTACATCTCTGTGTGAATAGTCTTTAAGATCAACTTTAGTAGTCACTCCTAAATGTTGCAAGTACAAAGAATTAGTTCCCCAATCTTGTACAATTTGCAACTGACGCATGAATGGTCGTCCCAATATCATCTCATAAGCACGATTTTTCGCGAAGTCACAAATGGCAAAGGTATGCTCAAATTCTACACCACAAGTGGTGAGAGATATGCCTTCTAGTAAGCCTAATGGTTTCTCTATGTGTCCATCAGCCATTTGTAGTTTCATCCTGGTGGGTCTGAGTGCTGGCTTACCCCAACGTTTCCATAAAGCGGTGGTAGCGATGGCTACTCCGGCTCCTGAATCTAAGATGGCTTTCGTGGTGTAGCCCTGATGGGTTATTGGAAGATATGTGTTACCTTCCTCTCCTTCGCTTACGTCTCCAATCTTTTCCACGGGTATCTCTGGTACCTTCTTATGTGATCCTCTCTGAGAGGGTGTGGTAGCTAGCTCAGGGAATTGATTTGCTACGTGCTTCCACAATTCTGGTTTTACCTTTAACAATTCTTCCAGAGTGAGATTACACTGTACTTTCGTATTCTTGATCACTTCCGTGTTCCTAGGGATCACTGATTCTTCATTCCTCACTATTATCGTGGGTGCTCTCATACTAATAGACTTAGCTTCCCAAGGTCCTGTGAACTGAGGTAATTCTTGTAGAGAATTAGATTCAAATCCTGTGGGTTCACTCAGTCGTTCCACCTCTACATCATCGTAAATAGAGGGGATGTCTTGGGGAAATTGTTCCTGCAAATCGTCTATTTCTTGAATAGGAGGATGAGTTCCTTGTTTTCTTCTCCATTTCTCTTCTTGGATTTCTCTCAAAAATTCATGCGAGTACCTATATATGGAAGACAAATTGTCTTGACTTTCTGTATTGGGTACTTGAGACAGGGATGGTGGATTCCTTTCCTGTGTCTCTGGGACAATAGGGTTCCTATGCTGATCCTTTTTCTCTTTGCTTTCTATCAAGTGTTCTAGCCTCTCCATTAGTCCTTGAAAGTGTAATTCCGGTTTTGCCATGTTATTCCAATTAAGATATCTAGAGGCTTCAAACAAAGCTTGTGCTAACTCTACCATCTTCATGCAAAGTTTAGTTCTCTCAATTTCTAGATCAGCTCGAGGGTAGTTTTTACTCATTTCCGTGACTTGAGGTCCCTCTTTTATTCTAGCCTGATATGCACGAAACATCATGTCTAGATCTTCCGGTATGGGTTCCGCTAAAACTGATCCTGATTTCTGAGCTGGGATTTCTTGGTTTAATTCTTGTGAAGTCAATTCTTGTATTTTGGCTCTAGATTCCCTTAAACTTCCTTCCAACTCACTTATCTTTTTACTCCATTTTCTCTTTATCCTTTCTCTAGAATCTTTCCAAGATTTTGTCTTTTTACTGCTAGATTCTGCAACTTCACTAGTTTCGGCTATTTTCTCTTGATTAAGCTGTTGGTTTTGTAAGAGCGCCTGGGCTCTGGTTATAGCTTGGATAGGCACGTATGTAGGGTTGGATCCATCTGCGTTGTTTACAATACCTATCACGTTGATCGGTGTCACATTTGTAGTGTTAATTGGGTTCTTAGGACAATCTTTGATTATGTGCTCTTTGCCACAATCGGCACAAAAGCCTTGTATGTTATAGTACTGTGATTGCCTTGCTATTGGGGGATGTGGACAGTCCTTTATGAAATGATCTCCTTGGCACCTAAAGCATGGTCCTCTAGGGCCCTTTGGTCTCTGTTGTCTCAGTTGGGGCCGTGGGTTTGGGTTTGCGTACATCACATTAGCATAGTCTGGCTCCCAACTAGGTTCCATTGGTGGACTATCATAATGATATGTCTCCACATGTTCTGGTGACTCCGTGTAATAAGCGGGTGGACTAGTTACATGGGCAGAGTCAAAACTGTTTGAGTTCGGGTCACTTTCGGTGATCAAGGGTGAAGAAGGCACTAAGGCCCTACTTAGGTTCTCTTCTGCAGCAGCGTATTTGACTGAGATGACATTCGCTGGTGGGGGTGGCTGCTGAGCTAAGACGGGTTGAGGTCTCTGTTGAGCCTGGTAAGGGTAGTTCTGGGGAGGCCTATAGTAATAAGGCTGAGCATTGTATTGGCCTTGATACCTACCTGGCTGCTGGTATGTTTGCGGGTAGTTCTGTCTCACGGTTTGTTTGTTGTATGGGCAGTCCTGAGCCGTATGATTCGTGTATCTTCTCTCAATTGTGCAATATTGGCCACTAGGGTTGGCTTGTGGTTGAGGTGCATTGGGACACACGTTTGCCAAATGATTTCCACCACAAGTGTAACAACGTACATTAGTTGGTAGCTTGGGCACCTGTTTACTAGAAACTCCTAGTCTTTGGGCCACTTTTTCTGCTAGGTCCTCTATCGAATTAGACAATTTTGTGGATGCTAGAGAAGAACAATCTGAGTCCTTATAGACCTTTGAGAGCTCTAATTCCTCTCCTAGGTTATCCTCAATGTCTATACATATTCTTACACACTCCTCTAGCGTTCTGGGTTCTTTTAGGTACACATAGGAGCGTAGTTTAGCGCTCAACAAGCCATCTAGGAACAGTGATACTTGTTTGGCTTGTGAGGGTAGCTCTTGCATTGGACATCGCTCAACATATTGTCTGAATCTACGACCTGCCAGTCTTACTGTTTCCTGAGGGGTTTGTTTAAAACTATGAATCAACGAAGACGTGTCATGTCTAACCCCACTTTTAGAGAATTCAGTGATGAATGACTCTAAAAAGTGATGGATGTCTCTAAATTGCCTTTGTTGCAGTGGTTGGAACCAAGTTAAAGCGGTATTCTTTAACGTTAGTCCAAATGCGTTGTACTGCGTGAACATGTCCTCGACTTGTTCTGCTCTTAGTACTTGCTTGAATTCAGCGACATGGTCATAGGGATCTCCTGTCCCATCAAAGTAATTCTTCATTGATTTCACTAATTGCGTGGGCCTCAATACTCTTGCGGGTTCACGTGGTCTAGGTAGAGGAAAATCATCTCTACCACCTGGTATTCCATGTTCTCTTTGTCTATCCGTCCTATTAGTGTTCGTGGTTGTTCTATCTCTCCCTATGGGGTGATTGAAGCTTACTTCCGGTCTCTCGTGATTTCCTTCTCTTTGATTTCCATGGGCTGAGGATGTTCCTGCCCCTTGTTGATTTGCATTCATGTTTGTTAAGGATGGAGGGAATATCAATTCACCTCTCCAAGTGTAGGTGTTTTTAGCGCGCTCAGGCACCACAAAGACTCTTTCTGAAGTCTCATCCAGGTATACCACCTTTCCAGGTGTATCTGGGTCCTTGAATTCATAAATTGTAATGATGCCTATCTCACCAGGGTGTTCCTTTCTGTACCTCCAAAAGGCTTCATCTGTCTCTTTATTTACAAACAACTCGGTGCTCCTGTTATCTTGAGGGATCCACTCTGGGATGAGTACTCTTGTTAATACGGATTTCCCTCTCGATGTTCTAGGTTCTTCTAACGGTTCTTTTCCTGGAAATTTTGCTTCCGTCTCTAATTGAATTGTGCCAAACTCATTAGTATCGTTTGGTTGCGTACTTAGAACGTACATGGTTCCTTCTTTGTCTATGTAAGCGTCTCTCTCAAATTTTACCACTGGTCTTTCCAATCCAATGGGTTGATCAGGGTTGTGCAGTTGCACCACTTGCCTCTGCAAACCATCCTCATAGATGCGAGCACCTAATCGGTTGGTTCGGAGAAACTCTAGTTGCGTTCTATAGGGTCCTTCTGGTTTTTCTAGGTATGCTACATGGGACCCTCCTTCTGGTCTGTGTGTGCTAAATGCCATTTCTGATTCGCTAGTCTCTGAGCTCTTGTAGGGGTAATTACTATTCAATTGCTGAGCCCAAGATCGAGCGGTAGTTCTTACACTAGCCTCTGATGATCTAAGGCTTCTTCTGTCCGACTTACCTATATGTTTGCCTGATCTAAGGTTCATTAATTTCCTTCCTTGCTCACTCAATTACACACTTAGATCGTCAATGGTCCTTTGTGATTACTTTCTTGATTCTTTTTAATTTTCTCTGGATTCTTGTCTTAATATATGCGTCAGGAATTCGACTTTCGTTATGATTTTGAGTTCTCGTTCCGTCAGACTTATGTTCTTTCCTTTAGGTTTTCATCACACACACCTTTACTTTAAGTCTTAAACTTGAAAAAATTAAGTATCTTGAACTTGAGGCGTTCCTATCGTCGTTAATCCACAACTACCGTTTAGCCTAAGCTAAAAATTGACTGAGGGGGTTGAGTAATCTTCCAACCTCGAGTCGGCTTGTCTGGTTGCTCTGATGCCCTGTTGCCCAAGAAGCCGTGCTTCCCAAGCTCTGCTGTCTTCACTGCCTTGCTTGCTTGCCTTTGATTGCCTTTGCTAGACCTGGAAAAATTCCAATATTAGACCAATTCACAAGATGATCAAACACTTGAGTATATACACCTTTTAGTCCCTTCCTGTTTGCCCAAATTTTCAATGTGTGCCCCCTGGCTTCCTAGTTATAAGCTCAAAAAACGGACTTCGGATGAAAAAGTTATACGCGTTCAGGCCCTGGGGGTTAAAAACTGACAATCCAGTTTTCCTTTAAATATGAGTAAGGGGTCTCCTATGAGTCTAATGGTCCAAAAATTTTTCAAAAATACCCTCAAATTTGGTCAAAAATTGGAGTCCAAAATTTGCGATGGGGGTGGGCAATCGCGATGGTCTGGGACCGTCGCGATGGTCCGAGCGAACCGTCGCGATGGCGTGGGATTTGGACAATCGCGATGGCGCGAAAAGGTGAACCGTCGCGATGGCCCGAAGTGAACGATCGCGATGGCGTGAAGTCGAACCGTCGCGATGGCCCGAAGTGAACGATCGCGATGGCGTGGGAATGGACCGTCGCGATGGCGTGATCAGGCGGACAATCGCGATGGCGCGGTCAACGGTCAACGGGGAACAATCGCGATGGTCCGAAGTGAACCGTCGCGATGGTCCGCGATGCGATGGCTTGAGCCAATCGCGATGATCCGATTTTGGGCTGTCGCGATGGTCCAAAAGTTGAACCGTCGCGATGGTCTATCGTGACACGTGGCACTGTCGTGGCGATGGCGTGGGCCAATCGCGATGGTGCGGGGTCAACTGGACAGTCGCGATGGTCCAAGTGGACCGTCGCGATGGCTCAAGTGAACCGTCGCGATGGTCCGGCCGAGCCGTCGCGATGGCGTGAGCCTATCGCGATGGTGCGACACAATCGCGATGGTCCGAGCCAATCGCGATGGTCCACCAAACAACAAATTTTTGAAATGCAACTATGGTGCCGTGTGTGCGCAAGGATCGCCTACCTCGTGGTGTGGTTGCCTACGTCAAAATCCGAAAGTTGCAGACCATCGTGATGGTCCGCCCTACTCGGAAATTTCTGACAGAAAGTACATGTTTTACCTTTTGGAAGCTTTCCTGATGCTCTGAAGCTCTGTACCTGCAAGAAAACTCAAGAAAATGCAAGCACATGCAAACGCAAAAACTCTCTCTCGCTCTCTCGCATGCACAAATGAGGGGAAATGAGGTGAATGGGGGGATATGGTGAATTTTCTGATTTTTTTGGAGATGGAGATGATGATGCGATGATGAAGATGGAGTATGGGGGAGGTGAAAAACACTAAAAACTAAGTAAAAACAACAACAAAAACTGAAATTTTTACCTTCCAACGCCTCTTCTTGCTATACTCTTACCATCACACATTCGTCCTAGACTCGATCCCCGGCAACGGCGCCAAATTTGGTGTTGCTCTAGCACAATGGTAAATACCACGTTAAGAAGCGTCACCTCCTTAATGTCAATCCGTGGGAGAGGTAGGAGTGATATGAAGATCGTGAACGTGAGATGATGTGAGAGTGAAGGTGAGAAGCACAAAGATGCACACACACATACACACACACAATGAAGAGACAAGCAAGACACAATGGAAGGTGGGAAATTAACTCTATTACTCAAGAATACTCTTACAAGCTCACAAGAACTCTAATCTCAACCAAGCTACAATGAACCAACCTCAAAAATGAGCTCTCTAGCTCTTTTTATAGTTTCTAGACTAGTTTTGACCGGTTTCACATCTAGTGACCGGCCTAGTTAAAAAATAGGTCCTAGAGGCTATTTGGAAGGGTAAACGATGTCTAAAAATAACGAAAATTGGTACGAGCATTCTACCTAAGCTCCTCAAGCTCGAGGACTCCTCGGCTTGCAAAAATGGAGCTATGGATTACAAAATGTGGTTTTCTATGATACATATGTTACAATTAGTGATAATAATCACTGTTGAATGTTTGGAGAATTAATAAGAAATATATTTGTTTGAAAAATTGATCCGCCTGGCTCCTTGCTCCTTCTTTACATGCTTCCGTGGCGTCTGTGCCTCTGGCTGCTTCCAACACCCAGTTACCCACTCCCCCTCACCCTAACACCAAGGACCCCCCCTTTTTGCCTTCTTTTCAATCAACAACAGCCAAAAAATGAAACCGCCCACCCAAGACTGCCTCTTGTCCGCCTTAATGTCCTTGCATGAGGACAGTGATAGATCACTTCCTCCCTTTGTGACAATCTCTGACAAATAGCTGCAAAACCCCCAGCCTTCCATATGGACCTGCTCGAAAAAAACGGCGGCCCAAGAAACCTGAGGCTTCGTTTCCCTTCTTTTTCATGGCCTCCATTGTGGAAGATAAGAATCCATTTTCTAAAGATGGGAAACTCCCTAACTGAGGTATTTTGTTGTATCCCCACCAAGAAATTACCAATCAATCTCATAAAACAAAACTCCACTTTTCAACAAAATTTCCGTGCGAGCAAATGTAAAGATAGTTGTGCTTCAACAAGCATCCCACACTTTCCATACATATCAACTAAGACACTGCCAAGGAAGAATTCTTGCTCCAACAACCCGCACCGAATATTTTGTATGTGTATTTCGCGACCCCTTTTTTCAGCCTTAAAGTTACCACATTTAATCAGAATTTATTGTTATCGACCAACATCTTTCCTTGCCAGAGATACCTACAATCAACATACAATCTGCAAAATGGAAGCATGTTAGTGCACCAAAACCGAAAATTTATATAGTTACAATGCAGAAGGGGGGAAGGCGTCGTTTCTCTCTCATTTTTTGCTGGTTCAGGGGAGGAGGGGAAGTCGGACGCTCACAGAGAGGAGGGGAGGAGAGTTCTGGAAGATCTGTGTTGAAAACAAAAACTTTGAAGCTTTTGGGCTGCATGCAGAAAGAGAGGGCTCTTTCGAGGTGACCCACAGTGCAGAGGGGAGGAGGATTCGTCTCTAAAAGTTCTTTTCTTTGTTCTTGGGAACTCCTTGGGGGGGCTGCCGACCGTTGAAGGGGTCGTTGGGAGAAGTTTGGGAGGAGACATTTGCTTTTGCTGCTTGTTCCTTCTTAGCAAGTGTCGGAGGGAGTTGAAGGCCCATGGACATCCACTTGTTCAGTGTTTCGAAAGGAGAGGGAAAAAGGAGAGCTTGTAGGTGTGTGTGGGAGAAAGGAAGCGAGTGCGAAAGTGAGAGAGGGAGAGTCAACTCTAGGAGCAGGTATTGGTGTACATATGTATGCGGGTCTTCCCTCCTCTTTCCTTTCCAAATGCTCTTGAGTATGATTGTGGGCTTAGGCCTAAACAATAGTCCACTCATGCATTCCCACAATCGGGGTGGATACGCAAGGTGACTGTGCCTAGTCAGTCAAACACCCTAGATCTTTGACATCCCTCTGAATTGTGATCACGAAAACAAATTTGACAAATTTGGGTGCCCAAGTCCTTGGTGACTACTCAGTTCAAGTCTCGCCAGCTCTGGATACCTAAAAAATGGTTAGTTTATGCTTCAACCTTAATTAGTTCTAAGAAGAACTTTTCTGAGACTACTAGGACACTCTACACACTTTCTTTTGTAAATTCCACTTCATCTCTTCTGACCCCCCTGTGTGATACAGAAAGGGATCCCTAAGTCGGCAATCACGACTACTCTCGACCGAACTCACCCTGAACACCAACTTGGTGAAACTAAAACTCTTATTAACAACTATATGTAGACCCAACTTGACAACTTCACATCACCATTGTCCTTGTAACATACACTAACTCTATAGGAAATACTTATTCAAAGTCAATTGTAAAGCCACAGTCAGAGTCAAAGCACACACTCCTCACAAGTCACTTCTCACATCGTTAAAATCACACACTCCACAGGAAGCATGTTGGTGGTGGAAAGGAATGGAGGTCTCATATTCTTGGGATCTTAATTATTTTCCATGACTAATGTGTTTTCCCCTTGACTTCATCTTAGGTCCGCAACACTAGTTTCCATCATGCAAGCAGAGGTTCTACCAGTGCAACTCTCGGGTGACCTATCATGGATTTCTCGGCTCTTCCATTTGAGAGCCGGCCTAAGGCTATCTCGGCAGAGTTCCAACATTTCACAGGACCTTTGCCCATTGGAGACCCTGCTCAAGGACAGATAGAAAGAGTAAGCAGCAAGGCACATTGGTTCCAAGGGCTTGCAGGACCCCTGGGAGATGTAGAGTTCATATATGAAGCTAACCTGACTTCCAGTGCAAATGTGTGGAGACACTACCAAGAACCTCCACAATAGTCAAGATCTTCAACCTATATGGCAGAGGGTAGGATTTGCAAATTACTTCAGTGCATCCCTCCCGAAACTGGATTTTTATTAGTGTTATTATTGAGTGGCTTCTATTAAAGTTTAGGAGTGCAAGGAATTGGACCCTATCTTTGTACTACTATCCTTGGTGAACGGCCCACCCTTCGAGAAGTTTACATTGTCTCTGGACTTAATCAGGGCTCTGCTTAAGATTCACGTCAACCACATGCCTACAAAGAAGGAGCTTCTCATCCTAGAACCAATGAAGCGAAGCGATGTTGATAAATGGCCATCCATCTCAACGATCACCCCTCAGTTAACCACTCCACTGAGAATATGTCTTCAACACTTTGCCTTCCCTACACAGGAGTGATTTACGATCCCACACAAACATATTTGGTTTGGTTTGTATCTTGCCACCACAAGGCCTTAGACAATTGATATTGCTACTTATATTCAAGATCAACTTTTACTGACCGGACATTGGTGGGAGAAGAAAAAGGTTGCTCATGGATGCTATGCTCTTACATGCATCCTATACATGTGTTTCGCTTATGATATTGCTATAGAGAGAGCCCTCCCAGCTGTGCAATTACAACAATATAAAGGCTCCAAGAAAACTACGAGACCTCCCAAAACTCACCGATTCAAGCACATGCACGGCACCATCCCATGCTTACAAGTGCCGATGTTACCATTCCTCAGCCTACACTCAAAACCTCTCCTCAACGATCTGCAATTCAACCACAACCAAAGGTCCCCCCTCTCTATGTTCACCTGAATCGATCTGCCACACTCCGTGAGGTTTCACAGGCCGAGACCACCGTGCCTACCACCATAACGACTACTGACACCACGACTGTAGAAGCTCCCGCAACAACTTCTACATTTGTCTCTGATTCCTTTACCTTCCCAATCACAATTTTGGGCACAGAGGATATCAATACTAAGTTTGATTTTGAGATCCCTGATGTATTGTCCAGTGATTTTCAATTTTCGGATACCCATGTAGTCTCTCAAGAATTTGAACACCGAGCTTACCCCATTACACCCTCAGCAGGAGAGAATGCTGATTTGGAAGATGAAGACAATGACTGCACAGTGATAGATGAAGGAGACGTTGATACTGAAGCTAGCGAGGAAGAAGCACAACAATTGGAGGCACATGTGGAAGTTTCAGGAGAAGCTAGTATGTATGAAGAAGAAACGGCAGAAGCTGCAACTTACACCATCACCATCTGATGGATCCATAATAATATGAATAAATTTTGGGCACGAACAAGATTGACAAAAGAACAAAGTGAAGCCATCTTGCAATAGTAAATGGTCAGCGACGGGTTTGAAGAAACTTTTATCTCCGCTATGCAGGAGTTGGTTAAGTCTGTCGACGTGCGGGAAGCATTACGATATTTGTTAAGGAAGCCCTTACCCAAGTTCGACCCTCGACGAGTTCGCATTCTCAAATGCCCAGGTACATACATTCGCGTCCCTACTGGTCCCATTACATCAACACCCCTGTGGGGTCCTCCACTATCGACTTAAACACGGAAGACACTTCCCTTGTATATACTCTTAGCGAAACCCTCCCTTCTCATCTAGCAAATGATATAGTGTCTTCAACAAATTAATGTCAAATATTCATCGCTCGGACAACAGCATACCGCCCTACAACGAACTATACAGGATTTGTAGGTAGGCTTAGATGCACTCACCTTGCAAAATCAGGATCTTAATATCAAGTATCAAAACTTGGAAGACGAACATCAGAAGCAACAACAACCTTTCAAAGTTCAAGTCCAGGCACGTGTCAAAGAGGTTGAATCACAATTAGATGTTTATTTGATGTGCAATGCCAAACTATCATGCAATATGGAACTTCTTTGTCGACATCTCAATGCTGCAAAGGAGGAAAATCAACGTCTACAACAGCAGAATTGTGAGAATTTTGAAGCCGAATTGGACAATCTGGAAATGCCCCTTAGTCTATCTTGCTTTCAAGCCATTCCCCCTTAATCATTGTAGATCCTCCTAGAAGATCATGCATGAGTGCTTGAGGACTACGATCGTTTACAAGAAGAATGTCGCACCCTCAAGGAGACCAATAAGACCTTGTTGCTCAAAGATTCACTAAGATCCACTATTGTAAAGGAAGTGGCACCACTGTCTCTCTTGGAAGAATTGAATGTGCTACATATGAAAGTACAAGAGTTAGAGACTTAGGTATCCCATATGATGGAACCTCCTCAACCAGATTTACCACCGATCTACCTGAACTGGAGGAAACGATACCTATAACTGTGGAGGAAACATTTGAAGAAGAATATGTACCTTTACCTATTGTTGGAAGCCGCTCATCACCCGAAGGGCACGACACATATGAATTACCTTGTCCAGCTTGGTTAAAGACCATCAAAGAATTGGGCAAGACACACTCTACATGAGTCAATGTGCAACTACATGCGATGGCAAATCTCGAAGAGGTTATTTTGAAGTCACGCTATTTTGCTGCTATCACCCCCAGCAGACATGTAATGTCCGCTGAATTAGAGTATAAGCCATATTTCCTTTTACTAGAATAATATAATAGCCAAAGTGAGAGCGTTACTCAGAAGCACCCCATGGATGCTACACAATTCGATCCTGAAGATGTTCCACTAGGACCAAAGTGAGGCCATATATTTCAACCCACATGGCATGCCGAGTTACTACAAAAGTATCCGGAAATGATGCACACATGGATGCATGCATCGATGCACTTGAAGTACAACCCATGCTATGGACCGATTCCACGTAGACGTACCTGGAAGGCATTTGCTATTAAGGTTCAGAATAATTGTGAGTACAGAGATTGGATCAATTATCCCTATCTCTCACCTCCCATGAATAATACGCCAACCATTGTCTATATGATGGCCATTATTCATCATTGGTTACCACATCTACACAAGATGACTGCTATTGATGCTCAAATGACTGTGAAGATCTTTGATATGATGCAGATAGTATTCAAGACCTTCCGACATGTCAAGGCTCCCACTTAAATACACCAGGATTTGAGTACGAGAATTTGGACTTAGTTTACGACATGACCACGACACCTTCTCTCAAGGTATGCTATGCTTGGCACTGCAAACTGAAATACATGCCCGCCTACTACAAGCACACGTTTGAAGATATGTTCACCACCCGCTTCTGGGAGTACCACTCAGAAGTGTTTACCAGTCGTCCAACACATTTGCTCCACCTGTTTGCCTGTGAACGAATCATGTATTCAAAACATTATATGCACCCACCTCCAGACGAACCCCAGCCCATTGATTGGGAGAAACTCGAATGCGACCTTATTTGGGGACTTCACATAACCGAACATACCTTGGCAACTTACCTACTCACTAACTATATTACTCATGTGAAATCACGTTCTGTTAGGGACGATAGAAATGAGGAGTGGAGTGTTCGAGGCAAAAGATCGACTACCGGCTCTCGTCATAAAAGAAGAGGCCATACATAAACTACTCAGATTATTTCATCATGGCAACAGTGATTTTTATCACTAAAACACTGTAATATATATACATATATCCAATTATCGCAAGCGCGACTCCATTTTGTGGAAGCCGAGGAGTCCTTGAGCAAGAGTCTAAGTAGAAAGCTCACACCAATTTTTGTAATTTTTGGAAGCCGTTAGATAGTTCAAATTAGAGTTAGAACCTATTTTTAACTATGCCGATCACTAGATGTGAAACCGATCAAAACTAGGCAAAAACTATAAATAGAGCTAGAGAGCTCATTTCGAGGTTTTTGTTAGTTTATGATTGAACCTATGAGCTAGAGTTAGAAGAGTTATTGTAAAAGTTGATGATGAATATGAGTATGAGTTCTCTCCTTGCTTTCCATTGATTTCCATCTCAACTTTCCTAGTGTATACATATTCTCTTTGCATTTCTGACCATCTTCTTCATGCACATCATTCACTCTTGATCTTCATATTAGCCTAAACTCTCCACGGATTCACAATTATGAGGTGAAGCTCGTCATGTTGGTACTTTCCATTGTGCTAGAAAAACATCTATTAGTGTGCAAAAGGCCACACCTCTCCATTAGCCTATATATATATGACTTCTACACTAGCCTAGACATCAAAATGAGTGAGCATACCTCTATCTTGTAATTCCTGATCTAGAGTTGTCTGTATCACTATTTAATCTCTACCTTGAGAATGCTCACGTGGAGGATGTCATCATCTTTGTACTTGTTGTTAGTCCTAGATTTTTGAAATTCTACTATAGCTTTTATCTTCTGTGCTATTGCTTGTGTGTTATCTTGTGTAACTACTTTCTTACATTTTATCATAGCTATTAGGTATGGATTAGTAGAGAGGAGTACTTTCTCAACTTGCAAGTATATTTTTGTTATCACTATAGTGTGAGAGTGATGGCTTCATCTTCTAGTGTTGGTGCATTTATTAATGTTATTGTTGCACCAATTCACATTCATCCACCCACATTCACTGAAGGAAAACTTGATGGAACAAATTACACACTCTAGAAGTACACAATTTTTACAATACTGGAATCTTATGAGTATTAGGATGATGTCAATGGAGTCAATAGGGATTGATCTAGAGAGAATCTAGATGGAAAATCTAGAAAATCATCAAGTGACAATTCAGCCTGATCGAGATCTTCTTTGCGATTGGAAAGGGTGGAATGCATATGTGTTATGTGCCATTGTTACAAGTGTAAGTGATTATGTTCTTACTCCAGTCCATCACACCACTAGAGCATATGAAGTTTGGTACATATTGGCTTGACAATATGAAAACAATAATCACAATTGAATTCACGAACTTGAGAGTCGATTAGCAAATGAGAACCACTCTAAGTCGGAGAAAGTTGAAGACTTCATCAATTGAATCAAACGTTTACAAGATCAACCAGTTGTTGTTGGTGTTCTGATAACACCTGAAGAATTGGCTTGCACGTGTGTTCAAATTCTTTTTGCAAAATATGATATGCATGCAACTAACCTTAACACTCAAGTTAAACCCTCACCTTTTACCTTTCAAGAGTTTTCTTCAATGCTTCTAGAAGAAGAAATGCATTTGTAGAATAGGAAAGGTTCAAACGGTGCAACATCTTCAGCAATCCAAAGGGCCAAGTTCTTCTGATAGCTCAAACAAGAAGTCAAAGAAGAAGAAGTTTACCGAAAGTTTTTTCTATTGTGAAAGAATAGTCATGTCATTAAGGATTGTAGGAAGAAGCAAGAGCACAAGGGGAATGTTACTCTTAAATCCACATGGAAGAATAGGGAATTTGCAAATAACATAGAACTTGACCTATGGGTTGCCATAGAGGACACATGTACATCTACCCAAACTCGTGTGGATGAACCTTGGATATTAGATAGTGGAGCATCTTGCCACATGACTAGCATGAAGGATTCGTGCAATTCCTTACTGCATCTATGGGAACCTATCAAGGTAGTGATTGGAAATGACTCCAAATGCCCAGCTAAAGGGACAAAAACTACCTTGTTTATTGCTTGCACTTGTGTTGAGAGAAAAATGTCCAATATTTTGTATGTTTTTGCACTAAAAAGAAATTTATTATCAATTTGTACCATAATGGATTGTGGTCTTAAAGTAAATTTAAAAAAGGATGCTGCATAAATTCTAGATGGAATAGGTAATATTGTAGGAAATGGAGTGTAGAAAGAGAACTTGTATAAGTTAAGCACCCTCCTTGCTACACAAGAAAAAGACACAAGTAGATTTTGGCATCAATGTTTTGGGCATCTCAGATTTTGGATTCTCAAAGAGATGCAAAGAAAAGGGATGGTAGCCCAATTACCTACATTTTCTGATTTGTAGAAACCATGTGAAGCTTGCATGATGGGCAAGTAGCAAAGGAAGGTATTTCCAAAAGAGAGCAGTAATCAAGCTCAAGCTCCTCTAGAGTACATTTGAATAGATGCTACATGAAGGCACTACATGGAATTATTCCTCAAGATGCACAATCTAGTAAAAAGCATTCAATTAAACATTTTCAGAATATTTGGATTTTTTTTAATGCACATATACCTAGATCAACAAGAACTAAGTTAGGATCAAAAAGCAAAAAAAATGTGTCTTCTTAGGATATAGTGAAGATTCTAAATCATATAGACTTTGAGACCCAAAGGCAAAGAAGATGATTGTGAGAAATGATGTGGTATATGATGAGATACCACACCTAGTGGATAACAAAGGTAAAACCACTATCTCATCAACTAAAGAAATAACTCATCTTGTGCCTTCCCCATAGAAAGGTCAAGATCAATGATGAGGAGACATCAAATAATGACATTCCTCCACCAAAAAGCCAACTGATTGTTTCCACATAGCATAAGCCTCTACCAAAGTGGGCTTAACAACTCTTGATGATTGTAACCCTCAAGTTGATGTTACAGAGTCATCTTTAGATAGGTTGCATAGATCAAAGAGGATTGAGGTGCAACAAAGAGCCTCACATAATATTGTCAATATGGCTTTGATGGCTGAAATTATGGGATCAATAAAAGAACTCCCAATTGTAGATGAAGCAGGCAAAGACCCCAAGCAGAGAGGGACAATAAAGGTTGAATATTATAGCATATAGAGAATGAAACTTGGGAATTGGTTGATTTACCACCAAAGAAAAAGGTCATTGGAACTAAGTGGATTTGGAAAGCAAAATACAAAGCAAATGGTACTTTATGGAAGTACAAATGTCTGCTTCTTGAAAAAGGATTCTCACAAGTAAAGGGATTTGATGTCTAAGAGATAGTTGCACCAACAAGTTGAATGACTACAATTCACATAGTACGTGTAGTTGCTGCACATAAAAGATGTCCTATACTACGATGTATGTAAAATCAACATTTTTGAATGGATAGCCTCAAGGATGAGTATATGTATCTCAACCAGCAGGTTTTGAGGTACCTCATTCAGACTAGAAGTTTTGTAGATAAAAGGAATTATATGACCTTAATCAAGCTCCAAGATCTTGGTACTGGTGAATTGATAGTTTTTTCAAAAACCTAGGCTTTGAAAGACGATCTTTTGATGCATATTTGTATGGCATGAGAAAATATAATCAAATACTTATTTTCATCTTATATGTAGATGATTTGATCATTATAGAAGATCATGCAAATTTCATTAAAAAATTAATTTGCTAGCTTGAGCAATGAGTTTGTGAGAACAAATCACATGCTAGCCCATTATTGCATTGGCATTGAAGTATGGCAAATGGATGATGGGATTTTATATCACAATAGAAATATGTTGTGGAAATCCTTAATGCTTTTGGGATGATGGATTGCAAATCCATTTGCACACCTATGGAGGTAAAATCTTAAATTTTCAAGAGAGGATGATGCACCAAAAGCATCTGTTAAGGAGTGTAGAAATCTTGTCGGGATCCTTATATTTTTGTGCACAATACTAGACAGGATAAATGTTATTCTGTTGGAGTATTATGTAGGTTCTCTAACAAACCAAAAGAGAGCCATTGGAATGCAAGCATGCAAATTCTAAGGTGCATTCAAGAACCTTGGATTTTGGTATTCTTTATACCATAGGTGATACACTTTAAGGGTATTTCAATTCGGATTGAGTCGGAGATTGTGATTCTGGAATATCAATTTCTAGATATTGTTTCTCACTTGGTTTAGGAATATTTTCTTGGGTAAATAGGAAACAACTATCTTTTTCACCCTCCTCCACTAAAGTAGAGTACAAAGAGGAGTTTGGTTAAGAAGTCTACTTGTAGATCTAGGTTTTCCGTCACAAATGGTGACTATAATTAAATGTGAGAATCAAAGTTCTATGTACACTACAAAGAACACAACATTTCATGCTCGCACCAAGCATACAAAAGTACCATACCATTATGTTCATGGGCTAATAGAAGATGACATTATGGAGTTGGAATATTGTCTAAAAAAGGCAAACTGTGTTGTTATATTTACTGAAGCACTTGGAAAAGAGCATCTCAATAGGCATCTTCAAGAGATGGGCGTAGGACCTAGACCTACTTGATTTAGATTCAAAAAACATTGAAAGGGTGTTAACATATGACCAATGTCTACCCCTCATGATTGTATGTACTAATGCACATTTTGTGTGGCCTCCATTATGACTAGAAACCAATCACGCATCACCCAATTCTAGCCCAAGCATGAGCACCACCTCCTTTAATTGTCAATCCATGAAGATGTGGGGAGGATATGAAGATCGTGAGCAATTGTGGCAAGCAAATGTGAATGATAAGCATGTACCTGCATGCACACACACATGCACACAAGGCAAGATAACAAAGATAGGAACAATGGAATCTTTGATTCTCAATAACTCGATTACACTCTTTAAGAGGCTCTTCCTCTAATATGCTAACCCCAAAAATGAAATTTCTAGATCTTTTTGTTGTTTTTCACTAGCTTTGGCCCTGGCTAGACCTAATGTTTGGCCTAGTTAAAAAGTAGGTTCCAAGGCTTATTTGAGGGCTCAAACGGAGTCCAAAAGTCATGAAAATTGGTATGTAGATAATTCTAATACTCCTCAAGATTGAGGAATCCTTGGCTTGAAAAAAATGGAGTTGCCAAAATTCTAAATGATATTTACAATGGCTTTTAATGATCAAAATCACTGTTTTTATAGGGGTTTCTTTTGAAAAATTGACATATACTCTTTGAGCTCTCTACATGCTCCCTCTTCTTGTGCGTCCACCTCTTCGACATTTTTCACATGCCTCATGCCTGACCTTGAGTGCCAACACTCCCCCCTCTCAAGTTTTTCATCTCTGACACATCCTTGTTGAAGTGGGTGTTCCATGTAGTAGTTTCAGAGGTAGCATCCATCATGTATCAACAAGATTAGTTTGTCTTCCAAATGTAGCGGGGTGCATTCTCCTATTCTTCATTTTTTCACTACTAGCCTTTGCAAGCTCTAGCCCCTTTGTATGTACTTCTTTTTTGGATTCTAGCATGATGGTGTATGTGTGAGCTTCCAAAAATTGCTAGTTGCTCACAAGAGGTTGTCAATGTTGATTTTGAGTAGTTGTTGGCTGTGAATTGCTTCATAGGTACAGATGTTGTAACCGTGATGTCCTTTGTATCTTTCAAACATTGGTTTCATAGTTATCATGCCAAGTACTCATAACCCATAATGAATGATGGGTAAGTGTTTTTGTGCATGGCTTGAAGAAATTATGTGTTGTGTGCACAACCTTGTAATGTGGCCCTATGCATGCTTACTTGGGGAATCCATTGTAAGAAGTATGGTGCAAAAAATCAATGTCACAAAACAAGAAGAAAGAGCTTAGTATCAATAAACTAGTCTACATGTGTCAAATGTGTCTCATGTGCCTAGAAATCTCAACTTTGTCTCTGTACAACCTTGTAATGTGGCCCTATATTAATGCATACTCTGGAAATGAATGACCTGAATGGTGCAAAAGATAGGATTATGCCAAGGGAACATGGTTTTTGCATGTCGATGCTTCCAATGTTACTTGCAGAGATTGATGCAATCTTTTGTTTGGAGGTATCCATTGGATCTCGAAATGATGCAATCAATCGATGGTTAACTGGCAACTGATCATTCCTCCTTATAGAGATCCATTTTTGAACAATGTTTAGCCATGTACATATCACTTTTGGCCTCATCATCTTTGGATGGTTTCTTAAATTTTGTATCCCTCGTGGTTGGCTCTTTAGTTTTGTGTGTTCTGTTGGTGCTTTTAGCTTCCAAACCCATACCCTTGTTGATTGTTTTCTTACTATTTTCGAAGACATGAGTTGATCTTGTTTTGATCTATATGCTTGGTTTTGACCCTTGCCTCTCCTTGGCTTCTTTGTTGAGACTTTTTTTGTGAGGGAGCGCATAGGGTTTTGTGTATGTAAGAGTTCCTTGGCTACCCACATGTGTAATCACCCATGCGAAGCTGCAACTAATTCCTTAAGCAACCAAATTTTCTGAATACCTTATGGTTGAGCTTATCCTAGTTTCTTGGTTCTTCTTTTGACATGATTGGCTTGTCTGGATAGGAATTTTTGGGGAAACGCTAGTGGTTGATTGCCTTTCATCAACCATATTTGTTTGGTCTTGAAATTTGTTAAGGTTTTGTCCTTGTGAATGAGGAGCGAGGTTGTATAAAAACTTTTGTCACCAAGGCAACTTCTCTCTTACCATCTGGTTGCAGTTGTCCTCCTCTGCTCTGTGAAATTGATTGTTCCAATTGTGATTTTGATACTTTTGAGAGAGAAGGAGGTTCAACACTTGCATGACCTACCCATCAATAGGTGAGGAATGGTGCACATTGGACTCTATAGTGTTTGTAAAGTGCAAGGAACTAGAATCAAAAGGGTCCCTACCTTCCAATTCAACTATAAGGCATTGCTTGGGTTATAGATTTTGGAATGGTCATTGTTTAAAATAGTGGTTTCCTAGAAATCCTTCATGGGCTTGTTGCAACCAACTGCTATGTTCATCCTCCTCAACACAACAAGCTAGTACACCCTCTATATCTTGCTTGTACATAATTCCTACCAATATTTGATATTTTGTCATTTTATAATTTCATCTTTGTTCACTTTCACATTCTTATTTACGGGTTTGACAATACCAACTTATTTTCCCATTTAGGAACAACTTATAAACTGAATAGATAAGCACCAAACAGTTCATCAGTTACTCCTTATGATGACTCTCTTGAAGTGACAGGAGAAAGGTGATCTGCCCTGAGGCGGGTCCTACCTTTCCTAACAACCACTTCAAAGTTGTATCCCTTTAGTAAGAGGAACCATCTTACTAGCATCATGTATTGCAAGGTTTATTGACCAAATATAATAAAGCTTGATGATCAATGAAAAACTTGAACATGTTGGCAAATAGATATTGTCTTAAATTCTTCACAGCTTATACCATGCCTAAGCCTTCTCTCTAAGTTGTTCTATAGTTTTGTTCAGCTCTGTTTAGATGTTTGCTAGCATATGCTATAAGCAAATCTAGATTTCCTTCACCTGTGGGTTGTGCTATCACACATCCTACTGCATAATTGGATGCATCTACATGGACATGGAATGGTTTATTCCAAACAAGAGTGGTCAGTATTAGTGCTATACACAAAAATCTCTTCAACACATTGAAGGAATTTTCACATTCATCATCCTAGAATGAGCACATAAATCGTTCACATATACTTCTAAGCTCTTTTGTAAGAGCTCTTTGAAGACATGACACATGAGCCTTTGGAATGTTGCAGGTGCGTTGGTAAGCCCAAATGGCATCACAGGAAATGCAAAGATTCCCCACTCTATGATGAAGGCCATTTTGTGTTGACCTTCTGGGGTAATGGCTACTAGGTTGTAACCTAAAAATCCATCAAGGAAGCTTTAAACTTCCTTTCCAAAAACATGCTCCAATAAATGTTCCATGATTGAAAACCATAGCTATCTCTGATCCTAGAAAAATTAACTTTTTTAAGGTTAATACACACTTGCAACTTTTCGTTCTTCTTGGGCACCACTACAATGGGGTACACCCATTGAATACACTCAATCTCATAGTTAAATGGAGCTTCAATTAGTCTATCAATTTTTTCGTTCATTTTGGCTACATAAGTGTCATTATATGTGTAGCGCTTCTTTTTGGTGGGCTTTGTTTGACAGAATTTGTCTGATTGAACAATTGATTGGCCTCAAGCATAGCCTTAGCTAGTTCTACCATTTTCATGCACATTTTTGTCCATTCAATCTCTAAATCTGCTCTAGAGTAACTCTTGTCTAGGTTTGCAGTTGTTAGCCCTTCTTGAAGTTGAGCCTAGTAGTCCTTGAACATCATGTCCAAGCCTTTTGGGGTTGGATCTGTGAGAACAAACCATGGTTGTGGTCTACTTATAATGAGTGGTGGGGTGGGATGAAGTGGAGTGGATGGATTTTTTACATGTGAGGGGTTCTAAGATGCAATGTCTGCAATTTTTATTTTTGTGTCTCTCAAGCTTTCTTCTAGTTTGGATAACTTTCTAGCCCACTTATGATTGGCCTTTTCCCTGGTATCCTTCCAGGTTCTTGTTTTCCTCTTAAAAGGCTCTCCTGCTTCACTTGATTTTGATTGTTTAGCTAGTTTAGCCTGTTTTAAGGCTTATGCCCTAGTGATTGTCTGCATAGGAGCCACGCTAATGCTACTTGAACTTGAATCCACCACTAAGCCGCGATCTTGTGAGACAATCGCAATGTTGTGACAACCAGAGAATCACAATTTTGTGAATGATTTTAGGTGGGAATTTCTAATACTAAGAAAATCGTGATTCTCAAAAAAGTTTGAATTTTCCACAAAGTCGTAATTTTCTCCACAAAAATTGCAATTTTTTGATAGTTTTGGTGCGAACTTTGAAATTGAGCACTGAGGCTTGTGAGTCATGCAGAGGATCAGGAAAATCACGAAAACTTGTATACACAAACACTTTCTCTCCCACTCTCTTGCACAACCATGAATTAGAAATTTGGTGAAAATGGGATATATACAGTCAAAAACAAAAAATTGCTATGAAGATGAAGATACAAGAAGATGATGATGATGAAGATGGAGAAAAAAAGTAAGAAAATTGATAAAAAATTACTATTTTTTACCTTCTAACATCAAAAATATATGATCTTACCATCACAACACTTGTCCTTGAGCAACGCCCTAGGCAACGGTGCCAAAATTCGGTGTAGCCCAAGTGTGAGCACCACCTCCTTTACTTGCCAATCCACGGACATGTGAGGAGGATATGAATATCATGAGCAATTGTGGCAAGCAAATGTGAGTGACAAGCATGTACATGCACACACATACATACAAGGCAAGATAAAAAAGATAGGAACAATGGAATCTTTGATTCTCAATAACTCGATTAGACTCTTGAAGAAGCTCTTTCTCTAATGCGCTAACCCCAAAAATGAGCTTTCTAACTCTTTTTATGGTTTTTCACTAGCTTTGGCCCTCTCTAGACCTAGTTTTTGGCCTAGTTAAACACTAGGTTCTAGGGCTTATTTGAGGGCCCAAATGGAGTCTAAAAGTCCTGAAAATTGGTACATAGATACTTCTAATACTCTCAAGCTCGAGAACACCTTGAATTGAACTAAATGTAGTTGTAAAAATGTCAAATGATATCTACAATGGTTTCTAGTGATCAAAATTACTGTTTTTGTAGGGATCTTGTTGAGAAAATGGGGAACAACAAACCCAAACCGCCTCACATGGAAGTGAGAGGTTTCTCCAAGTTGGGGCAAAGAATGAGAGGAGAGGTTCACCCACGCTCATGGAGCAATGGCAACAATGGCCAACGTCACAAGGAGCAAAGGGGAACATCCTCCCAACCATGCATTCACACATGCAAATCCATACACCAAGACCAACGCCATTGCACACAAGGAGGCAAGAGAGTAGCAAATGACACCTTCTTCCATTAACAGAAATGGAGGCCAAGGCCATGGCCAAGGGACCTCCCTTTTACAAATGAGGCTCTTCTTTATATAGAGAAGAGAGGCATATGTGAATAAAAACATGTGGTCAAAAGACCACATGTGCTAAATCAAAAAGACAATCTTTATGTGATATGGGACTAACCACCTAGAGAGAGAGAGCGCGTGAGATTTCCTACATGGGGATTTTGAGTTTGTGCCAAAAAGCTACTTCATGGAAAAAGGCTTCAATACTTTAGACTAGAGGAAATATCAAAAAGGGGTTTTAGGAGAGTGTTCATATGGACATCTCCTAATTTACAAAAAGAAGGTATTTTCATGAGGGCTAAAGGATGCCATAGCATGAGAAAAATTATGAGCAACCCTTAGAGCAACACTCCTCCCCCTCCTAGACTTTGTCGTCCTCGACAGCTAAGAGAAGAGCATACATAGCTGAACAGACCCAAGGTAGAGTCTTTCAAGTCTGAAAATCTTCAAGTCTTCAAAATCTGCAATTCTTCAGTCTGCAAGGCTTCAAGCTGCAAGTCTTCAGTTTTTACTTCAAGCTGCAAATCTTCAATCTTCAGAGCTGAGTGACACAATCCCCTTGGGGGCCAATCAGCCCAACATTCCTCCCATTATGCAGTCTTTGGTAAGGCTGGAAATGCCTTCACCAGAAGCTCCCCAACCTGAAATGACATACAAAAGAGCAAGTAGGCTGCATCTAAAAATGAGATAAACATTCACTTCAAATTTAGTTTCCACTTCAGGGGACATTAAGTCAAATTAGCTCTTCAAGTTCTTATAATGAGTTTTCCTTTTCCTGTCAGAGACACAAAACCTGAACGTTTTAACCAAGTGCACATCAATCCTTACAAAACAGAGGAAGTGGAAATGAGGGCCAAAATCCTAAGATAGCTGTTCAGTTAATTAGTGTTTATTCCTGCAAGGCTCATTTTAATCTCCTAAATCATGGAATCATTTAGCAAAAGATGGACCAACAGTTATCCCTGAAAATTAGGAGCCACAGTTATCCTCCTCTTTGACCTGTACAAATCTGAGCAATTTCTGAGCAAATGATTAAATGAGAACCTTATGAGTATTGTAAAACCAGTGAGTGAATTTCCTGGCAAAAAACAATTACTCCATTCTTTGTGACTTCATGCTTAATTAGGTTCAGAACAAGTCAATTAAGTTAATCATATTGCCATTGTAGGGTGCAAGAGTAGAAACATACTAACCAAGCATACAGTAAACAGTTGATCCTATACTTCATTAAATTAAACTGTGACCCAATATAGGTGGGATCCCTGTCGCACTGAAGCACTCTCAAGCTGCCCTAATTGTGAAAACCTAATCATGGGAGTAATCACATCAGAACGGATCTAAATTCCTGCAACTCCCCATAAGCATCAAAAGATTTAGTCAAGAGATTTAGTCAGAGGGGCACTCGTACCAATCTTTATCAAACACTTGTGTACTAAGGCATCAATAAGACTTAAACTTGCATAACTCTAGACCTGTGTTCATCCTCCTAGAGGCAGAACGATAGACATTACTAATATCAAAAGTGAAACAGAGTAAAAGGCCAGCCTCCTTAAGCCCCAAAGGAGGCACTATCAATACTTGGAGAGTCTTGGACCTAATCCCCTTGCAAGGCAGTCACATGAAGCTCCCAAGCTTGTCATAGTAAGACAGTTTTGGAGTATCAGTAGTTCTGGTCCAACCTGCCACACGAAATAACGGCCAGGCAAGCCTAAAGAAACTACAAATGTGAACTCCAGCCTTGCACATATGTCATTATCATAATCAATTAATAGTGAACAATACTCCAAAAATTCATGTGGTTCGACCAATCACCTGCAACATTTAATGCCATGAAACAAACATTGTAAAGCACTACTTTTTCAATATCAAGACTCGAGGTCATAACCCATGAGTGATTGCAGGAGATGGGAACACAAGTCTTACGTGGCATTCACTAGTACTCGAAGAATATTAATACATTTCCTTCTATCAAACATGTGAGATACACTTTTACAACACACAAAACTTCCATAAGCAACATGCACTCAACCTTCCATATACTTAAATCATTGTCATGAAGTCACAGAGAGGACCAACCCATTCTAAATTGAAGCAAGTGTGAAAACAAGATCAAACATTCATCCATTTATGCTCGGAGCATCATAGATATATGCCAACAATAAAACTTTTATAAGCAGAAAACGTCTACCCAGGCATGATTCTCACATATGATGCAGGCACCTCAAGCTATTTAGTAAGACTTAATGGCCATTTTTAAGAGACTCTTCCAAGTAGTTGGGCCTTCAAGTGCTCCAAAGAGAGTATCCTACTTTCACCAAACCCATCAGAGATCTTGTCCATCTTGAAGTCTCCTACCAGCTACACATCCTTTGACAACCTAAACAGAGAGCTAAAAACTAATCAGGGAAGCCAACTCCGTATATTATTAAGGACAGTTTGCTTGTTATGGCATACATTGCCCTTGCAACTCTCTCAGTTGTGCAAAATGAAATCATGATCAAGAACTAGAGCAACCACCATGAGGTAGAGAGACAAGTCTTTTATAGCAGGTTGTCATTAGATAAGTGCATTACAACCATTACAGAAGCAAGCAAGGAGCCATGTTTACTGCACAAAAAGCTTCGTATCCTAAGCCCTAAATTTTGATTGTCCTTGCCCAACAGTTTCAGGTCACCACCTGCTAATGATAGAAGATGTGACACATATTATAGCATTATGAGAACAGATGTAGGTAAACAATAGAATGCAGATCAGTCAATTTGATACATAACTCACAAGTTATCCTGCTATAATAGGATAAAACAGCTGAAGAATAGGGCACTGCACATTCCCAATAGTACCATCATTAGGGACCCTGAGTTCAGCATGCTAGAAAACTTTTCTGACTTGAAACGTCGATTCTCTTAAAGGATCAGCAGATTTGGAAGCACCAACATCGAACCTGCAAAGGAATGTATATTGTGAAGTAGCACCCAACCTGTGGGCAGCAACCAAGCAGATTTTACAATCAAGTACTATTGCGCAGGTCAGACAATGGAGAACTCCCCAAAGCAAGAAGCTCCATAGGAGCCCAATCCTTCCATAGAGATGATACAGACTCATGTGGCATATGGACACCGTTCCTCACAAGGCCGTCACACATCTCACAACAAAAAGAAAAAAAAACAAGAAGACATGAAACTTCAACTCATTCATAGCAGTGAAAATCACGACAATCTGAACCTGTTCTAACGGCAAGCCTGCCTCCAACAAACATAATCATAAACAAAGTAAGTGCCTAGCTCTTCTCGTAGAGAGAAGTGAAATGGGAAGCATGTGTTAGTCGTTATACCCACAACAATATGAACATATATCTCACTTCTGAACCCCAAGATTTTATATCATCCTAGCAGGTCACCAATTAAATGAGAAGTTCAAGGACATCATGAACAAAAAGATGGACATCATTCCGCGGAACTGTTCAAGAAAAATTATTTAGAATGAACACCATTCCTTCAGATATTACGCAGACATAGGTTGTTACATTGTCAATGAGACAAAAAATGGTAATTTCACCCCTTTCGTCGCAGTACATCATCAAGGAGGACACAATGAGTAGCACAGAATACATCGTTTATCAAAGTGGTGGATGTATAGGGGAATGAACAACACATCTCAGGATGACCTGAAGGGTCCTTCCGATTGCTCGGACATGATGGTAATCATTCATCGTGCAGCTGCATCCAGACATAGTATTCATAATCGAACTAAAATTTTATCGTATTCTGGCTACTTGTACTATATCATTAATAAAAAAACCGCATTCCACACATCGCCCCACTGATCATAACAATTTAATCTCAAACACAAGGTGTTTGTTATTGATCTTTGGAGTTGTCCTCTCCAATCATTAAGCATAAAGAATCAACAAGAAATATTTATTTTGTCAATCCTGGAAGTATTCTTGAGATCACAGCCCCTTCAAGATTATAGAATCCAAGAAATAAGAGAATAATGGCTGGATTTTCTGAGAATAGTGAAGATGAAGAGGAATTTCTAGGGTTTGGATTATCTTGAGCAAATCTCCACCATTTTCTACAATCTTGGTGTCTATTGCATGCTATTTTATGAGCAGAACACAATTATGCAGTCAAAATCAAAAAATATCATGTGTATCATACAAACGAGACAATCGCGATTCTGTGCAAACAGACGATTTTCAGCTCCAGCACCATTCTTCATCAACTTATCACTCAATACATCAGTATTCAACTCTCTTCACACATATTCAACAGATTTACACAATAGAAGCTCACAAATCTCCATGGATACACAAGACTAAGACTCACAAATCTAAGAAACCACACAAAAGAGGAGAAAACACAATTTTCAGCAGAAAACTCCTTCTCTATTCACTTGGATAGCATGTAAACAAATGATTAACCAACCCCCTCATAATAGAGGAAATTAGCTTATATACATTTTTCAAGTGTCCCTTTTCACGCTTGAATTTTGGTCCTTTCCTCTATTATTCTAAAAATATGCTATCTAGGAGTTTCCAAAAATTCTAGAAAAAATACATAAGATTCTATCCTACATAAGGAAGACTCTTCCTTATTTTTACAACAATTGCATAAATATTTTTACAAATTTCTATCATTTTACAATTATTTTCCTTCAAAAAGACTTCCAAAAATGCATCTTCCAACATCCTTCCCCTCCTAAGCCTTTCGGCTCCTGACGAAAGATTTTCCTGCTCTTCTGCACTGATCACTTTTCTTCATTTCTTCTTTCTCTGATATACTTGTGACAGCAAGTCATGACTTTTTCTTTCTGTAATATTTAGATTATTGACCATCTCAAATAATGCCTTTCTCCACTGTACTGCAGCTTCTGGTTTATCAATGACATCCTTTTTCAAGTATTCTGTATAGGCAGCTTCATATGCAGTAATTCTGGATTTAGTAACCACTGACAAATGTCCAAAAATCTCTGAGTCTCTTTCAAAAAACCCGTAATCAAAGGCATCTTCAAAAATTTGCAAGTAATGATTGCCCAAAAATATCACTCTGCTATAATATGCCATTAAGCAGATTTTGTCAGGTGTCTCGCTCAAATCAAATAACAATGCATCTATAGGAGAATTAAAGCCGACATAATTCAAGGTTCTAATATCTGTGTCGGTATAAGTTTCTATACAAGCCAAAATTAATCTCATTATCCTGATAAGTAGAATGCACGCAGGGTCATTGACATCTTTGTATGTAGTTATCACAGACTCAGCAGTATTCACCATGTAACTCTTGGTAGGCCATGTGCTTGCCTTTGGACCTGCTACTTTCGGGAAATTCAACCACTTAGGTGGAATTTGACCTTCTCTTCTTCTATCCCAAAAAGTTGTCCATTCTCTCCTTCGTGCCACTGGACAGTAAGCTGGATTGATCTTTAAATGAAGAGGTGCCTCTTTCCAGATTTTCCTACACTCTTTGTTGGCATCCAACCATTTGTTTCTCCACTTTGGATTGGCTCTGCCAAATAGTTCTTTAGTCACATTGATGTCCTCTTCATACTCCAGGTATTTTTTTGGAGGTAGCCCAACTCTGGCCAACTGATAATTCTTTATACTCTCCATAATCATACATAACGGTATTCCCAATCCATCTGCGGCCTAGTGATGCTGATCTGGATTGATTCCCTTATTTAATGCAAATGTGACAATTTGTTCTTCATACTCATCATGCATCTTTCTGATAAATTCCATTCTAGAATCTCTACTTGTCAGCAATTTTTTTACAAAATCTTCTGAATACTCTCCTTCTACTCTCTTATCTGCTGGTTCACTGTCATGTTGTATTCCCTCAATATTTTCTACCCCATAATCTTCTGCATATGTGGTTTCCACATGTGTTTCTTCCTGAATTTGTGGTTTATCCAACTTCTTCTGCAATTCCTCTATAGTCATCATCAGACTCCCATTCTGTTGTGCCCATAGTTCTCTTTCTTTTTTCCATTCATTCTGTTCCTTTTCTCTCTTTGTCTGCCAATCACTTCTTTCCTTTTCCATATCCATGTATAGTTTATTATACCCTCTCATAGATGTAGCAGCATGTGTGCTAGCCTGCTTTTCTAATTCCTTGGCTTCCTTTAATTCTCTTTGTAATCTCTGAATCTCTTTATGTAATCCTTCCTTTTCTTCCTCTGTCATCTGGGCTGTCTGACCTTCCTCCTTCAATTGCCCTTCTTCCAATAGCAGCTTATTGATTTCTTCATTAGCTTTGGTCAAAATTTGATAGGAAGTTTGCAGAGTTCTATACCTCCCCTCAATCTTTCTCAACTCTTTTTCCAATTTAGTGTTCTGCTCTGTTAGTTGTACACTCTTCTCTTCTAAGTATTGAAACTTATTTTGCTTCTGTACTTCTAGCTCTTCCAAAGCAATTATTTTACTGGAAAACTCCTCATTTTTCTCTTGCACCTTCCTTAGTTGCTCTGCCATTTGCTCCTTTTCCCTTTTATGCTCTTTAATAATCATACTGCCTTTTTCAAATTCTGACTCTGCTACCATCCCTGAAATGATCATGTTCCGGTTAGAGGGTCTGAACTGTTCAATGTTATTCATAATGACTTGACATGCTGATCTTATACTCTTTGGTATTCTTTCCAATCCTCCTTCCATTGCTATTTGTTTGGTTTCTAGCTGTTTGTCCTCTTTGCATTCACTCTCCTCTTCCTCTTCTCCTTCATATTCTATAATCTTGGCCTTGTTTTCTTCATTGCTTAGATGAGTGTCCAATGTTTCCAAATCTGCCATGTCTTCTTGAACACCTGAATTCTTTTGCTCTAATACATCTGAAATAAGCTTTATTTCCTGTACTTTTTATTTCTCCAATACCTGTTGAGTCTCTTCAGGAAGATATCCTTCCTTTGTTTGCATCTCCTTTTCCTGACTTAAAGTTTCCTGGAACAGATTATATTCAGTTTCCTTACCAACGTTTCCCTGACATTCACCTGCTTGTTCTTCCTGTCTTTCCTTTTCCTGGGCTAGAACTGATTCAGTTACTTCCAAATCTTTCATCTGATCATTACTTCTTTCCTCTTTGTGTTCTTCTTCCTGTTCACCAATGTTCATAAGGTCCATTGCTACCTCCTGTTCTTGATCCTCATTGGATGTAAACTCCTCATTGTTCTTCAAATCATGCAGCACATCCTTTATACTCTGAATGATCTCTTTTTCCACTACTTTCCCTGTGACTTCTTGAACATTGCCTTTCTCAAATATTTCCTCTGCTTCCTGTAGTGAATCTTGATCTGTGCCTTTTTGTTTTATGACTGAGCTGCTCACTTGTGCCTTCTTGGCTATTTCTTCTATGCTCTCCTCTAGTTTGATGTAGGTTTGTGACGGTTTTGTCCATATGGATTTCATCCTAGTATGCACTAATCCACAACTAACTTCTTTCCTTACTTCACTTGCCTGTTCTATGAGAACTGCTTTTCCCTTCATCAACCTTCTTTCATCTTCAATACTAAGCTGTTTTCTTGCTTGTTCCTCAATTGGCTTCTCCTGAGACTTTTCCTTCAATTCCTCAGGTGTTTTCTGTTTCTCAGAAGCCTGTGTAATTATATTAGGAGTATTTGGTATTGATAAATTTAGACTTTTTAGCAAAAAGCTCTCAATGTCAATTTCAGAATCAGATGAAAAGTGCGAAGGTCCTCCTTTTTCTGGTTCTGTGGGTCTTGATACTTCTTCCACCATGGATGGCTTCTGTGTTTCTTCCATGATTACTTCCTCCCTCTCTTTGGTGATAACAGTTTCAACTATGGATTTGCCCTTTCCCTTCTTGGTCAATTTCCTCTTTTGTATTGGTTTCCTTGGAACCTTCTTTTTCACCACAACAGTGGTTCTGGTCTCTGGAGGTCCTTGCAATTCCTTGAAATAGGCCAGCAACTCAACTTCTTTCCTGACAAACACCTCCTCAGTTTCAGCTGTCATCATTTGATCATGGAGTGCTTCATAGTGCTCCACCTCCTCCTGAACCCAATCTGTAGCTTTGCATGAGTAGTCTTCTAGCATTTTTTGATAATGTGCCTCATACATAGCTCTTTTGTTGTTTCCTTGGGTTAAATAGGTGTATAATTGCTCTTTGCTTGTTTGGGGTGGATGAGGTTCACTAGAGGATTGAACTTGTTTCTGTGCCTCCTCATGTTCCTCTTTTGTAGCTTCCTCCATTTCTAGTTCCACCTTCCTTGGGTCCAACCTTCTTTTCTTTACATGAATTACTTCCTCAGCTATCATCTTCCTTTTCATACCTGTTCCCCTCATGCGGGTTTGTCCTTCTGTTTCCCTTTCTGTCATTTTTCTTGGAGGACTCTTGATTCCAGCCATAAGACTTCTGAAATACTGTGCCTCTGGAGCTAATTTCAATTGATCTTCCATCTCTAGAACATGATAAATGATTCTTGTTAAGAACTGGGCTCCATTCATGAACTTCTTCTGCTCCCAGTGTTTTGTTGCTTCCTTTAGCTGTTCATGGATGTATGGTGAGACATCCATTACTCCAAAAGGTTTGGTTCTGTCCTTGTTATTGAACATCAATAATGTCACTGACTTATGCGGCATGGTATATCTTGGTAATTTTGGAAAACAAAAGTACTGTAAGAACATCCTTACGGCATATTCTTCATTCTCCCTTCCTTTAAAGTCAGTGAACTTTGCATATCCTGTGTAAGTTTCCTTATTCTTTTTGACAAAACTCGGGTCAAGTTTGGTTCCCATTGTGTAGAATTGCAGTGCTGCTCTGATATGTTCTGCCTTGATAGTGATACCTACTTCCTGATTATCCTTGTTTTTGACTTTGCATCTGAAATAGGCATCATTCCCTCTTCCTATTTCTGTCAAACTGTTCATTACTTGTGATACTCTCTCAAAATCAATGAAAAAGATAGGCTCCTCCAAAATTCTGTGCAGTCCTACTGCCTTCCATCTTTTCATATTGACTGCCACTCTTTGGAACCTGTAGAACTCTTGGCACAACATTGTATATTTATACCCTCCTACTCCCACTGTGAATATGTGCTGACCGATGATGTTTAGGGTCTCCTTAAGTTCCTTCACCACCTTCTCAGCCTCTGGAATTTTTGATTCTTCATCTGACTCTAGGTCCACCTGTTCCTCCACAGCTTCACTGTCCAGAAACCAATGGCCTCTTGATAGCACAACTGATTCTGCCTTGAAGTCATGAATTGGCAACTCCTTTGTATTCACCATTTTTTGAGGAAAGTAAAATACACAAAGAAAAACTCTACCCACATAAGTTGCAAGAAATCATAGAGTAATATGTAGGGATTTATTTTTAGATGTCATGACATAAGGATGAAAATAAAATCCAAAATAAATTCCATTTCTCCAGGAAAGACTCAAAAAGTGATCATCACAGGTGTAGCAAGATGTCTAGTGCAGTCCCTTTTCCTAACCACTCTTTTGAAAAAACAAATCAATTATTAAATGATAGAAAACAAAAACTTAACTAAAAAACTAACTAACAAAAAAAATAAAAAATAAAAAATAAAAAATAAATAGATCTCTATTATTCTTCTACCTATATCTTGCTTTGTGACATATGATTTTTTGTGAAAATCAACAGAAAATAAACAATTTTTCTCAATTTTTCTTTCTCTTTTTTTTCAACAATGATTTTTTTTCTCTCTCTTTTTTTTTCAGCAATGATTTTTTTTTTCTTCTCTTTTTTTTCAACCATGATTTTTTTCTCTCTCTTCTTTTCAAATACTTTTTTCTATTTCTTTTCTTTTTTCATTTTCATTTTTTTTTCATAATATTTTTTTTCTTTCTTTTCTTCCCCTCCTAATTCTCTTTTTAGAAAAGAAAATCAGGTCTACTATGTATTTTTTCATAATTTTTATGATTTTCTAGATATAGATCAAATCTGGATGATCTTTCTTCCATTGGAACAATTCTGATTTTTTAACCCAATACTTCCTGACTCCAATTGGTCTGGTTCCCAGCAAACAACCATTCCCTTTGGATAAGCATTTTGTAGGAGTTTTTGGTTTCCACATCCATTTTGTCCTTGATTCCTGTCTCCATGAGGAGACCTGTTGTAGACTTTGATTCCATGTGCTTTTTGCTCTGATGCTTTGATTCTTTGGACCATGCCATGATTGTCGTCTTCTTCCTATCTCTCCATCCTTCTTTGTTCTTCCAATCTTTTTCTGATTTTGATTATATGAAGCTTGATCATTTAACATTTGTATTGGTAATGTCTGTGTATCCTCAAATGCAAAAGTGAATCCTTCAAAGTGTATATCATGCACATCTGATTGAATTTCCTGTTTTTCATTACTCAATAGAAATATTGAAAACCTTTTGTCATTTATGTTCAATTTAAGCTCCATTTTTTCAAAATCCAAGATCACTTTACCTTGTTGAAGCCATGGTTGACCTAAAATCACTTTTTCAGTCATCAGATTATCTGGCCATTCTTCACAGTCTATTTTCATATATTCTTCATTAAACTTTACTTCAATAGTCAGTGAAGACATGCTCTGTACTATTTGACCTTCCAATGTTTTGATTAAGGTTCTACTTTCCTTTCTTTTTATGTTGAATTTACTTACCAGAGCTGAACTAATCAGGTTTACTTGTGCTCCAGAATCTATCAAAACCCTAATGCTTTCATTTTGAAAATCCATTATCATCACAGGGACATGTTCCTTTGGTTTGAGAGGAGTTTCACACAGACAGGCTTCCCTAAGCTCATTGATTTTTCTTATCCTTTCCATAGCTTCCTGTTGAGCTTCCTTTCTCATGTCTTCCTCTTCTCTTTTCATGTTTTGAGCTTGTTGCAACCTTCTCCATTCATCAACAATTAATGGGCAATCATACCTCTTAACTCTACATCCACTTATAAAGTTTGGCATGATTTCTCCATCTATGTTAGCTAGTTGAATGGCTCCACTATTGCTTATCTGATGTATAATGTATGGTCCATGTCCTTTTTTCTGGAACTTTTTCTGATGTTCTCTGACTGTGTATGCCAGCACTAGATCTCCTACTTGTAGATCTTTCTCTTTTATGTGAACATCATGATAAGCTTTTTGCCTTTTCTTGTCCACATATAAACTCATAAATTAAATGGATTGGAGTCTAGATGCTCCCAACTTTTCCAATTCCATTACTCTTTCTGATAGTTCATGTCCAATCCAATTATAGTGACTTCCTACTTTTAATGTTGGAATAAGGAATTCCATAGGTAAAACTGCATTTTGTCCATATACTAGATTGAATGGTGTGTTCCCTATTGCAGTTTTATAAGCCACTCTATAAGCCCATAGGACATGATTAAGCGGTAGATCCCAATCATTCCTGTTTGTGTTCACTAATTTTGATAGTACAGTACAAAGTACTTTATTAGTACTTTCTACTAACCCATTGGCTTGTGGGTGATATGGGGCTGGCTTTCTATGACTGATCAGGAAATATTCAGTGATGTTTTCTATGATCTGGTTTACAAAATGCGTCCCCCTATCACTTACTAGTTCAATTGGAAGTCCAAATCTAGTGATGATGTTTTCATATAGAAATCTGGCAGTAGTATTAGCATCATTTCTCTTTGTGGCTTTGGCCTCAGCCCACTTTGTCAGGTAGTCTGTAGCCACTATGATGTATTCAACATGGGATTGTTTTGCTGGAGGATGTATAGGTCCAATGAAATCCAGTCCCCATTTACTAAAGGCTCTGGCTGAAATTAATGGAACCAATGGCATATCATTTCTTCTGTTTGGTTGACTTACCCTTTGACAGACATCACACCTTTTTACATAGGTTCTTGCATCAAGAAATAGCATTGGCCACCAAAAACCAGAATATAAAATGAGTTTAGCAGTTCTGTCACTTGAAAAGTGTCCTCCTACCACTCCAGAGTGTGCTATTTCCAACATTTCCCGATATTTATTCTCAGGAACACATATTCTTAGGTATCCATCCATTCCTCTCTTATACAATTGTCCCCCTATCAATTGATATTCTTCAGAGATTACTTGTAATTTTTTTGAATCTGTACCAGCTATCACTTGTTTTCCTTTCTCCTTCCTTCTCAATTCTTCAATGATATTTTCACTCCAATCTAGATTTTTCTGGAACCAATAAAGAGTTATGAATTCTGAATCTTGCAATGTTTGGCAATTCTTGCAATTGGCAATGTATTTTGATACATCTTGAATTTTATTAGGCCAATGTACCCCCATCCTATTGAGATTACTTAGGGTGACTACCCTAGAAGCATGAGTGCAAGGGTTCCAATGATGAGCTCTCCTCAGGTATTCTTGTTGCTCTTCCTCAGGAGTGCAATATTCTAATATGCCTGTGTGGTTGAGATGGTACAAATGCCCAGCTAGCAACATAAAGTTCCTGCTTTGCAATACTAAATGTGTATTGTACCCAACTGTTCTACAAGGTCCCATGGTTAATAATGGTACTAAAGTCATGGCCCACTCAGGAACACTTTCTACCTTAAACAGATAAGTGTCTGGCAGATTGTCATCTAAAGGTGAACTGGGTTCTTCAGACTGGATTTGAGATAAATGATCTGCTCTCAAGTGTGTTTTCCCTTGTCTGACCACCACTTCAAACTCAAATTCCATTAGCAACAGAAACCATCTGACTATTCTCCCTGTGTGACAAGGTTTATTTACCAAATATAACAGAGCTTGATGGTCTACAAAGAACTTAAACTTGTTGGCCAAAAGGTAATGTTTGTATTTTTTTACAGCAAATACCATGCCCAATCCCTCTCTTTCAGTGGTTGTGTAATTTTTTTCTTCTAGATTCAATTGTCTACTAGCATAGGCCGCTGGAAAATCTAACTTGCTTCCTTCTATTGGTTGTGCGAACACACATCCCAAAGCATAATTGGAAGCATCCACATGAACATGAAAAATTTTGTCCCATTGAGGTGTTTTCAGAATTGGGGCTGTTACCAAACAAGTTTTTAGAGTTTCAAAGGCTTGATCACACTCCTTAGTCCACTCAAACTTTGTAATTAGGGCATATAAGGGTTTTGCTATGTCAGCGAATTTGTGTACAAATTTCCTATAGTACCCACAATGTCCCATGAAAGTTTGAAGTTCTTTTACACTTGTCGGTCTTGGAAGCTCTATTATGGCCTTTATTTTCTTCTCATCAGTTGAAATTCCATTTTTAGAGACTATATGACCCAACATTCTTCCTTGTCTCACAAAGAATACACATTTTTCTGGATTCAAACATACTCTGTAGGTTCTTCATTTCCTGAATATATTTTCTAAGTCCTACAAGTGATCTTGTCTTTTTAATGAAAAAGTACAAAGATCATCTACATAGATTTCCATTACCTTTCTCAGGAACTCTTTGAAGATATGACACATCAATCTCTGAAAAGTTGCTGGAGCATTAGTTAACCCAAAGGGCATAACCCTAAAGGCATAAATTCCCCATTCTGTAGAGAAGGCAGTTTTATGTTGGTCTTCCAATGCTATGGGAACTTGGTTGTACCCTGAGAAACCATCTAAAAAACTATAAACCTCCTTTCCTGCAACTCTTTCTAGAAGATGAGCTGTTATAGGCAGTGGATAGTTATCCCTTATAGTTGCTGCATTTACCTTTTTCAAGTTAATGCATACCCTAAGTTTCCCATTCTTTTTTGGTACCACAACTATAGGAGATATCCATTCTGTATACTCAATTTCATAGATGAAATTGGCAGCTAATAGCTTGTCAATTTCTTCCTTTATCTTAGCAGAGTATTTATCATTAAATGTGTAATGTCTCTGTTTACTAGGTTTTGCTTCAGGTGTAATAGGAATCTTATGCTCACAGATTTTAGGATCAATACCTTTCAAATCCTTGTAGCTATAAGCAAATACATCCCTATAGTTTCTTGCCAAGTTTCTTAGTGCCTCTTCTTCTTGGGTTGTCATGTCATCCGCCACTACAATGTGTCTTTCTTCTCCCTCCTCCTGAGTGATCATGATCTTTTTAGTTTCTTCCTCATTATCATAAGCCTCTCCTTTCTTCTTTTCCCTCTTTGGTTTCCTTCTGAGAAGTACTCTATTTTCTACTTCATAAGTCTTGAAATTTTCTGGTACATCAAACTGTTGATCTTTGTTCATTTCCCTTGTCTTTTTCTCATTTTCCTGATTGTCTTCTATTTTCATGTGTTTGTTTTTCTTGTATTTGCCTGAGATTTTATCTTTAATAGCATCTTCAGCTTTTACTTCCTCCAAAAATTGTGTCTTCCCTTTTTCTAATATCATTTCTGCTTCTATATCCTCTTCTGTTTTGGATACCTTTATCATTTGTATTCCAATGTGAAAAATATCATATCCTTCTTCATTTTGAAATTCCACTCCTTCATATTCATCACTGGCTAGATCCATGGTAGCCAAGATTTGATTCCACCCATAGGGCTCAAATTCCTCATCCTTGAATTGTTGAGGTACATAATTCTCATCTTGTAACCCTCTTTCTTCCACACAATCCTCTCTTCTTAATCTCCTTTTCCTATTGGTCATATTTCTAATCATATTGCACTTCCATACTGATGATTCAGCTTCATCCTGGTCCTCCATTTCTGATTCCTCACTCAACTCTTGATTCTGATGCATTTTATACCATTCTTGAGGAGGTATGTCACAGTAGTGCCCATTTCTTAGATTTACTTTGGTTATTCTTCCTTTGCTCTGTAGGTATAAGCAATCATTACCCCAATCTTGTACAATTTGCATTTGTCTCATGAATGATCTTCCTATGATAATTTCATATGAAGTAGATTGTGGGAATTCAACTATAGCAAAGGTATGTTCTATCTCTATCCCACATATGTCCACAATCACTTTTTCCCATATTCCTAGGGGTTTCTCTATATGTCCATCTGCAAGTTGCAATCTCATTTTTGTGGGTAATAATTCATTTTTTCCCCATTTCTCCCAAGTTTGTTTAGTCATAGTGGCCACTCCTGATCCACTATCCAAAATAGCTTTGGCCTGGTTTTTACCAAATTGTATTTTTAAAGTTGAGTTTCCCTCTTCTCCTTCACAATATCCTCCTATCTTATCAATGGGAATATACCACAACTCCTCCATTTCCTGTAGTTGTGGGTGAAGATTTTCTGGTGTTGTTTCCCATTTTTTCACTTGGCTCTGTAAGTGAGGATTTTGTTTCATTAAATCTTCCCATGTGGTGTGATACAAAATTGTGCATCTTTTGTCTACATTCACTTGGAGTGTTACTTGTGGGTTTTCTTCCTTGACACTCTTTCCTCTTGTTTTTGTTGTCTCAGATTCCTCAACTGTTTTTTGAGAATTGTCTTCTTCCCCCATTTTGAGTTGTACTTCCCGAATGATTTGTTTACATTTCTCCATTCTTTCATGTTCTAAGTCTGGCATAGGATAAGCCATTGTATGATCAGCAGGGCTTGGGCCCTCTTGAATTCTTCCTTTGAATGCTTTTATCAGAGTATCTAGACTTTGTGAATTTCCTATTTCCAACTGGGTCTGTGTCTTTGGAGGGGAAGTATTGTTTGATTGTTCCCTATTTTCTTCTTCAATATTTTTATTCATTTTTTGCTTCCTCTCCCATTTCCCTTTTTGTCTATATTTCTTTACCTTTGAGATTGAACCTTCATTTTGTTCCTTAGTTGTTCTTTGTTGTTTTGTTTGTTACCTTGTTATAGCATTTACATCCACTAGATCAATGTCACTCAATTCTTCCTGTTCCATGATACTGACTGCTTTTAGTGGTATGTTATTAGGTGTGTTCTGCTGTTTTTGAGGATTTTTTGGGCAATCCTTTATCAAATGCGCCCTGCCACAATCCTTGCAATATGCTCCTTCTATTCTTAATGTAGGAGGTTGTGGACAGTCTCTAATGAAATGATCTCCCCCACACCTATAACAAGTTATCTTTGGTCCTCCTTTGAATTGAGGTTTTTGATTGGACATGTAATTATTGGTTATATACATGAAAGTGGCAGTGTTTATCTCAATTCTTCCATTTCCCAAGTCTAAAGCTTGTAATTCTGGCTCTCTTGATTCATAACCTTCCCATTCTTCTTGATATCCCTCATTCCATTGATAATCTTCCTTGTATGATGGCTTGGTTCTTGAGTTTCCCTCCTCTATTGGTGTGTATTTGATTGGCACCACATTTGTTGGTATAGGAGGTTGTTGCCCAAGCACAGGTCTTGGTTGCTCACTATACACTGATTCTCTTTGGCTCCCATAGTCTCTCTCCTTTATGGGTTGTTTATTATAGAAGCATTCTTCCCTGGTATGGTTGGTCCATTTCCTCTCTAGTGTACAATATTTGAGTGTCTTTCTGTCTTGCAAATGTGGAGGCTTTTGATATGGGCACTGTTGTATCAGATGACTTTCTCCATATGGTCCATTTCCTCTAGGGCTTTAGCAATGGCCTGAGCCAACTCTTCTGCTAGAGGAATTTTATCTTCATATGATCTGGGTTGATCAAATGCTAACAGATCTTGGCCTCTGTTATCTTCCAAATCTATTGCTTCTTTCACACAAGCTCCTAGATCAGGGCATCTCCTGTAGTACACTAGGGTTCTTAATTGAGCACTTCTCAACCCTTCTATGAATAGGGATACTTGTCTAGCCATGGAAGGTACTTCCTCCTTAGGGCATCTGTCAATATATTGCTTAAATCTCCTGGCTGCCTCCCTGACATTTTCATCTTTTTGTTGTTTAAAATTGTGTATTAGAGTGGCTGTGCTATGTTTTATCCCGATCTTTGAGAATTCTCCAATAAAGGCTTCTAGGAAGGATTCAATATCTAGGTACATTTCTTTTCTTAAAGGGATGAACCATGATAATGCTGGTCCAGTTAGGGTTAGACCAAATGCCTCAAATTGCACTTTGTAATCTTCCACCTCCTCAGCTCTAAGTAATTGCCTAAACTCTGCAGCATGAGCATGGGGATCTGAATACCCTTCATATTGATTTTTCATACATTTGGCTACTTGATATGGTCTAAGCATTCTACCCTGAGGTTGCCAATGGTGTCTTCTTCTGACTGGAAATTCATTATATCCTTCTGGTTCCTTGTCAAAGGGATTTGGGGAAGCATGTGTCCTCCTCCCATGTTGTTGCTCAGAACTAGTGTAGTTTTCATGTGGTCTAGGTAAGTCTCGTTGTCCCATGTTATGTTCCCAAGGTCCTTTGTCAGCACATTGCCCTAAGTCATTTGAATTTTCTGGGTCTTGGGAGAAGATGTACACACACCCTTGCCTATCCTCATACCTACCATCTTTGAATTGAGCTACAGGTGTTATGTTTAGGGGGGCTTCTAAGTTTCTCATTCTAATGAGAAACTTATGCATTCCATCTTGATATACATAGGTGCCAAATCTATTTGTATACATGTACTTGAGGATATTTCTGTAATCCCCAGTTTCAATGGGTTCATTTGTTTCATTTAAATTTTCCATGTTGTTTTCTTGCCCTAAATTTTTTTCTTGGGCTTCCCCTACTACTGACTCTATCTCCTTCCTTCCTAGGTCTTGCTTGGTAAGTGAATTTAGTTTGTTCCCAGACCTAAGGATCATTCAGCTAATTTTCACGATTTTGAACTCAAATCTGTTTTTCACGATTTTGTGTTCAAACTAGTGATTCTTCACCAACTCTGTTGAAAATCGTGTTTCCCACGATTTTCTACCTAGGAAAGTGTTTTTTTTTTTTCACGATTTTGTGACTAAAATCGTGTTTTTCACGATTTTGAACTTAAAATCGTGTTTTTCACGATTTTCTAACTAGGATAGTGTTTTTTCACGATTTTGTGACTAAAATCGTGTTTTCCATGATTTTGAACTTAAAATCGTGTTTTTCATGATTTTCTAACTAGGATAGTGTTTTTTCACGATTTTGTGACTAAAATTGTGTTTTCCACGATTTTGAACTTAAACTCGTGTTTTTCACGACTCTGTGCTCAAAATCGTGTTTTTCACGATTCTGTGCTCAGAATCGTGTTTTTTTCACGATTTTGTGACTAAAATCGTGTTTTCCACGATTTTGAACTTAAAATCGTGTTTTTCACGATTTTCTAACTAGGATCGTGTTTTTTCACGATTTTGTGACTAAAATCGTGTTTTCCATGATTTTGAACTTAAAATCGTGTTTTTCACGACTCTATGCTCAAAATCGCGTTTTTCACGATTTCGTGCTCAAAATCGTGTTTTTCACGATTCTGTGCTCAAAATCGTGTTTTTCACGACTTTGTGCTCAAAATCATGTTTTTCACGATTCTGTGCTCAAAATCGTGTTTTTTCACGACTTTGTGCTCAAAATCGTGTTTTTCACGATTTTGTGCTCAAAATCGTGTTTTTCACGATTCTGTGCTCAAAATCGTGTTTTTCACGATTTTGTTCCCAGACAATCGTGATTGCTCACAATCGTAAATAACACGATTTTCTGATGAAAATCATGTTCTGGGAATCGCGATGTTGTTCTTTGTGCTCAAAATCGCGATTTTGTGTTGACTTCAGAATCGCGATTTTGAACAATTTTTTGAATTTTTTCAAGTTTTGATTTTCAGATTTCTCTTTCTTCTAATAGAATTGCCTTATTGAATTTTTAACATGCAAAAAAAGAGATTTATTAGAAAATACTTTTTTCCTACTGAAAACCCAAAAAATCAGAAAGTCGCGATTCCGAGGTTTTGGCTATTTCCTATTTTTTGGTGCTATAAGATCACTCTAATGCAAAAATATGTACTCAAAAATGATACTAAGACTTTTTACCTTGCTTGCTTGGTTAAAAGTTTCTCCAAAGGTGGCTGGTTGCAGAAAGTCGCGATTTTGCTCGATTTTGCTCACTCTCTCTCTTCCTCACTCTCACTCAAATGAATTTTTCTTTCAGTTCCAGGTTTTTATAGTGTCCATAAAATCGCGATTTTGTGTGATTTCCACAGTTCTTCACTCTTCCACTTGTCCCAACTTTACTTACCCAATCTTGATGACATCTTTTGCAATTTTCTTTTCTCAAAGTACCCAAATATGCTAGAAATTCCGGAAATTTTCCCTTACAGAAAATCGCGATTTTGTGCAGAAAATCGTGTTTTTTCTGTAGATCTTATCTTGTGCAAATTTGAGTATTCTTTCTTCTTGTTCTCTTTCAATACCCTCTACTCATTGCAATTCACCAAACTCCTGTACTTTTCCATCAAAATCACAACCTTACTCAGAAAATCACGATTTTGTGCAGAAAATCGTGTTTTTTCCAAACTTCTGATTTTCTGAAAATTTGAGTATTCTTTTCTCTTGTTCCCCTTCAGTATCCTTTACCAACTCCAATTCCACAATCACCTGCAATTTTACCTCATAATCACAATCATTAATCAGAAAATCGCGATGTTGTACAGAAAATCGTGTTTTTCAAATCTGCTAATTTTTTATAAATATTTTGCTTTTCTCTTACTTGGTTTCTATTACTCTTCTCCACAAAGCTCCAGTCCAACTTCTTAAGAAGAAAAGAAATTTGTTTGGTTGTTTTTTATGAATTTTATGATTTTTTTTAGTTTTTTGCCCTAAAATAAAGGTGAACACTTTACTTAGGGTTTCTTGTTTGGTGATCTACTGATCCTATGTTCCTTGATTGGTTATGATCTCTTATAGCTTAGCTATCACAACAGTTCATGAGAAAATTTTTCCAAAGAAAATGTGCTATGGAATGCAAGCAATTTTTGCAAAGATAAACTCAATCACATCTTTCTTTTCAAAATGCAGATCAACTCAAGATTTATGCTCAGATTTAGTTAACAAATGAATCTTTTATACTTGCATCTAGCTACTTTAACTGACTTTTCCTCAGTGCAACCATGTTATCTTCCCAAGATCCGCAATGGTGCCTAGTACTTGGTCAAAAAGAACTCTAAAAATGCAAGAATAGACTCATGAATCTTTCCTACTTGCATCTAGCTACTTTAACTGACTTTTCCTTAGTGCAACCATGTTAACTTCCCAAGATCAACAATGGTGCCTAGTACTTGGTCAAAAAAGAACTCTAAAAATGCAAGAATAGACTCATGTTACCTCATCTTCAGCTTTCTTGGCTCAAATCTTCCACACACCTGCACTTTTACTTCAACAATGTAAAGAGCAACTATCAATTTACAAAAATTTCAGCACTTCCAATTCTAAAAGATGATCTATTGCTTTCTTTTCCCAAAAGACAAACAAAAGACATCTACCTTTTCATGTTCACATTTCTTGATTAAAGAGTGTTACCTTTTCCTTGTGTTTGTTACCACCATCAATAGAAGATCCAGCAAGGTCCAACTTCAATGAAGCTTTTGATTTACTCCTCGGCAACGGCGCCAAAAAATGTTTGTTATTGATCTTTGGAGTTGTCCTCTCCAATCATTAAGCATAAAGAATCAATAAGACATCTTTATTTTGTCAATCCTGGAAGTATTCTTGAGACCATAGCCCCTTCAAGATGATAGAATCCAAGAAATAAGAGAATAATGGCTGGATTTTCTGAGAATAGTGAAGATGAAGAGGAATTTCTAGGGTTTGGATTATCTTGAGCAGATCTCCACCATTTTCTACAATCTTGGTGTCTATTGCATGCTATTTTATCAGCAGAACACAATTATGCAGTCAAAATAAAAAAATATCACCTGTATCATACAGATGAGACAATCGCGATTCTGTGCAAACAGACGGTTTTCAGCTCCAGCACCATTCTTCATCAACTTATCACTCAATACATCAGTATTCAACTCTCTTCACACACATTCAACAGATTTACACAATAGAAGCTCACAAATCTCCATGGATACACAAGACTAAGACTCACAAATCTAAGAAACCACACAAAAGAGGAGAAAACACGATTTTCAGCAGAAAACTCCTTCTCTATTCACTTGGATAATCCATGTAAACAAATGATTAAACAACCCCCTCATAATAGAGGAAATTAGCTTATATACATTTTCAAGTGTCCCTTTTCACACTTGAATTTTGGTCCTTTCCCCTATTATTCTAAAAGTATTCTATCTAGGAGTTTCCAAAAATTCTAGAAAAAATACATAAGATTCTATCCTACATAAGGAAGACTCTTCCTTATTTTTACAACAATTGCATAAATATTTTTACAAATTTCTATCATTTTACAATTATTTTCCTTCAAAAAGACTTCCAAAAATGCATCTTCCAACACAAGGTCTGAGGCACCTGATGAACACCACAACAAGAAGAGAGCACTGATCGTGATGAACTGGGTCGACAAACAGAGGAAATATTCCGATGGCACAGCCCTTTGTAACTTAAGCAAGAGCAACAACTGAGATTTTAACAACCCCTATGCTGAATGTAGCCGACGGAGACTTCGACAGTTTGGAGAAGACACGAGAGCAGATGCATGTGAGTTTTGAACAATGGTGTTCAAAGACAATAGGAAAGAACATGGTAGCTGGAGAAGCCCAAGAAAGAGCCGATACACATCTCCCAATGCTACCGATTGTAAGGGGAATGAGAGCATCATAGAGAAATGATCCAGAAGAAAGGGATCAAGCCATCGTTCCTTCTGCAGGAGTGTTACCCAAAAAATGATCAACTGAAATAGGTAATAACCCACAACAAGAAGCTCCACCCAAGCATCAAAGGGGATCCCATGCTCAACTTCACCATATCCATAGTAGAAGAACTGTGGGAAGGTGGTGCATGATCTGGCTTGGAAGAAAGTAGATCAGCAAGGTAGGTTGAGCACACACTCCATGTGACAGAGAGAAGATATGGCAAATCAAGGGGAGTCTGAACGCTAATGAGAAGTAGCGCCAGCTTCAGCCCTGATCGGACCAAGCCGATACGTATAGAAGGGAGCTCACGAAGAGCTTCCGCCCAAGTGGTGATGCTGCCTAGCCTCAAGCAGATACTGCCTCAGAGAAGCGCTCAGCCAAACGGAGGTAGGGTGGAACTTCAGGAGCACACACCCCCGCCAAAACGTGAGTCACCAGAAAGAGAGGCCCAGCGTCGTGTGCTTGCTTCATAAGTGACCACAGATGGGAGAAGGACGGGCCTCCAGGACCTCTACGTAGTTGATAACTTGCAAGAATTGCCGGCCCATGCTCGGGTCATGGAGGGGAGCATGAAGACGCCATAACCAGGTCCGCAGACAAGAAGGAGGAGCCCGTTAGGCTCAACCCCAGAATGGGGGATTCAAGAAAGGTTGGGACTTGGGAGGGAGGGAAAGAACCACTCCACCCACTACCTACGCTTGCGCAGACACAATGTTACTGGGGAGAAGTTAATGCCTCCCATCCAACAAACTTCAAGAATGACACAGATGTCAGACCTCAAATCTGTTTTGCCAATATCAAATTTAGTTAAGCGGTGCAGGACTAGAACTCTCATAAATTTTTCACCCACTATCTTTTTCGACCCTTTTTTTTTTTGAGAATGAAAATGAGGGAGGGACAACAAGAAGACTACCCCCCCATTTTCCAAGCAACACTAGGACAGGAGTGCAGATATGGATAGTGATGCTTATGATGTGTGTGAAGAGGTGTGTAGATGTGAGAGTGAGACAGCGAGAAGGGGTTTTAGGGGGTGTTTTTTATGCAACAAACAAAAAAATGAACTAAAACTACTCAAAAATTAAAAGAAAGAGGTACCCAAGGCCAACCGAAGGCCACACGTATTCATCCTCCTCCAAGTGTCAAGGTGCGTCTCACGAAGTATAGACACGCAAACTTGGAAAAACCAACGGCTAAAGGCCAACATCCCCGGCAACGATGCCAAATTGTTGAGAAAATGGGGAAAAACAAACCCTAACTGCCTCACATGGAAGTGAGAGGTTTCTCCAAGTTGGGGCAAAGAATGAGAGGAGAGGTTCACCCACGCTCATGGAGCAATGGCAACAATGGCCAACGTCACAAGGAGCAAAGGGGAACATCCTCCCAACCATGCACTCACACATGCAAATCCATACACCAAGACCAACGCCATTGCACACAAGGAGGCAAGAGAGTAGCAAATGACACCTTCTTCCATTAACAGAAATGGAGGCCAAGGCCATGGCCAAGGGACCTCCCTTTTACAAATGAGGCTTTTCTTTATATAGAGAAGAGAGGCATATGTGAATAAAAACATGTGGTCAAAAGACCACATGTGCTAAATCAAAAAGAGAATCTTTATGTGATATGGGACTAACCACCTAGAGAGAGAGAGCGCGTGAGATTTCCTACGTGGGGATTTTGAGTTTGTGCCAAAAAGCTACTTCATGGAAAAAGGCTTCAATACTTTAGACTAGAGGAAATATCAAAAAGGGGTTTTAGGAGAGTGTTCATATGGACATCTCCTAATTTAAAAAAAGAAGGTATTTTCATGAGGGCTAAAGGATGCCATAGCATGAGAAAAATTATGAGCAACCCTTAGAGCAACAGATCTCTTCTAGAAATTCGACATATACTTCTTGGATCTCGCTACATGCTCCTTTTTCTTGTGTGTCCTCTTCTTGGACATTGTTCTCATGCCTTGTGCCTGACCTTGAATGTGAACACCAATTGATGTGAATCCCAACTTGCATGTTGAAGGCTAAATTGGACAATCAAAGTTATTGTAAGGAAACATAAAAATCATTCATACTTATTAGGTCGATTGCACCGACTTAAGCAATGTATGGGGATTAGGTGGGCTGTGGCCTCCTATATCCTACCTCCCATGCCTAGCCATGCATGGAAGGTCACACCTCTCTATAGCCTGTATATGCATGACTTTTGCACTGCACTAGAAATAGAATTGAGTGAGCATACATCTGCCTTGTAACTCCATATCTAGAGTTATCACCATTTAAGCTCTATCTTGAGAGTGCATGGGTAGACAATGCCATCATCTTTGTACTTGTTGTTAATATAAAAGTTTTGAAATTCTACTATATATGTTTTCTCTACTATTACTCCTATGTTCTATTGTGTAACTACTTTCTTACACTCGCAACATCCAATGCTCTTTGAGTGTCAATAAATGTGGCGGTCATAGAAGTCTAACCCACACCAAAACCATTTTTAAGGCATGCGAGCCACACACGCTCAAACATAACATTATTACAAAATTTGGGTCTATCAATGCTCAAAAAATATGAAGGAAAATTCATTGTCAATGGATCCGTGCAAAACTCATTCAAATCTAGTGGATGCACTTTCTTTATGAATTATTGATATGTTCATCGACTTGGATCTGGATGGATCTACCAAGTGGAAATTTCCACATAATTTTTAGAATTGTGTCTTTTTTTGGCCTACCGACTCATCTACCAACTATTTTGCATGAACTACTATGCATATAAAGCTATGAAACTTTCTAGACTTTTCAAAATTTTCTTATTTTTTTACTTTTTTTGATCTACCAATGTGGCTGCCAATCGGGCTACAAATGGGCTTCCGATGGATTGGAAGTGCAAAAAAAATTCCGTCGCATATTTCTCTACATTTTGGATTTGTAGAGGATCATGCAAGCAAACTTTCACACAGAGCTTAATGCAAGCACCATGAGCAAGTTCTTGAAACACTCTCAGCTTCAGAGCACTCTCTTAGCATACTCTCGCCCTCACATCACTCTTTTGGTGTACTCTCGCCCTTGAAGCATGCCTTTAGAGAACTCTCTAGGCTTACTCTCTCCCTCAAAACATTCCCTCAGAGCACTCTCTTGGCCTACTCTCATCCTTAGAGACCATACACTAAGGTTAGTCTCTCTTCTTTTCTCTATTTTTTGTCTTTCTTTTATTTTTTTACTTTTCCTCTCTTCTTTTCTCTCACATTAGAGAACAAGAGGGAGGGAAAGAGTAACACATATACATACACACATGCACTCACACACACATCCATACATAAATACATACATGCATACATACACATACACATACACATACACACATACATATGCACACTAAAACCACACATACATACATACATGCACACATTCATAGATACATGCATATACACACATACATACACATACATATACATATACTCACATACACATAAATACACACACGCACACATACACATATATATACATACCAAAATCCATATACAAACATAAACACACACACACACATACATACATACATACATACATACATACATACATATATATATATATATATATATAGATAGATGCACATACATAAGGACATGCATAGACATACACATACATACACATGAACATACATACAAACACACATACACATACATATGCACACATACATATACATACATACATATGTGCACATACACAAACACACATACATATATACATGCATACACATACAAATACATACACATACCCATACATGCATACACACAAACACATACATACTTTGTTATTTACTTACATACATACATAGTTACATGCATATAACCAACCAACCATACATACATACATACATACATACATACATACATACATACATCCATCCATACATACATACATACACACATACATACATAAATACACACCTATTTACATACATACATACTTACTTAGATATGTAAGCCATCGGATTGGCAATTGTAAAGTCTGACTCTTTTCATATTCCGCACGAACCGAAAGGTCGTTGCGTAGATGTTGTAACCTTATATAAATCAATGAAAAAAGATGCTTCGGTGACGACCAGAGGAGTCACCAGACTGTCTGTCTGGTTAATGTAGTCTGTGTAGTTTCCGTGGTGTGTTTGAAAACTGTGAGTTATTCTGTGTCTTTCTGTGTTGTTGATTATCTGTACCTGTCCGGTAAAGATTAAGTTACAGTAAAGATTATCTTAAGTTAAGTGCTGAATCATGGTTCCGCTAAGTTTATTACTGTGAGTTTGTGTTACGGGCATCTTTGTATTGTGTGTTGGTCACTGAGGAAGTCTTAATCTGTGTATGAATCGACATTCTGTAAGTAGATGAATCAGACGAAGTCCGAGTTTTCGGTTAGTAAGTTGCATTAGTAAAGTTATTGAACAGACTATTATGTGAGTGAGTTGATTTGGGAAAATCAAGTATAGGTCCTCTGTTTAACAGACCCCTTCCACTCCCAAGAACCCGAATAGATGTTTAAACACGTCTCTATGGGAATGTGGCACCAGAGTGATGCAATATAGTTGTGGGAAAGTGGCACCAGAGCGCTGTAAATTGATTGTGAGAAAGTGGTCATAGATTGTGAATCGACATTTAGGAAGAGTGTACGCAAAGTATTGCAAACATGATATATGTTGGTTACTCGTTTCGGTGAGACGTACGCGAAGTATAGGAGAAACCAACAGTCTTGGGAGATACCTAATTTGCTAAGGAAGCCCCCAGGAGCTAGAAGCGCAGATAAGTTTAACCCAGTTGTCAAAGAAGCGAAGAACATTAGTAGTGATTTCGGTAGCATTCCAGTGGAACATGCTGCAATTTCGACAGATTCCGGTGCAATTTCGGCACAGTCTGTCAAAGATACAGTAACTCCAGAGTCTACCAGGATGCAGTATGCAGTTAACTTAACACCATCTGGTCAAGATTTGAATTTGTCTGAGGATAGAAGCGTGTTGGCCATAGAAATCAGTGAAGGTGAAAAAGTACCTTGTTTTGGTGAAATTTTGACAAATTCCGGTGAATTTTTGGTCCCAGTTACAGAGAGTTCACATTCTCCCGGTGATAGTTTACCTTTTCCTGGTGAATCTTCATTCCGGTCACCACTATTCAGAGTAAGCTTCCCTACATTTGATATCAAGGAGGAAGGTAGCTTATTCGAAGCAGAAATCCGAAAGAGATTGAACGATATTATCAAGTCGGAGAGTGCACAGGCTGACGATACAGATTCTGACGGTCAAGAAATTCAACCTCGAAACTTAGGAGATAGTAACAATACAACAGCAAGCACCATGAGTGGACAACAACAACAACAACAACAACAACAACAATAACAACAACAACAACAACAACAACAACTACTTCCACCTCATCCGGTTCCAACAGGAGTCACCTACACAAAATTCAGTGGATTTCCAGGTGATGATCCTGATGCTCATGCATGAACCTTTGAAATTAGTTATGCAGTACTTAATCATCCACCCGATCCGGCATACAAGACCATAGTATTCCAGTCAACCTTAGTTAATGAAGCCGCCAGGTGACTTACAGAATATGATATCAACCATTTCGGCACCTATGAAGCAGTAAGAGATGCATTTCTGCAGAGATTTCGGCTAAAGAAGAACCTTGCCGAGATTTTTGATTACCTGCAGAACAATAGACAGAAGTTGAATCAAACAGTGCAGGAATATGCCACCCTATTCAGAACTCATTTGAGACAACTACCTCCGGTGCATGCTAATCTACTGGACGATGTCATCACGCAGTGGTTTATTAATGGTTTAACTCCATAGCTCCGACAGATTATGATCATTCGTTGTGTGGGAGCTATGACGCTAGATGCAGTTATTGCAATGGCTTTGCAGCTCGAGAATGAGGTTGGAGGTTTTACCGAAGACCTGGAATGGTTAAAAGCTAGTAAAAATATTGTAAAAGATCCGGCTAGACAGATGTACTGCACCACGTGCAAGAATTCAGGGCATACCAGTGCCACTTGTGCACTTAATCAGATGTATTGCGCTATTTGCAATACCAACGGACATTCCACCGAAAACTGTGCCTATAACGCCAAAGTGCAGGGAACATCAACAGTAAATGCAATTATACAAGAATCAGGACAACCTGCCACCCACTATGTACCACCTCAGATGAGAAATAATCAGCAGCAAGGATACAGAAATTATAGAGGATAGAGGAATACCAACTATAATGGAAATCGCTGGCAGACAGGAACATCACAAGAAGGTAATGCCTTGCCACCACCTCGCTGTCATTTTTGCGGTGAGTTTGGTCACATCAGAAGATTCTGTAAAGATGTAGCTGAATATGATCAGAGGAAGAAAGAGCGCCATAACCCAATGACAAATATGGTTCATATCACACCAATAGAAACACAAGCCGCAGTAGTTCAAACCCGATCCGGTAAGCCACTACAACCAGCAGCTGAAGTATTTGAACCAGGTATTCGTGAGCAACAAAGAATATATGACAAAGCTAGTCAGTGGACCACCACAGAACCTCCAGTGTTCCCAGATCCGATTCCGGTGACAGAAGTTCCGCTGCCAAAGGAAACCGTGCAGGAGCAAGAGTCAATCCCAGTAACAGATGCATCATCTTCAGAATCAGTAAAAAATACAAGTCAAGTAGATCAGACATGGGAAATTTTATCTAAGGTGTCCATTACTCTTCCTCTTGGACAATTATTGGCATTAGTACCAGGAGTTCAACAACAATTCCAGCAGCAGTTCAGTTCTGCGTCTTCCTGCATTCTAGCAACAGCGACAGTACAACCAAAAACTGACTCTATAGTGGATCATTCGGTTCCTTTAATTACTGTATGGTACAAAAATCATAAAATTACTCAAGTATTAATTGATGGTGGTTCCGGTGTAAACATAGCTACTGCAGCACTTTGTAAAAAGTTAGGATGGATCGAAATTGAGCCTGTCCAGTTTTTTGTTAGAATGGTCGACCAATCCAGAGTCCACCTAGTAGGACTTGTACGGAATGTCCCAATCACTTTGCAGGGTACAACTTTAAGATGACTTTCGTAGTTTTAGAACTACCGAAATCTAGTCTTGATTATAATCTTCTTTTCGGCCGTCCTTGGTTGAAACAAGCTAAGGTTATACAAGATTGGTCCGCATAGGAACTCACTTTCAAAGACAATAATCGAAAATATGTTGTAAAATTAGATGCTATTCCGCCCTGTGAGCTACATGCTAGACCTTATGTGGCAGAACCAGTTCACATATTAGATGGTTTATCCGATGACGAAGAAGAAGAATTTTTGAAGAATAACATAGATTTAATCTCCTTAGGGACTGTTGATCTACAATCTGTTGTAGATAACTGGAATCCGACAGTTTGTTCGGTGGTGCCTGTGACCGAACAAGTAGAGACAGAAGATACTGTTGTTAAGGATGAGGTTGATATACAGCAACTCTTACGGTCAGTTGAAGATTCAGAAAAACCTAATCAATTCTATGTTCTCGAAGATCAGTTAATCACCTATAATTTAGGAGATGAAGTCAATCCACGACCTGTCAAGATAAAGGAAGGATTGTCTGAAGCATTTCAAGCAGATTTGATACAACTTATTCGTGAGTTCTCTGATGTTTTTGCATGGGATTATCGTGATATGAAAGGTCTAGACCCTCGCCTCTATCAGCATCGGGTCGTACTTAAATCGAAAGAAAAACCAATTAAACAACCCAGCTACTGGATTAATCCTAACTATGCAGCACAGGTAAAGGCAGAGCTTGATAGGTTATTAAAAGTTGGATTCATCGTTCCAGTAGAACATGCTGAATGGATCTCCCCGATTGTAATTGTACCAAAGAAAAACAAGCAGCTCCGAATATGTATCGATTACCAGAAATTGAATGCAGCCACCGTACCTGATCCATTTTCACTTCCATTTCTTGATACAATGCTGGATAGAGTGGCTCGGCATGAAATGTATTCATTTCTTGATGGATATAGTGGTTATAACCAGGTTTGAATGGCTGAGCAAGATATACCAAAAACAGCGTTTATTACGAATTGGGGTGTTTTTGCTTGTACAGTTATGTGGTTTGGATTAAGAAATGCTGTTAGTACTTTTCAACGATGTATGCAGGAAATCTTCTCCCCCTATCTTACTTCTTTCATGCAAGTATATCTAGACGATTTCTCTTTATTTGGTAAGATGGTAGCACACCTGTATCATTTACGGTGTTGCTTTGAGAAGTGTCGTGAATACAAACTCTGCCTGAACCCAAACAAGTTTGTGTTTGTGGTTTCATGTGGTAAGCTGCTTGGCCATATTGTGTCTGCACAAGGCATACAAGTTGATCCAGATAAAATTGCAGCTGTGTTAGAAGCACCTGTACCTACTACACCGAAAGAAGTGATGAGATTCATGGGTCAAGTTAGATGGCATGGTCGACATTTACGGTGGCTTGCTCATTTGGCAATACCCCTCAATAGATTAATAACCAGTACTCCTCGACAGTTTGTTTGGACTCAGGAATGTCAAACAACATTTGATCGTCTAAAACACTTATTAACGCAGGTTCCAATTCTACAACCTCCTGATTGGGAACGTCCATTTCATGTTTTTGTAGACGCATCAGATATCGCCATTGGGAGTGTCTTAGTGCAACAAACTGACAAGTGGTTTCGGCATGTTTATTATGCAAGTAGAAGGCTTGCTCCTGCTGAAAATAATTATTCTGTAACTGAAAGAGAATGCCTTGGTTTAGTATATTCTGTAAAGAAATTTCGGCATTATTTGTTAGGCCAAAAATTCGTCTTTCATGTAGATCATGCTGCGCTAGTATATTTGGTTCGACAGCAACATTTAGGTGGTCGTTTAGCGCGTTGGGTTCTACTTTTACAAGACTTTGATTACGAAGTGATTCATCGACCTGGAACAACACATGCATTAGTAGATTTTCCTTTCTCGGTTGGAATCCGGTGAAGCTCCAGTCGGTGTTGATGACACCACACCTGCAATTTATGTTTCTAACGCAACTAATGATGAAGCTGCGGAACCTCCTGTGACATCTACTTACTATGATCAGTTATTAACTTTTCTTACTGATGGATATCTTCCTGCTCAGACTTCTCCTGCAATGCGTAGGAAAATTGCAGTTTATAGTCGCAGATTCCGGTTGATTGCTGGAGAATTGTATTATATGGATCACACTCGAGTTTTACTTCATTGTATTCCTCCACATGAAGTAAACTCAGTTATAGCTCTGGCACATTCAATACCTTCCGGTGGACATTTTGCAGCAGATTTAACGCACCGGAAAATTCTGCAAAGTGGGCTTTGGTGGCCTACTATGTATAGAGATGTATCTCAGTTTATCAAATAGTGTGACAATTGTCAACGGTCTTGTTGGAGACCTCTTAATCTCCAAAGGTTTGATCTATAGTGACTTAAGAACACTTCTATGTCAGTTATAAACCAAACTTTACACAAATATTGTTCTTCTTTACCAAAACTTTCATCAACACTTCTCTGAGTGAAGAAGTGTTTACTTCAGAAAGTCTGCTTCAGAAATCGACTTCATTACCTGCACATAACTTCAAATTTCTTCAAGTAAATGATGCACAAGTATTCGCAATACCTTTGCGCAATCATACTAATCATTAGTTCTCAAAACTAATCACCAAAAGTTTAATTTGATCCTTAAGATCAAAGATATGTCATAACTGTCTTCCAGAGGTAGCGCCTTCAACATGGTCAACTTCTTAAGTTGATTTCTCACAGTACAAGTCCCGTTTTGCTAAATGCTTCTAGCCATAGCTTCCTTATCTCCTAACTTAGATTTTAAGTGCTCATTCATCAAAAACTTTACAGTATACACTGAGATCTAAGCAAAACACTGAGACGTGAAAGTGCGCTACTCTCAGACTTCAGTTTTCACTTCTACATACAAATGTTCCTATTGATCATTCTCACAGTAGGAGAGGAATTAGATCATGAAACTCTGAACATAGCTTCATTAGCTTCTCAATTAGATGTGTACAAAAAAAATCTTGATCCACATGACCAGACAGAGAGCACTCAGAGAAAAACCCGTCGCTATTTTTCTGGGAAAAAAACTCTCTACACATCTCTAAGACATTTGTCATCTACAAATGACTCTCACATACATTTCTTATCATCATTAACTTATATATACATGATTTTAGACTTATTCCACGTCTATGACATTACTCCTTATCATCCTAAGGATTTAGCTCTACTCAAATTACAAGGATTTCCACTTATATGTACATATGTGTACAAGCTATCATTCTGAAATCTCCTTCACTTTCTCAAGTGACTTCTTTCACTTCATTCTGACCATAAGCCTTCTTCAAGATCTTTATAATCACTAATTTGTGATTGGTTTGTTCCAACAGCTCCCCCTCAATCACTAATTGTGATTATTCCATTCTTCTTCACACCTGCCATCTCTTTGAATCTTTGTAGTTTAGGTCCATCCAAGCTCTTTGTCATCATATCTGCCACTTGTTCTTTTGTTGGAGTATACATCACTTCAATCTCTTTATCAAGTACCTTTTCCCTCAAGAAATGATACTGAATCTCTATGTGCTTAGTCCTGGCATGAAAAACAGGGTTAGCTGCCAAATACAAAGAACTCATATTATCTCCAAAAATAATTGGAGTACTATGATCAGTTTCAAAACTCTTCATCAAGGTCTTCAACCATATCACTTCTTTTGCAGCTTCTACCATTCCTTTATACTCAGCTTCTGTGGATGATAAAGCAACTGTATGTTGCTTCTTTGAACACCAAGAAACTAATTTATCTCCAATATAACAGAGATACCCATGAGTAGACCTTCTATCATCTGAGTCACCTGCCCAATCTGCATCACTAAACACTTTGATTCTTGTATCAGAAGTGAATCCATAGTACAAACCTTCACTTAGGGTTCCTTTGATATATCTGAGTACCCTTTGAGCTGCAATCCAATGAGTCTTCTTTGGACAATGCATAAATTGTGACAACACACCTACTGCATATGATAAATCTGGCCTTGTCAAGGTAGCATAGATTAAACTACCTACCAAACTCTGATATTTCTTCATATCATTGAATTCTCCACCTCCATACCTGCTTAATTTATGATTTACCTCCAATGGTGTAGTTGAAGTCTTGCAATCTTCCATGTTAAACTTGACTAGAAGATTCTTCAAATACCTCTCTTGTGAAACATATACTCCATGTTGAGTATATACAATCTGCATTCCTAGGAAATAAGATAAGTTTCCCAAATCACTTATCTTAAACTCCTTCTCTATTTGCCTTTTAAGTTCATTGATTCCTTGAGCATCTGTTCCTGTGACAATAATATCATCAACATAAATGCACATGTAAATGTATCCATTTTCACTTGTCTTCACTAGCAAGCTACTATCTGCCTTTGATGCTTGAAATCCACATTCATTCAAGAACTTGACAAGTCTATAATTCCAAGCTCTTGGGGCCTGCTTCAATCCATACAAAGCTCTCTTGAGTTTACACACATAATCTGATCCAATTGAATTCATAAAACCTTCTGGTTGCTCCATGTATACTTCATTTGCAATATATCCATTTAGAAATGCATTTTTCACATCTAATTGTGACAACTTCCATCCTTTACAAGCAGCAATAGCAATCAATGTTCTAATTGTAGACATCTTAGCAACAGGACTAAAGGTTTCATCATAATCTATCCCATAAGTTTGGGCATAACCTTTGACCACAAGTCTAGCCTTGTATCTAGACACCTTACCATCTGCAAACCTTTTTGTTTTATATACCCACTTACATCCAATGACTTTCTGATTCTTTGGTCTTGGTACTAATTCCCAAGTTTCATTTTCAAGTAGAGCATCATACTCTTCCTGCATTGCCTTCTCCCAATTCTGTTTACCTTTGGCTTCTTCATAAGTGATTGGATCTTCTTCTGTCTTCACAATATAAGCATAATCTTTTGTTGTTAGAAAAGATGTATCATAACTATACCTTATAGGTTCTTTCCTTTCCCTTGAAGATCTTCTGATTTCTGCACTTCTCGAAGTTTCAGCCTCATTTGATTTTGGATCAAATCTTGGCCCATCTTCTACATGATCCTGCAATCTACTTTTAGAGTCAACATCATCAATACTTTCTTCATACACTTTTACTTTTGCCTTTCCTTTCCTTTGTATCTCTTCAACACCTGCATAATCATTTGTTGATCCTGTATACCATGTATTTTGCTCATCAAATGTCACATCTTTGGTAACAAGAAATTGCTTTGTGGATGGACTCCACAACCTGTAACCCATCTGTCTATCATCATATCCAATAAACACATACTTCTCTGCTTTTGGTTCTAGCTTATGTCTTAATTGTGAAGGAACATAAGCATATGCTACACATCCAAATACTTTACAATGATCAAGAGTAGGTTTCTTACCCCACCATGCTTCATAAGGGGTTCCTCCATCCAAAGCTTTACAAGGTAACCTATTCACAAGGTATGTTGCATAATGGCTTCTGCCCATAAGTAATTTGGACAATTCTTTTCTTTCATCATTGCTATTGCAAATTCTACAAGAGTCCTATTTCTCCTTTCTGCTACTCCATTCTGTTGAGGAGAGTACCTGCAAGTTACTTCTCTTTTTATACCTGCATTCCACAAATAATCATCAAACTCTTTAGAGAAATACTCTCCCCCTCCATCTGATCTTAACCTCTTAAGCTTTTGCCCTGTGATCCTTTCTGCATAGGCATGATAATGTTTGAATGTCTTGAAAACTTCTGATTTATCCTTGATTACATATAAAGTAATCCATCTGGTTGCATCATCAACAAACAACACATAATATCTGGATCCATTTATGCTATAGTCCCTTGAGGGACCCCATACATCTGTATGAACCAATTCAAGCATATTTGAATGCTTGTAGCCTGATTTGTTGTAAGAACCTTTATGTGCTTTACCTAATTGACAAGCTTCACACTTGTACACCATATGTTGCCCTTCAACATTTGGAAATCCAAGCACCACCTGATTCTTTGACATTTCCTTTATAGCTCTCTCATTGAAATGACCTAGCCTTTTATGCCATAGGTCTAATTCAGACACCTTTTGACTTCCATAAGTAAATAATGCATGTCCCACATTACCTTGGACTTTGAGAGTGAACAATCTTCCTTCCTTTTTTCCTGCAATTATGTTTCTATATCCCTGATTTGGATCTTGCACATAAACACCATCATTTGTGAATCTTACCTCATATCCTTTCTCCACAATTTGCCCTACACTTATCAAATTTTTAGGAATAGTAGGAACATAAAGTACCTTGCTCAAAAGTGTACTTCCACTCTTTGTCTTCACTGATCCAATGCTCTCCACTTTATGTTTGGTATTGTCACCTGTTTGAACTGTATGTCCATTCACCTTTGCTTCCATATCAGTCATCAAGGATAGATTCCCACTCAGATGGTTACTACATCCTGAGTCAATATAAAACACTCTTTGATCTTCTCCCACTGATTCATGAGTTGCATTCAAGATAAGAGTCATATCATCCTTCTGATCTGATGCATAATTATAATAATTGTTGTTGTAGGACTGAGATTGGAAGTTTCTTCCACCTCCTCTAGCATATGATGTCCTACCACCTCTTCCTCTGAAGTTGCCTCTTTGGTTTCTGCCTCCTCTACCTCTTTGATTAAAACTCTGATTATTGCTTCCACCATTTTGATTGTTATACCAACAATCATTTGCCAAATGATTGGTTCTGCCACAAATCCAACAAGCTTTAGCATTATCTTTGTTCTTACCTCCTCTTCCTTTACCTCTGAAATTCATCTTTCCTTTTGTGAAGTTAGCTTGACTTGAAGTCCCTTCATCATCAGTCGATTGCTTTCCCTTGCCATTCTTTTTCTTGTCCTTGGAGTACATAGCTTGACTTGCACTTCTATCATTGTCTCCTTTAATGTCCTGCTCAAAAGTTAGCATGTGTCCTAGCAATTGATTAAGATCAGGAGTAAAGTGATCAAGTGACAACTCTATGGACAATATGAAAGGCTTCCACTTCTCATCTCCTCTCAGACCTGTAAGTATTTGTCTTACCAACTTATCCTCTTCAATGTCTTCATCCACTGCTCCCAAGCTATCTGCAATATCCTTCATCCTTGCCACATAATCAGAAATTGATTGTGAGCTCTTCTTCTTGAAGGTTGTGAACTCAGCCCATAGTGAGGACTTCCTTGACTTAGTTGTATTTTGGAAATGCTCTTCCAAAGCATTCCAAAAATCTGCTGCACTTTCCAATCCTCTAATGTGAGGTAGAAGATAATCATTTACAACCATGTAAATGATACTCCTTGCTTGAGCATCCTTTCTCATCCAAGTCTTCAAAACTGCAAGTTCTTCCCTAGTTGGAATACTAGGATCTACAAATTCAGGCTTTTCTTCATCTCCTGTAATGAATGCCATCAAATCTTTACTCATGAGGTGTGCCTCCATCCTCATGGACCAAGCTGGATAGTTCTCCCTATCTAGCTTATCAATCTGCAAGCTTTCTCCCATCCTTGACCTTCTGTATCTTCAATTACTATGGTTTATGAGGATAAAGTGTACCTTTGATATGAGCTTTGTCCTTCTTGATTCTTTTCGAACTCGTGCTTTGAACTTCTGCAGGTTATCTTCAATAATTTGTCCTTGTCCTCCTTTGATTTGGAAGAACTCCAATATTTGCACCAATCGGAACTTCAATTGTCTTTTCTTCTCTTGTATTGCACCTTCAGCTCTGATAAATGCTTCTAGCCATAGCTTCCTTATCTCCTAACTTAGATTTTAAGTGCTCATTCATCAAAAACTTTACAGTATACACTGAGATCTAAGCAAAACACTGAGACGGAAAAGTGCGCTACTCTCAGACTTCAGTTTTCACTTCTACATACAAATGTTCCTATTGATCATTCTCACAGTAGGAGAGGAATTAGATCATGAAACTCTGAACATAGCTTCATTAGCTTCTCAATTAGATGTGTACAAAAAAATCTTGATCCACATGACCAGACAGAGAGCACTCAGAGAAAAACCCGTCGCTATTTTTCTGGGAAAAAAACTCTCTACACATCTCTAAGACATTTGTCATCTACAAATGACTCTCACATACATTTCTTATCATCATTAACTTATATATACATGATTTTAGACTTATTCCGCGTCTATGACATTACTCCTTATCATCCTAAGGATTTAGCTCTACTCAAATTACAAGGATTTCCACTTATATGTACATATGTGTACAAGCTATCATTCTGAAATCTCCTTCACTTTCTCAAGTGTCTTCTTTCACTTCATTCTGACCATAAGCCTTCTTCAAGATCTTTATAATCACTAATTTGTGATTGGTTTGTTCCAACAGGTCTGGACATCCTTTACAACGCCATTTCTTCCCTCTGCAGCCTGTCTTACCTTTAGAACCTTTTTAGAAATGGGGTCTTGATTTTATTGGACCAATCACACCTCCAGCAATACTCAGTAATAATCGATACATTTTGACATGTACATATTATGCTACCAGATGGGCAGAAGCTTGGGCTTTACGGTCCGCTACAGCTATTTCGGTAGCAAAATGTTTAATGAAAGACATATTTCCATGATTTGGGTTACCTCTAGAACTAGTGACAGATCAAGGCACACATTTTGTTAACAATTTAATGAAAGTTCTCACACACTCTTTTCAGATTCTGCACAAATTCAGTTCACCATACTATCCTCGTGCTAATGGATTGGCTGAAAGTACAAACAAGACCTTGCTAAGTATGCTTCGTAAATTGATTATCGAATCACCAGAAAGATGGGATCAATTACTGCCTGCAGTATTATGAGCATACCGGACTACTTACAAAGTTGCCACCGGACTGACTCCTTTCAAACTTGCATATGGAATGGAGGCAATTGCACCAATGGAGCTTGTAGTACCAAGCTTACGTGTGGCCATCTCTCAGAAATTGTTACCTGAAGATTCTTTGTGATTTCGGTTGGACACACTTAGAGAATTAGATGAGCATCGCTGGGAAAGTGTTCAGACTCTTCAAGATGTGCAGTTGCGGCAAGCTCGTACACATGGTCGGTATCTAAAAACTCCAGTTTTTACGGTAGGACAACTTGTCCTATTTTATAATGCAAAATCAAATCGTTCTGCTGGAAAATTCAAGTTACGATGGTTTGGTCCTTACCGGATTACTGAACAAGTGGGCCCAACAACTTTTTGGTTGACTACTTTGATTGGAATTCCTCTTCCAAAAGTGATAAATGGTTCAAAGTTGCGACCGTATCATCAAGCACTTGATGCGCACTGAAGTGTTCTGCGATTGCCCGCGTATTTTTCTTTTTTCTTTTCTTTTCCTTTTTAGTTTTGCATGATTAATAAAATAAGTATGTACATATCCTCGTTTTGATACCTTTTATGATAAACAGCCGCACTGCATTATCGTTCCGCTTATGCATGCCCACCGAAGTTATGAGGTTATCATCTTAACATCGCGCGATGATTAACAATTCCAATTGCTTCCCCCTGCCAAGTATCTACTTAACCTTTTTCATTCCACTGTTAATCGCTATTGTGTCTGTGTATTTTGTGTGCTTGTGCTCTCTGTATACCCTGTGCAATTGTACTCTTGTGCTTGTTATTCGTGTGCGCATCATGGAAGCGTTAGCAAACTTTGCTACGTTCCGTGACGGACTCCCTACTAATGTAGGTGAGTTCCTGCGTGTCCATGGGTTGGCTAATTTCGCTGAATTGCCTTGGCATTCAGTGGATTGTCACCCGTTCTACGGCCAAATCATTGCCGCCATCGCTGCCACACCTGCTACGGAGCAGAGTTGGCCAATAACCTCATTACCATCTCGGGTAGTAATAACTCTATAGACCTTTGCTGATGCATTCCGACTCTCTCCGAGAGGTTGAGAGAATGGCCCTAGTTTACCGATAGCTACAATGATACAGTTATTCCCTAGACATTCTTCTAATGAATATGCAATCCTTTGTCGCCCTGAACCTGAGAGAACAGCCCTGCAATTTTGAGTAGCAATACTAAATTTGCAGAAACGTACATATGGCATATCTCGCCCTTTCTACTCAGCAATAGATATGGCTGCTAGAGAGCCTGTTAACTTTGCCTCATACTATTTCCGCCGCATTCACAGAGAATGCGTTTTGGTAATTAAACAGGTCAACAAAGGAGATATGCCACGTTCTCGTCTCCCCCACATTCTAAGCTTCCTGTTTCCGACCATACAAGCAGCACAACCACCACCCTGAGGTCCAGTTCTCTATCATGAAGAATCAGCGCAAATCTTGGAAGATGATGAAGTGATGACGAAGAAATATTCCAGCTCCTCCACCGAAAATGCATCAGAATCAGTTCATCTGACAGTCAAGTACAGGGTTCCCCCGCAGGTAAAGAAGCAGACACCAATCAAGAAGAAGAACATGAGGAAGAGACTTTCCATGACACAGCACCATCAATGCACCAGGATTCATCAGCACAGTCCTCTCCAAATCAGCAGCAAGAGCATGATGATACCGCTGATTCTGCAGCCAGCTCCTCTAAAGAAGAATCCCAACAACAATCCAAACAGGAAAAGCAAGAAGATGGGCAACCGATTATTAAAGAAATCTTTGAAGAACTGATTAAAGCAATCGAGTCTACAGTTGCCAACCCTGATGACTCTATGCAGCAATCCACCGAAAAGGTTGTAGATACTAACATTCTACAACCTACTTCGCCACCCATCCTCCCAATCGACCCTATTATACCTGTACAACCTACTGAAGAAGCTTCTGCTTCATCTTCCTCACCAAATTACTCTCCCCCCTCTTCACATCAACTTCTGACAGCCTCTTCTTCTCAACCACATCCTTCTATTCTGTTTCCATCAATTCCCATGTTTCTTGAGCTCGCATCCATGGGTCAAATGCTAATCCAGCTATCGCAGCGACTACCAGCACAAATGAAGGAAGTGACTGATAACATCCGAGAAGAATTTCAACACAAGGTTGATGTTCTGGAAGCAGACATTAGCCCTCTCCAGGAAGAACTAGTTGCAGCCAAAGCAGAAAATCAAGCTTTAAACCAACAAATTAAGGAGTTACAAAATAGACTTGCCGAATAGGAAACAGTTATCACTCAATGAGATGCGGCCCTAGCTGAAGTCCGAGAAAAAGATGAGTTATTAAGTGTTGCTGATGCAGAACTAGTTCAGTTGAAGCAGTTAATCCAAGATAAAGAGGATGCACGTATAGCTCTGGCAATCTTTTAGAAGAGACTAGAGCACAACTCAATGAAGCAGTACAGAAAGGACAAGAGATGGCCGATTTGGCTAGAAAGACTAATGAAGAACTCCAGCGAACAGAAGTATATTTATCTGAATCGAATACAGATCTTAAAATACAGATGAATTTAGTCGCTAAACTACAGAAGGAGATACTAGGGATAAAAAGAGAGCGTGATGCGTATTACAAAACCATACAGTTTTAGAATCAAGAGTTGGAGAGAAGAGAAAATCAACTAGATGCTCAAAAAGAAAGACTATCCAGAGTCGATAAGCAAATTGCAGACATGAAGGTGAACATGGATGCAGCTCTGTTAAATGAATTTTATTTACAGGAAGCTTTTTTGCAGACACAAGCAAAGAGTTTAATGAGCCAAGTTATTTCTCTAAGCTCAGTACGGACAGATGCTCAGCTCGTAGAACCAGAAATTTTGAAGCAGATGTTAGAGTCATTAAAGAAGAAAATTGCCTGGACTTTTAGGTTAGCCAGAACTATGTATCTAGAAGGTATAGTTGATGAGCCGTAATATTTTTGTATACATGCGGGTTCAAGTCCACCGTGCTTGCCAGTGTAAGCCGCCGGATTGGCAATTGTAAAGTCTGACTCTTTTCATATTCCGCACGAACCGAAAGGTCGTTGCGTAGATGTTGTAACCTTATAAAAATCAATGAAAAAAGATGCTTCGGTGACGACCAGAGGAGTTGCCAGACTGTCTGTCTAGTTGATGTAGTCTTTGTAGTTTCCATGGTGTGTTTGAAAACTCTGAGTTATTCTGTGTCTTTCTGTGTTGTTGATTATCTGTACCTGTCCGATAAAGATTAAGTTACAGTAAAGATTATCTTAAGTTAAGTGCTGAATCACGGTTCCGCTAAGTTTATTACTGTGAGTTTGTGTTACGGTCATCTTTGTATTGTGCGTTGGTCACTGAGGAAGTCTTAATCTGTGTATGAATCGACATTTTGTAAGTAGATGAATCAGACGAAGCCCGAGTTTTCGATTAGTAAGTTGGATTAGTAAAGTTATTGAACAGACTGTTATGTGAGTGAGTTGATTTGGGAAAATCAAGTATAGGGCCTCTGTTTAACATACCCCTTCCACTCCCAAGAACCCGAATAGATGTTTAAACGCGTCTCTGACGGCAAGACCCCCGTTTAACAGATACATATATACATGCATGCATGCATGCATATGCATACACATTCATACATGCATACATACACACATACATAAACACACATACATACATACATACATACATACATACATATATACATACATACATAGATACATACATACATACATATATGTATGTACGTACATACATACGTACGTACGTACATACATACATACATACATACAATCATACATAGACACATACATACACAAACCAATAAACATAAACACACAAAGATACACATATACATACATACCCATATATTCATACACACATACACATACACATACACATACACATACACATACACATACACATACACATACACATACACATACATACAGACACACACATACACATACATACATATACATACACAAGCATACATACATACACACATAAATATACACACACATACATAGATAGATGCATACATACACACACATACATATAGACACATACATATGCATACACATGCATACATACACATACACATATGTACTTACACATACATACACACACATACATATACACATACATACTTATACACATACATACACATATGCATACACATACATATGTACATATTCACTTACATACATAAAAAATTACATACATACATACATACCTTCTTATATACATACTTACATAGTTGCATACATACCTACCTACTAACATACATACATGCATGCATACATACATATGTGCATGCATACATACATATGTGCATGCATACATACATACATACATACATACATACACACATACATATGCATACACATGCATACACATGCATACACATGCATACACACACATACACATATGCACTTACACATACATACACACACATACATATACACATACATACTTATACAAGTACATACACATATGCATACACATACATATGTACTTATTCACTTACATAAATACAAAATTACATACATACATACCTTCTTATATACATACTTACATAGTTGGATACATACCTACCTACTAACATACATGCATGCATACATACATACATACATACATATATACATACATACATACATACATACATACATACATACATACATACATACATACATACATACATCCTATTAACCTCTCCACTTCCTTCCAGTTAAGGATAGGAATAAGTCAACCGTGGGTTCTTAGGTGGGATGACCTAGATTGCTCTAAGACTCTTAATTTCTCCAATCTCTACACCTAAGTTGCATTTATTCAATCAATTAATTGAGAAATACTGAATATAATTGTTTTATTCATGGTTATCCGAATAAACAACGAAAAAAAATCGACACGGATGTGATTTTGATCGAAAACACTTTTGATCGAAACCTTTTTTATCAAAAGAATTTTCGATTGAAAACCTGTTTCTAAGCAAAAAGAAAATATATTTTTACATTCGATGGAAAAGGTCATTCCGCAGGTGCTTGTTTGGTAGTGTATAGAGCTCTACTACTACCATTTCTTTCATAGATCCCTTTCCTCACCATACCATTTAGACATTGATCTATTTTTTATTTATTGTTTATTTGATTGTTCTATTCATTGTATCATGCATATTGTATGATTCGCATATGCCTCTCTCACGTATGTCTGATTTGTATTTATATAATTAGTTTTATGTTTTTTAATCATCAGTTGTATACATGTTTGACTCGCAAAAGCATTCCTTACTTGTATGCATTGATGAATAAAATTTAAAATAAACCATTACTTTGATTGTCTCACTCACTATATCGATTCTTAGTCTCATAGTAGTATAGGACGGAGCAATAGATGTATTGGGACTGCTTGAATTGCCACCCCGATTCCTACTCTCTTAATAGTATAGGGAGTGTATAGGGACTATTGTGATTGTCAAATTCTTTGACGCTTACTCTCACAATAGTCACTTAGATTCCTATGAGCAGAATTAGTGTAGGTCACAAGGTATATAGAAACTATTTTGAATGTTTGATTCTTTGATGCTTACTATCACAATAGTTATATATAGTCATGTGACAAGACTTATGCATAGTGTAGTGAGTGTATATGAACTATTATGAATGTTTGATTCTTTGACTCTTACATTCTTGTTGATGTATGAAACATCACAAGAAATGAATTAATGTGACACTAGACAACCTCTATGGTCACCATTAACTCATTGCCACTCCAAACTTTGAGAAATGATAGCCTAAACTGAGAACTTTGCTTCTACAAAAATTACTAGTCATTGAAATGACATACCTTTAGTATTTTGCTAATTTCTCTTAGCACAAATATTATTTCTCCAAGATCTTTTGATGATGAAAGTAGAAGAGTAGGACTTTCCAACAAGCAATTACTTGCAAGAAACAGATCTCTAGAACTCAAGATATGACCTTCACAAGATCACCCTGTACGACTTCCAAAAGTGGAAATTTAGCCTCTTTTAGTAAAGATCACTGTCTAAAAATGAAAATTCGATGCCTATCATCGACTTGCAACCAAAAGTTGATGCAAGGCATCGACTTTGAGCTTTTTTAGCCACTTTTTGAGTGCCAGAATTACCCCCTTGAACACAGATACGAACAACATCACTTCTATGTTAGAAGTCGATGCTAGACATCGACTTTATGTTGAAACTCGATGCCAGGCATCAAGTTGCTCCACAAACTTCATTTTTTCAAGAAGATTTGTTAGTAAATAAAAGTCAAATATGAAGACAAGGACTTATCAGCTAAGATTCGATGCCAGGCATCGACTTCCCACATAAAACTCAACCTTTCAACATACATTTGATGCCAGGCATCGACTTGCTTGGATAACTTCAACTTTTAAAATCATTTCACACAAGACAAACTCTGGAGATGGAAGAAGAAGACTTATACACAGAACTTTAAGTAGTTCTTATCATAGCTATGAAAACTCAGAAGCTTACAAGTGCTTTCTCACTCAGAGAAGCCCAACTATACGTAGTCATACAAAATGAATTCCTACTGACATTCTCTTACTCTCTTCCACTTCACGTCAATTGATACAAACTAACTTATATAGTTTTTCTCAATCTCGTGACTTTTTAAAAAACTTCTAGAACTAAAGTGAACTAACTTTACAAATATAATACACTTGTGAATTTGTCCCTTCACATAGGCATGTGGTTTTCTTCTAAAGCTTTGTCCTTGAAATATATGTCCAATTAGTAATTTTTTCTCCAACAGCTCCCCCTCAATCACTAATTGACAATCTCTGTTTCTTCATATCATCTTCTTTTCCTTTACTCCTGCCATGCTTTTGAATCTGCTGGTCTTCACACCATCCAAGCTCTTTGTCATTATCTCTGCTATCTGATCTTTTGTAGAAATGTACTCCACTTCTATTTCTTTCTCCATTACCTTTTCTCTTAGGAAATGATAATGTATCTCTATATGTTTTATTCTTGCATGAAATATTGGATTTGCTGCTAGATAAAGTGAACTCATATTATCTCCATGTATTGTAGGTATACCTTGATCAATGCCCAAGCTTTTGAACAGTGTCTGCATCCATATGAACTCTTTAGCTGCTTCCACAAGTCCTTTGTACTCAGCTTCAGTTGATGATAATGCAATTGTATGTTGTTTATTTGAGCACCAACTTACAAGCTTATCACCAATATATATCATGTATCCATGTGTTGATCTCCTGTCATCTTGATTACCTATTGTGTACCTAAGTCACGAAGTCTTAGGGACTAGGTTTATCAGCCAAGTCCCAACATGGAAGAAGTATATGAGGAAGTATCGAGACTAGAACAAAATAGGGAAGAAGCTCAGAGCATTTTGACCCTACCAAATTACATGGGAGAGTACGAAAAAGAATCCATGATCTTCTGTGCACCTACAGTACGAGGAAAAGAAAACCAGATCATGGTGACTGTAGAAGATGGAGAAGAAAGTTGTACATACATAGGAAAGGATGTGTCAACTGACGAGGACGAAGAATTAATACAGTTGATCCGAGAATATCGAGATGTATTTGCTTTGACCTACAAGGATCTCAAGGGTGTGGAACCCTCTATTTGTTCTCATAGAATACCAATGACGTCGGAGGCAAAACCATCTAAACAACGCCCTTACACCTATAATGAGTTCTATGCTCCTAAAATAAAAGAGGAAATAGACAAGCTATTAGTAGCTGGATTCATTTATGAAATAGAACATACTCAATGGGTATCATCACTAGTGGTTGTGCCTAAAAAGAATGGAAAACTCAGAGTATGCATTAACCTAAAAAAAGTCAATGTAGCCACGATCCGTGATAGCTATCCATTACCTATCACCGACCACCTATTGAAAAGAGTTGCAGGAAAAGAAGTCTATAGCTTCTTGGATGGATTCTCTGGATACAACCAAGTAGCTATTGCTACTGAGGATCAACATAAGACCGCCTTCACAACTGAATGGGGAGTCTATGCTTTTAGAGTGATGCCTTTTGGACTCACTAACACACCTGTCACTTTCCAAAGGTTGATGTGTCATGTTTTCAAAGAATTCCTAAAGAAAAGCATGGAACTGTATGTAGATGACCTATGCACATATTCAAATCAAAGGCAAGACCACATTCCAGAATTGCGGAAAATATTTGATAAATGTAGACAATATAGAGTCTACCTGAATCCCAAGAAGTGTGTCTTCATGGTAAGACAAGGGAAGATCTTAGGACACATAGTGTCAAGAAATGGAACATCTACAAAGGAAGACAAGATCAAGGCCATTTTAGAACTTCTTAGACCAAAGAATGCAAAAGAAGTGCAAGCATTTATGGGACATTGTGGATACTACCGCCGATTTATCCACATGTACGCCATAATTGCCAAACCTTTGTATGGACTCTTGACCCAATTCACTTGGAATGACATAATGCAAAAAGGCATTTAATGAGTTAAAAAGGCAACTTAGCACAACCCCAATTCTGAAAACACCGAATTGGAAAAAGCCTTTCCATATTCATGTGGACGCTTCAAATTACGCAATAGGATGCATATTAGCTCAGCCAACAGATGAAGGAAAGTTAGATCATCCGATTGCCTATACGAGTAGAAAATTGAATCAAGCTGAGAGAAACTATACAACTACGGAGGGACATGGATTAGGAATGGTGTACATTGTAAAGAAATTTAGACACTATCTCTTAGCCAACAAATTCAAGTTCTTCATACATCATCAAGCCTTATTGTACCTAGTCAATAAGCCTTGTAACACGGGAAGACTTGTGAGATGGTTTCTGTTATTGATGGAGTTTGACTTTGAAGTAATAGTTAAAATACCCATGTAAGAGCAAATCACCTCTCTAGATTAACACATGGAGAACCATCAAGTGGAGTACCAGACGATCTGCCAGACACTTACTTGTTTAATTTGGAAGTGTACCCAAAGTGGGCAGAGAAGCTAATTCCAATACTCACTCATGGCCCACAACACTCGATTAATAAGGAAAGTAAAAAAGAAATTCTGCAATCACGGAACTTGCACATTATTGCAGGAAGTGTGTACTATAAGGAACCCAATGGTGTATTGTCAAGATGTGTCGAGGAAGACGAACAGAAGAAGTTGATTGAACAAGCCCATGTAAAAAAATGGAGAAGGCACAAAGGAATTCATGGAACCATAAGAGAATTAAAACGATTAGGATTATACTGGCTTGATATATCTAAAGATGTCCATGATTATGTTAGTAGAATGTCAGGAAACTATACCAGATGATCACACATCTTTGCCCTTCTCTACAATAGCACCCAAATGGAGTGAAACATTAGTGAAATTCCTAAAGACACGAGAACACGAGGAAGGAGTCAGCTTAGCAAGGAAATGTTCCCTAGAAGAAATGAGTAGGGATTATGTAATCATGGGAAGACACTTGTTCAAGAGAGCGAAAGACAATCAGTTACGATTATGTGTGCATGAAGGAGAATACTTACCCATATTAGAGATGGCACATGTAGGTGCTGCAGGAGGTCATTTTTCAACCGAGAGATCTATAAAAATGATCCTCTTTGCAGGCTTCTGGTGGCCAATTCTACATGTGGACGCTGACACATATGTTCGAAGTTGCGAGACATGCCAAAGGGCAAAATATCCGATTAGACGGGATGATATCCCATTGAGACCTATGGTTTGCGCTAGAGCATTTTCCAAATGGGGTATTGATTTCATAGGACCCATTAACCCACCAGCCAAAGGGTCACATGCCTAATACATAATAGTAGCCACAAATTATTTGACTAAATGGGTGGAGGCAAAGGCTACTAGAAAGAATGATGCTCAGAACACTACTGTAGCTCAGTGATGAGTAGCACCTCCTTTAATGTCAATCCGGGAAGACATGAGGATGGTATGAAGACCTCGAGCAAGTGAAGGCACAAATGCGTGAGTGAGAAGCACACTAACATGCACAAACACACACACGTGCACACACAGCAAAAACAAAGAGAGTAAGTCAATGGAATCACTTCTATTGCAACAAAAATTCTCATACAAGCTCAAAACTACAAGAAGCTCCCCTAAAAATGAGCTCTCTAGCTCTATTTATAGTTTTTGACTAGCTTTGGCCCTGTCCAGACCTAGTGTCCGGCCTAGTTAAAAATTAGGTTCCAGGGCTTATTTGAGGGCTCAAACGAGATCTAAAAAATATGAAAATTGGTAGGCAACTACTTTTAAGGCTCCTCAAGCTCAAGGACTCCTCGGCTTGTACAAAATGGAGCTACAAAAAGGTGAAAATGGTATTTACAGGGGTTTTTAGTGATGAGAATCACTTTTAAATGGTGTAAGGGTTTTGAAAAAAATAAAGGGTTGCCTTAGTGCTAGATCTGCATGTATGCCCGTACTTGCTTCATCTGCCAACACTCTCCCCCCCCTAGGGTCTGTCGCCTCTGATAGACCTTTGTTCTGCAGTTTGGTCAATGTAGTTCTGGAGAATGTTGGTTGCCAAGTCATGTTCCTTTATCCGCAGTCCCTTGACCAAGTCTCTCTGCAGGGCCTCCCAGTTAACTACTCCTGGTATGTCCGGTTGTGGCGTTGTGTAGAGTTCTGAATGCATCGTTTGTTCACATGCGAAGAGCTGTAGCAAATGAGTGGGCCGTGGCGCGAACACCTCTGAGTGTGCCTCCCAGAACCCCGTGGTGAACATATCATCAAAAGTTTCCTTGTAGCAGGCAAGGAGATATCTGATTCGTGCGTGCCATGCATAAGCAACTCGTATGCTCGGGGTTGTGCTCATATCATATAGTAGGTCATAATTACCATTAATGAACCCGGGAATCGGAGGCTGAATGTGACATACATTGCGGAAGGTTTTGAGCACTACCTGCATCATATCCAATATTTTGAGCATCATCTGGGCAGCTACATCGGGCATGGGGTGGAGACAGGGCATCCAATATCTGATGGTAGCCATCATGTAGGCTACAGTAGGCGTGCCGTTTGGGGGTGCAATGGCGGGGTAATTGAGCCATTCTTTGCAATTGGCGTTGTTCTTGACTTTGATGGCAAATGACTTCCATGATCTTCTCCGTTGCACTGGTCCGTAGCAATTGTTATACTTCAAGTGCATGGGCGCATGATCCCATGTTCGTAGCATCTCCGGAAAGGTTTCCAATAACTTTTGCCTCCAGGTGGGTTGGTGTATTTTCCCTTTGCACGCGTCCTCCGGAATGTCTTCAGGTTCAAATTGTGTCGCGAAAGTAGGGTACTTGTTGGTCTTACGTTTGATCTCGGCATTGTAGTCTGCCAACAGTACAAAGTATGGTTTATATTGTAATTCAGAGCTGGTTATTAGTCTTCTAGGGGCCAGATGTCTGAAGTATTCTGATTGAAGTATGGTTTCTTCAATGGTCTTCATGGCCAACAACTGGTAGGAGATACGTTCTTCATGAGTCTGTCCCATTTCTTCTGCCTGTTTCATCCATGCCGAAGGGGGTTCTTCATAAGTGTCCTGTCCCTCATTAGTGATTGTGCCTCCTGGAAAAGGTTGAGGCTCATAAGTCTCGTCAAATGTTTCCTCCACTGGAATGATGACTGCTTCTTCTTCTAGTGGCTGATCCGGTGGAGAGGGAGGTCGTTCATATTGTAACAGCTTGATCTTTAATTCTGCTATCTGTTGCCGTAGCTCAAGTACCTCATTGGTCGTTGAAGGTTCAGGTTCGGGGGAAGTAGCAGCATCGACCATCTCTATAGATTCGAGTGGGTGTGGTGTAGGTACTTGGGGTCTTTGTAATTCCTTGACTTGGTCTGCCAACTGGTCATGTGCTTCTAAGAGATTGGCATAGGATTCCAATATTTGTTGTATGCTTTCTGAGGGAATGGCTTGGAATTTGGCAGGGTCGATGGGTGCCCCTGGAGTATTTTCAATGGCTGCTTCTAGATTTTCTTGGTTTTGCTGTTGTAGCCTTCGGTTTTCTTCTTGAGCTGCTGCTAAGTGGCGACGAAGTAGAGTCATATTTCTTTGTAATCTAGCATTGCGGCCCAATTGATATGTGAGTTGTTCCTCCATAGCTTTACCTGTGTCTGTATACTTAGCTTCTAGTTCTGCATTTGATTGTTGGAGGGCAGTCACTTGGTGTTGTAGTGTTGTATTACCTAGTTCCAAGGCATCAACGCGTGCCTAGAGTTGAGCCGAGAGATTGCACAGCTCTAAGTTATTTTCTTCCAATAACTTATACTCTTGCTTAAGCTGAGTGGCTGCTTCAACCATGGTGTCTAGTGCATTACTGAATGATGTGGATGCATAGTTAGAGCTGGAACATGCAAAGGGTCGGGAAATGGGAAAGGGAAAAGTGGATGATGTGCCTATGAGTGAAGTGAAATGTGATGATGGTGGAACAGACATGATGGTGGATGCTCCCGTGGGTGGTGAAATGTCCATGGGATCGGAAGTGATAGTGTGTGAAGTGTGAATTGTGAATACGGGAACGGTGGGTGGTGTGTTAGTGGTGGCAGTGAATGTGGGGGAGGTGGGTTGGGGAAGGGACTCTTTATTATAATTCTCAACTCGTTGGAGTATATTTACAAGGTTTGTCCAGAATGAAGGTAGGGTGACTTGGGTTGATTCTGAGGGGGTAAAAGGGGATACAGTGGATAGGGGTTGGGAGGGAGGAAATGTATTGGTGGATGGAAATGGGTGTGTTACGGTTTGGCTAGTGGCAAGCGGCTGTCCGAGGGCTGGGAGATATGAAGGGTGACCTATTATAGTTTGATCGGTGGCAGGATGGCCTATATGGGGTTTAGAAATTTGGGTGGAAGTGATGGATGTAGGTAAAGGGAAGGATGGAGAAATGGTGGTGTGTATAAAGGTTTCACCATGGGTGGACACTGGTCGTTCAGGAAGACTAGTGGGGAAGGGTTCTGAGGGCTAGATGGGAGGTGATGGTGGGGATGGTATCTGTGTAATTACATCAGGTTCCTCACTGTGAGGTGGGCTGGCCATGTGAACATCTTCTGAAGTTGTGGTAGGCAGTGCGGTAGAGACTTCCATTTGAATCATTTTTCCCCATCGTGGTCGCGTATCGATTCTCCGTTGGTCATATTGATGGGTAGTGCGTTGTACCATGGTCCTCATGGCTTCCCCTATTCTGCACGTTTCTGCCAAGAGATTCAATGAGTGAACAAAATGCGGTTCCACATTCTCCGCATGCAACATCTGGTTCACCAGTGCCCTGTTTGCCTCTTCTGATAACCGGTGTCTTTTCTGGACCTGTTTGATTGTCTTGTAGAGTCATCTGAGCTGTGCCGTGTAGGTTGGAGCTTCCTCTTCACTCTCCTCTGGATCATTTCCCCGTGCTTCTTCCCGAGTCTGTGTGCTTTGGGCATGAGGGTGTTGTGTCGCATCTTCCCAGTGTACCCTTCTTGCCTCATTATGTGGCTGTTCTCTTTGGGAGGATGATCCGGGACCGGCATTGTCAGAAAAATACTCACAATCAGATAAATGGGCTGTGTGCAAAAAGCTTTCAAAGTCAAAATTGGGATCCTCTGCCAAAGTGGCCATGGATGCAAACTCAGCATCTGTGGGGAGTGGAGGGGCAGATGGGGTGGGTTGTACCATACCCCCTGATTGTGTTCCTTGGAGATGGATAGTGACGGGGGCTACTTGTTCCTCCTCTCTGGGGGAGGCTTCTGTGGTGGCCTCACAGGGAATGAGAACTTGGGAAAGCGAACCACGCATTCTTTTTGTAGGTTGTACTCCTGACTTCCGCCCTTTGAAGAATTCTAGTTGTGAATATTTGAGGGCCCTTGCGATCGGCACATCATATGCAAGGCATCTATAGATAATTCTGGTGATCGCACAACAGCCATTCAAGGTATGCTTCCTCACGCCCCGCTTGCCTGCTTCATATAGCTGGTCCAAGATCCATACAGGCATTTTAATTGGCAAGCTTCGAGTCTCTGCTAGGTACAATCCATACCATATTTTCTTATGTGGTTGGGTGAAGCGGTCTTGAGCTGGAAATGCAAAGTGCTGAAGGCACATCCGCAGGGGTATGGCGATGTTGGGGGTGAGGGCACACATTTCCTTTAACTTCTTGATTCTGTTGTTCTTCATCGACTCTGGTATCAAAGGATCTCGATCAGAAGGAACATGGGTGCCATACATTTGAAGAGCTTCCCTGATTAAAGTAACATTTAACTCAAACTTCTTCATTTCTTCTTGGTTTGATAGAGAGGGCACCAGGAATGTGCCTGAATGATCCTTATCTCCAGTCGGCTTCAGTGTGGCTATCAAATAGTAGCACCTAAGAAAATCTGGCCTCGGCAAAGCTGCACTAAATTAATCTTGCAAACCCGCTTTTTGCCAAATACTCTAAAGAGGATCGACATTCTGTAATGTTTCAAATTCTCTCGAGAAGAATTGAAATGTCCACCAGACTCCTCCGAATTCCAACTTTGACTCCCAGATGTGGTCGGCATCTCCCAAGTCTCCAGGCATCTCATTGAACCAGTGAGAATTCCCCTTCACTCTTTCTGTTAGGCCATTTGGTGGATCTGAGATAGGAATTCTTCTTACGTTCAAAAGCTCTTCAGGCCTTGCTGTCAGTGGGGCTTCCACAGGCATGGTATCCCAATTGATTTGATTACCAGTGCCCGCTTGGGAGCTTGTTCCTGCTACTACTGCCATGATACTTCTGATGCTTATCTGCTGGAAGAAGAAAGCACATTAGTGTTGCATAGGAAACAGAATGTAACGGTGTTCCCTCCACAATACTGACATGACAATCCCGATGGTTAGTGGTTAGAGGTGAAGTGTGTGTTATAGATGTGAGTGGTGATTAGAGGTTAGTGTTATCATAGATGCATACTTTGGTTATGCAATGGACTCAAAATGCACCTTCATTAGAGTGGATGGATTTACATGATTGGGTCAGGGGGTTCGATACACGGTTTAAGTCTCCAAACCTTGATGGAGGATTCGTAGCTCTTAGAGCTAAAGACAGGCAAAGATTTATGAACTAGGTTGTGATGGATTTGGGACCTTTTGGGTACTCATTTCCAGACATTCCTCGGTTTGGCTGAATGTGGGTTAGGGTGGTCTTTAGGTAGAGTTCCTGCGTTGTTTTTCGAGAGGACTTGTGAGTGTTGAATTATGCCAGTGACTAGAGTTGGAGCTATTTGGGCTCGTAAACAGGCCTTGGGCACCCATATGTGTCTAGCATTGGGGCTAGCCTTCATTGACCGCTTAGGGACCCAAATAGACGTGGTGTGCCTAGGAGGTTGCCTAGGGTACTCCTTCACCTGTGTCCGTGATGGTGTGGCTTGTTTGTTGCCTCCTCGAGAGCCTGCTACTAGAGCTGTGGGTTTTCCATCCTTGCGTATCCAGGTCTGCTTCATGCCACGAGGTATTCCATGTTGCACTAGTTGGCGCTCCTGCTTCTTGATCAGCGGCCTCCTTCGGGTTGTATGATGTTTGGTCTGCATGTTTAGAATCTCCTTTGGCCCAGCTGTGAACTCCTCATTGACTCCTGTACCTTTGGTAAGATTGAAAATCCTCTGCACCATAGAAGTTTGGACAAGAACATCAACATTATCTTTATGTGGATTCCTGGAGGGACCAAAAGTTGGTGCCTGTTCTATTGATTTGAGTGCTTGATTTTCTAATTCAATCGCAAGACGGCTTTGGCCTATCCAAGCCTGAAGAAGTCCACTTCTTAGGTTGAGGTTGACTGCGTGATCGTAGATCCAGTCTTGGCCCAAGACCAGAGGTTCGGTAAGATCCTCGTCTTCACATACTAGCACTTTTGCTGGCATGAGGACCTCTTGTATGTAGAGGGGAAGTTCCACCTCTCCCATGCAAGGGGTTTCAACACCTCCTAATCCTATCAGATATGCTTCTAGGGGTTTTACCTCCAATTGCAACTGCTGGCAATAAGAAAGCCGAAGTGCACTAGTGGCTGCTCCTGAATCAATTAAAGCTCTCACGCTTTTTGTGTTGTATCTTTGTCCTATTTCTAGGGTCACAAAAGGTCGCCCATCAACTATCGTATGGGTCAGCTTACCTGAAACCTCACACATGGCAATGTGATAACCATGGGCTTCATGATCGTCACTCATGGTCTGATCTCTACCTTGTCTTCGCAATTTCATTCGTTGAATGCGTTCTAAAGCTTCCGCCTGTGCTTCTTCACGAATTCGCTTTTCCTCCTCCTTGCGTTTCTTTGCAGTATTAAGTGGATTGAGCATTTCTTTAGTTAAGGGTTCTTGATATAGCTTGACTCTACATCCGCTTATGTAACTTTGGGGTATGTCACCCTCTAGAGTGGCTAGTTGTACTGCTCCACTTGTGGAGATCCTATTGATAATCATTGGTCCATAGCCTCTTTTCTCTAATTTCCGTGCATGTTGCTTCAATGTGTAGACGAGGACTAGGTCTCCTGCTTTCAAGCCTTTATCCTTCACATGTGTATCAAAATATGCCTTTTGCCTTTTCTTCGCTGCATAGATTCCTGCTGCAGCTCTCAATCGTGTCTTGCCTAGACGTTCAAGATCAAAGATTCGAGAGGAGAGTTCATGGCGTGTCCAGCCATGCTCTTGTGCTATTTTCAATGTAGGTATCAAAAAATCTAAGGGTAGCACCGCATTCTGACCGAACACTATCTGAAAAGGTGTGGCTTGGAGTACCATTTTATAGGCAACTCGGTATGCCCAAACAGCATGGTGTAGCTGTTTGTCCCAATCAGAGCGTTTATTGTTCACTAGTTTAGTCAGCACATTGCATAAGATCTTATTAGTGCTCTCAGCCTGGCCATTAGCTTGTGGATGATAGGGGGCAGATTTCTTATGTATCACCAAGAATTCTTGGAGAAGGTTTTCTATGACTTCATTCAAGAAGTGTGTGCCTCTATCACTCACCAACTCTATTGGCAATCCGTACCTCGTGAACACATTTTCAAATAAGAACTTTGCTGTTGTTTGAGCATCATTTCTTGCAGTAGCTTTCACTTCTACCCACTTGGTTAGATAGTCTGTGGCCACGATGATATATTCAGCATGTGAGCCCTTGTTGCGAACATTTGTTTTATGTAGGGTACAAGTTTCAAATTATGTAAATACCTTTGGAAAGTCTTCAAATACTTCAAGAAGGCTCATATTATTCATAAAATGTAGCAAAAATACCACGTGAGTTCTAGAACATGGTGAGTCAAATTAGTGAGTCACAAGGGAGCTTTAGTGGTGTCCTAGTGAAAGGTTGATGTGGCTAGTTCTCAAAGTCCATCAATACTTTGCTTATTTGAGCACTTGAGTCATGTAATACCTCCATCCAAGTGTCTACCATGAATTTAGATGTATTAGGAAGGTTTTAGATTAGTTTCTCATGCTATAAAAAGAGGAGAAAAGTCGTGATCTTGTGGGATGTCCAAGAGAGTCATATGTGTATCTTTACACTGCTGTAGTTTTGTATGCAGAGATTGCAGAGCTTGTATCTCCCTCATTATATATCCAAATTACATGTTTGATAGCTCATTGGAAAGCTCTTACTGTCTAATTTCTTCCTGTAAATTTTCATAATCATTGGATTTGTGAACGGAGAGAAATACTCTCTGCAAGTAGTGTGTGTTCTCTGTTTTTTATCCCTGCTGAAGGTCTCCATTAAACCTCAAACTTGCAGAGGTCATATCTCCTTGTGTATGTATCCAAAGCATGTGTTCTTTGGCTTGTTAGAAAGCTCTTTACGTCTACTTGTATTCTGGAAAGTTTCAAAGTCATTGGAGTTGTGAGTTAAGAGCAGTAGTCTCTGCAAGTGATGTGTGTCCTCAGGTTCATCTCTTTTTCAAGATCTCCATTAAAGCTGCATATTGCAGAGGTCATAGCTCATTGTGTATTTATCCATTTGAGGTGTTCTATATCTTGTTGGAAAGCTCTTAGAGTCTAGTTTATGTGTGTGAAACAGTTTTGGAAAATTCCAAGTGAGTAAAGAGAAATTTGCTCTGCAAGAAAATTGGTCTGTGCATACAAGTTTGTGAAAAAGTCAACTAGGTCTTGTTGGGTTTCACCTACTTCTAGCTGTACTTTGGAGATCAATAAACTACAACAATGGTATCAGAGCAAGTACTTGGAGGCTTGGAGAAGGTTATCATACGTTGACGAAGAATTTGAAGCTATCAAAGAAGCAGTTCATCATCAACACTACACAAAGGTAGAAGAAGATTGCAAGGAGGCATCTGAAGCAACATCCAAGCAAAGAAAGGTGCACATACCTCATTTACAAGGTAAATATTATATTTCTTCTCATCACACACATTGGAAAGGAGGCTTAAAGGAGGAAGCTTAGCATTTGTATTATGGGAGACCAACATGCACAAATAGAGAAGCTTGATAAGACCAATTATCAAGCATGGAAGTTTAGAATCACAGCATACTTGCAAGGTAGAGGCTTGTATGGTTTGATTGACGGCACAGATATCAAACCCACATTACCAGAGGACCCAAATCAGCAACAATTGAGGGAGTTTAGACTTTGGAATGAGAGAGACAAAAGGGTTATATTCATTTTATCACAAAATATTCAAGATTCAATGGTAGGACACATACAAGATCTAGACACAAGTAGAGATGTTTGGCTTGCATTGGAAAGGTTGTATGCTACAGGTACAAGAGCAAGGAAGATTCAACTCAAAAATGAGTTGAATAACATAAAGAAAGATACAAGGACATCGGTCAATGATTACATATTGAAAGTTAAAGAGATTGCAGATCAACTAGGATCAATTCAAGCTCATGTGGAGGACGACGACTTGGTTGCACATACTCTCAACGGACTCAAAGATGATGAGAGATGGAAACCCTTCATTACTTCAGTTTATGTCAGAGGAGAATTACCAGATTTTGATCAACTTATTGCCCTCATGGTCACGGAGGAGATGAATCTAAATGGTTCTACTTCAAATCAAAAAGGATCTCAAGGACAAGCTCTTTATGTAGGATCATCAAGAGGTGGAAACAGAGGTGGAAGAGGTTCAAATAGAGGTCGAGGAAGAAGGAGCGATGATCAAAGGACTTCAAGTGGCTTCTTCAACACAAGAGGAAGAGGAAGATCAAGCGCTAGAGGTACGAGAGGCTACTACAACTACAACCAAAGACAAAGGAGTGAAGATAATAAGAACAATTGCTATATATGTGGAAGGTATGGACACTATGCCAAAGATTGTTATCAAAATGAAAATAATCAAGGTGGTAATCGAAGAGGAGGCTATTCAAGAAGAGGTAAACAACAAGGAAATTATGCAGTTGAAGGTAAAAGTGATGATTATGATTCTCTTCTTATGATGAATGTAGAAACTAAGATGAATTGCAATAGCGATGTATGGTATGTAGATAGTGGTTGTTCTAATCACATGTCTCATGATGCTTCATGGTTTTCCAATATGCATAATCCGTCATGTAAAGGTCATGTTGAAACAGGAGATGATACAACACATAAGATTATGCAGGTTGGAGATGTTGTTATGCAGGATAAGAGCAAGAAAAATTGCTTGAAGGATGTACTTTATGTGCCAACGATCACTAAGAATTTGATGTCGGTTGGTCAAATGGTAGAAAAAGGTCTACAAGTGAGATTTAATCATGCAGGTTGCTTCATTGAGGATCCAAAGCAAAGGAGGTTAATTGCTAGAGGTCAAAAACAAGGTAGATTGTTTACATTCAAGGTAAACCCAAATCATACAAACTATTTCTCTTATGGTATGCATCGAATAGCAGAGCTTGATCTATGGCACAAAAGGATTGGACACATGAATGTACACAGGTTAAAGGAGCTATCAAAGAAGAGGATTGCTGAAGGATTACCTGATCTTACTAAGCAACATATGGTGCATCTTTGTGAAGCATGTCAAATGGGTAAGCAGAGTAGACAACCTTTCAAGCATTCAAGCTATGTAAGTGATGGTTTGCTAGATCTCATACACACAGATGTGTGGGGACCTACTAAAGAGGCATCCTTGGTTGGTAATAAGTACTATGTATCATTCATTGACGATCATAGTAGAATGACATTTGTGTATTTTATTAAACATAAGAGTGAGGTCTTTGATTGTTTCAAGAAGTTCAAATCATATGTCGAAAAGCAAACAGGAAGGTATATTAAGAAGCTAAGATCCGATGGAGGAGGAGAGTATTTCTCTCAAGCTTTTACTGATTTTTTGTATGATGAAGGTATCAAAAGAGAAGTTACATGCAGGTATACTCCACAACAAAATGGAGTCGCAGAAAGAAGAAACAGAATCATAGCAGAAGCATCTAGAAGCATGCTTAATGATATGTGTTTGCCTAATTATTTTTGGGCTGAAGCTGTTAGCACAAGTGTTTACATTATGAATAGAGTTCCGACTGCTGGAGTTCATCATTTGACACCATATGAGGTATGGCATGGAAGGAAACCAAGTGTAAGTCATTTGAAAGTATTTGGCTGTGTATGTTATGTACATGTACCTAGTGAGGTGAGATCTAAACTTGATGCGAAATCAGAAAAATGTATATTTATTGGTTATGCAGATACTCAAAGAGGATATAGATGCTATAATCCTCATACCAATAAGGTTGTTGTGTCAAGAGATGTAAACTTTGATGAATCACTTTCATGGTATGCAGATAGAATTGTTTGCAGGTCATGGATGAAAATGAAGAAGGTGTGGTTGAAGGAGATGAATGCATAGTTCAGCCATAAGGAAGTTTAAATGATGAAAGGAGTGGTTTAGATGAAGAAAGAGGATCACCTTTCAATGGAAGATTAAGGCAAGAGTCACCTCCAAGTGTTAAAAGTAAAGGTAAACTCAAACTTGTTGAAGTTAATGATGAAGGAGAGGAAATTAGTGATGTATGTGAGTATGGAGAATCATCAAAGGTTCCTAATAAGAAAGGAAGAGCATCTACATTGGAGGTAAGAAGAACTTCAAGAGTAAGTAAGCAACCTCAAAGGTATACTTATGAATCTTTCATGAATACTCATTATGCTTTTATGACAAAAGTTGAGCAGGAAAATGAACCCATATGTTATGATGAGGCCAAAGGAGATGAAAAGTGGGAGAAAGCAATGAGAGAAGAAATGGAAGCACTACAGGATAACAAGACTTGGAATTTAGTTCCAAGTACACCAAAGCAAAAGGTAATTGGTTGCAAGTGGGTTTTTAAGATTAAAAGAAATAGTGATGGTAGTGTGTCTAGATATAAGGCTAGACTTGTAGCAAAAGGATATAATCAAACTCAAGGTGTGGACTATGAGGAAACATTTAGTCCAGTAGCAAATATGGCAACGGTGAGAACTTTGTTGGCTTTAGCTGCAAGTAAAAGGTGGAATATATATCAACTCGATATAAAGAATGCCTTTCTTAATGGTGAGTTAAATGAAGAAGTGTATATGTCACAACCAGATGGTTATGTGGATGCAAAATGTCCTAATCATGTATGCAGGTTAAAGAAGGCATTGTATGGTCTTAAGCAGGCACCAAGGGCATGGAATGCAAGGTTGGTAAAGTATCTTATGCTGCAAGGATACACAGCGAGTCATGCTGATCCTTCACTTTATGTAAAACATGTAGATGGCATGTGTGTCTATGTATGCATTTATGTGGATGACTTGTTGATTACAGGGAATGATGCAAAAGCAATTGATGAGATAAAAGGTAATTTGGGAAAGGAATTTAAAATTTCAGATCTTGGTTTGCTCAGATACTTTCTTGGGATTGAAATTGTGTATAGCGATGAAGGTATGTGGTTGATACAAAGAAAGTATATATGTGATATGCTGAAAAGTTTTGGTATGCAGGAATGTAAATTTGTTTCTACTCCAATGGAATGTAATGTAAAGCTAAGCGCAAAGGAAGGTGATGAGTTGCATGATATGAATGTATATAGATCCATGGTAGGATCTTTGATTTATGCAACAAAAACTAGACCTGATATATGTTATGCAGTGGGAGTATTATCACAGTTTATGCATGAACCTAGAGTACCTCATATGCATGCAGCGAAAAGAGTGCTTAGGTATTTGAAAGGTACCATGAACGAAGGATTATTTTATAGTCATGATGCTGATCTAACTCTTAAAGTCTTTAGTGATGCAGATTGGGCTGGAAGCAAAGATGATAGAAGATCCACAAGTGGATATGTGGTAATAGCAGGAAACAAGACATTAACATGGAGTTCAAAGAAACAGCCTACAGTTGCTTTATCTTCTACAGAGGCTGAGTATAGAGGTTTAGCATTGGCTACTACTGAGGTTATGTGGTTTAAAAAGTTGTTTCATGACTTGAATGTGCAGGTTGATGTACCACTGATATATGGGGATAACTTGAGCAGCATTCATATGACCTCAAATCCTATTTTTCATGCTAGAACAAAGCATATAGAGGTTCACTATCATTATGTTCGAGAGAAGGCCATGAACAATGAAGTGCAGGTTTCTTTTGTTGGAACAAAGGATCAAGTTGCAGATATCTTCACCAAATCCTTGGATGGACCAAAGCTTCAAAGATTCAACTATATTCTTGACATGAAGGAAATACCCTTTGAAACTTGAGGGGGAGAATGTTGTGAACATTTGTTTTATGTAGGGTACAAGTTTCAAATTATGTAAATACCTTTGGGAAGTCTTCAAATACTTCAAGAAGGCTCATATTATTCATAAAATGTAGCAAAAATACCACGTGAGTTCTAGAACATGGTGAGTCAAATTAGTGAGTCACAAGGGAGCTTCAGTGGTGTCCTAGTGAAAGGTTGATGTGGCTAGTTCTCAAAGTCCATCAATACTTTGCTTATTTGAGCACTTGAGTCATGTAATACCTCCATCCAAGTGTCTACCACGAATTTAGATGTATTAGGAAGGTTTTAGATTAGTTTCTCATGCTATAAAAAGAGGAGAAAAGTCGTGATCTTGTGGGATGTCCAAGAGAGTCATATGTGTATCTCTACACTGCTGTAGTTTTGTATGCAGAGATTGCAGAGCTTGTATCTCCCTCATTATATATCCAAATTACATGTTTGATAGCTCATTGGAAAGCTCTTACTGTCTACTTTTTTCCTGTAAATTTTCATAATCATTGGATTTGTGAGCTGAGAGAAATACTCTCTGCAAGTAGTGTGTGTTCTCTGTTTTTTATCCCTGCTGAAGGTCTCCATTAAACCTCAAACTTACAGAGGTCATATCTCCTTGTGTATGTATCCAAATCATGTGTTCTTTGGCTTGTTAGAAAGCTCTTTATGTCTACTTGTATTCTGGAAAGTTTCAAAGTCATTGGAGTAGTGAATTAAGAGCAGTAGTCTCTGCAAGTGATGTGTGTCCTCAGGTTCATCTCTGTTTCAAGATCTCCATTAAAGCTGCATATTGCAGAGGTCATAGCTCATTGTGTATTTATTCATTTGAGGTGTTCTATATCTTGTTGGAAAGCTCTTAGAGTCTAGTTTATGTGTGCAAAACAGTTTTGGAAAATTCCAAGTGAGTAAAGAGAAATTTGCTCTGCAAGAAAATTGGTCTGTGCATACAAGTTTGTGAAAAAGTCAACTAGGTCCTGTTGGGTTTCACCTACTTCTAGCTGTACTTTGGAGATCAATAAACTACAACAGCCCTTAGTTGGGGGATTAATAGGACCTACAAAGTCTATTCCCCACTTAGAGAATGCACGTCCGCCCATCATAGGCTTCAGTGGCATCTCATCTTTGCGTATAGGATACTGGGTTCGCTGACAAATCTCACACCTCTTCACATAGGTATGTGCATCCATGTGAAGGGTGGGCCACCAAAATCCTGCAAATAGAATTGCTTTGATCACCCTATTTGGACCAAAGTGTCCTCCTGCTACACCTTGGTGAGCAGTTTCCAAGATCTTTAGATATTCACTTTCATGAACACATAGTCTCAGGTAACCATCTTTTCCGCGCTTGTATAGATTATCACCAATGAGTGAGTAATCTAGGGCCTCTTGTTCTAGAATTCTTTGTCTCGTCAGGGTCATATCTTGAGGGAATGTTTTCGTCCTCAGAAACGCCACTAGCGGCTCGCTCCAATCTGGCACATTGGACACTTGATAAAGAGTGGCATGTTCCACAGGTGGTTTAGTGCAACAGATTGGGCATTCCTTGCACAACTTCTGGACATCAGCTTCCATAGTCGGTCAATGCACTCCGAGTCTCCTTAGTGTCTGTAGGGTTCGTTGCTTTGAGTAGTGTTGCTCTAATGCACCCACATGTGCTAATTGCAACCATTTAGCGTACTCGTCCTCTTCTACACAAGATCCCTTGATCTGTGTGCTTGTACATACTACCTGCCATGATGTGATACTTTTGGGCTTTTACTACCTCTCTATCTTGTGTGTTTATTGCTGGATGGTTAGGCCCGTATGTCAATACTGGCACTAATGGCTTAGCCCACTATGGCACCACTTCCAAATTAAACAAGTAAGCATCAGGAAGGTCATCTGACACTCCTTGTGGGGCTTCTCCAGATGTGAGCCTAGAGAGATGGTCTGCTCTCAAGTGAGTCTTCCCTTTCCTCACCACTACCTCAAAGTCGTATTCCATTAGTAAGAGAAACCATCTTACTAATCTACCTGTGTTGCAAGGCTTGTTTACCAAGTACAACAATGCCTGATGATCAGTAAAAAATTTAAACTCATTTGCAAGCAAGTAATGTCTAAACTTTTTAACCACATATACCATGCCTAGTCCTTCTCTCTCAGTAGTGGTATAATTTCGTTCAGCTGCATTCAATTGTCTACTAGCATAGGCAATTGGAAGATCCATATTACCTTCACCAGTAGGTTGCACGAGTACACACCCAATAGCATAATTGGATGCATCCACATGAACATGGAAAGGCTTATTCCAATCTGGTGTGGTCAAGATTGGTGCTAAACATAATCGTCGTTTAAGCTCATTGAAGGAATTCTCACATTCATTAGTCCACATAAAGTTAGTCAAAAGTCCATACAGAGGCTTTGCTATGATGGCATACATGTGTATAAACCGTCGGTAATAACCACAATGCCCCATGAAAGCTTGTACTTCCTTGACATTCTTTGGCCTAGGTAACTCGGCTATGGCTCTCACTTTCTCTTCATCAGTGGATATGCCATTCTTTGACACTATGTGTCCTAGAATCTTGCCTTGCCTGACCATAAAAACACACTTTTCTGGGTTCGGGCAGACTTGATATTCTCTGCATTTGTCAAAGATTTGTCTAAGTTCAGGAATATGGGTTTGCCTAATGTTGGAATGAGCACAGAGATCATCAACATAGACTTCTAAGTTCTTCCTCAGGAACTCTTTAAATACATGACACATCAGCCTCTGGAAGGTAGCAGGAGCATTGCTAAGCCCAAATGGCATTACACGAAAGGCAAAAATGGCCCATTCAGTGGCAAAAGCCGTCTTATGCTGATCTTCTGGAGCTATGGCTACTTGATTGTAGCCCAAAAATCCATCAAGGAAGCTGTACACTTCCTTGCCTGCTACTCTTTCTAAAAGATGTTCTATGATAGGAAGCGGATAATTATCTCGAATTGTGGCTGCATTGACCTTCTTCAAGTTAATGCATACATGCAGCTTTCCATTTTTCTTGGGCACCACTACGATGGGGGATACCCACTCAGTGTGCTCAATTTCATAGATGAATCCAGCTTCTACCAGTCTATCTATCTCCTCTTTGATCTTAGCAGCATAGTTATCACTATATGTATATGGCTTTTGCTTAGAGGGTTTGGCATCTGCGGTCATGGGGATAGTGTGTGAGCATATGTCAGGGTCCACTCCTTTCAAATCCTTGTAACTCCAAGCGAATACATCTCTGTATTCTCTTAGCAAGGCTATTAGCTCTTGTTCTTCCTCTTCTGTCAGGTCATGACCTATGTACGTGCATCTTTCTTCTCCTTCCTCGATGGCTACAACTATTTTCTTAGTAGTTTCCTTGCCATCATAGGCTTCTCCTGCTTGTGCCTCACGCTTAGGCATTCTTATCATGACTCTCCTATCGTCTATCTCATATTTTTTAAAGTTCTCAGGGACCTCAAACAAGGATTCTTCTGCCTCCGGAGTGACTTCCTTCTTCTTTCTTCTCTTTCCTCCGCTCTTAGTAGCTACTTGTGTGGCTAACCTCACCTCATTTGTAAGCTCTCCGTGCCTCTGGGGTTGAAATTCTACTTCATAGAAGTATTCTTCATCTGATGCAAAAGGTGGGTCCATAGTGATTGACTCTAGATCGGAATCACTCGCATCCTCAAATGCATCAGGGCTAGGTTCGCATTCTTCTAAAACTGCATCTCCCATGATTGGCTCTATTGAAAAGACTGAAATGTCATAGCCATCCTCATCACAGTGAGGTGTTGTTGGCAGTAGCCTTGGTACACCAGGACGTACAAGACATGAAAGTCAAAGAAGGGAGTCAGAGCGAAGGGACAGCACAAGCAAACAGGGCAGTCAAAGAAGATCTGGCAAGTAGGCCAATATTTTTTCAAGACATTAATGCAAATCAAAGAGATGGACATGCAGGAAGGAAGAGCAAGTAGGGAGCTCGAAGATATGTATGGCAGAGCACTAGAAGAAATCCCTACAACAACAGTGATTTTTATCACTAACAATCATTGTAAATATCATTTCACCTTTTTGTAGCTCCATTTTGTGCAAGCCAAGGAGTCCTTGAGCTTGAGGAGCCTTAGAAGTAGTTGCGTACCAATTTTCGTATTTTTTAGATCTCGTTTGAGCCCCCAAATAAGCCCTGGAACCTAATTTTTAACTAGGCCGGACACTAGGTCTGGACAGGGCCAAAAGCTAGTCAAAAACTATAAAAAGAGCTAGAGAGCTCATTTTTGAGGTTAGATTGTAATTGAAACGAACTTGTAAGAGCTATTGAAAGTAATCTAAAGCACTCCATTGATTCTCTCTCCTTGTCTTGCCGTGTGTGCGCGTGTGTGTGTATGTGTGTGCATGCTTGTGTGCTTCTCACTCACGCACTTGTGCCGCCACTTGATCGAGGTCTTCATACCATCCTCACGTCTTCCCGGATTGACATTAAAGGAGGTGCTACTCATCACTGAGCTACACCAAATTTTGGCGCCGTTGCCGGGGATCGAGCTTTGAGGACGAGCGTGTGATGGTAAGACGTAGAGTTGACGCGTTGGAGTTGTAGGTATTTTCTTCACGCTCATCGATTTTCTTTTACTTTCTTCACCATCATCATCATCACCATCTCCCACGTCCATCTCCATCATCGCGAAAATTTCAGTTTTTTTTGACTATATCCCCATCTCCACCTCATTTCCCTCATTTCACTTGTGAGAGAGAGCGAGAGAGCGAATTTGCATGTGCTGTTTTTTGCATGTTTTGTGAGCATTCTGCAGGTACAGGCCGCATCATCGTCCCCAGCACCCTGCGCAGGTACGGAAATCTGAGTAACTGTCTGTGCGTCGCCGAGCTCTGTCAATCGCGACCGACAGAAAAATTGCTCTAATTGCTAAACAAAGTGCATATCCATGACCTACAGGCCAAGGGCTTCCCAAAAATGTGTTTAGTTTTTTGAAATTCCACAGATTTCTGTCAATCGCGATCGCTCTGTCAATCGCGATCGACAAACCACGACGGACAGACCTGTCAATCGCGATCGACACGTCAATCGCGACCGACAGCCCACGACGGCTCTGTCAATCGCGACCGACAGAGTCAACGACCGATTGACCACGACCGACTGACCATACGCGTGACACGTGTCAATCGCGATCGAGCCATCAATCGCGATCGACTCATCAATCGCGATCGACACAGTCAACGACTGTTTGACCACGATCGACAGACCCTCGCGACCGACCTGTCAATCGCGATCGACTCATCAATCGCGACCGACAGAGTCAACGACGCTTTGACCACGATTGATTGACTTTTCGGCCACGTGTCAATCGCGACTGACCAGTCAACCGCGACTGACAGCCACGACGGACCTGTCAATCGCGATCGACACGTCGATCGCGACTGACCTGTCAATCGCGACCGACAGACTTTGCAAACGCGTTAGAAGGGCAAATTAGGTCAAATTTTCAAGGCAAAATTATTGGTCTAAATTTTGATTGAGTGTGGGACAACACTAGGGTGTAGTATTGCATCGCGAGGCCGTGCCACAAGCTACTTGTGTATTCCTGTTTGACTGTTAGCTTGTATTGAATTCTGATTTAACTCCCTAAACCCTGAACAGTCCTAACTTTTTCATACGAAACCCAATTTTTGAGCTCTTGGGCTTGTTGGAAAGCTCGTGGCATATACTACACGCCCTCAACTGTTTTTTATAAAGATAATGCGTTGAATATCAGAGAGGGTATTTTGAAGTTGACCATACCCAGGGGGCTCAAAGTCAGGGGTCTTTAGAATTATTTTCCTAAAAGTCACAATGCAAATATGTGTTTATGTTACATGAATGAAAGTTGTTGGTTGTGTCCTTTGAATATAAGCATTGAGCTAACCGTGGGTCTTTTATAGGTCCATTGAGAGCAACTGAGAGCGTACAAAGCAAGGTTTCTTTGCAAGCTTGAGAACCGGGTTCTTGAGCACCATAAAGCAAGGGATCAACAAGTAAGGTTGGACACTTTTAACTCCCTCTGTCAATTCATAGCTTAGGCTAAGAACGACGAGAGGTAGGAGCAAGTTAGAGCGACGGTAGGCAGTTATCAAGTTGAAGAGTACCTAAAAACTCAAGTTCAAGCTAAAAACTTAATCTCTGCACTGTCGATAACATAAAGGAAAGGAACCTAACGTGGAACGATCAACCTAAAGTACGAAGAACATTCAAGTGTTCCTGACGACGTGATATCAGACAAGACCATAAACACAATAATTAACTAAAAAGAATCAAGTGACTGGTACCAATTGATTGGCAACGAGGTTGTACTCTGGAAAAAAGTGGGTTAATTAGTTAGGCATATGAACCTTAGATCAGGACGACATTTAGCAAGGGAAAGACAAAGCCTTAGGTCTTCAGAGGCTAGTGTCAATCACACTGCAAGGTCTTGGGCCCAGCAGTTGAGCCACCACTCTCACTACCCCAGCTCTGATACCAGTGAGTCAGAAATGTCTCAAGGCATGGACAGACCTACGGGAAGTTCAGGAGTGCCTTATTTGCACAGGGTAGAAGGCCCTTACAAAACACAGCTGGAATATCTTAGGACCAACCGACTAGGTGCTAGCATCTATGAGGACGGCCTAGGAAGATCCGTGGTCCAGATTAAAAACCCTGACCAATCCATAGGACTAGAACACCCAGCTGTCAAGTTTGAAAATGGTGCATACCTGGACAAAGAAGGAACTATATATGTTGTCACTAGTCACCCTGATAGGACCGATGACTTTGGGAATGTAATCTCAGAAGCGGACTTAGGTGACCTGGAGCAAGGGAACATGGATGCGGAACCTAGAACCCCTCGAGGTAAATCAGTTCTCACTAGGATTCTCACACCTGAATGGGTCCCCCAAGACAACAAGAGCATAGAGTTGCTCCTCAATCGAGAAACTGATGAAGCCTTTTGGAGGTATAAGCCTAATCAGCCAACAGACATAGGAAATATCATGATCTATGAACTTAAGGATCCAGATAGCCCAGGCAGAGTGACCTACTTAGATCATGCTTCAGAACGGATCTTTGTGGTGACAGAAAATGATAGGCATGCCTACACTTGGAAGGGTGAATTCATTTTCCCCCAACCAAGATCAAATGTATCCTATGGTCACCCTGGGGCTGGAACTTCCCAAGCTCATGGTACGCAAAGAGACAGAAGTAGAGATAGACCGGAAGTAAGCTTTGCCAACCCTGTAGGCAGAGAAAGAACGAGAACGGAGACGAATAGGGTAGAACCTCCTGAGATACATAGAGCCCACAGGAACCAAAGAAATGTAGATGGATTCCCTCTGCCGAGGCCTAGAGAGCACGCAAGAACTTTGAGACCCACCCAGCTAGTTAAGTCCATGAAGAATTACTTTGACGGCACAGGAGATCCCTACGATCATGTGGCAGAGTTCAAGCAAGTCTTGAGAGCTGAACAAGTGGAAGATCTGTTCACGCAGTACAATGCCTTCGGTCTAACCCTTAGGAACACGGCACTTACATGGTTTCAGCCATTAGATGAGCGTCAGTTCAGGAGCATAGACCAACTCCTAGAGGCTTTCATTGTAGAGTTCTCTAAGAGTGGCATAAGACACAATACTTCCTCATTGATTCACAGCTTCAAGCAAACCCCTCAAGAGACTGTGAGACTTGCAGGAAGAAGATTTAAACAATATCTTGAAAGGTGCCCAATGTCGGAGCTACCCACATCTGCTAAACAAGTAGCCTTATTCCTTGATGGATTGCTGAGTACGAAATTGAGATCCTATGTGTATCTGAAGGACCCTAGGACTATAGAAGAGTGTGTACGCATGTGCATTGACATTGAAGATAACCTAGGGGAAGAACTAGAGCTTTCCAAAATCTACAAAGATTCAGATAGTGCTTCTAGTCATTCCTCCAAGCAATCCACATCAATTGAGGAACTCGCTGAGAAGGTAGCTCAGAAATTAGGTGTAACTAGCAAACAGATCCCAAGGTTTGCCCCTGTAAAAAGATGTTATACATGCGGTGGTGACCATATGGCGAATGTCTGCCCCATTATGGCTCAGCCCCAAGTAATTCCTAGTAGCCAGTACTGCACCATAGAACGAAGATACACCAATCACACTGCACAAGATTGCCCATACAACAAGCAGGCAGTTAGGCAACCCTACCCGCAACCCTACCAACAAGGCAGATACCAAAACCAAAATCCACCACCACAATATGCGAGACCCCAACAAACCTGTCAGCAACCATATCAGGCCCAACAGAGGCCCCAACCGGTGCTAGCTCAACAGCCCCCAAACCCCGCTAACGTGATTCCAGTAAAGTATGCTGTTGCAGAAGAAAACCTGAATAGGGCCATAGTACCAGTAACCCCATTGATCTCAGAAAGTGACCCAAGTGATCATAGCTTTGATTCTACACATGTCGATAGTCCCCAGGCGTACTACATGCAGTCTCCAGAACATGGTGAGTCTTACTATAGTGAAGAACCAAGTGAACCTAGTTGGGAGTCGGATTACACGAACATCATGTATGCAAACCCCAACCCCAGGCCTCAACCTAGGCAAGTAAGACCTCCATTCCCAAGAGGACCGTGCTACAGATGCCAAGGAGATCATCTCATCCGTGATTGTCCCTTACCCCCACCTACACAACCCCAGTCAGTGACTATCCAAGGTTTTTGCCAAGATTATGGAAAAGAGCATCTTTTACGAGATTGCCCAAAGAACCCCAATAATATGCCAAAAATCACTCCAATCAATGTGATTGGTTTGGTTGTAGATTCCTCAGGAAGCGTCACTTCCACTGCACCAGTGCAGGTAGTCACTAGAGCTCAGGCATTGCAGCAAAACCAAGAGACAAACCAGGATAAGAACTCAGTGGCTAGTGAAACCGAGAGCATAACAAAGAAAAGGACTAGAGCATGGAAAGATAGTCGGGAAAGAATGAAAAGACAATGGGCTAAAAAGATGAGTGAGCTTGAGGAAAGCATAAGAGAAACCAAAGCGAGGATAACTGAACTCACAACTCAAACTCCCTCTCACATCACCCCGCCTCCACCACTCCCATCTCCATCCGACTCACCACCTTCCCCACCACCCCCTAGAGTAGGATCAGTCCTAGCAGATCCCACTCCTGAAGACCTAAACATGATGCTTAAAGCGTATCAAGCCAGAATCCAAGAAGGGCCAAACGTCACGGATCATGACAAGTGCTATCCTAGAGCTGACCTAGAGATAGAAAGAACCAAACTGTGCGCGAAAATGGTCGCATTGGCTCAGACTATGTTTGAAGCCAGTCGCCTTTTCAATTACTCGGGCTCAGCCAAAACGCAATTACACTTGGATGGATTCCTAGAAAAGTTAGAGAGGATAATTGCAAGATCTGACAAGGAAGAAAAAAATCAAGAAAAAGATAAAGCAAGCAAAAACATGAATCATTCCCCATCGGAAGTGTATGTGGCTACTTCCACTAAACCAGACGACTTCCCCTCCTTAGAAAAAATAGAGAGGCTAATCGCACAATCAGAAAAGGAACCTAACCCTCAAAGAAAGGAAAGGGCAAGAGAACGGATAAGCCAGCCTCTTCAGGAAGCCCATGTGCCTCCTCAAGGAGCCTATCTTCCTCCCCAAAAGTCACAGGAGCCTCCCTCGAAAGCTTACGTACCTCCACAGGTAACCCACATTCCTTCCCAGAGAGTGTATGAGCCTGCTCGGAAGAGTAATAGAATAAGCAATCCTCCCCAAGAAGCTTGTGCTCCAGCCATTTATGAGAGCAAGGAGAGAGCCAACGGAAGAATAAGCCCTCCTTCCCAGGTTGCTTATGTGCCCAATTCTACGGAGCCGGACACTTCTTCTTCTATGAATCGGTTTGCACCAGACTTCCTACGGGAGATTCAAGAAGACAAATGGGAAAACGAAAGCGAGGTCGCCCCTCCTTTTGAACTTGTGGACGATGCACACGACCAATTCCCACAAGACATCCCATCCATCTACGGGGAACATGAGAGTACTCAATCTCACGAGAGATTGGACTTTGAATCTAATTCCATACAAGAGTTACCCCACTTCACAGGCCCATGGGAAGCAAAATCCACGTGTATGAGAGCACCCACAGTCATGGTAAGGAACGACGACTCAGTCATACCAAGGAACACGGAGGTAGTAACGAACACCAAGGTGCAGCGCAATCTCACTTTGAAAGAGCTGCCTGAGGATAGACCAAACGCGGGGAAATATGCAGCCAGTCGAGTAACTGAAGTTGCAAAACCTCATTCCCGGGTAGGATCCCATAGGACAGTACCAGAAATTCCCTTGGATAAGATAGGAGATATGTGCGAAGGTGAAGAAGGGAACACCTATCTTCCCATTACCTACCAGGACTACACCACAAAGGCAATTTTGGACTCAGGTGCAGGAGTTGCAATTGCCACTACCTCCTTATGGAAGCGTTGGGGCAAGCCAGCACTCAGGCCAACGAGAATGAAATTGCAAATGGCAGATGGTCACATAGAGAGACCCCTAGGATTGCTAGAAGGAATAACTCTCACCACTTGTGGTGTCGAGTTTGAACATACCTTTTCCATATGTGACTTCAGCAAAAATCATGCCTATGAGATGATTTTGGGAAGACCATTCATGCGACAGTTGCAAGTGGTACAGGATTGGGGGACCAATTCTTTGTACCTGCAGCACTTAGGTGTTACAACCAAAGTCAATCTCAAGGATTATTCTCATAGAGATGTCCCTCCTATCCAATGGAATCCCATCCATAGAGCCAAAGATGATACAGAATCGGTGCATTCCATGGGGTCTGGATCCTCATGGATGCATGAAGATACTCACTTATGGATGTGCAAGGTAGCAGTAGAAGAAGAGAAGAGAGAACAGGCCAGAGAAATAGGTGCAAACGAAACCCATAGACCCATTCAAGACCCAGCCTATGCACCTGTAGTTTTTCCAGACGAGGAATTTGAACCCCATGGCTGGGCAGAAATTTTAGCAACAATGGACGTAGCCATCAATGAAGAACAATGGACACCTCACTATGATGAGGATGGCTATGATATTTCAGTCTTCTCCATAGAGCCAATCATGGGAGAGGCAGTTTTAGAAGAATGCGAACCTAGCCCTGATGCATTTGAGGATGCAAGTGACTCCGATCTAGAGTCAATCATTATGGACCCACCATTTGCATCAGATGAAGAATACTTCCATGAAGTAGAATTTCAACCTCAGAAGCATGGAGAGGTTACAAATGATGTAAGATTAGCAACACATATGAGCCCAAAGGAAGAAGGAAAGAAACGAAAGAAGAGAGAAGTCTCACCAGAAGAGGAAGAATCTTTGTTTGAGGTCCCGGAAAATTTTAAGAAGTATGAGATAGACGACAGAAGGGTCATGATAAGAATGCCTAAACGAGAGGCACAATCAGGAGAGGCCTATGATAACAAAGAAACCACCAAGAAAATCGTAGTGGCCCTAGAAGAAGGAGAGGAGAGATGCACGTATATAGGCCATGACTTGACAGAAGAAGAAGAGCAAGAGTTGATTGCCTTGCTAAGAGAATACAGAGATGTATTCGCTTGGAGTTACAAGGATTTGAAAGGTGTTGACCCTGACATATGCTCACACACCATTCCCATGACTTCAGATGCCAAACCCTCTAAGCAAAAGCCTTATACTTATAACGATAATTACGCTGCGAAGATCAAAGAAGAGATAGATAGACTGGTTGAAGCTGGATTTATCTATGAAATTGAGCACACTGAATGGGTATCCCCCATCGTAGTGGTGCCCAAGAAGAATGGCAAGCTGCGTGTGTGCATTAACTTGAAAAAGGTTAATGCCGCCACGATTCGAGATAACTATCCGCTTCCCATCACAGAACATCTCTTAGAAAGAGTGGCAGGCAAGGAAGTGTACAGCTTCCTTGATGGATTTTCGGGCTACAATCAAGTAGCCATAGCTCCAGAGGATCAGCATAAGACAGCCTTTGCCACAGAATGGGGCATCTTTGCTTTTAGAGTAATGCCATTTGGGCTTACCAATGCACCAGCTACCTTCCAAAGGCTGATGTGCCACGTGTTTAAGGAGTTTCTAAGGAAGAGTTTAGAAGTCTACGTTGACAATCTCTGTGCTCATTCCAATGTTAGGCAAACCCATATTCCTGAACTCAAACAAATCTTTGACAAATGTAGAGAATATCAAGTCTGCCTGAACCCCGAAAAGTGTGTTTTTATGGTCAGGCAAGGAAAGATTCTAGGACACATAGTGTCAAAGAATGGCATATCTACCGACGAAGAGAAAGTGAGAGCCATAGCAGAGCTACCTAGGCCAAAGAATGTCAAGGAAGTACAAGCTTTCATGGGGCATTGTGGTTATTATCGACGATTTATACACATGTATGCTGTCATTGCAAGGCCCATGTACGGACTTCTGACTAACTTTGAATGGACGGATGAATGTGAGAATTCCTTCCAGGAACTTAAACGAAGATTATGTTCAACACCAATCTTGACCACACCAGATTGGAATAAGCCATTCCATGTTCATGTGGATGCATCCAATTATGCTATTGGATGTGTGCTTGCACAACCTACTGGTGAAGGTAATATGGATCTTCCAATTGCCTATGCCAGTAGACAATTGAATGCGGCTGAACGGAATTACACCACTACAGAGCGCGAAGGATTAGGCATGGTATATGCAGTCAAGAAATTTAGACACTATTTGCTTGCAAATAAGTTTAAATTTTTTACTGATCATCAGGCATTGTTATATCTTGTAAACAAGCCATGCAATACAGGAAGATTAGTGAGATGGTTTCTCTTGCTAATGGAATATGACTTTGAGGTTGTGGTAAGAAAAGGTAGGACTCATTTGAGAGCTGATCATCTCTCTAGGCTCACATCGGGAGAAGCCCCACAAGGAGTATCAGATGACCTTCCTGATGCTTACTTGTTTAATCTGGAAGTTGTACCGCAGTGGGCTAAGCCATTGGTACCAGTATTGACATACGGGCCTAACCATCCTGTGGTAAACACACGGAACAGAGAGGTTGTAAAAGCCCAAAAATACCACATCATGGCAGGAAGCATGTACAAGCACACAGATCAAGGGATCTTGGCTTGTTGCGTAGAAGAGGACGAGTACTCTAAATGGTTGCAATTAGCACACGTAGGTGCACTAGAGCAACACCATTCAAAACAACGAACTTTACAGACTCTAAAGAGATTCGGAGTGCACTGGCCAACCATGGAAGCGGATGTCCAAAAGTTGTGCAAGGAATGCCCAATCTGTTGCACTAAACCACCTGTGGAACATGCTACTCTCTATCAAGTATCCATTGTGCCAGATTGGAGTGAACCTCTAGTATCATTCTTGCGGACAAACACATTCCCCCCAGACATGACTCTAGCTAGGAAAAGGAGTTTAGAACAAGAAGCCCTGGATTATTCACTCATAGGTGATAATCTATATAAGCGCGGTAAAGATGGTTACCTGAGGTTATGTGTCCATGAAAGTGAATATCTCAAGATCTTGGAAACTGCTCACCAAGGGGTAGCAGGAGGACACTTTGGACCAGATCGGGTGATCAAGGCAATAATGTTTGCGGGCTTCTCGTGGCCTACCCTTCACATGGATGCACATACCTATGTGAAACGGTGTGATGTCTGTCAGAGGACTCAGTATCCTATACGCAAAGATGAGATGCCACTGAAACCTATGATGGGTGGACGTGCATTCTCTAAGTGGGGAATAGACTTCGTAGGTCCTATTAATCCCCCAGCTAAGGTGGTAATACACAAGAAGTCTGCCCCTTATCACCCTCAAGCTAATGGACAAGCTGAGAGCACTAATAAGATTTTATGCAATGTATTGACGAAATTAGTGAACACTAAACGCTCTGATTGGGACAAACAGCTGCACCATGCTGTTTGGGCTTACCGAGTTGCCTACAAAACGGTACTCCAAGCCACTCCCTTTCAGATGGTATTCGGTCAAAACGCTGTGCTACCCTTGGATTTCCTGATTCCTACGTTGAAAGTAGCACAGGAGCACGAATGGACAGGTCACGAACTCTCCTCTAGGATCTTTGACCTTGAACGATTAGGGGAAACAAGACTGAGAGCCGCTGCAGGGATATATGCAGCCAAGAAGAGACAGAAGGCATACTTTGATGCCCATGTAAAGGATAAAGGCTTGAAAGCAGGAGATCTAGTCCTAGTCTATACACTCGAACAACACGCGAGGAAGTTAGAAAAGAGAGGCTATGGACCTATGATCATCAATAGGATCTCCACAAGCGGAGCAGTACAATTGGCCACATTAGAGGGTGATGTTCTCCCAAATTATATTAGCGGTTGCAGAGTCAAGTTGTACCAGGAACCCCTCACGGAGGAAATGCTCAGCCGACTCAACACTGCTAAGAAACGCAAAGAGGAAGAAAAGAGAATTAGAGAAGAAGCTCAAGCAGAGGCTTTAGAACGCATCCGAAGGATGAAATTACGAAGGCAAGGTAGAGATCAGCCTGGAGCGAATGACTATGCAGACCAAGGATTTCCCATAGCCATGTGTGAAGTTGCAGGAACAAGCTCGAATAGAATAATTGATAGACGTCCTTTCATGACCATAGACATAGGACAAGGAAAGAGTACAAGGACCGTAAGAGCCTTGATTGACTCAGGTGCTGCCACTAGCGCTGTTAAGTTGTCTTACTGTCAAGAGTTACAGTTAACTGTCCATCCTGTGGAAGCATACCTCATAGGACTGGGAGGCGTGGAAACCCCTTGCATGGGCGAGGTGGAACTTCCCCTCTACATTCACGAGGAGGCAATGACCGTTAAAGTACTAGTGTGTCAAGATGAGGATCTCACTGAACCTCTCGTCTTGGGTCAGGATTGGATCTATGACCAAGCAGTCAATCTAAACCTAAGAAGTGGACTTCTCCAGGTTTGGGTCAATCATAGTCGAGTTACAGTAGAATTAGACAATGGAGCACTCAAGGAACTAGGAAAGGCACAGACTCCTGGTCCTTCCAGGGGTACACATGAAGATGACCATGCTGTTCTTGTCCAAAACTATGTGTTGCAGAGGAATGATATTTGCAAAAAAGGAGTCAGGAATGCAACGGAACTCCCTTCTTTTCCAAAGGCTAGAAGGAGGCAGCAACCCAAGGTGGATCAAAGGCAGAAGGAGCAGGGTACTACCTATGTCAGAGATCAAAAGTACCTGCGCAGCAGAACAGCCCAGAAAATAGACCAGGTATGGGTGCGGAAAGGCGAACGACCGGTTGCACCACCGTCAACTACAGGGGCAAAGCCTCTTATTAGTGACCAACAACGCAACGCTAATAAGAAGTCTTTCAGAAATTCTTCTGCTAAAGTAAAATCTATTTGGGTGCCCAAGAAGTCGATGAAGGCAAGCCCACAATCAAGACGAATTTGGGTGCCTAAGGCTTGCTTGATGGCACAAGTAGCTACGCTGAGGCCACAACTTAAACAGCATAACGCAGCGCCGCATACTGCCAGATTTCACTCGTTCTCGACACTCATGTACACACCAAAACCCAAGAGCGTACATGTAATCAATTGTAATTGGGTCCCAAAAAGGCCTCATCTTCAAACCACGACACCGAGAAGGCTCTGTAGAGACTCTCCGAAACCGAAGGCAAAGCCCACTCACTGCATTTGGCAGCCTAGGGCCTGTAATAAACCCCCCGACCCCAATTTGTAAATCCATACCTACTTACTAACTGCAGTAGTCTCCTAGGACAACACAAGCACTAAATACACACACTGTCTTCATGCACTTACTAACCACTAACTCATCATCCACCTCATGTTAATGTTGTAACGGGGACAACAACGGATTTATTCTGTCCATTACGATGTTAACACTTGGTTCTATATTCTCACAGAACCAACCAGCGAACAGGGCCATGGCAGAAGCAGGTACTAGTTCTCAAGCCGGATCTGGTGCCCAGATTGTGGACATAGAAACACTTCTCCTTGAGCCACGTCTCACAGCAAGACCGCAAGAGCTTCAAGCAGTGCATGTGCTCCCCATTCAGGATCCTCCTCAAGGGCACACTTCTCAAGTAGGTAAGCATGCGCATTGGTTCAGTGATGTTGCTGGACCACTGGGCGATGGGACCTATTTCTGGGAAGCAGAATTGGAGTTCAATGGCAAATGGGGTCGATACCACTTTTTCGCACGCGAGTTTGAAAGCTACCAAAATGCCGAAGTCATGAGATCAGTTTGGGTCAAAGCAGGTGTGGAAAGTTATTTCAGGACTCACTTACCAAAGCCGGATTTTTTACGATGTTCTTATCTGATCAGTACCATCACACCAAGCAGAGCCAAGGGCGGCGATAGCACCTTTGTGCTGCCATCACTGCTGCCGGGTAATGAGCTTAAAAGATTCAAGTTGACCCTCAATCTGGTAAGAGAAGCATTGGGTATGTATGGCATGCACATCCCAACAGAAAAGGAAACCATGGTTCCAGGTCGAATGAAGCACAAAGATCTTAATAAGCTGAAGGACATGGTTGCGATGACACCTACCATTGCGCTTCACCTGCGAACCATCATGCAACATTTTGCTTTTCCCGCCCAAGAACGCTTCACAATGCCCCCGAAAAAAATATGGTTCAGTTTATATCTAGCAGAAACCGAAAGCCTGCCCATCAATGTACCACACTGGATCATAGATCAGATCCACCTAGCGCATCAAAGGTGGAACAAAAAACAGAAGAATGTGCTCCACGGGTGTTGTGCTTTGACCAGAATAATCTATAGATGCTTGGCTTATGACGTGCCTGTTCAGCGGGCACTCGTATGGTCCCGAGTCCAAGAATTCCAGAGAAGACTATCAGCAGCAGGTCCCCCATCAAAGAAGATGAGGGGGGGAGTCCAACTACCCTGTGCTCAACCAAGGGGAGCTACCGCTACACCAGAAATCACTCCTCCCCAGACACGTCGAGTTAGGCCATTCACAATCCGGTTACCAAGACCAAGCACAGAGGGGCCTAATCTGGTGTTTCCACCCATTCCATCCGATTTGGAATTTCCGCAGGGATTTACTCTCGAGGACCTCACGGATGAAGAAATTGCCAGATTAATCTATGACTCTAACCTCGAAGCCGAAGCAGCGCGAGCTCAGGAACCGCGACCCCAAACAACATCAGCCCCCACCCAACCACAAACTGTAGAAGTCGATGTAGATGAACAAGAGGCAGGAGGAGATGAAGAAGAGGCCGACGAAGAACAACATCAAGAATATGACGAACTCTCCGAGTTAGCAAGTGCCCCAGCATATTCGGCACAAATCAAGAGACTATATCGAACCATGCGACTGGTTCAGGAACAGCATCAGATGTCTCTAGAACAGGGCAAAAGACTCATGAACGACTTGCTAGCTGAGGAAGGTGTGGACGAGTTGTTCATTGAGTCCATGAACCTTCATGCCGACGCTGTAGGACTGGACGAGGCCATTCATGAGGCAATGGCCTACATCCACAGGTTTGAAAAAAAAGTTCCCGTTCGTCCTAGGAGGTCCGGGAAGCAAATTCACATCAATACATCAGCACCAGGCGAGTCAGCGCAAGCAGAAGAATATCACGAAGCACCGTTGTCACCACCATCCCCACCTCACACCACACAATTCACTCCACCACAGGACACTAGCACTACTACATCCACTACCACTACCATTGTCGTGGGCATCCCACTCTCTCCGGGAATCCATTACGGGGGAGTCACCATGCCCACCTTCACCACCCTGTTCACCGATGTCACATCCACTCCACCCACGATTCCCATCTACACCGTCACTCAAACAGTTGACACGATGGAAACATCACCTGCCACAGCACCGCTCCCTCCCCCCATGCCACCTTCATCACCCATACCCCCTCCACCCACATCTCCACGTACATCCACATCACTCACCTCTCCCATTCCCGCCCCCATTCCCCCTGCATCTTCACCCTTCCCAGCATTATTTAATGTAAATAACATATTCTTAGCATTAAACCAATGTGTATACCAGCTCCAGCATGAGTACAAAGCTCTGGACAACCGGTATCAGAATCTGGAAACGCACCATCAAAACTTACAAAGACAATTTCTCATTCTACAAACAGAAAATGCAGAACTGAATCAACGCTACACGACGCTTGAGCAGGCTCACCAAACCTTATTGGCGGCACCCCAACCATCGACAGAATCAGGTGCCAAACAACTAGAAGCTCTGCTCGAGGTATACCAAGCCGATAATCTCAAAGTCCGGCGTAACCTGGCACTTCTCAGAAAACACATGGCGGCCGCCCTAGAAGAAAACAAGAGGCTGCAGCAGCAAAATGAAGCAAATCTAGAAGCAGCAATGGAAGGCTCTCCACACGAAATTGATCCAGAGCAGTTTAAAGCTGTGCCCTCAGAGACAATGAAGACCATCTTGGACAGCTATGCAGATCTATTAGAAGCTCATGATGACTTGGAAAGGGAACGTGATGCGCTGCGCAATCAACTCCAAGAGCAACAGACAGCACCCAAAGTCACGGAAACGACCACGACTTCAGAGGAAGTCAAGGCATTGAAAGAGCAGGTGGCCGAATTACAGGCAAGATTACTCACACATGAAAGGCAACCCTCTCCAGTTGTCGAACCTGAACCCGAGGATTTGGTACCCATCGAGGTAGATGAGACGTATGAGGAACCTTACGTTCCTATGCCAATGCCAGGTGGTGAGCAAACCGCAGAAGGAATGGATACGTTAGAAATCGAAGTACCTGAGTGGCTCCAAACACTAGAGAAAACGGCATCAACTCATGAAGATCGAGTGGCAGTTCAGATCCAATCTATGGCAAAGATAGAGGACACTATTATTAAATCAGAATACTTCCGCAGCATGTCCCACCATAGATGGATCGGAACCAATGATGATCAATACGTGCCATATTGTATACTCCTGGCGGACTACAATGCAGAAATCCAACACAGATGTGGCAAACCTCCAACGTTTGCTACACAATTTGGGCCAGATGACATCCCAGAGAGCGCTAAAAAAGGATCCATTCATCAACCCACTTGGAGGATCCGACTCCTCGAAACCTATCCGGAGATGGTTCGCACCTGGACGAATATGCCTCTTTTTATTAAATATAACCCTTGTTATGTTCCTGTACTCCGCAGACGCACATGGCCAGAGTTTACCATTGCAGTCAAGAATATCAAGGGATGCGCCAAATGGTTAAACTACGTCTATCTAGCACCCCCTCAAGGGCCTCCCACCGTCAATTACATGATTTCCACTATACGGCACTGGAGCATCCGATTAAAGAATACCCCTGATGTAATGGCCCAGATGTGCATGAAAATTTTTGAGTTAATGCTTATTACATTCAGGACATTCAAGAATATCAAGGACCCACACTTCTCAGGCATCGGATTCCTCACAGGAAACCAAGATTTAGTTTATGACATGAGCACCACTCCTTCCATAGAGGTGATATACGCTTGGCACGTCAGAATAAAATACCTCCCGGCCTGCTTCAAACAAACATTCGAAGAGATGTTCATAACAGGGTTCTGGGAATACCACTCAGAAATATTTGTACCCAGACCCTCACATCTCCTCCATTTATTTGCTGTGGAGCGAACCATTCACTCAGAGCAGTTACGGGTGCCACATCCAGATGTCCCAGGGCCAGTCAATTGGGATGCATTGCTGACAGATCTAGCAAGGGGACTCAGGTTAGAAGAACACCACCTCGCCGCCGATGTTGTACAATACTACGTCCAAAAAGCAGCTAGACAAGGGTCTGTCAGGGGCGACAGACGCGAGAGTGGGGGGGGTGTTGGCAGTAGCCTTGGTACACCAGGACGTACAAGACATGAAAGTCAAAGAAGGGAGTCAGAGCGAAGGGACAGCACAAGCAAACAGGGCAGTCAAAGAAGATCTGGCAAGTAGGCCAATATTTTTTCAAGACATTAATGCAAATCAAAGAGATGGACATGCAGGAAGGAAGAGCAAGTAGGGAGCTCGAAGATATGTATGGCAGAGCACTAGAAGAAATCCCTACAACAACAGTGATTTTTATCACTAACAATCATTGTAAATATCATTTCACCTTTTTGTAGCTCCATTTTGTGCAAGCCAAGGAGTCCTTGAGCTTGAGGAGCCTTAGAAGTAGTTGCGTACCAATTTTCGTATTTTTTAGATCTCGTTTGAGCCCCCAAATAAGCCCTGGAACCTAATTTTTAACTAGGCCGGACACTAGGTCTGGACAGGGCCAAAAGCTAGTCAAAAACTATAAAAAGAGCTAGAGAGCTCATTTTTGAGGTTAGATTGTAATTGAAACGAACTTGTAAGAGCTATTGAAAGTAATCTAAAGCACTCCATTGATTCTCTCTCCTTGTCTTGCCGTGTGTGCGCGTGTGTGTGTATGTGTGTGCATGCTTGTGTGCTTCTCACTCACGCACTTGTGCCGCCACTTGCTCGAGGTCTTCATACCATCCTCACGTCTTCCCGGATTGACATTAAAGGAGGTGCTACTCATCACTGAGCTACAGGTGTCCACTGCTCTTCATTGATGGCTACATCCATTGTTGCTAGGATTTCTGCCCAGCCATGGGGTTCAAATTCCTCATCAAGAAAGACTACAGGTGCATAGGCTGGGTCTTGAAGTGATCTATGGTTTTCTTTTGCACCTACCTCTCTGGCTTTCTCTCTCGTCTCTTCTTCTACTGCTACCTTACACATCCATAAGTGGGTGTCTTCATGCATCCACGAGGATCTGGATCCTATGGAATGCACAGACTCAGTCTCATCTTTGGCTCTATGGATGGGATTCCATTGAATAGGCGGTACGTCTCTATGAGAGTAATCCTTAAGATTGACTTTGGTTGTAACACCTAGATGTTGCAAATACAAGGAATTGGTTCCCCAATCTTGGACTACTTGCAATTGCCGCATAAATGGCCTTCCCAAAATCATCTCGTAGGCTTGGTTTTTGCTAAAGTCGCATATAGCAAAAGTATGCTCAAACTCAACCCCACATGTGGTGAGAGTTATTCCTTCTAGCAATCCTAAGGGCCTTTCAATATGACCATCGGCCATCTGCAATTTCATTCTCGTTGGTCGGAGTGCTGGCTTGCCCCAACGCTTCCAAAGGGAAGTTGTAGCAATTGCAACTCATGCACCTGAGTCCAAAATCGCCTTGGTGGTGTAACCCTGATGGGTAACTGGGAGATAGGTATTTCCTTCTTCTCCTTCACTCATGTCTCCTATCTTATCCAATGGTATTTCAGGCACTGTTCTATGAGATCCTACTTGGGAGCGCGATTTCACTATGTCTGGCACTTGGTTGGCTACATGTTTCCACACTTCTGGCTTAACTTTGAGTAGCTCTTCTAAAGTGAGATTGCACTGCACTTTAGTGTTCTTTACTACCTCTGTATTCCTAGGTATGATAGAATCTTCATTTCTTATCATAACTGTGGGCGCTCTCAGACAAGTAGACTTGGTTTCCCATGAGCCTGTGAAATGTGGTAATTCTTGTAGAGAGTTAGACTCAAAGTCTAATCTCTCTTGAGAGTGGGTGCTCTCATGCTCCTCATAAATGGAAGGGATGTCCTGTGGGAATTGATCGTGTGCATCATCCACAAGTTCAATGGGAGGAGGGACTTCCCTTTCTTTAGCCCATTTGTCTTCTTGAATCTCTCGTAGGAATTCTGGTGTGAACCGATTCATGGAAGATGATGTGTCTGGCTCCGTAGAGTTAGGCACGTAGGCTTCCTGGGGAGGTAGGCTCACGTTCTCACTTGCCTTGCCTTTATTTTGAGAGGCGGGTTCCTTTTCTGATTGTGCAATTAGCCTCTCTATTCGTTCTAGCAGTCCATCAAAGTGTAACTGCGTCTTAGCTAAACTAGAGATGTTAAAGAGGCGACTGCTTTCAAACATAGTCTGAGCCAATTCCACCATCTTAGCACAAATTTTGGTTCGTTCTAGCTCTAGTTCTGCTCTAGGGTAACACTTTTCATGATCAATTACGTTTGGCCCTTCTTGGATTCTGGCCTGATATGCTCTAAGCATCATGTTTAGGTCCTCGGGAGTGGGATCGGCTAGGACGGATCCTGCTCTGGGTGGTGGGTGGGTGAAGGGTGGTGTATAGAAAGGTTGGGGAATGGAAGAAGATGGATTGGCGGGTAAAGGGAGAGGTGGTGGAGGGGTGGTGTGAGAGTGGTTTTGAGATGCGAGTTCACTTATCTTTGATTTGGTTTCTCTCAAGCTTTCTTCAAGTTCACTCATCTTTTTTGCCCATTGCCTTTTCATTCTCTCACGACTATCCTTCCAGGCTCTAGTCCTCTTTTTGGTTATGCTCTCTGTTTCACTCACCTCGGGGCTCTTTTCCTGACCAACACCTTGGTTTTGCCGTAATGCTTGGGCTCTTGTGATCATTTGCACAGGTGCAGTGGAAGTCGCACTCCCTGTGGAGTCTACAACTAACCCAACAACATTGATAGGAGTGATTTTAGGCATGTTATTAGGGTTCTTTGGGCAATCTCGTAGGAGATGCTCTTTTCCGCAGTCTTGACAGAAACCCTGAATTGTTACTGGTTGGGGTTGTGTAGGAGTAGGCAATGGACAATCCCGTATAAGGTGATCTCCCTGACATTTGAAACATGGTCCTCTAGGAAATGGGGGTCGTACCTGCCTAGGTTGAGGTCTAGAGTTGGGGTTTGTGTACATGACATTAGCATACTCAGGCTCCCCACTATTTTCACTTGGGTCCTCATAATAGTATGACTCGTTCTGCTCGAGTGACTGCATGTAGTAAGCCTGTGGGCTATCAATATGTGTGGAGTCAAAACTATGGTCACTTGGATCATTGTCTGATAGCAATGGGGTGACTGGGACTATGGCTCTGTTCGGATTTTCTTCGGCAGATGCATATTTCACTGGGATCACATTGGTTGGAGCAGGGGGTTGCTGCACTAGGACTGGTTGAGGTCTCTGCTGCCCTTGACAACGTGGCTGATAAATTTGCTGTGGTCTGTTGTATTGTTGTGGTGGGTACTGATTCTGGTATCTACCCTGTTGTGGATATGGCTGAGGGTAATTTTGCCTAACAGTGTGTTTGTTATATGGGCAGTCTTGTGCAGTGTGGTTGGTGTACCTTCGCTCTATGGTGCAGTACTGGTTATTGGGATTCGCCTGGGGTTGGGCCATAATGGGACATACATTTGTCATATGGTCACCACCACAAGTGTAGCATCGCTTAACTGGGGCAAATCTCAGAATTTGTTTGCTAGAGACACCTAGTTTTTGAGCTACCTTCTCTGCAAGTTCCTCAATGGATGTGGATTGACCAGTTGTGAGGCTACTAGAGCTATCAGAATCCTTATAAATTTTTGATAGTTCTAACTCCTCACCAAGATTGTCCTCAATGTCTATGCACATGCGCACGCACTCTTCTATCGTTCTAGGGTCCTTCAGATACACATATGACCTGAGCTTGGTGCTCAACAATCCATCTAAGAACAAGGCCACTTGTTTGGCTGGTGTGGGTAACTCCGGCATCGGGCATCTCTCTAGGTATTGCCTAAACCTTCTTCCTGCTAGTCTGACCATCTCTTGAGGTGTTTGCTTGAAGCTATGAATTAGTGAAGAAGTGTTGTGCCTGATTCCACTCTTAGAAAACTCAATGATAAATGCTTCTAGGAGCTGGTCTATGTTTCTGAAATGCCTCTCGTTTAGTGGTTGAAACCACGTAAGGGCAGTGTTCCTAAGGGTTAGAACAAAAGCATTATATTGTGTGAATAGGTCCTCTACCTGTTTAGCTTTCAAGACTTGCCTAAATTCTGCCACATGGTCATAAGGGTCTCCAGTGCCATCAAAGTAATTCTTCATGGAATTCACCAGTTGAGTTGGTCTTAGGGTCCTAGTGTTTTCTCTCGGTCTTGGCAAAGGGAAATCGTTAGCATTCCTTTGATTCCATGGGGCTCTATGTCCCTCAGGTTCCACTCTATTCCTTTCCGTTCCCATTCTTTCTCTTCCCAGGGAGTTGGCAAAGCTTACTTCAGGTCTATCTCTACTTCTATCTCCTTGAGCTCCATGAGCCTGGGAGGTTTCCGCTCCTTGGTGACTGTAGGACATATTGGACCGTGGTTGGGGAAAAACAAATTCACCCTTCCATGTGTAGGCATGTCTGCCATGCTCGGTGACCACGAAGATCCTCTCTGATGTATTGTCTAGGTAGGTTACTTTGTCCGGGCTATCAGGGTCTTTAAACTCATAGATTGTGAGAGCACTTACTCCCTGAGGCTGGGCCGGTTTATATCTCCAAAAGGCCTCATCGGTTTCTCGGTTTACAAGCAAATCTATGCTTTTATTATCCTCTGGAATCCACTCTGGAGTCATGATTCTGGTCAAGACAGATTTACCCCGGGGAGTTCTTGGCTCTCTCTCTAACTTCCCTTGCTCTATATCCCCCCTATTAGTCTCTGCAATCACATTTCCAAACTCGTCTGTTTTATCAGGAAGAGTGGTGACTACATATATCGTCCCCTCCTTATCTAGGTATACTCCATTCTCAAACTTGACTACCAGGTGTTCTAGTCCATGGGGTTGATCGGGGTTCTTAATCTGGACCACAGATCTTCTCAGGCCGTCTTCGTAGATGCGAGCACCTAGATGATTAGTCCTGATGTATTCCAATTGGGTCTTGTAGGGTCCTTCTGGCTTTTCTAGATAAGCCACCCTTGAACTACCTACTGGTCTCTCCATGTGATAGGACATTTCAGAATCACTTGTTTCTGATCGTGGAGTGTATGGGTAATCACTCAATTGCTGGGCCCAAGACCTAGCAGTGTGATTGACACTAGCCTCAGAAGATCTGAGGCTTTGTCGGTCTCGGCCTAAGTGTTTGCCTGACCTAAGGTTCATATGCCTGGTTTCTCTACCCCCTTGATCCCAAGTACACTCTCGTTGCAGGTTATTTAACACCAATCACTTTGTTCTTTTTAGTTGGATTATTTTGTTCATGATCTTGTCTGATATCACATCGTCAGGAGTACTTAAATGAGTTTCGCACTTGATAAGTGATCGATTCAAGTTTACTTTATTCCCTTAGGGTTTTTGCACTTAAGCCCTACTTAATTCTTGCACTTAGTTGATTAATTCTCTTGGACTTGAATCATGCCTATCGTAGCCCTAATTAATCACCACACCTAAGTCGTGCTTAGCCTAGGCTAGGAATTGACAAAGGAGGGTTGAGAGAACTTCCAACCTCAATTCTCTGGTTGCTCCGACTGCTGCACAAGCCTAAGAAGCCTTCTCCCAAGCTTGGTATTGACCCTTGCTAGCTTCCCTTGGAATGCCTTGCTTGCACACAATGTTCCTGCAAAAGTTCACAAGTCAATATAGCTCTATTACCACAAGGGATTGAAAGACACACATCAACATTTACAGGCCCCCCCTGGAGTAACTCACTGTACCCCCAAATCCTTATGACCACTTAGTTCCACCTAAAGGCCAACTTTAAAATACATGTTCTAAAACTCCGCAATCGGAGTTCGTACGGCAAAGTTATGACCATTCAGGCACGTAGGGGTCAAAATAGGCTCTCAGGGTTCAGGAATTCCCTCCCTGGTTTCTAGGTCTTTTGCCCACTCCTAAGGCTCTAGTATCATCCCAATGTGTCCCAAAACTAAGCCCAATTGTACCTCAATTCACTCATTTAATTCACTTCAAATTTTATGCGTTAAGCCCATGTATCGCGATAGATCGGGTCGAGGTGTCACGATAGGTGGAAGTGTCATGATAGGTCGAGGTGTCGCGATACTTGGGAGTGTCGCGATAGGTCGGAGTGTCGCGATAGGTGGAAGTGTCACGATAGGTCGAGGTGTCGCGATAGGTGGAAGTGTCGCGATAGGTCGAGGTGTCGCGATACTTGGGAGTGTCGCGATAGGTCGAAAGTGTCGCGATAGGTCGGAGTGTCGCAATCCTTTAGCCGTAATGTCGCATGGCAACCTCGAAAATCCCTACCTCATCTCGCTCACTGCAAGTGATCAATGCTCTTCGGGCAGTGAGTCAGTCTTGGTCTCAAGAGCCCCATCCTTGTTGCCTAGAATCAACTGATCCGCCCAAGCAATGTAAAGTTCATTTCCCTTGCTAGGTGTCTCTCTAGAACTAACATAGTATAAATGCAAACCTTTTGCATGCCCAATGCAACAAAGCAAATATTCCTTTAACTAATCAACCATTTGACGCCCTCGCCTATTACCTAATGATCTTGCATAAGAACAGACTTGGTTTATCACTTTCTGCGCTTTCAACCAATGGAAGGTAGATTGTTTTTTGAGAAAGAGAATGCCGGTTTTGCTTTGTACGTGTATCAAACTACACATCTCCCGTAAGATCATCCATATCAAGCAAAAGAATCCCACAATTCATTGGTTCGCTTGGAGTCTCTTCCATACTCCCTCTCTCATGATCCTATGTATGTTTTGTCAGCTATCTGAGTATGTAACTTTACCAACCTTCGAACTTATGTCCTTGGCATGCTTGACACAGGTCATTTTTTATCCCTTTGGGCTATTGCCATTCTTAACCGTGCTCTCTACATGAGGCACTTTACTCACATCACCTTTTTTTGATTCATCCTCCAATGCAGGTTCCCTGTTAAGTCGCTTGCATCTAGAGGTCCTTTGTTCCCAGGCCTTTCCACTCTCCAAGAGGTCTCTCTTCTGATCATCTATTTCCTTGTGCGAACCTTCATTCTTTGAGAACCCAATCTCCCTTCTTTTCCTTTCGATGTTTGTTTATTTTTGTCCTCTTCAAAGATTGTAACCTTTCCATCAACACTTCAGCTTTTCGTTCTAATTCTTTGCGTTTCTCCATTTCATGCACTATTTTCTCCCTTTGAATTTTTTGATCAATTTTCCACCTCTTAATCGACTCTTGAAATTCCTCATTTATCTTTACTAGTTGATCTGATTTGTTATTTTCCTTTTCTCTCATGTCCTGTGTACTCTTAAAGCAATCATAAAGCAATCGTGTATCACTTTCTCTATCTCCTTCATTTTCTCCTTTTGTTGTATCCTACATTCCTTCTCTTGTGCCAACTCCCTCTCAAGGTGACAAACTATATCTCTTAGTTTCCTAGCTCAAATTCCAATTATTGCACTTTGCGTTGCAATCCAACATCTTCTAGGGCTTCACATTCTACTGTAGCAACAACATTAGACGTTATGATGGCATCATTCTTGTGCCCATCTCTCCCCGTTGCAAGTATGCGTTCTTGCCTCTTGGCCGGCTTTCTATCTCCGCATGTTCTTTCTTCGCATAGGCTGGCTTGAACTCGAGGTATCACTCCTACCTCTGGAACACTTTGATTGACAACAAACTTTCTTCGTAGCTTTGATTGCACCTTGGGTCTACACTCATAAAAAACTTCAACTTTCCTAACATTTGGACTCATAATAGGGCTCATGGATACACCCTTCCTTGTGGGTTCTTCGACATTTGCAACGTGCTCAACCTTTACATGTCCCCTTATCCTATCATATCCATTCAAACGAGCATCATTCCTCGATCCTCATAAATTTGGGCATTCTCTAGCCCTATGTCCCATTTGATTGCAACTCCAACACACTAATCCCCTTAATTCAAATTGCACTTGTTTTTTCTGTGCTCGTGGATTCCAATTCATTATTCTTTTTAGTATCCCACATCCTTGATGAGTTTGGAGTGCACCACCAGTCCAATCATGTGTACCACACATTTTCTCACTTCTCAATTCCCCAATTTTTTGCGATGTCTTTGACTCATGAGAACACTGCAATGCTCTCACATACATGGGCGAGCAAGTGGGTTCAACTTTTGCAAACATATCAGCTTTTATCTTGTCTAAGAGCTCCACTTCCTTCTTCTCATTGATAGATTCAACAACCATAGTGCTCTCTTGGTTTTCCTCTAGGCTTCTTGAATGTGAACTCAATCTATCTCTATGCAATCAAAGCACACATTGGACCTCTTCCCAGATCCTTGCTTCATGCTTTACCTCTTCAAGTCTAACTAGTCTCTTCAACCTAATATATTCTTCAACTTTTCCATCATGTAAGCCCACTAGGAATCTCCTCTTCAAGCTCTCTCTGTCAGGTGCACTATCTCCCAACTTCCTCACAATGGTATCCATTCGATCAATATACTTTTCAATACTCTCAGTGGCCCCTTGTCGTAAGTGATCCAATTCTTCCGCTAGTTTCTCTTCAAAACCCAAACCTCTAAACTTCCTCAAGAAGTTAGCTTTCAGATCATCATAAGTCGTTCTCTTGTGCACACCCAAGTTTGCATACCCACTTGCATCACCTCTCAAAGTCGCTGGAAAGATACGCGATTTCCTACCGTCGTCTACCATTTCATGAGCACCACAAATTACCTCAAATAATTGAACGTGGGCATTGGGATCTTCATTGAAAGAGCCCAAAAATAGTGGAAAGTCACTAAGAGGCACCCAAGGTCTTCCAGCCATTTGGTCTAGGTTCTGAAGGTTGCTCCACTAAGGAGCACTAGGCGAGCCCAAGGTAGTCTCCTCGAGATATGCCTAACCTTCCCCACCGGGATCACCAAAATGTTATGTCCTAATGCCCAAGGGAAAGATGATTATCCAAGCCTTTATTTTGCTCAAACCCCTCACAATCGGTCCACTTGGATTACCTAGATGCCACAATTGGCTCTCGATTGATACTCCCTTGGTCTATGCCCTAGCTCCTATGGTTCCCGGCAAACACACCAAAATGTTTAGGCCTTAACCCAAGGGAAAAGATGCTCGCAGACGCTATTGATTTACCTAATTCACACGGATTTGGCCTGTTGGCACTCCTCTAAGCCCACAATCATACTCAAGAGCATTTGTAAAGGAAAGGGGAGGGAAGACCCGCATACATATGTACACCAATACCTGATCCCGAAGTTGACTCTCCCCCTCTCACTTTTGCACTCGCTTCCTTTCTCCCACACACACCTACAAGCTCTCCTTTTTCCCTCTCCTTTCGAAACACTGAACAAGTGGATGTCCACGGGCCTTCAACTCCCTCTGGCACCTGCTAAGAAGGAACAAGCAGCAAAAGCAAATGTCTCCTCCCAAACCTCTCCCAATGACCCCTTCAGCGCTCAGCAGCCCCCCCCCCCAGGAATTCCCAAGAACAAAGAAGAGAACTTTTAGCGACGAATCCTCCTCCCCTCTGCACTGTGGGTCCCCTCGAGAGAGTCCTCTCTTTCTGAATGCAGTCCAAAAGATTCGAAGTTTTTGTTTTCAACACAGATCTCCCAGAACTCTCCTCCCCTCCTCTCTATGAGCGTTCGACTTCCCCTCCTCCCCTGAAGCAAGCAAAAAATGAGAGAGAAATGATGCCTTCCCCCTTCTACATATATGCTTTCCCTTCCTGAGAAAATGCAGCAGCCCCCCCAGCATGTGCCATCAAGGACCATAGCCTTTCTACCCCTTCCTGACAGAGGACAGGCAAACTGCCACCCAACCCCCTGTCCTCCCCATTGCATCTCTGTATCTGCACATAAGGACAAAAATGACATTTCAAAAAAAAACAATTATTCCACCACTTAGTTTTGAACTAATGAGTCAGATGAAGAGATCACGACCCATTCTCAAATAAGTCACATGGTTGCATGCCTCGAGAACACAATCAAATACAAATGCATCAGATCTTACTACCTCCATTTGCATGTGTTTATAGTAACCGAGGGCTTCCTTTGTTAGCCTATCCTTAATAGATCATGTTCACCAAGGAACTACTAACACAAGAAATCTGTTCAAACTCCTAGGGATTCACAGAACATAACAGGGTTGAATTTTGGCGTTATACTTCCGCAAGGTTGTCCACTTGAACTCCAAAAACATCAGTTTGCAAAAACTACCAACTCTCACATATAATTTTGATAGCTACATTCATCAAGAAAACATATTATTGGGCTAAATATTCACACCATTCATAACGCAACAACTATCTAATGAACCACTCTAATGTGTTGCATCGATGAGTATGTGGATGATGTGGCCATGCGGCTCGTGGAGGGTGAGATGTCGTATCCACATGTTGTTTTGGAAAAGAAGGGAGATCCACTGCACTCTTGCCCGAAAGTGGTGACTTTTTACATTCATCTGAAGACTGATCCTTACACTGCCATACTTGTCGGATTCCTGTCTGTCTACCCAGTTTCCTCTCCTAGATGGGTGGTAATTCTTGTGTGTGTTTGGTAGGGTGTGCTGACTCGCACAAGGTTGGGGGGGGGGGGCTTCTATCACATCCAACACCTCTCTGTATTGACTTCGGAGGGGTATTTCATGATACTGTCCTGCAAGTTCCAACTGAAGCATACTTCCGTGAAGGTTTAAATTCAACGAGTAATGGTATAACCATTCTTGGCCGAGGATCATAGGTTCTATCAGATCGTCGTCATGGCAAACCAACAGTTTTACTATCAAGATCACGTTTTCTATGGAGATGGGTAGCTCGACCTCGCTTATGCAAGGGGTTTCTAATCCACCTAGTCCTATGAGATAGGATTTAAGAGTTTTAATTTCATACTCCCTACAAAGAGGGAGCCGAATTGCATTCATTGTTGCACTAGAGTCGATTACTAGAGGTATGACCCACTCTTGACATTCTGGCTTTGGCACGTTCCTCTTCCTTGGCTTCCATTTTACACATCCACAGGTGTGTATCCTCATGCAACCATGATGGATCTGATGTTAAGGAATGTATCGATTCCTTCTCCTCTTCGTTCCTATGTACCATATTCCGTTGCAAAGATGGTACATCCCTATGTGAATAACCTGTGAGGTTCACTTTTGTGGTTACTCCTAGGTGTTAAGTACAAAGAATTGGTTCCCCAATCTTGTACCACCTGCAATTGTTGCATAAAAGGTCTACCTAGAAGCATCTTGTATGCTTGATTCTTTCCAAAATCGCATATTGCAAAGTTGTGATCAAATTCTACTCCATAAGTAAAGATGGTAATTCATTCCAATAGTCCGAAGGGTCTTTCTATATGTCCGTTTGCCATCTACAACTTCATCCTAGTAGGTCTAAGGGCGGGTTTTACCCAACGTTTCCACAGAGAAGTGGTCACAATAGCTACTCCTATGCTTGTATCTAGGATGGCTTTGGTAGTGTGACCCTTGTACATAATGGGAAAATAAGCATTACCTTCCTCTTCTTCACTCGCATCTCCCACTTTATCTAGGGGTATTTCAGGTACTTTTCCTCATGTACTTGTTCTAGAGGAGGTTGTGCCTATTTTTGGGAACTGGTTTTTTGCATGTTTCCATAGTTGTGGTTTAATCTTCAACAGCTCATCCAAAGTTAAATGGCATTGAACTTTAGTGTTCCAAATAGCTTCTGTATTCCTAGGAAGAACTGATTGATCTCCCCTTACTCAAATATTTAGGGCTTTCACTTGAATTGAACAGTCTTCTGAAGGGCCCATAGTGAGGTAACTCTTGCAAAGAGTTAGATTCAAAACTAGTGTGCCCACTTGGCCAATCATCTACTTGATCTCCATATATAGATGGGATGTCTGCAAGGATTTGTTCTCTTGAATCATTAATCTCGAGTATGGGTGGTTGAGATTCTTGTTCCTACCTCCATCTTTCTTCTTGAATCTCTTTCAAGATGGCGTGTGAATCCATATAACCCGTTTGATTGTTTTCTAAATCTGACCTAGCCCTCTTGAATAGAGTGGTCTTCAAAGGTTCCATTGGGCTGGTTTGTGTGCTAGAGCTGACTTTTGCAGGGTTAAATACAACTTGTCCTAGTCTCTCTAGTAGTCCTTGAAAATGTAATTCAAGGTTGGACGTAATTTGCCAATTGAGGTATTGTGATGCATCAAACATTGCTTGGGCTAATTCCACCATTTTCATGCATAGTTTTGTTCTCTCAATTTCTAAGTCAGCTCTTGGGTAATTCTTGCTAGGTTCCCCTACTTGTGGTCCTTCTTGTATTCTTGCTTGATAGGATTGACCATCATATCATGATTTTCTTGGGTGGGGTCTGCTAGTATTGATCCTGGTTTAGAGGTGACTATTCGTGGTTCAGCCTCCTCTGATGCCATTTCTAAGATTTTAGCTCTGGTTTCCCTTAGGCTTTCCTCTAACTCATTGATCTTTTTACCCCATTTTCTCTTGTGTAGCTCTCGTGACTCTTTCCAAGTTCTAGTTTTCTTTCCTCTGTATTCTCCTACTTTGTTGGCTTCAGCTATTTTTCTTGGTTTTTTTGGTTGTGTTTGCCTTTGTGCTTAGGCTCTAGTAACTTCCTAGATGGGTATGTACTAGGGTATGGAACCTTCAGAATGTTGCACTATGCCTATCACGTTAATGGGCATCACTTTTTTAGAGGTGTCACAAGGTTCTTGGGGCAATCTCTTATGAAGTGATCCTTTCTACATTCAGGGAAAAATCCTTGAATATTGAAGTATTGCGACTGCATTGCCGTTGCTATGTGTGGACAATCTCATATGAAGTGGTCTCCTTGGCATTTATAACATGGTCCTTTGGGTGCTTGTGGTCTTAGTTGTCTAGCCTGCGGTCTCGGGTTGGGATTTGTATACATGACCTGAGTATAATCTGGATCCCAATTTTGCTCATACACAGGGTTCTCATAGTAAGGGTCTAAGTTTTTCGGTAACTCTATGTAGTACGCTGGTGGGCTATCCACATGAGTGGAGTCAACACGGTTTGCATTAGGATCATTATCTGTGATCAATGGGGTCGTGGGTACTAATGCCATGTTGGAATTCTCCTCTAGTGTAGCATATTTTACCGAAACTACATTAGCAGGGGGTGGAGGTTGTTGTCCTAGGACAATTTGTGATCTAGGCCATGCTTGATATGGCGCTTGATATGGAGGGGGGGCTCGATAATATTGTTGTGGCTAGTACTACCCTTGGTATCTACCTGGCTGATATTGTTGAGGGTAATTTTGCCTAACCACTTGTTTATTATTATATGGGCAATCCTAAGCAGTGTGGTTTGCGTATCTTTTCTCTATGGTACAATACATTCCATTGGAGTTCCCTATGGGTTGCACTCCATGTGGACACATGTTCGCCATATGGTCACCTCCATAAGTATAACACCTTTGAGGGGAGCAAAAATTGATGCCTGGTTTGCTAGAAGCTCCAAGACGTTTGGCCACTTGTTTTCCTAAGTCCTCTATTGAATCGAAACCTCTGGTTGAAGTCTCAATGGTGCTATTCGAATCTTTGTGAGCCTTAGGCAGTTCTAGCTCATCTCCTAAGTTATCTTCTATGTCTATACAAATCTGTAAACATTGATCCAAGGTCCTTGGCTCCTTGAAGAAGACATATGATCTCAGCTTAGCACTCAGCAAACCGTCTATGAACAAAGCTATCAATTTGGCTTGAGTGGGTATTTCCAATGGGGGACATCTTTCTATGTACCATCTAAATCTTCAATCGGCCATCCCCACTATCTCTTGAGAGGTTTGTTTGAATGTGTATATCAAGAAGACGTGTTGTGTCTGATTCCACTCTTGGGAAAATCCGTAATGAAGGACTCCATCATGTGGTGGATGTCTCTAAATTGGTGTTGGTGCAATGGTCAGAACCAATCGAACGCATCACATTTTAGAGTGAGTCCAAAGGCATTAAATTGTGTAAACATGTCTTCAACTTGTTCAGCCTGTAGCATCTCCTTGAATTTTGCTACGTGCTCATAGGGATCTCCTGATCCGTCAAAACAATTCTTCATTGCCTTCACTAATTGAGTAGGCCTCAAGGTTATAGGGTGGTCTCTTGGCCTAGGTAGGGGAAAAACATCCCCACCCCTGTGACCCCTATGATTCCTGAGAGCTTCTCTATCAACCCTCCCACCTTTGGTAGGGACCCTCTCCCTTCCTGCATGATGGATGAAACTACTCTCTGCACCTTCCTTGTTTTTCTCTCTATGTCCTTGAGATGTGCCAACACCCAAACTATCCTTAGGTGCTTGCGATCTTACTAGAGAAAAAAAAATAATTCTCCTCCCCATGTATACGCATGTCTTCCATGTTCTATGACCTTATACACTCGTTCTGAGGTTTCATCTGAGTATTATACCTTTCTTGGGATCTCTGGGTTCTTTAGTTCATAAATCATGATTGCTCCTGCCGTATTAGTATGCTCTGGTCTATATCTCCAAAAGGCTTCATTGGTCTTCTTATTCCAGAACAATTCTATACTTCTATTGTCTTGGGGCATCCACTTAGGAGTTATCACCCTCGTTAGTACGGATTTTCCTCTTGGTGTTCTGGGTTCCTCAATCTTTTTACCATGTCCTTCCACATCTATGTCTGCATTTTCTACCATCTCACCTAGTTCATTGATTGAGTTGGCCCTAATTGTGCAGATATACATGGTCCCTTCTTTGTCTATGTAAGCCTTTTTTTCAAAATTAGTAGTTGGATGTTCTAATACCATAGGTTGATCGGGATTATGGAGTTGAATCACTGACCAATGAAGGCCATCCTCATATACCCGGGCACCCAATCTATTTGTACGAATATACTCCAACTGAGTCTTGTAGGGTTCCTCCGTCTTCTCTAAGTGAGCTACATTAAATGACACCCCTGATCTACTTGTGTTGAAACACATATCCGAATCACTCGTATCTGAACTAAGCTTGTATGGATAATCGCCTAGTTGTTGTGCCCACGAATGTGTTGTAGTTCTTATGCTAGCCTCAAAAGATCAAACACTCTGTTTATCACTTTTCCCTAGTATTTACAAGACCATAGGTTCATTAATCCTAATCTCACCTTATCACACTCACCCCTTCGATTAGGTCAATCACTTAGTTCTTTGGGCGTTTACTTTAGAGGTTCTTGTATTGTTTACATTTGTTGCAAGGAATCCCTTTAATATGTTTGAATTTAATTCCTTTGAGCATTGCATATTCAATTCACAAAATTCCTTTAGGCTTTAGCAACGGCGCCAAATTTGGTGTCACTCTAGCACAATGCAAAGTACCAACATGAGGATCTTCACCTCATAATTGTCAATCCACAGAGAGGTAAGGCCAATATGAAGATAAAGAGTCAATGATGTGCATGATTCTCAACAAGCTTTCCAACGAGACCAAAATCTCCTCAATCGGAGTTCATATGGCAAAGTTATGACCATTCAGGCACGTAGGGGTCAAAACAGGCTCTCAGGGTTCAGGAATTCCCTCCCTGGTTTCTAGGTCTTTTGCCCACTCCTAAGGCTCTAGTATCATCCCAATGTGTCCCAAAACTAAATCCAATTGTACCTCAATTCACTCATTTAATTCACTTCAAATTTTATGCGTTAAGCCCATGTATCGCGATAGATCGGGTCGAGGTGTCGCGATAGGTGGAAGTGTCACGATAGGTCGAGGTGTCGCGATACTTGGGAGTGTCGCGATAGGTCGGAGTGTCGCGATAGGTGGAAGTGTCGCGATAGGTCGAGGTGTCGCGATAGGTGGAAGTGTCACGATAGGTCGAGGTGTCGCGATACTTGGGAGTGTCGCGATAGGTCGAAAGTGTCGCGATAGGTCGGAGTGTCGCAATCCTTCAGCCGTAATGTCGCATGGCAACCTCGAAAATCCCTACCTTATCTCGCTCACTGCAAGTGATCAATGCTCTTCAGGCAGCGAGTCAGTCTTGGTCTCAAGAGCCCCATCCTTGTTGCCTAGAATCAACTGATCCGCCCAAGCAATGTAAAGTTCATTTCCCTTGCTAGGTGTCTCTCTAGAACTAACATAGTATAAATGCAAACCTTTTGCATGCCCAATGCAACAAAGCAAATATTCCTTTAACTAATCAACCATTTGACGCCCTCGCCTATTACCTAATGATCTTGCATAAGAACAGACTTGGTTTATCACTTTCTGCGCTTTCAACCAATGGAAGGTAGATTGTTTTTTGAGAAAGAGAATGCCGGTTTTGCTTTGTACGTGTATCAAACTACACATCTCCCGTAAGATCATCCATATCAAGCAAAAGAATCCCACAATCCATTGGTTCGCTTGGAGTCTCTTCCATACTCCCTCTCTCATGATCCTATGTATGTTTTGTCAGCTATCTGAGTATGTAACTTTACCAACCTTCGAACTTATGTCCTTGGCATGCTTGACACAGGTCATTTTTTATCCCTTTGGGCTATTGCCATTCTTAACCGTGCTCTCTACATGAGGCACTTTACTCACATCACCTTTTTTTGATTCATCCTCCAATGCAGGTTCCCTGTTAAGTCGCTTGCATCTAGAGGTCCTCTGTTCCCAGGCCTTTCCACTCTCCAAGAGGTCTCTCTTCTGATCATCTATTTCCTTGTGCGAACCTTCATTCTTTGAGAACCCAATCTCCCTTCTTTTCCTTTCGATGTTTTGTTTATTTTTGTCCTCTTCAAAGATTGTAACCTTTCCATCAACACTTCAGCTTTTCGTTCTAATTCTTTGCGTTTCTCCATTTCATGCACTATCTTCTCCCTTTGAATTTTTTGATCAATTTTCCACCTCTTAATCGACTCTTGAAATTCCTCATTTATCTTTACTAGTTGATCTGATTTGTTATTTTCCTTTTCTCTCATGTTCTGTGTACTCTTAAAGCAATCATAAAGCAATTGTGTATCACTTTCTCTATCTCCTTCATTTTCTCCTTTTGTTGTATCCTACATTCCTTGTCTTGTGCCAACTCCCTCTCAAGGTGACAAACTATATCTCTTAGCTTTCCTAGCTCAAATTCCAATTATTGCACTTTGCGTTGCAATCCAACATCTTCTAGGGCTTCACATTCTACTGTAGCAACAACATTAGACGTTATGATGGCATCATTCTTGTGCCCATCTCTCCCCGTTGCAAGTATGCGTTCTTGCCTCTTGGCCGGCTTTCTATCTCCGCATGTTCTTTCTTCGCATAGGCTGGCTTGAACTCGAGGTATCACTCCTACCTCTGGAACACTTTGATTGACAACAAACTTTCTTCGTAGCTTTGATTGCACCTTGGGTCTACACTCATAAAAAACTTCAACTTTCCTAACGTTTGGACTCATAATAGGGCTCATGGATACACCCTTCCTAGTGGGTTCTTCGACCTTTGCAACGTGCTCAACCTTTACATGTCCCCTTATCCTATCATATCCATTCAAAGGAGCATCATTCCTCGATCCTCATAAATTTGGGCATTCCTAGCCCTATGTCCCATTTGATTGCAACTCCAACACACTAATCCCCTTAATTCAAATTGCACTTGTTTTTTCTGTGCTCGTGGATTCCAATTCATTATTCTTTTTAGTATCCCACATCCTTGATGAGTTTGGAGTGCACCACCAGTCCAATCATGTGTACCACACATTTTCTCACTTCTCAATTCCCCAATTTTTTGCGATGTCTTTGACTCATGAGAACACTGCAATGCTCTCACATACATGGGTGAGCAAGTGGGTTCGACTTTTGCAAACATATCAGCTTTTAGCTTGTCTAAGAGCTCCACTTCCTTCTTCTCATTGATATCAACAACCATAGTGCTCTCTTGGTTTTCCTCTAGGCTTCTTAAATGTGAACTCAATCTATCTCTATGCAATCAAAGCACACATTGGACCTCTTCCCAGATCCTCGCTTCATGCTTTACCTCTTCAAGTCTAACTAGTCTCTTCAACCTAATATATTCTTCAACTTTTCCATCATGTAAGCCCACTAGGAATCTCCTCTTCAAGGTCTCTCTGTCAGGTGCACTATCTCCCAACTTCCTCACAATGGTATCCATTCGATCAATATACTTTTCAATACTCTCAGTGGCCCCTTGTCGTAAGTGATCCTATTCTTCCGCTAGTTTCTCTTCAAAACCCAAACCTCTAAACTTCCTCAAGAAGTTAGCTTTCAGATCATCATAAGTCGTTCTCTTCTGCACACCCAAGTTTGCATACCATTCACTTGCATCACCTCTCAAAGTCGCTGGAAAGATACGCGATTTCCTACCGTCGTCAACCATTTCATGAGCACCACAAATTACCTCATATAATTGAACGTGGGCATTGGGATCTTCATTGAAAGAGCCCAAAAATAGTGGAAAGTCACTAAGAGGCACCCAAGGTCTTCCAGCCATTTTGTCTAGGTTTTGAAGGTTGCTCCACTAAGGAGCACTAGGCGAGCCCAAGGCAGTCTCCTCGAGATATGCCTGACCTTCCCCACCGGGATCACCAAAATGTTATGTCCTAATGCCCAAGGGAAAGATGATTATCCAAGCCTTTATTCTGCTCAAACCCCTCACAATCGGTCCACTTGGATTACCTAGATGCCACAATTGGCTCTCGATTGATACTCCCTTGGTCTATGCCCTAGCTCCTATGGTTCCCGACAAACACACCAAAATGTTTAGGCCTTAACCCAAGGGAAAAGATGCTCGCAGACGCTATTGATTTACCTAATTCACACGGATTTGGCCTGTTGGCACTCCTCTAAGCCCACAATCATACTCAAGAGCATTTGGAAAGGAAAGGGGAGGGAAGACCCGCATACATATGTACACCAATACCTGATCCCGAAGTTGACTCTCCCCCTCTCACTTTTGCACTCGCTTCCTTTCTCCCACACACACCTACAAGCTCTCCTTTTTCCCTCTCCTTTCGAAACACTAAACAAGTGGATGTCCACGGGCCTTCAACTCCCTCTGGCACCTGCTAAGAAGGAACAAGCAGCAAAAGCAAATGTCTCCTCCCAAACTTCTCCCAATGACCCCTTCAGCGCTCAGCAGCCCCCCCCCCCAGGAATTCCCAAGAACAAAGAAGAGAACTTTTAGCGACGAATCCTCCTCCCCTCTGCACTGTGGGTCCCCTCGAGAGAGTCCTCTCTTTCTGAATGCGGTCCAAAAGCTTCAAAGTTTTTGTTTTCAACACAGATCTCCCAGAACTCTCCTCCCCTCCTCTCTGTGAGCGTTCGACTTCCCCTCCTCCCCTGAAGCAAGCAAAAAATGAGAGAGAAATGATGCCTTCCCCCTTCTACATATATGCTTTCCCTTCCTGAGAAAATGCAGCAGCCCCCCCAGCATGTGCCATCAAGGCCATAGCCTTTCTACCCCTTCCTGACAGAGGACAGGCAAACTGCCACCCAACCCCCTGTCCTCCCCATTGCATCTCTATATCTGCACATAAGGAAAAAAATGACATTTCAAAAAAAAACAATTATTCCACCACTTAGTTTTGAACTAATGAGTCAGATGAAGAGATCACGACCCATTCTCAAATAAGTCACATGGTTGCATGCCTCGAGAACACAATCAAATACAAATGCATCAGATCTTACTACCTCCATTTGCATGTGTTTATAGTAACCGAGGGCTTCCTTTGTTAGCCTATCCTTAATCGATCATGTTCACCAAGGAACTACTAACACAAGAAATCTGTTCAAACTCCTAGGGATTCACAGAACATAACAGGGTTGAATTTTGGCGTTATACTTCCGCAAGGTTGTCCACTTGAACTCCAAAAACATCAGTTTCCAAAAACTACCAACTCTCACATATAATTTTGATAGCTACATTCATCAAGAAAACATATTATTGGGCTAAATATTCACACCATTCATAACGCAACAACTATCTAATGAACCACTCTAATGTGTTGCATCGATGAGTACGTGGATGATGTGGCCATGCGGCTCGTGGAGGGTGAGATGTCGTATCCACATGTTGTTTTGGAAAAGAAGGGAGATCCACTGCACTCTTGCCCGAAAGTGGTGACTTTTTAGATTCATCTGAAGACTGATCCTTACACTGCCATACTTGTCGGATTCCTGTCTGTCTACCCAGTTTCCTCTCCTAGATGGGTGGTAATTCTTGTGTGTGTTTGGTAGGGTGTGCTGACTCGCACAAGGTTGGGGGGGGGGCTTCTATCACATCCAACACCTCTCTGTATTGACTTCGGAGGGGTATTTCATGATACTGTCCTGCAAGTTCCAACTGAAGCATACTTCTGTGAAGGTTTAAATTCAACGAGTAATGGTATAACCATTCTTGGCCGAGGATCATAGGTTCTATCAGATCGCCGTCATGGCAAACCAACAGTTTTACTATCAAGATCACGTTTTCTATGGAGATGGGTAGCTCGACCTCGCTTATGCAAGGGGTTTCTAATCCACCTAGTCCTATGAGATAGGCTTTAAGAGTTTTAATTTCATACTCCCTACAAAGAGGGAGCCGAATTGCATTCATTGTTGCACTAGAGTCGATTACTAGAGGTATGACCCACTCTTGACATTCTGGCTTTCGCACGTTCCTCTTCCTTGGCTTCCATTTTACACATCCACAGGTGTGTATCCTCATGCAACCATGATGGATCTGATGTTAAGGAATGTATCGATTCCTTCTCCTCTTCGTTCCTATGTACCATATTCCGTTGCAAAGATGGTACATCCCTATGTGAATAACCTGTGAGGTTCACTTTTGTGGTTACTCCTAGGTGTTAAGTACAAAGAATTGGTTCCCCAATCTTGTACTACCTGCAATTGTTGCATAAAAGGTCTACCTAGAAGCATCTTGTATGCTTGATTCTTTCCAAAATCGCATATTGCAAAGTTGTGATCAAATTCTACTCCATAAGTAAAGATGGTAATTCATTCCAATAGTCCGAAGGGTCTTTCTATATGTCCGTTTGCCATCTACAACTTCATCCTAGTAGGTCTAAGGGCGGGTTTTACCCAACGTTTCCACAGAGAAGTGGTCACAATAGCTACTCCTATGCTTGTATCTAGGATGGCTTTGGTAGTGTGACCCTTGTACATAATGGGAAAATAAGCATTACCTTCCTCTTCTTCACTCGCATCTCCCACTTTATCTAGGGGTATTTCAGGTACTTTTCCTCATGTACTTGTTCTAGAGGAGGTTGTGCCTATTTTTGGGAACTGGTTTTTTGCATGTTTCCATAGTTGTGGTTTAATCTTCAACAGCTCATCCAAAGTTAAATGGCATTGAACTTTAGTGTTCCAAATAGCTTCTGTATTCCTAGGAAGAACTGATTGATCTCCCCTTACTCAAATATTTACGGCTTTCACTTGAATTGAACAGTCTTTTGAAGGGCCCATAGTGAGGTAGCTCTTGCAAAGATTTAGATTCAAAACTAGTGTGCCCACTTGGCCAATCATCTACTTGATCTCCATATATAGATGGGATGTCTGCAAGGATTTGTTCTCTTGAATCATCAATCTCGAGTATGGGTGGTTGAGATTCTTGTTCCTACCTCCATCTTTCTTCTTGAATCTCTTTCAAGATGGCGTGTGAATCCATATAACCCGTTTGATTGTTTTCTAAATCTGACCTAGCCCTCTTGAATAGAGTGGTCTTCAAAGGTTCCATTGGGCTGGTTTGTGTGCTAGAGCTGACTTTTGCAGGGTTAAATACAACTTGTCCTAGTCTCTCTAGTAGTCCTTGAAAATGTAATTCAAGCTTGGACGTAATTTGCCAATTGAGGTGTTGTGATGCATCAAACATTGCCTGGGCTAATTCCACCATTTTCATGCATAGTTTTGTTCTCTCAATTTCTAAGTCAGCTCTTAGGTAATTCTTGCTAGGTTCCCCTACTTGTGGTCCTTCTTGTATTCTTGCTTGATAGGATTGACCATCATATCATGATTTTCTTGGGTGGGGTCTGCTAGTATTGAGCCTGGTTTAGAGGTGACTATTCGTGGTTCAGCCTCCTCTGATGCCATTTCTAAGATTTTAGCTCTGGTTTCCCTTAGGCTTTCCTCTAACTCACTGATCTTTTTACCCCATTTTCTCTTGTGTAGCTCTCGTGACTCTTTCCAAGTTCTAGTTTTCTTTCCTCTGTATTCTCCTACTTTGTTGGCTTCAACTATTTTTCTTGGTTTTTTTGGTTGTGTTTGCCTTTGTGCTTAGGCTCTAGTAACTTCCTGGATGGGTATGTACTAGGGTATGGAACCTTCAGAATGTTGCACTATGCCTATCACGTTAATGGGCATCACTTTTTTAGAGGTGTCACAAGGTTCTTGGGGCAATCTCTTATGAAGTGATCCTTTCTACATTCAGGGAAAAATCCTTGAATATTGAAGTATTGCGACTGCATTGCCGTTGCTATGTGTGGACAATCTCATATGAAGTGGTCTCCTTGGCATTTATAACATGGTCCTTTGGGTGCTTGTGGTCTTAGTTGTCTAGCCTGCGGTCTCGGGTTGGGATTTGTATACATGACCTGAGTATAATCTGGTTCCCAATTTTGCTCATACACAGAGTTCTCATAGTAAGGGTCTAAGTTTTTCGGTAACTCTATGTAGTACGCTGGTGGGCTATCCACATGAGTGGAGTCAACACGGTTTGCATTAGGATCATTATCTATGATCAATGGGGTCGTGGGTACTAATGCCATGTTGGAATTCTCCTCTAGTGTAGCATATTTTACCGAAACTACATTAGCAGAGGGTGGAGGTTGTTGTCCTAGGACAATTTGCGATCTAGGCCATGCTTGATATGGCGCTTGATATGGAGGGGGGGCTCGATAATATTGTTGTGGCTAGTACTACCCTTGGTATCTACCTGGCTGATATTGTTGAGGGTAATTTTGCCTAACCACTTGTTTATTATTATATGGGCAATCCTAAGCAGTGTGGTTTGCGTATCTTTTCTCTATGGTACAATACATTCCATTGGAGTTCCCTATGGGTTGCACTCCATGTGGACACATGTTCGCCATATGGTCACCTCCATAAGTATAACACCTTTGAGGGCGGCAAAAATTGATGCCTTGTTTGCTAGAAACTCCAAGACGTTTGGCCACTTGTTTTCCTAAGTCCTCTATTGAATCGAAACCTCTGGTTGAAGTCTCAATGGTGCTATTCGAATCTTTGTGAGCCTTAGGCAGTTCTAGCTCATCTCCTAAGTTATCTTCTATGTCTATACAAATCTATAAACATTGATCCAAGGTCCTTGGCTCCTTGAAGAAGACATATGATCTCAGCTTAGCACTCAGCAAACCGTCTATGAACAAAGCTATCAATTTGGCTTGAGTGGGTATTTCCAATGGGGGACATCTTTCTATGTACTATCTAAATCTTCAATCGGCCATCCCCACTATCTCTTGAGAGGTTTGTTTGAATGTGTATATCAAGAAGACGTGGTGTGTCTGATTCCACTCTTGGAAAAATCCGTAATGAAGGACTCCATCATGTGGTGGATGTCTCTAAATTGGTGTTGGTGCAATGGTCAGAACCAATCCAACGCATCACATTTTAGAGTGAGTCCAAAGGCATTAAATTGTGTAAACATTTCTTCAACTTGTTCAGCCTGTAGCATCTCCTTGAATTCTGCTACGTGCTCATAGGGATCTCCTGATCCGTCAAAACAATTCTTCATTGCCTTCACTAATTGAGTAGGCCTCAAGGTTATAGGGTGGTCTCTTGGCCTAGGTAGGGGAAAAACATCCCCACCCCTGTGACCCCTATGATCCCTGAGAGCTTCTCTATCAACCCTCCCACCTTTGGTAGGGACCCTCTCCCTTCCTGCATGATGGATGAAACTACTCTCTGCACCTTCCTTGTTTTTCTCTCTATGTCCTTGAGATGTGCCAACACCCAAACTATCCTTAGGTGCTTGCGATCTTACTAGAGAAAAAAAATAATTCTCCTCCCCATGTATACGCATGTCTTCCATGTTCTATGACCTTATACACTCGTTCTGAGGTTTCATCTAAGTCTTATACCTTTCTAAGGATCTCTGGGTTCTTTAGTTCATAAATCATGATTGCTCCTGCCATAGTAGGATGCTCTGGTCTATATCTCCAAAAGGCTTCATTGGTCTTCTTATTCCGTAACAATTCTATACTTCTATTGTCTTGGGGCATCCACTTAGGAGTTATCACCCTCGTTAGTACGGATTTTCCTCTTGGTGTTCTGGGTTCCTCAATCTTTTTACCATGTCCTTCCACATCTATGTCTGCATTTTCTACCATCTCACCTAGTTCATTCATTGAGTCGGCCCTAATTGTGCAGATATACATGGTCCCTTCTTTGTCTATGTAAGCCTTTTTTTCAAAATTAGTAGTTGGATGTTCTAATACCATAGGTTGATCGGGATTATGGAGTTGAATCACTGACCAATGAAGGCCATCCTCATATACCCGGGCACCCAATCTATTTGTACGAATATACTCCAACTGAGTCTTGTAGGGTCCCTCCGTCTTCTCTAAGTGAGCTACATTAAATGACACCCCTGATCTACTTGTGTTGAAACACATATCCGAATCACTCGTATTTGAACTAAGCTTGTATGGATAATCGCCTAGTTGTTGTGCCCACGCATGTGTTGTAGTTCTTATGCTAGCCTCAAAAGATCAAACACTCTGTTTATCACTTTTCCCTAAGTATTTACCAGACCATAGGTTCATTAATCCTAATCTCACCTTATCACACTCACCCCTTCGATTAGGTCAATCACTTAGTTCTTTGGGCGTTTACTTTAGATGTTCTTGTATTGTTTACATTTGTTGCAAGGAATCCCTTTAATATGTTTGAATTTAATTCCTTTGAGCATTGCATATTCAATTCACAAAATTCCTTTAGGCTTTAGCAACGGCGCCAAATTTGGTGTCACTCTAGCACAATGGAAAGTACCAACATGAGGATCTTCACCTCATAATTGTCAATCCACACAGAGGTTAGGCCAATATGAAGATAAAGAGTCAATGATGTGCATGATTCTCAACAAGCTTTCCAACCAGACCAAAATCTTCTCAATCGGAGTTCGTACGGCAAAGTTATGACCATTCAGGCACGTAGGGGTCAAAACAGGCTCTCAGGGTTCAGGAATTCCCTCCCTGGTTTCTAGGTCTTTTGCCCACTCCTAACGCTCTAGTATCATCCCAATGTGTCCCAAAACTAAGCCCAATTGTACCTCAATTCACTCATTTAATTCACTTCAAATTTTATGCGTTAAGCCCATGTATCGCGATAGATCGGGTCGAGGTGTCGCGATAGGTGGAAGTTTCACGATAGGTCGAGGTGTCGCGATACTTGGGAGTGTCGCGATAGGTCGGAGTGTCGCGATAGGTGGAAGTGTCGCGATAGGTCGAGGTGTCGCGATAGGTGGAAGTGTCGCGATAGGTCGAGGTGTCGCGATACTTGGGAGTGTCGCGATAGGTGGAAAGTGTCGCGATAGGTCGGAGTGTCGCAATCCTTCATCCGTAATGTCGCATGGCAACCTCGAAAATCCCTACCTCATCTCGCTCACTGCAAGTGATCAATGCTCTTCGGGCAGTGACTCAGTCTTGGTCTCAAGAGCCCCATCCTTGTTGCCTAGAATCAACTGATCCTCCCAAGCAATGTAAAGTTCATTTCCCTTGCTAGGTGTCTCTCTAGAACTAACATAGTATAGATGCAAACCTTTTGCATGCCCAATGCAACAAAGCAAATATTCCTTTAACTAATCAACCACTCGAATCACTCTCCTTTTGTTGTATCCTACATTCCTTCTCTTGTGCCAACTCCCTCTCAAGGTGACAAACTATATCTCTTAGCTTTCCTAGCTCAAATTCCAATTATTGCACTTTGCGTTGCAATCCAACATCTTCTAGGGCTTCACATTCTACTGTAGCAACAACATTAGACGTTATGATGGCATCATTCTTGTGCCCATCTCTCCCCGTTGCAAGTATGCGTTCTTGCCTCTTGGCCGGCTTTCTATCTCCGCATGTTCTTTCTTCGCATAGGCTGGCTTGAACTCAAGGTATCACTCCTACCTCTGGAACACTTTGATTGACAACAAACTTTCTTCGTAGCTTTGATTGCACCTTGGGTCTACACTCATAAAAAACTTCAACTTTCCTAACGTTTGGACTCATAATAGGGCTCATGGATACACCCTTCCTTGTGGGTTCTTCGACCTTTGCAACGTGCTCAACCTTTACATGTCCCCTTATCCTATCATATCCATTCAAAGGAGCATCATTCCTCGATCCTCATAAATTTGGGCATTCTCTAGCCCTATGTCCCATTTGATTGCAACTCCAACACACTAATCCCCTTAATTCAAATTGCACTTGTTTTTTCTGTGCTCGTGGATTCCAATTCATTATTCTTTTTAGTATCCCACATCCTTGATGAGTTTGGAGTGCACCACATGTCCAATCATGTGTACCACACATTTTCTCACTTCTCGATTCCCCAATTTTTTGCGATGTCTTTGACTCATGAGAACACTGCAATGCTATCACATACATGGGCGAGCAAGTGGGTTCAACTTTTGCAAACATATCAGCTTTTATCTTGTCTAAGAGCTCCACTTCCTTCTTCTCATTGATAGATTCAACAACCATAGTGCTCTCTTGGTTTTCCTCTAGGCTTCTTGAATGTGAACTCAATCTATCTCTATGCAATCAAAGCACACATTGGACCTCTTCCCAGATCCTCGCTTCATGCTTTACCTCTTCAAGTCTAACTAGTCTCTTCAACCTAATATATTCTTCAACTTTTCCATCATGTAAGCCCACTAGGAATCTCCTCTTCAAGGTCTCTCTGTCAGGTGCACTATCTCCCAACTTCCTCACAATGGTATCCATTCGATCAATATACTTTTCAATACTCTCAGTGGCCCCTTGTCGTAAGTGATCCAATTCTTCCGCTAGTTTCTCTTCAAAACCCAAACCTCTAAACTTCCTCAAGAAGTTAGCTTTCAGATCATCATAAGTCGTTCTCTTGTGCACACCCAAGTTTGCATACCATTCACTTGCATCACCTCTCAAAGTCGCTGGAAAGATACGCGATTTCCTACCGTCGTCCACCATTTCATGAGCACCACAAATTACCTCAAATAATTGAACATGGGCATTGGGATCTTCATTGAAAGAGCCCAAAAATAGTGGAAAGTCGCTAAGAGGCACCCAAGGTCTTCCAGCCATTTTGTCTAGGTTCTGAAGGTTGCTCCACTAAGGAGCACTAGGCGAGCCCAAGGCAGTCTCCTCGAGATATGCCTAACCTTCCCCACCGGGATCACCAAAATGTTATGTCCTAATGCCCAAGGGAAAGATGATTATCCAAGCCTTTATTCTGCTCAAACCCCTCACAATCGGTCCACTTGGATTACCTAGATGCCACAATTGGCTCTCAATTGATACTCCCTTGGTCTATGCCCTAGCTCCTATGGTTCCCGGCAAACACACCAAAATGTTTAGGCCTTAACCCAAGGGAAAAGATGCTCGCAGACGCTATTGATTTACCTAATTCACACGGATTTGGCCTGTTGGCACTCCTCTAAGCCCACAATCATACTCAAGAGCATTTGGAAAGGAAAGGGGACGGAAGACCCGCATACATATGTACACCAATACCTGATCCCGAAGTTGACTCTCCCCCTCTCACTTTTGCACTCGCTTCCTTTCTCCCACACACACCTACAAGCTCTCCTTTTTACCTCTCCTTTCGAAACACTGAACAAGTGGATGTCCACGGGCCTTCAACTCCCTCTGGCACCTGCTAAGAAGGAACAAGCAGCAAAAGCAAATGTCTCCTCCCAAACTTCTCCCAATGACCCCTTCAGCGCTCAGCAGCCCCCCCCCCCCAGGAATTCCCAAGAACAAAGAAGAGAACTTTTAGCGACGAATCCTCCTTCCCTCTGCACTGTGGGTCCTCTCGAGAGAGTCCTCTCTTTCTGAATGCAGTCCAAAAGCTTCGAAGTTTTTGTTTTCAACACAGATCTCCCAGAACTCTCCTCCCCTCCTCTCTGTGAGCGTTCGACTTCCCCTCCTCCCCTGAAGCAAGCAAAAAATGAGAGAGAGATGATGCCTTCCCCCTTCTACATATATGCTTTCCCTTCCTGAGAAAATGCAGCAGCCCCCCCAGCATGTGCCATCAAGGACCATAGCCTTTCTACCCCTTCCTGACAGAGGACAGGCAAACTGCCACCCAACCCCCTGTCCTCCCCATTGCATCTTTGTATCTGCACATAAGGACAAAAATGACATTTCAAAAAAAAACAATTATTCCACCACTTAGTTTTGAACTAATGAGTCAGATGAAGAGATCACGACCCATTCTCAAATAAGTCACATGGTTGCATGCCTCGAGAACACAATCAAATACAAATGCATCAGATCTTACTACCTCCATTTGCATGTGTTTATAGTAATCGAGGGCTTCCTTTGTTAGCCTATCCTTAATAGATCATGTTCACGAAGGAACTACTAACACAAGAAATGTGTTCAAACTCCTAGGGATTCATAGAACATAACAGGGTTGAATTTTGGCGTTATACTTCCGCAAGGTTGTCCACTTGAACTCCAAAAACATCAGTTTCCAAAAACTACCAACTCTCACATATAATTTTGATAGCTACATTTATCAAGAAAACATATTATTGGGCTAAATATTCACACCATTCATAACGCAACAACTATCTAATGAACCACTCTAATGTGTTGCATCGATGAGTATGTGGATGATGTGGCCATGCGGCTCGTGGAGGGTGAGATGTCGTATCCACATGTTGTTTTGGAAAAGAAGGGAGATCCACTGCACTCTTGCCCGAAAGTGGTGACTTTTTACATTCATCTGAAGACTGATCCTTACACTGCCATACTTGTCGGATTCCTGTCTGTCTACCCAGTTTCCTCTCCTAGATGGGTGGTAATTCTTGTGTGTGTTTGGTAGGGTGTGCTGACTCGCACAAGGTTGGGGGGGGGGGGCTTCTATCACATCCAACACCTCTCTGTATTGACTTCGGAGGGGTATTTCATGATACTGTCCTGCAAGTTCCAACTAAAGCATACTTCCGTGAAGGTTGAAATTCAACGAGTAATGGTATAACCATTCTTGGCCGAGGATCATAGGTTCTATCAGATCGTCGTCATGGCAAACCAACAGTTTTACTATCAAGATCACATTTTCTATGGAGATGGGTAGCTCGACCTCGCTTATGCAAGGGGTTTCTAATCCACCTAGTCCTATGAGATAGGCTTTAAGAGTTTTAATTTCATACTCCCTACAAAGAGGGAGTCGAATTGCATTCATTGTTGCACTAGAGTCGATTACTAGAGGTATGACCCACTCTTGACATTCTGGCTTTCGCACGTTCCTCTTCCTTGGCTTCAATTTTACACATCCACAGGTGTGTATCCTCATGCAACCATGATGGATCTGATGTTAAGGAATGTATCGATTCCTTCTCCTCTTCGTTCCTATGTACCATATTCCGTTGCAAAGATGGTACGTCCCTATGTGAATAACCTGTGAGGTTCACTTTTGTGGTTACTCCTAGGTGTTAAGTACAAAGAATTGGTTCCCCAATCTTGTACTACCTGCAATTGTTGCATAAAAGGTCTACCTAGAAGCATCTTGTATGCTTGATTCTTTCCAAAATCGCATATTGCAAAGTTGTGATCAAATTCTACTCCATAAGTAAAGATGGTAATTCATTCCAATAGTCCGAAGGGTCTTTCTATATGTCCGTTTGCCATCTACAACTTCATCCTAGTAGGTCTAAGGGCGGGTTTTACCCAACGTTTCCACAGAGAAGTGGTCACAATAGCTACTCCTATGCTTGTATCTAGGATGGATTTGGTAGTGTGACCCTTGTACATAATGGGAAAATAAGCATTACCTTCCTCTTCTTCACTCGCATCTCCCACTTTATCTAGGGGTATTTCAGGTACTTTTCCTCATGTACTTGTTCTAGAGGAGGTTGTGCCTATTTTTGGGAACTGGTTTTCTGCATGTTTCCATAGTTGTGGTTTAATCTTCAACAGCTCATCCAAAGTTAAATGGCATTGAACTTTAGTGTTCCAAATAGCTTCTGTATTCCTAGGAAGAACTGATTGATCTCCCCTTACTCAAATATTTAGGGCTTTCACTTGAATTGAACAGTCTTCTGAAGGGCCGATAGTGAGGTAACTCTTGCAAAGAGTTAGATTCAAAACTAGTGTGCCCACTTGGCCAATCATCTACTTGATCTCCATATATAGATGGGATGTCTGCAAGGATTTGTTCTCTTGAATCATCAATCTCGAGTATGGGTGGTTGAGATTCTTGTTCCTACCTCCATCTTTCTTCTTGAATCTCTTTCAAGATGGCGTGTGAATCCATATAACCCGTTTGATTGTTTTCTAAATCTGACCTAGCCCTCTTGAATAGAGTGGTCTTCAAAGGTTCCATTGGGCTGGTTTGTGTGCTAGAGCTGACTTTTGCAGGGTTAAATACAACTTGTCCTAGTCTCTCTAGTAGTCCTTGAAAATGTAATTCAAGCTTGGACGTAATTTGCCAATTGAGGTATTGTGATGCATCAAACATTGCCTGGGCTAATTCCACCATTTTCATGCATAGTTTTGTTCTCTCAATTTCTAAGTCAGCTCTTGGGTAATTCTTGCTAGGTTCCCCTACTTGTGGTCCTTCTTGTATTCTTGCTTGATAGGATTGACCATCATATCATGATTTTCTTGGGTGGGGTCTGCTAGTATTGAGCCTGGTTTAGAGGTGACTATTCGTGGTTCAGCCTCCTCTGATGCCATTTCTAAGATTTTAGCTCTGGTTTCCCTTAGGCTTTCCTCTAACTCATTGATCTTTTTACCCCATTTTCTCTTGTGTAGCTCTCGTGACTCTTTCCAAGTTCTAGTTTTCTTTCCTCTGTATTCTCCTACTTTGTTGGCTTCAGCTATTTTTCTTGGTTTTTTTGGTTGTGTTTGCCTTTGTGCTTAGGCTCTAGTAACTTCCTGGATGGGTATGTACTAGGGTATGGAACCTTCAGAATGTTGCACTATGCCTATCACGTTAATGGGCATCACTTTTTTAGAGGTGTCACAAGGTTCTTGGGGCAATCTCTTATGAAGTGATCCTTTCTACATTCAGGGAAAAATCCTTGAATATTGAAGTATTGCGACTGCATTGCCGTTGCTATGTGTGGACAATCTCATATGAAGTGGTCTCCTTGGCATTTATAACATGGTCCTTTGGGTGCTTGTGGTCTTAGTTGTCTAGCCTGCGGTCTCGGGTTGGGATTTGTATACATGACCTGAGTATAATCTGGTTCCCAATTTTGCTCATACACAGAGTTCTCATAGTAAGGGTCTAAGTTTTTCGGTAACTCTATGTAGTACGCTGGTGGGCTATCCACATGAGTGGAGTCAACACAGTTTGCATTAGGATCATTATCTATGATCAATGGGGTCGTGGGTACTAATGCCATGTCGGAATTCTCCTCTAGTGTAGCATATTTTACCGAAACTACATTAGCAGAGGGTGGAGGTTGTTGTCCTAGGACAATTTGCGATCTAGGCCATGCTTGATATGGCGCTTGATATGGAGGGGGGGCTCGATAATATTGTTGTGGCTAGTACTACCCTTGGTATCTACCTGGCTGATATTGTTGAGGGTAATTTTGCCTAACCACTTGTTTATTATTATATGGGCAATCCTAAGCAGTGTGGTTTGCGTATCTTTTCTCTATGGTACAATACATTCCATTGGAGTTCCCTATGGGTTGCACTCCATGTGGACACATGTTCGCCATATGGTCACCTCCATAAGTATAACACCTTTGAGGGCGGCAAAAATTGATGCCTTGTTTGCTAGAAACTCCAAGACGTTTGGCCACTTGTTTTCCTAAGTCCTCTATTGAATCGAAACCTCTGGTTGAAGTCTCAATGGTGCTATTCGAATCTTTGTGAGCCTTAGGCAGTTCTAGCTCATCTCCTAAGTTATCTTCTATGTCTATACAAATCTATAAACATTGATCCAAGGTCCTTGGCTCCTTGAAGAAGACATATGATCTCAGCTTAGCACTCAGCAAACCGTCTATGAACAAAGCTATCAATTTGGCTTGAGTGGGTATTTCCAATGGGGGACATCTTTCTATGTACTATCTAAATCTTCAATCGGCCATCCCCACTATCTCTTGAGAGGTTTGTTTGAATGTGTATATCAAGAAGACGTGTTGTGTCTGATTCCACTCTTGGAAAAATCCGTAATGAAGGACTCCATCATGTGGTGGATGTCTCTAAATTGGTGTTGGTGCAATGGTCAGAACCAATCCAACGCATCACATTTTAGAGTGAGTCCAAAGGCATTAAATTGTGTAAACATTTCTTCAACTTGTTCAGCCTGTAGCATCTCCTTGAATTCTGCTACGTGCTCATAGGGATCTCCTGATCCGTCAAAACAATTCTTCATTGCCTTCACTAATTGAGTAGGCCTCAAGGTTATAGGGTGGTCTCTTGGCCTAGGTAGGGGAAAAACATCCCCACCCCTGTGACCCCTATGATCCCTGAGAGCTTCTCTATCAACCCTCCCACCTTTGGTAGGGACCCTCTCCCTTCCTGCATGATGGATGAAACTACTCTCTGCACCTTCCTTGTTTTTCTCTCTATGTCCTTGAGATGTGCCAACACCCAAACTATCCTTAGGTGCTTGCGATCTTACTAGAGAAAAAAAATAATTCTCCTCCCCATGTATACGCATGTCTTCCATGTTCTATGACCTTATACACTCGTTCTGAGGTTTCATCTAAGTCTTATACCTTTCTTGGGATCTCTGGGTTCTTTAGTTCATAAATCATGATTGCTCCTGCCATAGTAGGATGCTCTGGTCTATATCTCCAAAAGGCTTCATTGGTCTTCTTATTCCGTAACAATTCTATACTTCTATTGTCTTGGGGCATCCACTTAGGAGTTATCACCCTCGTTAGTACGGATTTTCCTCTTGGTGTTCTGGGTTCCTCAATCTTTTTACCATGTCCTTCCACATCTATGTCTGCATTTTCTACCATCTCACCTAGTTCATTCATTGAGTCGGCCCTAATTGTGCAGATATACATGGTCCCTTCTTTGTCTATGTAAGCCTTTTTTTCAAAATTAGTAGTTGGATGTTCTAATACCATAGGTTGATCGGGATTATGGAGTTGAATCACTGACCAATGAAGGCCATCCTCATATACCCGGGCACCCAATCTATTTGTACGAATATACTCCAACTGAGTCTTGTAGGGTCCCTCCGTCTTCTCTAAGTGAGCTACATTAAATGACACCCCTGATCTACTTGTGTTGAAACACATATCCGAATCACTCGTATTTGAACTAAGCTTGTATGGATAATCGCCTAGTTGTTGTGCCCACGCATGTGTTGTAGTTCTTATGCTAGCCTCAAAAGATCAAACACTCTGTTTATCACTTTTCCCTAAGTATTTACCAGACCATAGGTTCATTAATCCTAATCTCACCTTATCACACTCACCCCTTCGATTAGGTCAATCACTTAGTTCTTTGGGCGTTTACTTTAGATGTTCTTGTATTGTTTACATTTGTTGCAAGGAATCCCTTTAATATGTTTGAATTTAATTCCTTTGAGCATTGCATATTCAATTCACAAAATTCCTTTAGGCTTTAGCAACGGCGCCAAATTTGGTGTCACTCTAGCACAATGGAAAGTACCAACATGAGGATCTTCACCTCATAATTGTCAATCCACACAGAGGTTAGGCCAATATGAAGATAAAGAGTCAATGATGTGCATGATTCTCAACAAGCTTTCCAACCAGACCAAAATCTTCTCAATCGGAGTTCGTACGGCAAAGTTATGACCATTCAGGCACGTAGGGGTCAAAACAGGCTCTCAGGGTTCAGGAATTCCCTCCCTGGTTTCTAGGTCTTTTGCCCACTCCTAACGCTCTAGTATCATCCCAATGTGTCCCAAAACTAAGCCCAATTGTACCTCAATTCACTCATTTAATTCACTTCAAATTTTATGCGTTAAGCCCATGTATCGCGATAGATCGGGTCGAGGTGTCGCGATAGGTGGAAGTTTCACGATAGGTCGAGGTGTCGCGATACTTGGGAGTGTCGCGATAGGTCGGAGTGTCGCGATAGGTGGAAGTGTCGCGATAGGTCGAGGTGTCGCGATAGGTGGAAGTGTCGCGATAGGTCGAGGTGTCGCGATACTTGGGAGTGTCGCGATAGGTGGAAAGTGTCGCGATAGGTCGGAGTGTCGCAATCCTTCATCCGTAATGTCGCATGGCAACCTCGAAAATCCCTACCTCATCTCGCTCACTGCAAGTGATCAATGCTCTTCGGGCAGTGACTCAGTCTTGGTCTCAAGAGCCCCATCCTTGTTGCCTAGAATCAACTGATCCTCCCAAGCAATGTAAAGTTCATTTCCCTTGCTAGGTGTCTCTCTAGAACTAACATAGTATAGATGCAAACCTTTTGCATGCCCAATGCAACAAAGCAAATATTCCTTTAACTAATCAACCATTTGACGCCCTCGCCTATTACCTAATGATCTTGCATAAGAACAGACTTGGTTTATCACTTTCTGCGCTTTCAACCAATGGAAGGTAGATTGTTTTTTGAGAAAGAGAATGCCGGTTTTGCTTTGTACGTGTATCAAACTACACATCTCCCGTAAGATCATCCATATCAAGCAAAAGAATCCCACAATCCATTGGTTCGCTTGGAGTCTCTTCCATACTCCCTCTCTCATGATCCTATGTATGTTTTGTCAGCTATCTGAGTATGTAAGTTTACCAACCTTCGAACTTATGTCCTTGGCATGCTTGACACAGGTCATTTTTTATCCCTTTGGGCTATTGCCATTCTTAACCGTGCTCTCTACATGAGGCACTTTACTCACATCACCTTTTTTTGATTCATCCTCCAATGCAGGTTCCCTGTTAAGTCGCTTGCATCTAGAGGTCCTCTGTTCCCAGGCCTTTCCACTCTCCAAGAGGTCTCTCTTCTGATCATCTATTTCCTTGTGCGAACCTTCATTCTTTGAGAACCCAATCTCCCTTCTTTTCCTTTCGATGTTTTGTTTATTTTTGTCCTCTTCAAAGATTGTAACCTTTCCATCAACACTTCAGCTTTTCGTTCTAATTCTTTGCGTTTCTCCATTTCATGCACTATTTTCTCCCTTTGAATTTTTTGATCAATTTTCCACCTCTTAATCGACTCTTGAAATTCCTCATTTATCTTTACTAGTTGATCTGATTTGTTATTTTCCTTTTCTCTCATGTCCTGTGTACTCTTAAAGCAATCATAAAGCAATCGTGTATCACTTTCTCTATCTCCTTCATTTTCTCCTTTTGTTGTATCCTACATTCCTTGTCTTGTGCCAACTCCCTCTCAAGGTGACAAACTATATCTCTTAGCTTTCCTAGCTCAAATTCCAATTATTGCACTTTGCGTTGCAATCCAACATCTTCTAGGGCTTCACATTCTACTGTAGCAACAACATTAGACGTTATGATGGCATCATTCTTGTGCCCATCTCTCCCCGTTGCAAGAATGCGTTCTTGCCTCTTGGCCGGCTTTCTATCTCCGCATGTTCTTTCTTCGCATAGGCTGGCTTGAACTCGAGGTATCACTCCTACCTCTGGAACACTTTGATTGACAACAAACTTTCTTCGTAGCTTTGATTGCACCTTGGGTCTACACTCATAAAAAACTTCAACTTTCCTAACGTTTGGACTCATAATAGGGCTCATGGATACACCCTTCCTAGTGGGTTCTTCGACCTTTGCAACGTGCTCAACCTTTACATGTCCCCTTATCCTATCATATCCATTCAAAGGAGCATCATTCCTCGATCCTCATAAATTTGGGCATTCTCTAGCCCTATGTCCCATTTGATTGCAACTCCAACACACTAATCCCTTAATTCAAATTGCACTTGTTTTTTCTGTGCTCGTGGATTCCAATTCATTATTCTTTTTAGTATCCCACATCCTTGATGAGTTTGGAGTGCACCACCAGTCCAATCATGTGTACCACACATTTTCTCACTTCTCAATTCCCCAATTTTTTGCGATGTCTTTGACTCATGAGAACACTGCAATGCTCTCACATACATGGGCGAGCAAGTGGGTTCGACTTTTGCAAACATATCAGCTTTTAGCTTGTCTAAGAGCTCCACTTCCTTCTTCTCATTGATATCAACAACCATAGTGCTCTCTTGGTTTTCCTCTAGGCTTCTTGAATGTAAACTCAATCTATCTCTATGCAATCAAAGCACACATTGGACCTCTTCCCAGATCCTCGCTTCATGCTTTACCTCTTCAAGTCTAACTAGTCTCTTCAAGAAAAATATTCTTCAACTTTTCCATCATGTAAGCCCACTAGGAATCTCCTCTTCAAGGTCTCTCTGTCAGGTGCACTATCTCCCAACTTCCTCACAATGGTATCCATTCGATCAATATACTTTTCAATACTCTCAGTGGCCCCTTGTCGTAAGTGATTCAATTCTTCCGCTAGTTTCTCTTCAAAACCCAAACCTCTAAACTTCCTCAAGAAGTTAGCTTTCAAATCATCATAAGTCGTTCTCTTGTGCACACCCAAGGGGGCTTCTATCACATCCAACACCTCTCTGTATTGACTTCGGAGGGGTATTTCATGATACTGTCCTGCAAGTTCCAACTGAAGCATACTTCCGTGAAGATTATAAATTCAACGAGTAATGGTATAACCATTCTTGGCCGAGGATCATAGGTTCTATAAGATCGTCGTCATGGCAAACCAACAGTTTTACTATCAAGATCACGTTTTCTATGGAGATGGGTAGCTCGACCTCGCTTATGCAAGGGGTTTCTAATCCACCTAGTCCTATGAGATAGGCTTTAAGAGTTTTAATTTCATACTCCCTACAAAGAGGGAGTCGAATTGCATTCATTGTTGCACTAGAGTCGATTACTAGAGGTATGACCCACTCTTGACATTCTGGCTTTTGCACGTTCCTCTTCCTTGGCTTCAATTTTACACATCCACAGGTGTGTATCCTCATCCAACCATGATGGATCTGATGTTAAGGAATGTATCGATTCCTTCTCCTCTTCGTTCCTATGTACCATATTCCGTTGCAAAGATGGTACGTCCCTATGTGAATAACCTGTGAGGTTCACTTTTGTGGTTACTCCTAGGTGTTAAGTACAAAGAATTGGTTCCCCAATCTTGTACTACCTGCAATTGTTGCATAAAAGGTCTACCTAGAAGCATCTTGTATGCTTGATTCTTTCCAAAATCGCATATTGCAAAGTTGTGATCAAATTCTACTCCATAAGTAAAGATGGTAATTCATTCCAATAGTCCGAAGGGTCTTTCTATATGTCTGTTTGCCATCTACAACTTCATCCTAGTAGGTCTAAGGGCGGGTTTTACCCAACGTTTCCACAGAGAAGTGGTCACAATAGCTACTCCTATGCTTGTATCTAGGATGGCTTTGGTAGTGTGACCCTTGTACATAATGGGAAAATAGGCATTACCTTCCTCTTCTTCACTCGCATCTCCCACTTTATCTAGGGGTATTTCAGGTACTTTTCCTCATGTACTTGTTCTAGAGGAGGTTGTGCCTATTTTTGGGAACTGGTTTTCTGCATGTTTCCATAGTTGTGGTTTAACCTTCAACAGCTCATCCAAAGTTAAATGGCATTGAACTTTAGTGTTCCAAATAGCTTCTGTATTCCTAGGAAGAACTGATTGATCTCCCCTTACTCAAATATTTAGGGTTTTCACTTGAATTGAACAGTCTTCTGAAGGGCCCATAGTGAGGTAACTCTTGCAAAGAGTTAGATTCAAAACTAGTGTGCCCACTTGGCCAATCATCTACTTGATCTCCATATATAGATGGGATGTCTGCAAGGATTTGTTCTCTTGAATCATCAATCTCGAGTATGGGTGGTTGAGATTCTTGTTCCTACCTCCATCTTTCTTCTTGAATCTCTTTCAAGATGGCGTGTGAATCCATATAACCCGTTTGATTGTTTTCTAAATCTGACCTAGCCCTCTTGAATAGAGTGGTCTTCAAAGGTTCCATTGGGCTGGTTTGTGTGCTAGAGCTGACTTTTGCAGGGTTAAATACAACTTGTCCTAGTCTCTCTAGTAGTCCTTGAAAATGTAATTCAAGCTTACACATAAGTTGCCAATTGAGGTATTGTGATGCATCAAACATTGCTTGGGCTAATTCCACCATTTTCATGCATAGTTTTGTTCTCTCAATTTCGTCGTCAGCTCTTGGGTAATTCTTGCTAGGTTCCCCTACTTGTGGGGTCTGCTAGTATTGAGCCTGGTTTAGAGGTGACTATTTGTGGTTCAGCCTCCTCTGATGCCATTTCTAAGATTTTAGCTCTGGTTTCCCTTAGGCTTTCCTCTAACTCATTGATCTTTTTACCCCATTTTCTCTTGTGTAGCTCTCGTGACTCTTTCCAAGTCTTAGTTTTCTTTCCTCTGTATTCTCCTACTTTGTTGGCTTCAGCTATTTTTCTTGGTTTTTTTGGTTGTGTTTGCCTTTGTGCTTAGGCTCTAGTAACTTCCTGGATGGGTATGTACTAGGGTATGGAACCTTCAGAATGTTGCACTATGCCTATCACGTTAATGGGCATCACTTTTTTAGAGGTGTCACAAGGTTCTTGGGGCAATCTCTTATGAAGTGATCCTTTCTACATTCAAGGAAAAATCCTTGAATATTGAAGTATTGCGACTACATTGCTGTTGCTATGTGTGGACAATCTCATATGAAGTGGTCTCCTTGGCATTTATAACATGGTCCTTTGGGTGCTTGTGGTCTTAGTTGTCTAGCCTGCGGTCTTGGGTTGGGATTTGTATACATGACCTGAGTATAATCTGGTTCCCAATTTTGCTCATACACAGGGTTCTCATAGTAAGGGTCTAAGTTTTTTGGTAACTCTATGTAGTACGCTGGTGGGCTATCCACATGAGTGGAGTCAACACGGTTTGCATTAGGATCTTTATCTATGATCAATGGGGTCGTGGGTACTAATGCCATGCTGGAATTCTCCTCTAGTGTAGCATATTTTACCGAAACTACATTAGCAGGGGGTGGAGGTTGTTGTCCTAGGACAATTTGCAATCTAGGCCATGCTTGATATGGCGCTTGATATGGAGGGGGGGTTCGATAATATTGTTGTGGCTAGTACTACCCTTGGTATCTACCTGGCTGATATTGTTGAGGGTAATTTTGCCTAACCACTTGTTTATTATTATATGGGCAATCCTAAGCAGTGTGGTTTGCGTATCTTTTCTCTATGGTACAATACATTCCATTGGAGTTCCCTATGGGTTGCACTCCATGTGGACACATGTTCGCCATATGGTCACCTCCATAAGTATAACACCTTTGAGGGGGGCAAAAATTGATGCCTGGTTTGCTAGAAACTCCAAGACGTTTGGCCACTTGTTTTCCTAAGTCCTCTATTGAATCGAAACCTCTGGTTGAAGTCTCAATGGTGCTATTCGAATCTTTGTGAGCCTTAGGCAGTTCTAGCTCATCTCCTAAGTTATCTTCTATGTCTATACAAATCTGTAAACATTGATCCAAGGTCCTTGGCTCCTTGAAGAAGACATATGATCTCAGCTTAGCACTCAGCAAAGCGTCTATGAACAAAGCTATCAATTTGGCTTGAGTGGGTATTTCCAATGGGGGACATCTTTCTATGTACCATCTAAATATTCAATCGGCCATCCCCACTATCTCTTGAGAGGTTTGTTTGAATGTGTTTATCAAGAAGACGTGTTGTGTCTGATTCCACTCTTGGAAAAATCCGTAATGAAGGACTCCATCATGTGGTGGATGTCTTTAAATTGGTGTTGGTGCAATGGTCAGAACCAATCCAACGCATCACATTTTAGAGTGAGTCCAAAGGCATTAAATTGTGTAAACATGTCTTCAACTTGTTCAGCCTGTAGCATCTCCTTGAATTCTGCTACGTGCTCATAGGGATCTCCTGATCCGTCAAAACCATTCTTCATTTCCTTCACTAATTGAGTAGGCCTCAAGGTTATAGGGTGGTCTCTTGGCCTAGGTAGGGGAAAAACATCCCCACCCCTGTGACCCCTATGATCCGTGAGAGCTTCTCTATCAACCCTCCCACCTTTGGTAGGGACCCTCTCCCTTCCTGCATGATGGATGAAACTACTCTCTACACCTTCCTTGTTTTTCTCTCTATGTCCTTGAGATGTGCCAACACCCAAACTATCCTTAGGTGCTTGCAATCTTACTAGAGAAAAAAATAATTCTCCTCCCCATGTATACGCATGTCTTCCATGTTCTATGACCTTATACACTCGTTCTGAGGTTTCATCTAAGTATTATACCTTTCTTGGGATCTCTGGGTTCTTTAGTTCATAAATTATGATTGCTCCTGCCGTAGTAGGATGCTCTGGTCTATATCTCCAAAAGGCTTCATTGGTCTTCTTATACCAGAACAATTCTATACTTCTATTGTCTTGGGGCATCCACTTAGGAGTTATCACCCTCGTTAGTACGGATTTTCCTCTTGGTGTTCTGGGTTCCTCAATCTTTTTACCATGTCCTTCCACATCTATGTCTGCATTTTCTACCATCTCACCTAGTTCATTCATTGAGTCGGCCCTAATTGTGCAGATATACATGGTCCCTTCTTTGTCTATGTAAGCCTTTTTTTCAAAATTAGTAGTTGGATGTTCTAATACCATAGGTTGATCGGGATTATGGAGTTGAATCACTGACCAATGAAGGCCATCCTCATATACCCGGGCACCCAATCTATTTGTACGAATATACTCCAACTGAGTCTTGTAGGGTCCCTCCATCTTCTCTAAGTGAGCTACATTAAATGACACCCCTGATCTACTTGTGTTGAAACACATATCCGAATCACTCGTATCTGAACTAAGCTTGTATGGATAATCGCCTAGTTGTTGTGCCCACGAATGTGTTGTAGTTCTTATGCTAGCCTCAAAAGATCAAACACTCTGTTTATCACTTTTCCCTAAGTATTTACCAGACCATAGGTTCATTAATCCTAATCTCACCTTATCACACTCACCCCTTCGATTAGGTCAATCACTTAGTTCTTTGGGCGTTCACTTTAGAGGTTCTTGTATTGTTTACATTTGTTGCAAGGAATCCCTTTAATATGTTTTAATTTAATTCCTTTGAGCATTGCATATTCAATTCACAAAATTCCTTTAGGCTTTAGCAACGGCGCCAAATTTGGTGTCACTCTAGCACAATGGAAAGTACCAACATGAGGATCTTCACCTCATAATTGTCAATCCACAGAGAGGTTAGGCCAATATGAAGATAAAGAGTCAATGATGTGCATGATTCTCAACAAGCTTTCCAACGAGACCAAAATCTCCTCAATCGGAGTTCGTACGGCAAAGTTATGACCATTCAGGCACGTAGGGGTCAAAACAGGCTCTCAGGGTTCAGGAATTCCCTCCCTGGTTTCTAGGTCTTTTGCACACTCCTAAGGCTCTAGTATCATCCCAATGTGTCCCAAAACTAAGCCCAATTGTACCTCAATTCACTCATTTAATTCACTTCAAATTTTATGCGTTAAGCCCATGTATCGCGATAGATCGGGTCGAGGTGTCGCGATAGGTGGAAGTGTCACGATAGGTCGAGGTGTCGCGATACTTGGGAGTGTCGCCATAGGTCGGAGTGTCGCGATAGGTGGAAGTGTCGCGATAGGTCGAGGTGTCGCGATAGGTGGAAGTGTCGCGATAGGTCGAGGTGTCGCGATACTTGGGAGTCTCGCGATAGGTCGAAAGTGTCGCGATAGGTCGGAGTGTCGCAATCCTTCAGCCGTAATGTCGCATGGAAACCTCGAAAATCCCTACCTCATCTCGCTCACTGCAAGTGATCAATGCTCTTCGGGCAGTGAGTCAGTCTTGGTCTCAAGAGCCCCATCCTTGTTGCCTAGAATCAACTGATCCGCCCAAGCAATGTAAAGTTCATTTCCCTTGCTAGGTGTCTCTCTAGAACTAACATAGTATAAATGCAAACCTTTTGCATGCCCAATGCAACAAAGCAAATATTCCTTTAACTAATCAACCATTTGACGCCCTCGCCTATTACCTAATGATCTTGCATAAGAACAGACTTGGTTTATCACTTTCTGTGCTTTCAACCAATGGAAGGTAGATTGTTTTTTGAGAAAGAGAATGCCGGTTTTGCTTTGTACGTGTATCAAACTACACATCTCCCGTAAGATCATCCATATCAAGCAAAAGAATCCCACAATCCATTGGTTCGCTTGGAGTCTCTTCCATACTCCCTCTCTCATGATGCTATGTATGTTTTGTCAGCTATCTGAGTATGTAACTTTACCAACCTTCGAACTTATGTCCTTGGCATGCTTGACACAGGTCATTTTTTATCCCTTTGGGCTATTGCCATTCTTAACCGTGCTCTCTACATGAGGCACTTTACTCACATCACCTTTTTTTGATTCATCCTCCAATGCAGGTTCCCTGTTAAGTCGCTTGCATCTAGAGGTCCTCTGTTCCCAGGCCTTTCCACTCTCCAAGAGGTCTCTCTTCTGATCATCTATTTCCTTGTGCGAACCTTCATTCTTTGAGAACCCAATCTCCCTTCTTTTCCTTTCGATGTTTTGTTTATTTTTGTCCTCTTCAAAGATTGTAACCTTTCCATCAACACTTCAGCTTTTCGTTCTAATTCTTTGCATTTCTCCATTTCATGCACTATTTTCTCCCTTTGAATTTTTTGATCAATTTTCCACCTCTTAATCGACTCTTGAAATTCCTCATTTATCTTTACTAGTTGATCTGATTTGTTATTTTCTTTTTCTCTCATGTCCTGTGTACTCTTAAAGCAATCATAAAGCAATCGTGTATCACTTTCTCTATCTCCTTCATTTTCTCCTTTTGTTGTATCCTACATTCCTTCTCTTGTGCCAACTCCCTCTCAAGGTGACAAACTATATCTCTTAGCTTTCCTAGCTCAAATTCCAATTATTGCACTTTGCGTTGCAATCCAACATCTTCTAGGGCTTCACATTCTACTGTAGCAACAACATTAGACGTTATGATGGCATCATTCTTGTGCCCATCTCTCCCCGTTGCAAGTATGCGTTCTTGCCTCTTGGCCGGCTTTCTATCTCCGCATGTTCTTTCTTCGCATAGGCTGGCTTGAACTCGAGGTATCACTCCTACCTCTGGAACACTTTGATTGACAACAAACTTTCTTCGTAGCTTTGATTGCACCTTGGTTCTACACTCATAAAAACTTCAACTTTCCTAGCGTTTGGACTCATAATAGGGCTCATGGATACACCCTTCCTAGTGGGTTCTTCGACCTTTGCAACGTGCTCAATCTTTACATGTCCCCTTATCCTATCATATCCATTCAAAGGAGCATCATTCCTCGATCCTCATAAATTTGGGCATTCTCTAGCCCTATGTCCCATTTGATTGCAACTCCAACACACTAATCCCCTTAATTCAAATTGCACTTGTTTTTTCTGTGCTCGTGGATTCCAATTCATTATTCTTTTTAGTATCCCACATCCTTGATGAGTTTGGAGTGCACCACCAGTCCAATCATGTGTACCACACATTTTCTCACTTCTCAATTCCCCAATTTTTTGCAATGTCTTTGACTCATGAGAACACTGCAATGCTCTCACATACATGGGCGAGCAAGTGGGTTTGACTTTTGCAAACATATCAGCTTTTAGCTTGTCTAAGAGCTCCACTTCCTTCTTCTCATTGATATCAACAACCATAGTGATCTCTTGGTTTTCCTCTAGGCTTCTTGAATGTGAACTCAATCTATCTCTATGCAATCAAAGCACACATTGGACCTCTTCCCAGATCCTCGCTTCATGCTTTACCTCTTCAAGTCTAACTAGTCTCTTCAACCTAATATATTCTTCAACTTTTCCATCATGTAAGCCCACTAGGAATCTCCTCTTCAAGGTCTCTCTGTCAGGTGCACTATCTCCCAACTTCCTCACAATGGTATCCATTCGATCAATATACTTTTCAATACTCTCAGTGGCCCCTTGTCGTAAGTGATCCAATTCTTCCGCTAGTTTCTCTTCAAAACCCAAACCTCTAAACTTCCTCAAGAAGTTAGCTTTCAGATCATCATAAGTCGTTCTCTTGTGCACACCCAAGTTTGCATACCATTCACTTGAATCACCTCTCAAAGTCGCTGGAAAGATACGCGATTTCCTACCGTCGTCCACCATTTCATGAGCACCACAAATTACCTCAAATAATTGAACGTGGGCATTGGGATCTTCATTGAAAGAGCCCAAAAATAGTGGAAAGTCGCTAAGAGGCACCCAAGGTCTTCCAGCCATTTTGTCTAGGTTCTGAAGGTTGCTCCACTAAGGAGCACTAGGCGAGCCCAAGGCAGTCTCCTCGAGATATGCCTAACCTTCCCCACCGGGATCACCAAAATGTTATGTCCTAATGCCCAAGGGAAAGATGATTATCCAAGCCTTTATTCTGCTCAAACCCCTCACAATCGGTCCACTTGGATTACCTAGATGCCACAATTGGCTCTCGATTGATACTCCCTTGGTCTATGCCCTAGCTCCTATGGTTCTCGGCAAACACACCAAAATGTTTAGGCCTTAACCCAAGGGAAAAGATGCTCGCAAACGCTATTGATTTACCTAATTCACACGGATTTGGCCTGTTGGCACTCCTCTAAGCCCACAATCATACTCAAGAGCATTTGGAAAGGAAAGGGGAGGGAAGACCCGCATACATATGTACACCAATACCTGATCCCGAAGTTGACTCTCCCCCTCTCACTTTTGAACTCGCTTCCTTTCTCCCACACACACCTACAAGCTCTCCTTTTTCCCTCTCCTTTCGAAACACTGAACAAGTGGATGTCCACGGGCCTTCAACTCCCTCTGGCACCTGCTAAGAAGGAACAAGTAGCAAAAGCAAATGTCTCCTACCAAACTTCTCCCAATGACCCCTTCAGCACTCAGTAGCCCCCCCCCCCCCCCAGGAAATCCCAAGAACAAAGAAGAGAACTTTTAGCGACGAATCCTCCTCCCCTCTGCACTGTGGGTCCCCTCGAGAGAGTCCTCTCTTTCTGAATGCAGTCCAAAAGCTTCGAAGTTTTTGTTTTCAACACAGATCTCCCAGAACTCTCCTCCCCTCCTCTCTGTGAGCGTTCGACTTCCCCTCCTCCCCTGAAGCAAGCAAAAAATGAGAGAGAAATGATGCCTTCCCCCTTCTACATATATGCTTTCCCTTCCTGAGAAAATGCAGCAGCCCCCCCTGCATGTGCCATCAAGGACCATAGCCTTTCTACCCCTTCCTGACAGAGGACAGGCAAACTGCCACCCAACCCCCTGTCCTCCCCATTGCATCTCTGTATCTGCACATAAGGACAAAAATGACATTTCAAAAAAAAACAATTATTCCACCACGTAGTTTTGAACTAATGAGTCAGATGAAGAGATCACCACCCATTCTCAAATAAGTCACATGGTTGCATGCCTCGAGAACACAATCAAATACAAATGCATCAGATCTTACTACCTCCATTTGCATGTGTTTATAGTAACCGAGGGCTTCCTTTGTTAGCCTATCCTTAATAGATCATGTTCACCAAGGAACTACTAACACAAGAAATCTGTTCAAACTCCTAGGGATTCACAGAACATAACAGGGTTGAATTTTGGCGTTATACTTCCGCAAGGTTGTCCACTTGAACTCCAAAAACATCAGTTTCCAAAAACTACCAACTCTCACATATAATTTTGATAGCTACATTCATCAAGAAAACATATTATTGGGCTAAATATTCACACCATTCATAACGCAACAACTATCTAATGAACCACGCTAATGTGTTGTATCGATGAGTATGTGGATGATGTGGCCATGCGGCTCGTGGAGGGTGAGATGTCGTATCCACATGTTGTTTTGGAAAAGAAGGGAGATCCACTGCACTCTTGCCCGAAAGTGGTGACTTTTTACATTCATCTGAAGACTGATCCTTACACTGCCATACTTGTCGGATTCCTGTCTGTCTACCCAGTTTCCTCTCCTAGATGGGTGGTAATTCTTGTGTGTGTTTGGTAGGGTGTGCTGACTCGCACAAGGTTGGGGGTGGGGCTTCTATCACATCCAACACCTCTCTGTATTGACTTCGGAGGAGTATTTCATGATACTATCCTGCAAGTTCCAACTGAAGCATACTTCCGTGAAGATTTAAATTCAACGAGTAATGGTATAACCATTCTTGGCCAAGGATCATAGGTTCTATCAGATCGTCCTCATGGCAAACCAACAGTTTTACTATCAAGATCACGTTTTCTATGGAGATGGGTAGCTCGACCTCGCTTATGCAAGGGGTTTCTAATCCACCTAGTCCTATGAGATAGGCTTTAAGAGTTTTAATTTCATACTCCCTACAAAGAGGGAGTCGAATTGCATTCATTGTTGCACTAGAGTCGATTACTAGAGGTATGACCCACTCTTGACATTCTGGCTTTCGAATGTTCCTCTTCCTTGGCTTCAATTTTACACATCCACAGGTGTGTATCCTCATGCAACCATGATGGATCTGATGTTAAGGAATGTATCCATTCCTTCTCCTCTTCGTTCCTATGTACCATATTCCGTTGCAAAGATGGTACGTCCCTATGAGAATAACCTGTGAGGTTCACTTTTGTGGTTACTCCTAGGTGTTAAGTACAAAGAATTGGTTCCCCAATCTTGTACTACCTGCAATTGTTGCATAAAAGGTCTACCTAGAAGCATCTTGTATGCTTGATTCTTTCCAAAATCGCATATTGCAAAGTTGTGATCAAATTCTACTCCATAAGTAAAGATGGTAATTCATTCCAATAGTCCGAAGGGTCTTTCTATATGTCTATTTGCCATCTACAACTTCATCCTAGTAGGTCTAAGGGCGGGTTTTACCCAACGTTTCCACAGAGAAGTGGTCACAATAGCTACTCCTATGCTTGTATCTAGGATGGCTTTGGTAGTGTGACCCTTGTACATAATGGGAAAATAAGCATTACCTTCCTCTTCTTCACTCGCATCTCCCACTTTATCTAGGGGTATTTCAGGTACTTTTCCTCATGTACTTGTTCTAGAGGAGGTTGTGCCTATTTTTGGGAACTGGTTTTCTGCATGTTTCCATAGTTGTGGTTTAATCTTCAACAGCTCATCCAAAGTTAAATAGCATTGAACTTTAGTGTTCCAAATAGCTTCTGTATTCCTAGGAAGAACTGATTGATCTCCCCTTACTCAAATATTTAGGGCTTTCACTTGAATTGAACAGTCTTTTGAAGGGCCCATAGTGAGGTAACTCTTGCAAAGAGTTGAATTCAAAACTAGTGTGCCCACTTGGCCAATCATCTACTTGATCTCCATATATAGATGGGATGTCTGCAAGGATTTGTTCTCTTGAATCATCAATCTCGAGTATGGGTGGTTGAGATTCTTGTTCCTACCTCCATCTTTCTTCTTGAATCTGTTTCAAGATGGCGTGTGAATCCATATAACCCGTTTGATTGTTTTCTAAATCTGACCTAGCCCTCTTGAATAGAGTGGTCTTCAAAGGTTCCATTGGGCTGGTTTGTGTGCTAGAGCTGACTTTTGCACGGTTAAATACAACTTGTCCTAGTCTCTCTAGTAGTCCTTGAAAATGTAATTCAAGCTTGGACGTAATTTGCCAATTGAGGTATTGTGATGCATCAAACATTGCCTGGGCTAATTCCACCATTTTCATGCATAGCTTTGTTCTCTCAATTTCTAAGTCAGCTCTTGGGTAATTCTTGCTAGGTTCCCCTACTTGTGGTCGTTCTTGTATTCTTGCTTGATAGGATTGACCATCATATCATGATTTTCTTGGGTGGGGTCTGCTAGTATTGAGCCTGGTTTAGAGGTGACTATTCGTGGTTCAGCCTCCTCTGATGCCATTTCTAAGATTTTAGCTCTGGTTTCCTTTAGGCTTTCCTCTAACTCATTGATATTTTTACCCCATTTTCACTTGTGTAGCTCTCGTGACTCTTTCCAAGTTCTAGTTTTCTTTCCTCTGTATTCTCCTACTTTTTGGGCTTCAGCTATTTTTCTTGGTTTTTTTGGTTGTGTTTGCCTTTGTGCTTAGGCTCTAGTAACTTCCTGGATGGGTATGTACTAGGGTATGGAACCTTCAGAATGTTGCACTATGCCTATCACGTTAATGGGCATCACTTTTTTAGAGGTGTCACAAGGTTCTTGGGGCAATCTCTTATGAAGTGATCCTTTCTACATTCAGGGAAAAATCCTTGAATATTGAAGTATTGCGACTGCATTGCCATTGCTATGTGTGGACAATCTCATATGAAGTGGTCTCCTTGGCATTTATAACATGGTCCTTTGGGTGCTTGTGGTCTTAGTTGTCTAGCCTGCGGTCTTGGGTTGGGATTTGTATACATGACCTGAGTATAATCTGGTTCCCAATTTTGCTCATACACAGGGTTCTCATAGTAAGGGTCTAAGTTTTTCGGTAACTCTATGTAGTACGCTGGTGGGCTATCCACATGAGTGGAGTCAACACGGTTTGCATTAGGATCATTATCTGTGATCAATGGGGTCGTGGGTACTAATGCCATGTTGGAATTCTCCTCTAGTGTAGCATATTTTACCGAAACTACATTAGCAGGGGGTGGAGGTTGTTGTCCTAGGACAATTTGCGATCTAGGCCATGCTTGATATGGCGCTTGATATGGAGGGGGGGCTCGATAATATTGTTGTGGCTAGTACTACCCTTGGTATCTACCTGGCTGATATTGTTGAGGGTAATTTTGCCTAACCACTTGTTTATTATTATATGGGCAATCCTAAGCAGTGTGGTTTGCGTATCTTTTCTCTATGGTACAATACATTCCATTGGAGTTCCCTATGGGTTGCACTCCATGTGGACACATGTTCGCCATATGGTCACCTCCATAAGTATAACACCTTTGAGGGGGGCAAAAATTGATGCCTGGTTTGCTAGAAACTCCAAGACGTTTGGCCACTTGTTTTCCTAAGTCCTCTATTGAATCGAAACCTCTGGTTGAAGTCTCAATGGTGCTATTCGAATCTTTGTGAGCCTTAGGCAGTTCTAGCTCATCTCCTAAGTTATCTTCTATGTCTATACAAATCTGTAAACATTGATCCAAGGTCCTTGGCTCCTTGAAGAAGACATATGATCTCAGCTTAGCACTCAGCAAACCGTCTATGAACAAAGCTATCAATTTGGCTTGAGTGGGTATTTCCAATGGGGGACATCTTTCTATGTACCATCTAAATCTTCAATCGGCCATCCCCACTATCTCTTGAGAGGTTTGTTTGAATGTGTATATCAAGAAGACGTGTTGTGTCTGATTCCACTCTTGGAAAAATCCGTAATGAAGGACTCCATCATGTGGTGGATGTCTCTAAATTGGTGTTGGTGCAATGGTCAGAACCAATCCAACGCATCACATTTTAGAGTGAGTCCAAAGGCATTAAATTGTGTAAACATGTCTTCAACTTGTTCAGCCTGTAGCATCTCCTTGAATTCTGCTACGTGCTCATAGGGATCTCCTGATCCGTCAAAACAATTCTTCATTGCCTTCACTAATTGAGTAGGCCTCAAGGTTATAGGGTGGTCTCTTGGCCTAGGTAGGGGAAAAACATCCCCACCCTGTGACCCCTATGATCCCTGAGAGCTTCTCTATCAACCCTCCCACCTTTGGTAGGGACCCTCTCCCTTCTTGCATGATGGATGAAACTACTCTCTGCACCTTCCTTGTTTTTCTCTCTATGTCCTTGAGATGTGCCAACACCCAAACTATCCTTAGGTGCTTGCGATCTTACTACAGAAAAAAATGATTCTCCTCCCCATGTATACGCATGTCTTCCATGTTCTATGACCTTATACACTCGTTCTGAGGTTTCATCTAAGTATTATACCTTTCTTGGGATCTCTGGGTTCTTTAGTTCATAAATCATGATTGCTCCTGTCGTAGTAGGATGCTCTGGTCTATATCTCCAAAAGGCTTCATTGGTCTTCTTATTCCAGAACAATTCTATACTTCTATTGTCTTGGGGCATCCACTTAGGAGTTATCACCCTCGTTAGTACGGATTTTCCTCTTGGTGTTCTGGGTTCCTCAATCTTTTTACCATGTCCTTCCACATCTATGTCTGCATTTTCTACCATCTCACCTAGTTCATTCATTGAGTCGGCCCTAATTGTGCAGATATACATGGTCCCTTCTTTGTCTATGTAAGCCTTTTTTTCAAAATTAGTAGTTGGATGTTCTAATACCATAGGTTGATCGGGATTATGGAGTTGAATCACTGACCAATGAAGGCCATCCTCATATACCCGGGCACCCAATCTATTTGTACGAATATACTCCAACTGAGTCTTGTAGGGTCCCTCCGTCTTCTCTAAGTGAGCTACATTAAATGAAACCCCTGATCTACTTGTGTTGAAACACATATCCGAATCACTCGTATCTGAACTAAGCTTGTATGGATAATCGCCTAGTTGTTGTGCCCACGAATGTGTTGTAGTTCTTATGCTAGCCTCAAAAGATCAAACACTCTGTTTATCACTTTTCCCTAAGTATTTACCAGACCATAGGTTCATTAATCCTAATCTCACCTTATCACACTCACCCCTTCGATTAGGTCAATCACTTAGTTCTTTGGGCGTTTACTTTAGAGGTTCTTGTATTGTTTACATTTGTTGCAAGGAATCCCTTTAATATGTTTGAATTTAATTCCTTTGAGCATTGCATATTCAATTCACAAAATTCCTTTAGGCTTTAGCAACGGCGCCAAATTTGGTGTCACTCTAGCACAATGGAAAGTACCAACATGAGGATCTTCACCTCATAATTGTCAATCCACAGAGAGGTTAGGCCAATATGAAGATAAAGAGTCAATGATGTGCATGATTCTCAACAAGCTTTCCAACGAGACCAAAATCTCCTCAATCGGAGTTCGTACGGCAAAGTTATGACCATTCAGGCATGTAGGGGTCAAAACAGGCTCTCAGGGTTCAGGAATTCCCTCCCTGGTTTCTAGGTCTTTTGCCCACTCCTAAGGCTCTAGTATCATCCCAATGTGTCCCAAAACTAAGCCCAATTGTACCTCAATTCACTCATTTAATTCACTTCAAATTTTATGCGTTAAGCCCATGTATCGCGATAGATCGGGTCGAGGTGTCGCGTTAGGTGGAAGTGTCACGATAGGTCGAGGTGTCACGATACTTGGGAGTGTCGCGATAGGTCGGAGTGTCGCGATAGGTGGAAGTGTCGCGATAGGTTGAGGTGTCGCGATAGGTGGAAGTGTCGCGATAGGTCGAGGTGTCGCGATACTTGGGAGTGTCGCGATAGGTCGAAAGTGTCGCGATAGGTCGGAGTGTCGCAATCCTTCAGCCGTAATGTCGCATGGCAACCTCGAAAATCCCTACCTCATCTCGCTCACTGCAAGTGATCAATGCTCTTCGGGCAATGAGTCAGTCTTGGTCTCAAGAGCCCCATCCTTGTTGCCTAGAATCAACTGATCCGCCCAAGCAATGTAAAGTTCATTTCCCTTGCTAGGTGTCTCTCTAGAACTAACATAGTATAAATGCAAACCTTTTGCATGCCCAATGCAACAAAGCAAATATTCCTTTAACTAATCAACCATTTGACGCCCTCGCCTATTACCTAATGATCTTGCATAAGAACAGACTTGGTTTATCACTTTCTGCACTTTCAACCAATGGAAGGTAGATTGTTTTTTGAGAAAGAGAATGCCGGTTTGGCTTTGTACGTGTATCAAACTACACATCTCCCGTAAGATCATCCATATCAAGCAAAAGAATCCCACAATCCATTGGTTCGCTTGGAGTCTCTTCCATACTCCCTCTCTCATGATCCTATGTATGTTTTGTCAGCTATCTGAGTATGTAACTTTACCAACCTTCGAACTTATGTCCTTGGCATGCTTGACACAGGTCATTTTTTATCCCTTTGGGCTATTGCCATTCTTAACCGTGCTCTCTACATGAGGCACTTTACTCACATCACCTTTTTTTGATTCATCCTCCAATGCAGGTTCCCTATTAAGTCGCTTGCATCTAGAGGTCCTCTATTCCCAGGCCTTTCCACTCTCCAAGAGGTCTCTCTTCTGATCATCTATTTCCTTGTGCGAACCTTCATTCTTTGAGAACCCAATCTCCCTTCTTTTCCTTTCGATGTTTTGTTTATTTTTGTCCTCTTCAAAGATTGTAACCTTTCCATCAACACTTCAGCTTTTCGTTCTAATTCTTTGTGTTTCTCCATTTCATGCACTATTTTCTCCCTTTGAATTTTTTGATCAATTTTCCACCTCTTAATCGACTCTTGAAATTCCTCATTTATCTTTACTAGTTGATCTGATTTGTTATTTTGCTCTTCTCTCATGTCTTGTGTACTCTTAAAGCAATCATAAAGCAATCGTGTATCACTTTCTCTATCTCCTTCATTTTCTCCTTTTGTTGTATCCTACATTCCTTCTCTTGTGCCAACTCCCTCTCAAGGTGACAAACTATATCTCTTAGCTTTCCTAGCTCCAATTCCAATTATTTCACTTTGCGTTGCAATCCAACATCTTCTAGGGCTTCACATTCTACTGTAGCAACAACATTAGACGTTATGATGGCATCATTCTTGTGCCCATCTCTCCCCGTTGCATGTATGCGTTCTTGCCTCTTGGCCGGCTTTCTATCTCCGCATGTTCTTTCTTCGCATAGGCTAGCTTGAACTCGAGGTATCACTCCTACCTCTAGAACACTTTGATTGACAACAAACTTTCTTCGTAGCTTTGATTGCACCTTGGGTCTACACTCATAAAAAACTTCAACTTTCCTAACGTTTGGACTCATAATAGGGCTCATGGATACACCCTTCCTAGTGGGTTCTTCGACCTTTGCAACATGCTCAACCTTTACATGTCCCCTTATCCTATCATATCCATTCAAAGGAGCATCATTCCTCGATCCTCATAAATTTGGGCATTCTCTAGCCCTATGTCCCATTTGATTGCAACTCCAACACACTAATCCCCTTAATTCAAATTGCACTTGTTTTTTCTGTGCTCGTGGATTCCAATTCATTATTCTTTTTAGTATCCCACATCCTTGATGAGTTTGGAGTGCACCACCAGTCCAATCATGTGTACCACACATTTTCTCACTTCTCAATTCCCCAATTTTTTGCGATGTCTTTGACTCATGAGAACACTGCAATGCTCTCACATACATGGGCGAGCAAGTGGGTTCGACTTTTGCAAACATATCAGCTTTTAGCTTGTCTAAGAGCTCCACTTCCTTCTTCTCATTGATATCAACAACCATAGTGCTCTCTTGGTTTTCCTCTAGGCTTCTTGAATGTGAACTCAATCTATCTCTATGCAATCAAAGCACACATTGGACCTCTTCCCAGATCCTCGCTTCATGCTTTACCTCTTCAAGTCTAACTAGTCTCTTCAACCTAATATATTCTTCAACTTTTCCATCATGTAAGCCCACTAGGAATCTCCTCTTCAAGGTCTCTCTGTCAGGTGCACTATCTCCCAACTTCCTCACAATGGTATCTATTCGATCAATATACTTTTCAATACTCTCAGTGGCCCCTTGTCGTAAGTGATCCAATTCTTCTGCTAGTTTCTCTTCAAAACCCAAACCTCTAAACTTCCTCAAGAAGTTAGCTTTCAGATCATCATAAGTCGTTCTCTTGTGCACACCCAAGTTTGCATACCATTCACTTGCATCACCTCTCAAAGTCGCTGGAAAGATACGCGATTTCCTACCGTCGTCCACCATTTCATGAGCACCACAAATTACCTCAAATAATTGAACGTGGGCATTGGGATCTTCATTGAAAGAGCCCAAAAATAGTGGAAAGTCGCTAAGAGGCACCCAAGGTCTTCCAGCCATTTTGTCTAGGTTCTGAAGGTTGCTCCACTAAGGAGCACTAGGCGAGCCCAAGGCAGTCTCCTCGAGATATGCCTAACCTTCCCCACCGGGATCACCAAAATGTTATGTCCTAATGCCCAAGGGAAAGATGATTATCCAAGCCTTTATTCTGCTCAAACCCCTCACAATCGGTCCACTTGGATTACCTAGATGCCACAATTGGCTCTCGATTGATACTCCCTTGGTCTATGCCCTAGCTCGTATGGTTCTCCGCAAACACACCAAAATGTTTTGGCCTTAACCCAAGGGAAAAGATGCTCGCAGACGCTATTGATTTACCTAATTCACACGGATTTGGCCTGTTGGCACTCCTCTAAGCCCACAATCATACTCAAGAGCATTTGGAAAGGAAACTTAGGGGAGGGAAGACCCGCATACATATGTACACCAATACCTGATCCCGAAGTTGACTCTCCCCCTCTCACTTTTGCACTCGCTTCCTTTCTCCCACACACATCTACAAGCTCTCCTTTTTCCCTCTCCTTTCGAAACACTGAACCAGTGGATGTCCATGGGCCTTCAACTCCCTCTGGTACCTGCTAAGAAGGAACAAGCGACAAAAGCAAATGTCTCCTCCCAAACTTCTCCCAATGACCCCTTCAGCGCTCAGCAGCCCCCCCCCCCAGGAATTCCCAAGAACAAAGAAGAGAAATTTTAGCGACGAATCCTCCTCCCCTTTGCACTGTGGGTCCCCTCGAGAGAGTCCTCTCTTTCTGAATGCAGTCCAAAAGCTTCGAAGTTTTTGTTTTCAACACAGATCTCCCAGAACTCTCCTCCCCTCCTCTCTGTGAGCGTTCGACTTCCCCTCCTCCCCTGAAGCAAGCAAAAAATGAGAGAGAAATGATGCCTTCCCCCTTCTACATATATGCTTTCCCTTCCTGAGAAAATGCAGCAGCCCCCCCAGCATGTGCCATCAAGGACCATAGCCTTTCTACCCCTTCCTGACAGAGGACAGGCAAACTGCCACCCAACCCCCTGTCCTCCCCATTGCATCTCTGTATCTACACATAAGGACAAAAATGAAATTTGAAAAAAAAACAATTATTCCACCACTTAGTTTTGAACTAATGAGTCAGATGAAGAGATCACGACCCATTCTCAAATAAGTCACATGGTTGCATGCCTCGAGAACACAATCAAATACAAATGCATCAGATCTTACTACCTCCATTTGCATGTGTTTATAGTAACCGAGGGCTTCCTTTGTTAGCCTATCCTTAATAGATCATGTTCACCAAGGAACTACTAACACAAGAAATCTGTTCAAACTCCTAGGGATTCACAGAACATAACAGGGTTGAATTTTGGCGTTATACTTCCGCAAGGTTGTCCACTTGAACTCCAAAAACATCAGTTTCCAAAAACTACCAACTCTCACATATAATTTTGATAGCTACATTCATCAAGAAAACATATTATTGGGCTAAATATTCACACCATTCATAACGCAACAACTATCTAATGAACCACTCTAATGTGTTGCATCGATGAGTATGTGGATGATGTGGTCATGCGGCTCGTGGAGGGTGAGATGTACTATCCACATGTTGTTTTGGAAAAGAAGGGAGATCCACTGCACTCTTGCCCGAAAGTGGTGACTTTTTACATTCATCTGAAGACTGATCCTTACACTGCCATACTTGTCGGATTCCTGTCTGTCTACCCAGTTTCCTCTCCTAGATGGGTGGTAATTCTTGTGTGTGTTTGGTAGGGTGTGCTGACTCGAACAAGGTTGGGGGGGGGGAGGTTTTCTATCACATCCAACACCTCTCTGTATTGACTTCGGAGGGGTATTTCATGATACTGTCCTACAAGTTCCAACTGAAGCATACTTCCGTGAAGATTTAAATTCAACGAGTAATGGTATAACCATTCTTGGCCGAGGATCATAGGTTCTATCAGATCGTCGTCATGGCAAACCAACAGTTTTACTATCAAGATCACGTTTTCTATGGAGATGGGTAGTTCGACCTCGCTTATGCAAGGGGTTTCTAATCCACCTAGTCCTATGAGATAAGCTTTAAGAGTTTTAATTTCATACTCCCTACAAAGAGGGAGTCGAATTGCATTCATTGTTGCACTAGAGTCGATTACTAGAGGTATGACCCACTCTTGACATTCTGGCTTTCGCACGTTCCTCTTCCTTGGCTTCAATTTTACACATCCACAGGTGTGTATCCTCATGCAACCATGATGGATCTGATGTTAAGGAATGTATCGATTCTTTCTCCTCTTCGTTCCTATGTACCATATTCCGTTGCAAAGATGGTACGTCCCTATGTGAATAACCTGTGAGGTTCACTTTTGTGGTTACTCCTAGGTGTTAAGTACAAAGAATTGGTTCCCCAATCTTGTACTACCTGCAATTGTTGCATAAAATGTCTACCTAGAAGCATCTTGTATGCTTGATTCTTTCCAAAATCGCATATTGCAAAGTTGTGATCAAATTCTACTCCATAAGTAAAGATGGTAATTCATTCCAATAGTCCGAAGGGTCTTTCTATATGTCCGTTTGCCATCTACAACTTCATCCTAGTAGGTCTAAGGGCGGGTTTTACCCAACGTTTCCACAGAGAAGTGGTCACAATAGCTACTCCTATGCTTGTATCTAGGATGGCTTTGGTAGTGTGACCCTTGTACATAATGGGAAAATAAGCATTACCTTCCTCTTCTTCACTCGCATCTCCCACTTTATCTAGGGGTATTTCAGGTACTTTTCCTCATGTACTTGTTCTAGAGGAGGTTGTGCCTATTTTTGGGAACTGGTTTTCTGCATGTTTCCATAGTTGTGGTTTAATCTTCAACAGCTCATCCAAAGTTAAATGGCATTGAACTTTAGTGTTCCAAATAGCTTCTGTATTCCTAGGAAGAACTGATTGATCTCCCCTTACTCAAATATTTAGGGCTTTCACTTGAATTGAACAGTCTTCTGAAGGGCCCATAGTGAGGTAACTCTTGCAAAGAGTTAGATTCAAAACTAGTGTGCCCACTTGGCCAATCATCTACTTGATCTCCATATATAGATGGGATGTCTGCAAGGATTTGTTCTCTTGAATCATCAATCTCGAGTATGGGTGGTTGAGATTCTTGTTCCTACCTCCATCTTTCTTCTTGAATCTCTTTCAAGATGGCGTGTGAATCCATATAACCCGTTTGATTGTTTCTAAATCTGACCTAGCCCTCTTGAATAGAGTGGTCTTCAAAGGTTCCATTGGGCTGGTTTGTGTGCTAGAGCTGACTTTTGCAGGGTTAAATACAACTTGTCCTAGTCTCTCTAGTAGTCCTTGAAAATGTAATTCAAGCTTGGACGTAATTTGCCAATTGAGGTATTGTGATGCATCAAACATTGCCTGGGCTAATTCCACCATTTTCATGCATAGCTTTGTTCTCTCGATTTCTAAGTCAGCTCTTGGGTAATTCTTGCTAGGTTCCCCTACTTGTGGTCCTTCTTGTATTCTTGCTTGATAGGATTGACCATCATATCATGATTTTCTTGGGTGGGGTCTGCTAGTATTGAGCCTGGTTTAGAGGTGACTATTCGTGGTTCAGCCTCCTCTGATGCCATTTGTTGGGGGATTCTTTGACAAGAAGGAGTTTGAGGGTTTGTAGGAGAAAATGAAAAGACCAAAAGAGAAAATACACCTTGGAAGTTTCTGCCGTTTGATTACAGTAAGAAAAGTACAATGTTTGAAATACAAGATACACCAATACCTCTGTGCACAATCCCACAGAGTGCCCAATTACAAAATATCCAATATCCCAGTGTCCTCTTGCTGCCGACCTCCTCTGCAACAAACCTCCACCTGCTTCAAGCTTCTCCTTGTGCACACCTTGCACCAAGCTTCCACAAAGGGGGAGGAGTGAATACCTGCTGTCGGCAAGCGTACACTGCCAAAGGACCTTGAGATACTTGGGGGAACTATAGCTTAGCACTTCTCTACACCAAAATCCTTGGTCACTCTCTATGCACCTTGCACTTCCACTTCTGTGCGACGTACTCTGGTGACTCTTTTACTTCTCTCTCTTGCTCCACTTAGCCTATGCTCTCTTGCTTACTCTAACCTTGATCCAAGAATGGTTCTTCCTTGATTTGAGTGTCGATCACGTACGCTCCTAACTGCAAGTGAATCTTGGTGCTCACTTTGATGTCCCAAGATTGCTCTCACAAGTGGCAGCCAACTACTCACTGTTTTGTCCTGTAGTGACTTTAGTCTAAAACCAAAAATTTTAATGGGGGGCCATACTTTCACCTGTGCGTACACTTTGCCGCTTCCCATGCCTTCACATTTCCTTTTAATTCTTCACTTTTGCACATAAGGGGGGGTTCACCTGAACCTTCCAAAACACTTTAAAACACACTTTGAACTTGGGGCAATTAGAGAAAATACCTCTGCAACCTGCAACCCACTTTCTCCGATTTACCCTTTGTGGACAATTACTTATGCACCACCTGTGCACTTTGACACCTGCACTTTGACTTTGCACCTATTGACTTTGACCTTTGACCTTGTAGAATTTGACCAGTTGACTTTGACCGTTTGACTTTGACTGCAGTTGACTTGACCAACATGACTATTATGGGCTCAACAGTTGCCCACCACCTAATGTGCTCTCCGTCCCGGAGAGCGATAGCCAAAACGCTGAACATAGAGGACATCAAATAATGTAGGAGTAGAAACTGGAAGAGGACCTCTGAGCAGCAACGAAGTCCACCAGAACATCATAGAAACCCAGCATCAGAGAGGGGGGTGGGTAGGAAGAAGGGAGGGGGAAATGACGGGGGAGGGGAGTGGGATGCATAGGGAAAAAGGAAAGAGGGGAACAGAATTTTATTAAGGGTAAGGAAAGACAACACTCCAGTAGAGACCAAACTGGACACAGGCAGAGAGCAAGGGCTTAAAACGGCAACTCTAGAGGAAATCTGAAAAAACTCTAGAAAAACACTGAAACTGAGAACGGAGGACCCAAAATTTGGATCCGGCACGCTGAATTACCCTAAAAATGACTGTAAAAACAATAAAAACAGAGAGGTATAAGGCAAAAAAAAGAAAAAAGAAAAAGAAAAAGAAAAATAAAGAAATAAAAAAAAAAAAGAAAAAATTAAAAAGTAAACATAAGAAAGTAAAAAATAAAATAAAATAACTAAAAGAAAAAGAAAAGAAATACCTGGTGGAGTGGTCCACGCTGGGTTGCCGGCGGAGGGGGAAAAGAGGGGTTTAAATAGGGGGGCGGGCGGGGGGGGGGGGGGGGGGGGGGGGGGGGGGGGGGGGGGGGGGGGGGGGGGGGGGGGCGGGGGGGGGGGGGGCGGGGGGGGCGGGGGGGGGGGGGGGGGGGGGGGGGGGGGGGGGGGGGGGGGGGGGGGGGGCGGGGGGGGGGGGGGGCGGGGGGGCCGGGGGGGGGGGGCGGGGGGGTGGGGGGGGGGGGGCGGGGGGGGGGGGGGGGGGGCGGGGGGGCGGGGGGGGGGGGGGGGGGGGGGGCGGGGGGGCGGGGGGGGGGGGCGGGGGGGTGGGGGGGGGGGGCGGGGGGGGGGGGGGGGGGCGGGGGGGGCGGGGGGGGGGGGGGCGGGGGGGCGGGGGGGCGGGGGGGGGGCTGAAAAAAATCAAAATCTAAAAAATAATGAAAATTCTAATAAATATGGGGGCCTCGAAAAACCGGGGGGCCCCCCTTTTTTTTTTTTTTTTTTTAATAAATAGCCCAAATTAGAGAAAAATCAAGGAAAAATCTGAAAAAAATGCCAAAAATTGGCCAAAAAAATTCTAAAAAAATTCTGGAAAAATTATGAAAAAATTCTGATGAAATTTTCTACATGTTGAGCCTAAAATCCTTCATCAAACCACCGAGACCCTCCATTTATTCCTCAAATTGGGCAATAAAAAGACATCGGAAAGGGATAAAAAATGCTAGAAAAATGCTAAAATTGCTAGAAAATTTCCAAAAATGCCCAAAAGGCTTGCTTTGGCAGTGGTTTTGAAATATCTTCTAGGTTTTCTAAAAACACCAATAACAAAGATGAAATTGATAAGGAAAACTACTAAAACTGAGCAAAATATGATGAGAAAGTTATGTACAACCTGGACATATTTGGCAGTTCCAGGTGATCCATACGTCTTTAAGTGTGTTGATGATAGGCCTTCAGCCTTGAAATGTTGACCAGTGGCAAGGCGTCTCCTTTCAGCGTCTCTAACTCCACAGCACCCAAGTTTAGCATTGTTTTGACTCTATAAGGTCCTTCCCAATTTGGAAGCCATTTTCCTCTCAGTTGTGTATGAAGGTTAGGTCTATGGAGAAGAACCAACATGCCTGCTTCAATGTTGTTGTTCCACAGATGTCGATCATGTGCCTCTTTCCTCTTCATCTGAGTCTCGATCAATTGTTTTGTTGCTAGGAGACGAATCTCCTCCACTTTATGTAGTGCCCCTATTCTCTGAGAGACATCACAGTCTTTTTTGCCCTGCATGAATGCTATCTTAGGTGAGCCATGTAAAAATTCAAAGGGCTCAATGGGCAATATGCCATAAACCAGTTGGAAAGGAGAATATCCGGTGGCCTCTTTGTATGCTAACCTGTATGCCCATAGTGTACCTTGATAAGCAATGCCCCATGAAGTGGGCTTTAACAGACACTCTTTTGTTAACATTGAGATTAAAACCTTATTTGTCGATTCAGCCTGTCCATTGGCTCTTGGGTAATAAGCACAAGAGGTCCTATGTAGAATTTTATACCTGGTGAAAATTTCCTGCAGGACCTTATTGACAAAATGTGTACCTTGATCTGTACAAATTTCAAGTGGACATCCAAACCTGCAAATGATGCTAGTGTACATGAAATCAGCAACAGTTTGGGCAGTGCAGTCGGGGGAAGCAATAGCTTCAGCCCACTTGGTCGCATAATTGGTAGCTATCAAGAGATATTTCTCTCTTTTTGGAATTGTCGGAGGATAGATGGGCCCTACAAAATTCAGCCCCCACTTTTCAAATGGTTGCCAGGAAGTGGAAACAATCAAGGGGTTATGTCTCTGCTTTGTGGGCTTAGGTCCACACCTCTGGCAAACGTCACATGCCTTTCCCCATTCATTTGCATCCTTAAATAGTGTAGGCCACCATAGACCAGCATCTAATATCCTCTGACTCATAATATGCCCTGGAAGGTGCCCACCACCTGGTCCTTCATGTGCAAAGTGAAGGACTTTCCTCACTTCTTCTTCCTCCAAGCACTTCCTAAGTCTGTCATCCTTTCCCTGTCTATATAATTTATCTTCAAGGAAGGTATATGGTCTGCTCTTGAGTAGCAATCTCTTCCTTTGCACAGCACTAGCCTTTTCTGGATACATCCCTGTTTTAATGAAATTCTTGATATCATAATACCAACCTTGAGCCTGGACAGCAAACAGATGAGCATCTGGAAAATCATCATTGATTCCACTAACTTGCTCCATCATATTGATTCTGGAAAGGTGATCCGCCATAACATTTTCTTTACCTGGTCTGTGGACCATAGAAAAATCAAATTCTTGGAACAACAATAACCACCTCCATATTCTACCAGTGGCTTGTGGTTTGTTGAGCAAATATTTCAGTGGTTGGTGATCTGTTATAATAACAAATTTTACTCCCAACAAGTAATGACGAAATTTTTGGACAGCAAAAACCATTGCCAAGGCTTCCCTTTCTGTGGTGCTGTAATTCCTTTCAGCCTTAGTCAAAATTCTACTGGCATACTGAATTGGTCTATCCATCTTAAATTCTTCACTAGGTTGTGTCAAAACGGCCCCCACTGCATAGGCACTGTGTTGGAAGGTGTATTTTTGGAAAAGCATTTTTGATGTAAAAAATTAGTAAAAAGTCAAAAAACTTGTAAAATATTTATGCAATGGTTGTAAAAATAAGGAAGAGTCTTCCTTATGTGGTTGAGGATCTCATGTAATTTTTGTAGAATTTTTAGAAACTCTTAGATAGCATTTTTTTAAAAAAATTAGAGAAAAAGACCTAATTTCAAGTGTGAAAAGGGACACTTGAAAATGTATATAAGTCAATTTTCTCTATTTTGGAGAGGTTGGTTAGTCATTTGCTCAAGCTATCAATAGAGAAGAAAGAGTTTCTGCAAAAATCGTGTTTTCTCCTGTTGAGTGTATTTCCTTTGATGTGTGAGCTTGTCTCTTGCTTAATCATGGAGATTTGTGAGTCACATTTGTGTATTACTGAGTAAGTTGTATGAAGAGAGAGACCTATTGCTGTAATAAGTGGAAAAGGACTGAAGGAAGTTCCAAAATTGTGAAAATCGTCTGTTGGTACAGAATCGCGATTGTCTCGTCTTTGTGATACAGGTGATATTTTTCAATTTTGAGTTCATATTTGTATTCTGCTAATGAAATGGCATGGTTTTGACATAAAGAACATGGAAAATGATGGAGATTTGCCTTAGTTATGGTAAATTCAAGATTTTCTCTTCATCTTCAATTTCTCTCAGCAATCCAGCCATCAATCTCTTATTTCCTTGAATCTATTATCTTGAAGGGGCTATGGTCTTATGGATATTCCTAGGATTGACAAAATAAAGATGATTTGTTGATTCTTTGTTACTTCATGATTGGAGAGGACAACTTGGAGTCCAAAACAAAACATTTTTTGGCGCCGTTGCCGGGGAACATTCCAAGAACTTCTTTGAAGTTGGACCTTTGCTGGATCTTCAGTTGATGATGGTGAACAAGGTAAAGCTCATCAATTAGGAAAAGTTCACATGGATAGGTAGATATCATTGTTTGTCTTTAGGGAAGAAGAAAGCAATGGATGTCTTGTAGAAGTGGAAGTGCTGAAATCTTTGTAAATTGATAGTTGCTCATCATATTGGTGAAGTAAAAGTGCAGGTGTGTGGAGGATTTGAGCCAAGAAGCTGAAGATGGAGGTAACTTGAATCTATTTTTGCATTTCTAGATTTCTTTTTGCCCAAGTACTAGACACCATGGGTGATCTTGGGAAGATAACATGGTGTTATTAAGGAAAGGACAATTAAAGTAGCTAGATGTAAGAATGAGGGATTCAGTTGTTCACCAAGTCTGAGCATTAAATCTTGAGTTGTCCTGCATTTTGAAAAAAACATATGATTGAGTTTATCTTTACAAAATTTGATTGCCTTTCATAACACTTTTTCATTGGAGAACCTTTCTTTGGTACTTTAGTGATAGCTAAGGACATAGAAACTCATAACCAATCAAGAACCATAGGATCAGTTGATTTCCAAAACCAGAAACCCTAAGTAAAGTGTTCACCTTTATTTTTAGGGCAAAAATACCAAACAAATTCACAAAACTCATAAAAAACAATCAAACAAATTTCTTTTCTTGATAAGAAGTTGAAGTGAGGTGTTGTGGTTAGGAGTGATTGTGGAAAACTGGAAAAGAAAACAAAAAATGATAAAAAAACCAGAAAATTAAAAAACACGATTCTCTGCACAGAATCGCGACTTTCTGAGAAAAGTGATTGATTTTGAAATAACATTTTAAGTGAAAGTTGAATTGAAGTTGTTGAAGGGTTTTGAAGGTAATCAAGAAGAAAAAACTACTCAAAGTGGCATAAAATCAAAAATAGAGAAAAACACGATTTTCTGCACAAAGTCGCGATTTTCTGAGGAAGATTGTGATTTTGGTGCAAAAATTCAGGAGCAGAGTTAATTACAAAGAAAAGAAGGAATTGAAGCAAAACAAAGAGAAAGAAAGTTTAAAAAATAAAAAAGTTATCAAAAAACCCAGAAAATTAGAAAACACGATTCTCTGAACAGAATCGCGATTTTCTGTAAAAAGTGTTGTTTTGAAATAACTTTCAGGTGACTCATGTATTGAAGTTGTGAAGGATATTGAGAGAAGGCAAGGACATAGAATACTCAAAATTTGCACAAGAAAAGATCTACAGAAAAAAACACGATTCTTTACACAAAATCGCGATTTTCTGTAAAGAAAGTTTTTTGGAATATGTGGTAAATTTGGGTACTTGACATAAGAAAGTGTAGAGGGAGTCATTAAGATTGAGTAAGTGAAGTTGAACAAGTGAAAGAGTGAGGAAAAGTAGAAATCACACAAAAATCGCGATTTTCTGAACACTATAAAAACCTGAAATTCAAAGAAAAATTCATTTGAGTGAGAGTGAGGGAGAGAGAGAGTGTGCAGAGTCGAATAAAATCGCGATTTTCTGCTACAAGCAAGCTTTGGAGATATTTTCAACTTGGCAAGCAAGGTAAAAAGTCTAGCAGCATTTTGAGTACATATTTTTTGCATTAAAGTGACTAAATAACACAAAAAAGTAGGAAAATAGTAAAATCACGAAATCGCGGTTTCCTGTTTTTTGTTGGTTTTCAGTAAGAAAAAAGTGTTTTTCAAGAAATTTCTTTTATTGCATGTCAAAATTTCAGTAAGGCGATTCTGTTGGAGAAAGAAAATTTTGAAAAATCAAAACTTGTAAAAGATTCAAAAAATCATTCAGAATCGCGATTCTGTAAATCACACACAAAATCGCGATTTTGAACAATTGGGACATTGCAATTCCCAGAATACGATTTTCTTAAAGAAAATCGTGTTTTTACAATCTGTGAGCAATCACGATTGTCTGGGAACAAAATCGTGGAAAACACGATTTTGTGAACAAAATCGCAAAAAACACGATTTTGACACAAAATCGCAAAAAACACGATTTTGACACAAAATCGCAAAAAAAACACGATTTTGACACAAAATCGCAAAAAACACGATTTTGACACAAAATCGCAAAAAACACGATTTTGACACAAAATCGCAAAAAACACGATTTTGACACAAAATCGCAAAAAACACGATTTTGACACAAAATCGCAAAAAACACGATTTTGACACAAAATCGCAAAAAACACGATTTTGACACAAAATCGCAAAAAAACACGATTTTGACACAAAATCGCAAAAAAACACGATTTTGACACAAAATCGCAAAAAACACGATTTTGACACAAAATCGTGAAAAACACGATTTTGACACAAAATCGTAGAAAACTCGATTTTGACACAAAATTGTGAATAACACGATTTTGACACAAAATCGTGAAAAACTCGATTTTCAACAGAAAATCGTGAAAAACACGATTTTCAACAGAAAATCGTGAAAAACTCACAAGTAGGTACAAAATCGTGAAAAACACGATTTTCAACAGAAAATCGTGAAAAACTCACAAGTAGGTACAAAATCGTGAAAAACACGATTTTCAACAGAAAATCGTGAAAAACTCACAAGTAGGTAGAAAATCGTGAAAAACTCACAAGTAGGTAGAAAATCGTGAAAAACACGATTTTCATCAGAAAATCGTGAAAAACCCCCAAGTAGGCACAAAATCGTGAAAAACACGATTTTCATCAGAAAATTGTGGAAAAAACACAAATCCATCTGAAAATCGTGGAAAAGTCTAATTGCATCATAAAATCGTGAAAAAACACGATTTTCATCTGAAAATCGTGAAAAAACACTACTGGCAGTAGAAAATCGTGAAAAAATCCTAAATTCATTAAGAAGTTGTGAAAAGCACAAAACATAGAAAGAAAATTAAAACACACACAATTTGGGACAGAAAATTGTGGAAAACCAATATATTGGTTAGGAAACTGTGACAAACACTCCTATGAGTATTAGAAATTTGTCAAAAATAGTTGAATGATACTAAGGTCTGGAAATAAAATAAATTCACGTCCTAAACAAGACCTAACAAGGAAGGAAAAAGAGCCAGGAAGTAGTATAAAGATTAGAAAGAAGTTTAGGCCAAGAAAATAATATGGAAAACCTAAATGAAACAAATGAGTCAATAGAAACTGGGGATTTTAGAAACATCCTTAAATACATGTATACAAATAGGTTTGGAACCTATGTATACCAGGATGGAATGCATAAATTCCTCATTAGACTGAGAAATTTAGAAGTTCCCCTGAATATAACTCCAGTAGCCCAATTCAAAGATGGAAGATATGAAGACAGGCAAGAATGTGTATACATCTTCTCTCAAGACCCAGAAAATTCAAATGATCTAGGGCAATGTGCTGACAAAGGACCTTGGGAACATAACATGGGACAACCAGATATACCTAGACCAAATGAAAACTACACTAATAATGAGCAACATCATGGGAGAAGGACACATGCTTCACCAAATCCCTTTGACAAAGAACCAGAAGGATACAATGACTTCCCACTCAGAAGAAGACCTCATTGGCAACCTCAGGGTAGGATGCTTAGACCATACCAAGTAGCCAAATGCATGAAGAACCAATATGAAGGGTATTCAGATCCTCATGCTCATGCTGCAGAATTTAGACAACTGATTAGAGCAGAGGAAGTAGAAGATTACAAGGTACAATTTGAGGCATTTGGTCTAACCCTAACAGGGCCAGCCTTATCATGGTTCATTCCTTTGAGAAAAGAAATGTACCTAGACATTGAATCTTTCTTAGAAGCTTTCATTGGTGAATTCTCTAAGACTAGAATCAAACATAGTACAGCCACATTGATACACAGCTTCAAACAACAAAAGGAGGAAAATGTTAGAGAAGCAGCCAGAAGGTTTAAACAGTACATTGATAGATGCCAAAGAGAAGAAGTACCTTCCATGGCAAAACAAGTATCCTTATTCATTGAGGGTTTGAGAAGTGCCCAATTAAGGACCCTAGTGTACTATAGGAGATGTCCTGATTTAGCAGCCTGTGTTAAGGAAGCAATAGATTTGGAGGACAACAGAGGTCAAGATTTGTTAGCATTTGATCAACCCAGATCTTATGAAGACAAAATTCCTCCAGCAGAAGAGTTGGCTCAGGCTATTGCTAAAGCCCTAGAGGTAAGCACTAAAACTAATCTGATAAACTCTAGGATAAACACAAACAAGAAATGTTATATTTGTGGGGAAAATCATCTGGCACAACAATGCCCTTATCAGAAACCACAACACTTACAAGATAGGAAGACACTCAAGTATTGTACACTAGAGAGAAAATGGACAAACCATACCAGGGAGGAATGCTTCTATAACAAACAACCTGTCAAGGAAAGAGACTACATGGCTCAGAGGGAATCAGGTTATACTGAGCAACCAAGACCAGTATTGGGACAACAACCTCCTATTCCAACTAATGTGGTACCAGTCAAATATACACCCATTGACGAAGGAAATTCAAGATTCAGATCACCTTATAAGGAAGAGTATCAATGGAGTGAGGGACATCAGGAAGAATGGGAAGATTATGAAATAAGGGAACCTGAGCTTAAAGCCCTAGATTTGGGAAATGGAAAAATTGAAATGGACACAGCAACATTCATGTACATTACCAACAACTACATGTCCAATCAAAAACCTCAATTCAAAGGGGGACCAAAGATAACATGTTATAGGTGTGGGGGAGAGCATTTCATTAGAGATTGTCCACAACCTCCAACATTCAGGATAGAGGGAGCATACTGTAAGGATTGTGGTAGAGAACATCTGATCAAGGACTGTCCAAAAAATCCCCAAAAACAACAGAACACACCTAATAACATACCTTTAAAAACAGTCAAAATTATGGAACAAGAGGAATTGAGTGACAATGATCAAATTGAACTTAATGTTATAACAAGGGCACAAGCCAAACAACAAGGAACAATTAAAGAACAAAATGAGGGTTCTACATCAAAAGGGAAGAAAAATAGACAAAAAGGGAAATGGGAAAAGAAAAGGAAAGTGGGCAAAAGTCTGGAAGAAGACAATCAGGAACAAACAAATTCAAAACATACTTCTCCTCAAAAGACCCAGAATCTGTCTGAATTAAGAAATTCTCAGAGCCTAGACACCCTAATCAAAGCCTATAAAGGAAGGATTCAAGAGGGACCAAGCCCTGCAGATCATGCAATGGCTTATCCCATACCGGATTTAGAGCAAGAAAGGATGCTAAAATGCAAACAAATTATCCAGGAAACACAACTCAGATTAGGGGAAGAAGACAGCTCTCGGAGAACATTTGATCAGCATGAAAAAACAAAAACCAAGGAAGATGATAAAGAAGGAAATCCACAAATAACATTCCAAATGATCTTAGATGAACATTGTAGTATTACATGTCATACAACATGGGAAAATTTGTTGAAACAAAATCCTCACCTACAAAACAAGATAAACAAAGGAGAAACAATATCGGGAAACCTTCATTCACCAACACAAGAATTAGAGGAACTATGGTATATTCCTATTGACAAAATAGGAGGATATTGTGAAGGAGAAGAAGGGAATTCAACCTTAAAATTACAATATGGAAAACATTTAGCAAAAGCCATTTTGGATAGTGGATCAGGAGTGGCTATAATGACTAAACAAACCTGGGAGAAATGGGGAAGAAATGAATTACTACCCACTAAAATGAGATTACAACTTGCAGATGGACATATAGAAAAACCCCTAGGAATTTGGGAGAAAGTGATTGTGGACATATGCGGCATAGAAATAGAGCATACCTTTGCTATAGTAGAATTTCCACAATCCACATCTTATGAAATTATCCTAGGAAGACCCTTCATGAGACAAATGCAAATTGTATAAGATTGGGGTAATGATTGTTTGTATCTTCAGAACCAGGGGAGAATAACAAGAGTAAACTTAAGAAATGGCCACTATTGTGACATATCTCCTAGAGAATGGTATAAAATACATCAAAATCAACAAGAAAGTGAAGAATCAGAGAGGGAGGATCAGGAAGAGGGTGAATCAGCAGTTTGGAAGTGTAACATATTAAGAAATATCACAAATAGGAAAAGGAAGTTAAGAAGAGAAGATTGTGTGGAAGAAAGAGAAATACAAGATGAAAATTATGTGCCTCAACAATTCAAAGATGAAGAGTTTGAGCCTTATGGATGGAATCAAATCTTAGCTACCATGGATTTGGCCAGTGAGGAATATGTGGGAGTGGAATTCCAAAATGAGGAAGGATTTGATATTTTCCACATTGGCATACACATGATAGGAGTATCAGAAACAGAAGAGGATCAAAATCAAGAAATGATATCAAAAGAAGGAAAATCACAATATTTGGAAACAGTAAAAGCTGAGGATGCAATCAAAGATAAAATCTCAGGCAAATACAAGGAACATAAACACAAAGAAATAGAAAGAGACCAGGAGAAAGAAAAGAAAGAGAAAGAGATAAAAAGAGATCAATACTTTGATGTACCAGCAAACTTTAAAACTTATGAAGTAGAAGACAGACTACTTCTGAAAATGAAACCAAAAAGAGAGAAGAAGAAAGGGGAAGCATATGATAATGAAGAACAAACAAAGAAAATTGTAATTACACAGGAAGAAGGAGAAGAGAGACAAATAGTAATAGCTGATGACATGACATCACAAGAAGAAGAAGCATTAAGGAACCTGGCAAAGAACTATAGGGATGTATTTGCTTACAGTTATAAAGATTTGAAAGGAATTGATCCAAAAATTTGTGAGCATAAGATTCCTATGACACCTGATGCAAAACCAAGCAAACAGAGACATTATACATTTAATGATAAATATTCTGCCAAAATAAAGGAAGAAATTGACAAGTTATTGGCTGCTAATTTCATTTATGAAATAGAGTACACTGAATGGATATCACCTATAGTTGTGGTGCCAAAAAAGAACGGGAAACTTAGGGTATGCATTAACTTGAAGAAAGTGAATGCAGCAACTATAAGGGACAGTTATCCACTGCCAATAACAGATCATCTTCTTGAGAGAGTTGCAGGAAAGGAAGTCTATAGTTTTCTAGATGGCTTCTCAGGATACAATCAAGTACCTATAGCTTTAGAGGACCAACATAAGACTGCCTTTTCTACAGAATGGGGGGTTTATGCTTTTAGGGTTATGCCCTTTGGATTGACCAATGCCCCAGCAACTTTTCAAAGGTTGATGTGTCATATTTTCAAAGAATTCCTGAGAAATGTGATGGAAATCTATGTAGATGATTTATGCACTTTTTCTTAAAAAAGACAAGATCATTTACAAGATTTGGAAAGAATATTCAGGAAGTGCAGGACATATAGAGTATGCTTAAACCCTGAAAAGTGTGTATTCTATGTCAGACAAGGAAGAATGTTGGGTCACATAGTGTCAAAAAATGGAATTTCTACTGACGAGAAGAAAATAAAAGCCATAATAGAGCTTCCTAGACCTACAAATGTGAAGGAACTCCAAACTTTTATGGGACATTGTGGGTACTACAGAAAATTTGTATACAAATTTGCTGATATAGCCAAGCCCTTATATGCCCTCATCACAAAGTTTGAGTGGACTGAAGAATGTGACCAAGCATTTGAAACATTAAAAACTTGTTTGGTGACAGCACCAATTTTAAAAACACCTCAGTGGGATAAAATCTTTCATGTACATGTCGATGCTTCAAATTATGCTCTGGGATGTGTGTTAGCACAACCTATAGAAGGAAGCAAATTAGATTTCCCAGTAGCATATGCAAGTAGACAATTAAACATTGCAGAAAAAAATTACACAACCACTGAGAGAGAAGGATTGGGAATGATATTTGCTGTCAAAAAATACAGACATTATCTATTGGCCAACAAGTTTAAATTCTTTGTGGATCACCAAGCTCTACTCTATTTAGTAAATAAACCATGTCATACAGGAAGAATAGTAAGATGGTTTCTTTTACTAATGGAATTTGAATTTGAGGTAGTGGTTAGACAAGGAAAAACACACTTAAGAGCAGATCATTTATCAAGAATCCAGTCAAAAGAACCTAGTTCACCTATAGATGATGATTTGCCAGATACATACTTATTCAAGGTGGAAAGTGTTCCTGAATGGTCGATGTCATTAATTCCCTTGCTAACCATGGGACCTTGTAGGTCATTAGCAAATAACACACATCTGGTGCTACAAAGCAGGAATTTCATGTTGTTAGCTGGACATTTGTATCACCTCAATCAGTCAGGTATACTGGAATATTGTACTCCAGAAGAGGAGCAACATGAATATGTAAGAAAAGCTCATTGCTGGAATCCATGTACTCATGCTTCTACGATTGTCACTCTAAGTAACCTTAATAGGATGGGAGTACATTGGCCAAATAAGATTCAAGATGTGGAGAGATATATTGATAACTGTCAAAAATGTCAAACATGGCAGAAATCAGAATTAATAACTTTATATTGGTTTCAGAAAAACCCTGAATGGAGTGAAAATATTGTTGAGAAGTTGAAGAGAGAGGAGAAAGGGAAACAGGTAATAGCTGGTGCTGATTCAAGAAATCTACAAGTGATCTCAGAAGAATATCAACTCATAGGAGAACAATTATACAAGAAAGGAATGGATGGATATCTGAGAATTTGTGTTCCAGAAGAAAAGTATTTAGAGATGTTGGAAATGGCACACTCGGGAGTAGCTGGAGGACATTTCTCAAGTGATAGAACAGCCAAACTCATCTTATATTCTGGCTTTTGGTGGCCAACCCTATTTCCCGATGCTAGAACTTATGTAAAAAGATGTGATGTCTGTCAAAGGGTAAGTCAACCAAACAAAAGAGATAACATGCCATTAATTCCTTTAATTTCAGCCAGAGCTTTTAGTAAATGGGGATTGGACTTTATTGGACCAATACATCCTCCAGCCAGACAATCTCATGCAGAATACATACTAGTAGCTACAGATTATTTGACAAAATGGGCTGAGGCCAAAGCTACTAGAAGAAATGATGCTCACACCACTGCTAGATTTTTGTATGAAAACATTATCACTAGATTTGGACTACCAATTGAATTGGTAAGTGATAGGGGGACTCATTTTTTGAATCAGATCATAGAAAACATGACCAATTATTTCATGATTAGTCACAATAAGTCAGCCCCATATCATCCACAAGCCAATGGGTTAGCAGAAAGTACTAATAAAGTACTTTGCAATGTATTGTCCAAATTAGTCAACACAAACAGAAATGACTGGGATTCTCAACTTAATCATGTTCTTTGGGCTTATAGAGTGGCATACAAAACGGCTTTAGGGACTACACCATTTAATTTGGTGTATGGCCAGAATGCAGTTTTACCCATGGAATTTCTTATTCCAACATTGAAGGTGGGTAGCCAATACAATTGGACAGGACATGAATTATCTGAGAGAGTCATAGATTTGGAAAAACTGGGAGCATCGAGACTCCAAGCAGTGATGAGTATATACACAAACAAGAAAAGACAAAAAGCTTATCATGATGTTCACATAAAAGACAAAGATCTACAAGAAGGAGACCTGGTCTTAGCTTACACAATCAAGGAACATCAGAAAAAGTTTCAGAAAAAAGGTCATGGGCCATATATCATACATCAGATAAGCAAGAGTGGAGCTATTCAATTAGCCAACATTGATGGGGAAATCATGCCAAATTTCATAAGTGGATGTAGAGTGAAGAGGTATGAGTGCCCATTAACTACTGAGGAATGGAGAAGATTGCAAAAGGCCCAAAACAGGAAAAAAGAAGAAGAAAGTATTAGAAAGGAGGCTCAACTAGAAGCCAAAGAGAGAATTAGAAAATTGAAACAAGTGTGCTTATGTGAAAACGCTCTAAAGCAAAAAGAACATTTGCCTTTGATTATGATGAATTATCAGAATGAAAATATAAGGGTTTTGATAGATTCAGGAGCTCAAGTGAATCTAATTAGCTCAGCCTTGATCAATAAGTTTAACCTTAAGAGAGCTGAAAGCAGAATTTTGATCAAAACCCTGGGAGGGAAAAGAATTCAGAGCATATCTTCACTTTCTATTAAAGTTAAATTTAATAATGAATATATGGAGATAGATTGTGAAGAGTGGCCAGACCATTTAATGGCTGAAAAGCTGATTTTAGGGCAACCATGGCTCAAACAAGGTAAAGTCATCTTAAATTTTGAAAAAATGAAGCTTAATTTGACCATCAAGGACAAAAAGTTTTTAATGTTCTTTCTGAGTAATGAAGAACAGGTAGTTCATATGGATGTTCATGACCCAGATCTCGAAGGATTTACTTTCTCAATGGAGGATAGGAACATTTTGACAATACAAAGTGATCAAGCTTCATACACTCAAGACCAGCAAAAGACTGAAGAGGTAAAGGTGGATGAGGAGACAAAACAAAGAAGACTATTATTGCCAAATTTGCAATATCAACAAATCAGAACAAGAGGAATATGGAAACAGGTCATGCACAGTTATTGCTCACCAAAACAGGAAATTAGAACAAAATGGATATGGAAGCCAAAAAGTGTCACAAAATGTTCATCCACAGAGCATGGATATTTCCATAACAGAAGGACAAATGGAGTAAAACATTACTGGGTGAAAAAATCAGAATTGGGTCAATGGAAGAGGGATAATCCACAGTGGACCTATTTTTGGAATTTTGAAAATGACAAAAAAATATTTCCTTCTTTCCCCTCAGAAGAAAATTAGGAGGGGAAGGAAAGAAGACAGAAAAAAAAAAAAAAAAAAAAAAAACCAGAAAAATATATATTTTATTTTCTTGATTTTCTTTCTAAAATTAAAAAACACAAAGCAAGATATAGGGAGGGAAAGAGTAACTTATTATGGAAAAAAGTTGTTTTGTCTTATTGTTGTTTAAATTTTTTTGTGATCATTTTTTTTTGACCACTACTTTTTCAAGTTTCTTCATTAATCATCTTTTCTAGCATCATCTTTCTATTCAGGAATTTGTTTTTTGAGCAAGGAAGTGACAATTGGAGAGAGCACATTAGATGTCTTGCTACACCTGTGTTGCTCACTTAAAATTGAGTCTCTTGGAAAAAAGCAAAAATTGCTTGGAACTTGTCTTTCTTATTTTTTATATATGTCAGTAACATTCCAGAATAATATAGTATTTTCTTGTGAAATCTTGTGACTCATGTGGGTGGAGTATTTTCTTTTCTGTTATATATAAATACAGGATGGTGAATGCAAAGGAGTTGACAATCCATGACTTCAAAGCTGATTCAGTGACTTTGTCCAGAGGACACTGGTTTTTGGATAGTGATGCAGCTGAAGAACAAGTGGACTTAGAATCAGATGAAGACCAAGAAATCCCAGAAGCTGAAAAAATAGCAAAAGAACTTAAAGAAATTCTGGGAGTAATAGGACAGCATATCTTCACAGTAGCAGTGGGAGGATATAAGTACACTATGCTGTGCCAGGAATTTTACAGGTTTCAGAAAACTTCTGTCAACCTCAAGAGATGGAAAGCTGTGGGATTGCACAAGCTCTTGGAAGAACCTATTTTCTTTATTGACTTTGAAAGAGTAGCACAAGTGATGGGTAGTTTGGAGGAAGTGGGAAAAGGTAATGATGCCTACTTCAGATGCAAAGTGAAGAACAAGGACAATCAGGAGGTACGGATAGTTATCAAAGCAGAACATATCAGAGCCGCCTTACAGTTCTATCCAATGGGCACCAAACTGGACCAAAGTTTTGTCAAGAAGAATAAGGAGACTTACACTGGATATGTAAAGTTCACTGACTTCAAGGGAAGAGAAAATGAAGAATATGCTATAAGAATGTTCTTGCAGTTCTTTTGTTTTCCAAAATTACCAAGGTACACCATGCCTCATAAGTCAGTAACTCTATTGATGTTCAATAACAAAGATAGAACCAAGCCATTTGGGGTGATGGATGTCTCACCATACATCCATGAACAGCTGAAGGAGGCAGCAAAACACTGGGAGCAGAAGAAATTCATGAATGGAGCCCAGTATTTGACAAGAATCATTTATCATGTTCTAGGAATGGAAGAACAGTTAAAGTTAGCTCCTGAAGCACAGTACTTCAGAAATCTGATGTCAGGAATCAAAAGTCCCCCAAGAAAAGCACTTGGAAAAGAATCAGAAGGACAAACTCGCATGAGGGGAACAGGAATGAAGAGAAAAGTAATATCTGAGGAAGTGATTCCAGTAAAGAAAAGAAAGTTGGACCCCAGAAAAGTAGAATTAGAACAGGCAGAAGAAACAAGAGAGGAACAGGTGGCAGCACAGAAAAAGGTACAATCCTCCAGTGAACCTCACCCTCCGCAGACAAGTAAAGAACAGCTTTATACTTATCTCACTCAAGGAAACAACAAAAGAGCTATATATGAGGCTCAGTATCAAAAAATGTTGGAAGATTTTTCATGCAAAGCTACAGATTGGATCCAAGAAGAGGTGGAGCACTATGAAGCATTACATGAAGAAATGATGGCAGCCGAAACTGAAGAGATATTTGTGAAGAAGGAAGTAGAATTGCTGGCATACTTCAAGGAGTTGCAAGGACCTCCAGAGGCCAGAACTACTGTGATAGTGAAAAAGAAGATGCCAAGGAAACCTGTTCAAAAGAAGAAGATGATAAAGAAAGGGAAAGGAAAAATGGCAGATGAACCTGTGATGAAAGAAATGGAACAAGTAATTACAAAAGAAACACAGAAGCTAACCTCAGTGATGGAAGTATCAAAGCCTACAGAACAAGAAGTGGGAGGATCTTCACGATTCTCATCTGATTGAGATAGCGACATTGAGAGTTTTCTGTTAAAAAGTTTAAACTTGTCAATACCCAACACTCCCAATGTAGTTGTACAGGCTGTGGAAAAAGTGAAGACACCTGAGGATACAAGTAAGAAGTCTAAAGAAAGGCAGAATCATGAAGAAATAGTTCCACAGATGAGTGCTGAAGAAAAAAGAAGGCTGTTAAAAGGAAAGGCAAGAATGACAGAAGAGGAAAACCAGAAGAGAGATGAAGATAGCTCTGGAATAATGAATGTTGATGAAAATTCAATATGGACCAAACCTTCACAGACACAATTCCAATTAAATGCAAGGTTGACTGCAAGTTTAGAGGAACTAGCAAAGAAAGTATTCGGCAGTTCAAATAATCAGCAGAAGGATGCATCCGAAGAACAGGAAAGCAAGAAGTTAGAACCAGAAAAGAATGCTCAAGAGGTCTTGGGACAAGTAATGGAGGAAGGAATTGTTCAAAGTATAAAGGATGTGCTGCAGGATATAAACAGCAGTGAGGAATTCACATCTAAGAATGATCAAAAACAAGAAGTAGAAGCAGATTTTATAGACATTGAGGAGCAAGATCAAGAATACAAAAATGAGAAAAGTAATGACCAGGTTGCTTGTACAAAAGAAATTGAATCAGTTGAAGTTCAGGAAAAGCAGGAACAGGAAGAGCAACTCAGGAAAGTTCAACAAACTCTTGTTGGAAAGGACTCAAACAGAAGTCAGGAAACCCTAACTCAAGAGAAGGAGATACAAACTAAGGGAGACCAGCTCTTTACAGAGAAGCAACAAGTATTGGAAGAAAAGAAGTCATTAAAAAAGAAGAGGGCTTCAGATTTTTCAGAACAGAAGAATGTAAATGACAAAGCACTAATTTATGAAGAGGATGATACCAATCAGGATACAAAGAATGATGATCACAGTTATGAAGAACAAGAAATTCAGGACATAGAAGATGAAACAGCAGCAGAAGAAGATGATGTGGGTAAAGAAGATAAGCAAATTGAAGTTAGACAGATAGAAATAGAAGTAGGGTTGGAAAGAATACCCAAAAATATAAGATCAGCTTGTCAAATGATTATGAGCAACATTGAACAGTTCAGACCATCTAGCAGAAATATGATCATATCAGGAATGGTGGCTGAATTAGAATTTGAAAAAGGAAGTTTAATTATCAAAGAACACAAGAGGGAAAAAGAGCAGATGACAGAGCAATTAAGGGTGATGAAGGAAAAGAATGAAGAATATATCAATAGAATCATTGCTTTGGAAGAAGCTGAGGTTCAGAAGCAGAACAGGATCCAATATTTGGAAGAAAAGAGTGTAAAGTTATCAGAGCAGAATGCCAAAATGGAAATGGAACTAAAAGCCATAGGAGGAAGATACAGAACTTTACAAACATCCTATCAAATTCTGACTAGAGCACATGAAGAGATTAATAAAGTGTTGTTAGAAGAAGGTCAACTACAAGATGGAGGTAAACCTGTTCAATTGACAGAGGAAGAAAAGGAGGAGCTGCATAAAGAAATTCAAAGACTTCAAATAGAATTAAAAGAGGCCAAGGAAATGGAGAAACAGGCAAACACTCATGCTGCCACATCAATGAGAGGGTATCATCAATTACATATGGAGGTAGAGAAGGAAAGAAGTGAATGGCAAACAAAGATGGAGAAAGAAAGAAATGAGTGGAGGAAGGAAAAGGAGTTATGGGCAGCTCAGAACAAAAGTTCAATGATGACTATAGAAGAATTACAGAAACAGTTGGAGAAATCAAAAGTTCAAGAAGAAATTCAAGATCAAGTACAGGCAGAAGATACAGATAACAGGGAATATGAAACAGGGGATTTTGACAGGGAACAAGAGAATAAGGAACCAGCAGCCAAAGAAACAGAGGAAAAGTATTCTGAAGATTTTGTCCAGAAATTATTGACCAATAGAGAGTCAAGAATGGAATTTATCAGAAAAATGCATGATGAGTATGAAGATCAAATAGTTACCTTTGCTCTGAATAAAGGCATTAATCCAGATCAGCATCATTGGGCTGCAGATGGATTGGGAATACCTTTCTGTATGATTTTGGAGAGTATAAAGAATTATCAATTGGCCAGAGTAGGGCTATCTCCAAACAAATACCTTGAGTATGAAGAAGATATTAATGTCACGAAGGAGTTATTTGAAAGAGCAAATCCTAAATGGAGAAATAAGTGGTTGGATGCAAATAAGGAATGTAGGAAAATCTGGAAAGAGGCACCTTTGAATTTAAAGATCAACCCAGCTTATTGCCCAGTTGCCAAAAGAAGAGAATGGACTGTTTTTTGGGAAAGAAGAAAAACAGGGCAGATTCCAGCAAAATGGCTGAACTTTCCAAAAATAGCAGGTCCAAAGGCAGGAACTTGGCCTACAAAAAGTTACATGGTGAATACTGCTGAGTTAGTTTTAACAACATATAAAGATGTTAATGATCCGGCTTGTATATTACTTGTCAGAATAATGAGGTTAATTCTAGCCTGTATAGAGACCTACACTGACACAGATGTCAGAATTTTGAACTACATAGGTTTTAATTCGCCAACAGATGCTCTTTTGTTTGATTTGAGTGAGACACCAGACAGGATTTGTTTGATGGCCTACTACAGTAGAATAATATTTTTGGGCAGTCATTTTTTGCAAATATTTGAAGATGCTTTTGATTATGGATTCTTTGAAAGGGAGTCAGAAATTTTTGGAAACTTATCTGTTGTTACAAAAGCAAGACTTACTGCCTATGAAGCTGCTTATACGGAATATTTGAAGAAGGATGTTATTGACAAACCTGAAGCTGCGATACAATGGAGGAAAGCTTTGTTCGAGATGGTCAACAATTTGAATGTAACAGAACGAAAAAGCCATGATTTACTGTCACAGGTATATCAAAGAAAGAAGAAATGAAGAAAAGTGACCAAAGTGGAGGATCAGAAAAATCTTTCGTCAGGAGCCGAAAGGCTTAGGAGGGGAAGGATGTTGGAAGGTGTATTTTTGGAAAAGCATTTTTGATGTAAAAAATTAGTAAAAAGTCAAAAAACTTGTAAAATATTTATGCAATGGTTGTAAAAATAAGGAAGAGTCTTCCTTATGTGGTTGAGGATCTCATGTAATTTTTGTAGAATTTTTAGAAACTCTTAGATAGCATTTTTTTAAAAAAATTAGAGAAAAAGACCTAATTTCAAGTGTGAAAAGGGACACTTGAAAATGTATATAAGTCAATTTTCTCTATTTTGGAGAGGTTGGTTAGTCATTTGCTCAAGCTATCAATAGAGAAGAAAGAGTTTCTGCAAAAATCGTGTTTTCTCCTGTTGAGTGTATTTCCTTTGATGTGTGAGCTTGTCTCTTGCTTAATCATGGAGATTTGTGAGTCACATTTGTGTATTACTGAGTAAGTTGTATGAAGAGAGAGACCTATTGCTGTAATAAGTGGAAAAGGACTGAAGGAAGTTCCAAAATTGTGAAAATCGTCTGTTGGTACAGAATCGCGATTGTCTCGTCTTTGTGATACAGGTGATATTTTTCAATTTTGAGTTCATATTTGTATTCTGCTAATGAAATGGCATGGTTTTGACATAAAGAACATGGAAAATGATGGAGATTTGCCTTAGTTATGGTAAATTCAAGATTTTCTCTTCATCTTCAATTTCTCTCAGCAATCCAGCCATCAATCTCTTATTTCCTTGAATCTATTATCTTGAAGGGGCTGTGGTCTTATGGATATTCCTAGGATTGACAAAATAAAGATGATTTGTTGATTCTTTGTTACTTCATGATTGGAGAGGACAACTTGGAGTCCAAAACAAAACACACTGGCATCTACATGTATGTGAAATATTTTTGACCACTCAGGTGTGATCAAGATGGGAGCAGACACTAACCTTGACCGCAATGCTTGATATGCTTTTTCCTCCTCTTCTTCCCATTTAAAAGGCACTTCCTTACCCGTAAGTCTAGCCAGAGGTCTAGCTATCTCTGCATACATTTTAATAAACCTTCTATAGTATCCCGTATGCCCCAAAAAACTCTGGATCTCTTTAGGGGATTTAGGTTTAGGCAACTTTAAGATAGAAATGATTTTGTCAGGATCCGGGGCCATACCTTTAGCTGACACCACATGTCCTAAGAGAGTTCCTTCTGTCACAAGAAAATGACATTTGTTTGGATTGAGCTTTAACTTAGTCTCCCTGCATCTTTTGAAAACATTCTGCAGCTGCCTCAAGTGGTGGTCCACACAATCTAGAGGAGTTTCTTTGTGAGATCCTGAAAACGAAGAGAAGTCATCCATGAAGATTCTAAGTGATTCCAGCAATAGGGGGCCAAAAATGAGATTGACCGTTCTGTTAAAGGTGGCTGGAGCATTTCTGAGCCCAAATGGCATTTTTACATACACATATGTTCCCCAAGGTGTGATAAAAGCAGTCTTTTCTCGATCCTCTGGGTGTATTGATATTTGATTATAGCCACTGAATCCATCCATAAAGCTATATAATGCGTGCCCAGCCACTTCCTCAATGACCTGTTCTGCAAAAGGCATTGGGAAACCATCTGGAATGGTCACCTTATTGAGTGCTCTAAAGTCAACACAAATTCTGATTTTATTAGTATTCTTCTTTGGGACTATAACCATAGGAGAGAGCCACTCTGAGTGTTCCACAGGAATGATGATTCCTGCATCCTCCATCTTTTGGATTTCCACATAGACAGCTTCAGCATATTTTGAGTTAAGTCTATAACTCTTCCCTCTTATAGGTTTGGCTCCATCAACCAGAGGGATTCTGTGCTCTCCATAAGTTGTAGGCACGCCTTCTAAGTCTTTATAATGCCATGCAAAAACATCTATATACTGGGTCAAGAATGATTTTACCTTTTCAAGGAGCCCTGGGTGGCTCCACAACCAAGTGGCCACCAAAACTGGCTGATTATTGTTTTGAGTATCTAATTGTATTTCTTTGACAGGATTTCTCTCTACCAGAGCATCTTCCCGCTCCTCTCCTTCCTTGTCTTTGTCTTCTAGCTTTTCTTGCATTGCTTCATAAGCAGGGGTGTTTTGGATTTCAATCTGTTCTTCCTTTTCCTGCATCCATTCTGCAGGTATTTCCTGAATTGGAAAAGAACACTCTTCACTAGAATCTTTTACCTTGCCTTTAGCTTTATTAACTTCAATTTCTGTGGTAGTCATATCCTCCTCCAAAATGCATTTGAGGGTTGTCTTCCTGCCCCTTCTGTGGTTTGTAATGGGCTCTCCCAATCCATCAACCTGGACTTTTTCCTTAGCTTAGTCATAACCTTCAAATGTACAAGAATTAGTAAGGAAAACTCCAAAACAAGAGGAAGAGTTGCCTGCTTGGAGCCAATTTAGAATATCCTCTTCTTCTTCAAAATCTATTTGGGGTTGATCTTCCAATTCTGGTTCCAGGCATATGCCAACTGTTTGCATCATGCTAGTGTTTCCTTGATTATCTGGGCCCTCTTCTAAATAAATCTGTGTCAGCTCTTGCCCTCTCTTTTGTACCCACATAGTGTCTTTACCCCAATCATGAATGACACTTGCATGCCTCAGCCATGGTCGTCCAATTAAGAGGGGAAATCCTCCTTCAACCTGGGGCAATCTTAAAACCACAAAATCTAAAATAAATAGATTACCTTGCACTTCAAGTGGAACTTTTGGGATCACACCCAGGGGCCTTACTTTGCTCTGATCTGCCAAAGTAACAGTGAAATTTGCAGGCCTTGAAGGGTGGAGTCCAATCTTTTTCATTGTATGTTCAGGCATCAAATTAATGCCAGAACCACCATCCACAATGACTCCTTTAAATTCATGACCCTGGATAGATATTGTCAGCCGAGGACTTTTATAATCTGTAAGGGGTGCTTCCATTACCATTTTTCCCTCATGTAAAACAGAAGCCTTTGCCACCAAACTTGTAGTGGAAGCTTCCTCAATTATCTGCAATAGCTCTGATCTGAATTTCCCATCCATCTTTATTAATTCAAAAATACTAACTTCCTTTTTCATGGACTTGAGTAGTTTTGAAACCTCTGATTCCTTGAGAGCATGGGCTCCAGGAGACTTATCAAACTCCTCATGAGCCCTGTTGAAGGCATGCCCAATGGCATCACTAGTGCATATGGGATCTTCTTTTTGCTTTGTCTCTGCACCTGTGGTGGTTTTATCTTCAGATGGCTCTCTGTTTTGATTCCATTCCTTAATCTTTGATCCTTGTCCTATGTCTGCTGGAGCCTTCCCCTTGCTTCTTGTCTGCACAGTCAAAGATTCTATTTCTTCCAATTGCACCACCCTGGTAGATGGTGATGGCTCATTACCTAGATCACACACTTCTTCTTTGTGCACAGAAATCATTTGGATATGGGGCCCTGATGAAGAGGCTTGAGTCTTGGGGCAACCATATGTATAATGGTCTCTGGCCTCAGGGCAGTTCCTGCAAGGAGGTGCATTCTCTGGTAGGGTGCACCTACTTTGGTAGTGCCCGCATTCTCCACACCTGAAACAGATGATTGGCCTCCTAGGCCCATTTCCAAAATTATTCCTTTGTCTAGGATTATAGTTGTTACCTTGATTTTGTGCAGCAGCCATCACATTTGTGGTTGTTGGGGGTCCTCCTTGTGTCCAGTATGTCGTTGCAGGTATTCCCCTTGATTGGCATTCATGGGCCTCATGGCCAACCTTCCTGCATAATTGACAAGTTACACTTAGCAGAGGACACTCACTTACTATATGCCCTTGTTTGCTGCACATGGAACACCAAAGACCACTCTTGATGCCCCCCTCCTTTGAGCTCCTGCAACTCCTGTCGTAGCTGAGCTAATTCCTCTGCTTGGGCCTCCTCTTCCTTTTGAAGCTTGAGTGCTTCAATCTCCCTTCTCAATTGAGCCACAGCAGTCTCCTCCTCTTTGTAGGGCTTATTTCTCTTTAAGCCGTCCAACTCCCTCCTCAGCTGGGTCACTGGATCCTCCATCTCTGTACCATATGTTGGTGGTGAAGAAGTTGTCCCATATTGGTGCCTTATTTGCTCCAGTCTTGTAGCCGTGGTGATGAACTCCTCTATGGAGGCTGTAGGTAATACTAATTCCTTTATTTTGCATTGAGTGGCTACTGGTAGGGGCTTGGCTAACCATTTCTTGACAAAAAAATCATGGGGTGGATCTGGTAGTTTAGCCATTAGTGCTTTGGCTCTGGTCACAAATTCTGGGAACTTTTCTCCTGGACCCAATCTCAAGTTCTCTAGCTCTTCTATGATAATCTCTGCTGTGTTCCCCTGCTGGAATTGATTTCTAAAAGCATCCTTCATCAAATCCCAAGTGGTAAAGTGGTTTTCAGCAAACTGGCTGAACCACTTATCTGCTAATCCCTCTAATGTGGCAGGGAAGAGAATTAGAAAGGCATCCTCCCTACCCATTAGACCTCTAGTTTTACAAAGTGCCAAAAATCTTCTAAGGTGCTCATCTGGATCCTCCTGAGCCAGGCCTTTGAAAGAGGGAAACTTTATATTTAATCTAGAGAGTAAAGTTTCTAAATCTACCTGACCCGCCATGCTGTTGACTGAAGATGTTGAGGATAGTGGACTGGAGGACCTTTTAGCAACCTTCCTTCTTGTCTGCTTGCAGGTGACCCTCAATGTTTGTGACCGGGTTGCGGTCATGAGCAGTTCATAGCCCACTTGAATATGAGGCACTTGATAAGAATATTTTACCTTTTGTTTGATGAAGTAGTACTGTGGTTGTGGTTCTGTCGACACTTGCTCTCTTCTATGCTTTGCACTTGATTTCTCCTAAGCTCAAATCTCCTTGGAGTCCCACCGGGCGTGCCAAATTTGTTGGGGGATTCTTTGACAAGAAGGAGTTTGAGGGTTTGTAGGAGAAAATGAAAAGACCAAAAGAGAAAGTACACCTTGGAAGTTTCTGCCGTTTGATTACAGTAAGAAAAGTACAATGTTTGAAATACAAGATACACCAATACCTCTGTGCACAATCCCACAGAGTGCCCAATTACAAAATATCCAATATCCCAATGTCCTCTTGCTGCCGACCTCCTCTGCAACAAACCTCCACCTGCTTCAAGCTTCTCCTTGTGCACACCTTGCACCAAGCTTCCACAAAGGGGGAGGAGTGAATACCTGCTGTCGGCAAGCGTACACTGCCAAAGGACCTTGAGATACTTGGGGGAACTATAGCTTAGCACTTCTCTGCACCAAAATCCTTGGTCACTCTCTATGCACCTTGCACTTCCACTTCTGTGCGACGTACTCTGGTGACTCTTTTACTTCTCTCTCTTGCTCCACTTAGCCTATGCTCTCTTGCTTACTCTAACCTTGATCCAAGAATGGTTCTTCCTTGATTTGAGTGTCGATCACGTACGCTCCTAACTGCAAGTGAATCTTGGTGCTCACTTTGATGTCCCAAGATTGCTCTCACAAGTGGCAGCCAACTACTCACTGTTTTGTCCTGTAGTGACTTTAGTCTAAAACCAAAAATTTTAATGGGGGGCCATACTTTCACCTGTGCGTACACTTTGCCGCTTCCCATGCCTTCACATTTCCTTTTAATTCTTCACTTTTGCACATAAGGGGGGGTTCACCTGAACCTTCCAAAACACTTTAAAACACACTTTGAACTTGGGGCAATTAGAGAAAATACCTCTGCAACCTGCAACCCACTTTCTCCGATTTACCCTTTGTGGACAATTACTTATGCACCACCTGTGCACTTTGACACCTGCACTTTGACTTTGCACCTATTGACTTTGACCTTAGACCTTGTAGACTTTGACCAGTTGACTTTGACCGTTTGACTTTGACTGCAGTTGACTTGACCAACATGACTGTTATGGGCTCAACACCATTTCTAAGATTCTAGCTCTGGTTTCCCTTAGGCTTTCCTCTAACTCATTGATCTTTTTACCCCATTTTCACTTGTGTAGCTCTCGTGACTCTTTCCAAGTTCTAGTTTTCTTTCCTCTGTATTCTCCTACTTTTTTGGCTTCAGCTATTTTTCTTGGTTTTTTTGGTTGTGTTTGCCTTTGTGCTTAGGCTCTAGTAACTTCCTGGATGGGTATGTACTAGGGTATGGAACCTTCAGAATGTTGCACTATGCCTATCACGTTAATGGGCATCACTTTTTTAGAGGTGTCACAAGGTTCTTGGGGCAATCTCTTATGAAGTGATCCTTTCTACATTCAGGGAAAAATCCTTGAATATTGAAGTATTGCGACTGCATTGCCGTTGCTATGTGTGGACAATCTCATATGAAGTGGTCTCCTTGGCATTTATAACATGGTCCTTTGGGTGCTTGTGGTCTTAGTTGTCTAGCCTGCGGTCTCGGATTGGGATTTGTATACATGACCTGAGTATAATCTGGTTCCCAATTTTGCTCATACACAGGGTTCTCATAGTAAGGGTCTAAGTTTTTCGGTAACTCTATGTAGTACGCTGGTGGGCTATCCACATGAGTGGAGTCAACACGGTTTGCATTAGGATCATTATCTGTGATCAATGGGGTCGTGGGTACTAATGCCATGTTGGAATTCTCCTCTAGTGTAGCATATTTTACCGAAACTACATTAGCAGGGGGTGGAGGTTGTTGTCCTAGGACAATTTGCAATCTAGGCCATGCTTGATATGGCGCTTGATATGGAGGGGGGGCTCGATAATATTGTTGTGGCTAGTACTACCCTTGGTATCTACCTGGCTGATATTGTTGAGGGTAATTTTGCATAACCACTTGTTTATTATTATATGGGCAATCCTAAGCAGTGTGGTTTGCGTATCTTTTCTCTATGGTACAATACATTCCATTGGAGTTCCCTATGGGTTGCACTCCATGTGGACACATGTTCGCCATATGGTCACCTCCATAAGTATAACACCTTTGAGGGGGGCAAAAATTGATGCCTGGTTTGCTAGAAACTCCAAGACGTTTGGCGACTTGTTTTCCTAAGTCCTCTATTGAATCGAAACTTCTGGTTGAAGTCTCAATGGTGCTATTCGAATCCTTGTGAGCCTTAGGTAGTTCTAGCTCATCTCCTAAGTTATCTTGTATGTCTATACAAATCTGTAAACATTGATCCAAGGTCCTTGGCTCCTTGAAGAAGACATATGATCTCAGCTTAGCACTCAGCAAACCGTCTATGAACAAAGCTATCAATTTGGCTTGAGTGGCTATTTCCAATGGGGGACATCTTTCTATGTACCATCTAAATCTTCAATCGGCCATCCCCACTATCTCTTGAGAGGTTTGTTTGAATGTGTATATCAAGAAGACGTGTTGTGTCTGATTCCACTCTTGGAAAAATCCGTAATGAAGGACTCCATCATGTGGTGGATGTCTCTAAATTGGTGTTGGTGCAATGGTCAGAACCAATCCAACGCATCACATTTTAGAGTGAGTCCAAAGGCATTAAATTGTGTAAACATGTCTTCAACTTGTTCAGCCTGTAGCATCTCCTTGAATTCTGCTACGTGCTCATAGGGATCTCCTGATCCGTCAAAACAATTCTTCATTGCCTTCACTAATTGAGTAGGCCTCAAGGTTATAGGGTGGTCTCTTGGCCTAGGTAGGGGAAAAACATCCCCACCCCTGTGACCCCTATGATCCCTGAGAGCTTCTCTATCAACCCTCCCACCTTTGGTAGGGACCCTCTCCCTTCCTGCATGATGGATGAAACTATTCTCTGCACCTTCCTTGTTTTTCTCTCTATGTCCTTGAGATGTGCCAACACCCAAACTATCCTTAGGTGCTTGCGATCTTACTAGAGAAAAAAATAATTCTCCTCCCCATGTATACGCATGTCTTCCATGTTCTATGACCTTATATACTCGTTCTGAGGTTTCATCTAAGTATTATACCTTTCTTGGGATCTCTGGGTTCTTTAGTTCATAAATCATGATTGCTCCTGCCGTAGTAGGATGCTCTGGTCTATATCTCCAAAAGGCTTCATTGGTCTTCTTATTCCAGAACAATTCTATACTTCTATTGTCTTGGGGCATCCACTTAGGAGTTATCACCCTCGTTGGTACGGATTTTCCTCTTGGTGTTCTGGGTTCCTCAATCTTTTTACCATGTCCTTCCACATCTATGTCTGCATTTTCTACCATCTCACCTAGTTCATTCATTGAGTCGGCCCTAATTGTGCAGATATACATGGTCCCTTCTTTGTCCATGTAAGCCTTTTTTTCAAAATTAGTAGTTGGATGTTCTAATACCATAGGTTGATCGGGATTATGGAGTTGAATCCATGACCAATGAAGGCCATCCTCATATACCCGGGCACCCAATCTATTTGTACGAATATACTCCAACTGAGTCTTGTAGGGTCCCTCCGTCTTCTCTAAGTGAGCTACATTAAATGACACCCCTGATCTACTTGTGTTGAAACACATATCCGAATCACTCGTATCTGAACTAAGCTTGTATGGATAATCGCCTAGTTGTTGTGCCCACGAATATGTTGTAGTTCTTATGCTAGCCTCAAAAGATCAAACACTCTGTTTATCACTTTTCCCTAAGTATTTACCAGACCATAGGTTCATTAATCCTAATCTCACCTTATCACACTCACCCCTTCGATTAGGTCAATCACTTAGTTCTTTGGGCGTTTACTTTAGAGGTTCTTGTATTGTTTACATTTGTTGCAAGGAATCCCTTTAATATGTTTGAATTTAATTCCTTTGAGCATTGCATATTCAATTCACAAAATTCCTTTAGGCTTTAGCAATGGCGCCAAATTTGGTGTCACTCTAGCACAATGGAAAGTACCAACATGAGGATCTTCACCTCATAATTGTCAATCCACAGAGAGGTTAGGCCAATATGAAGATAAAGAGTCAATGATGTGCATGATTCTCAACAAGCTTTCCAACGAGACCAAAATCTCCTCAATCGGAGTTCGTACGGCAAAGTTATGACCATTCAGGCACGTAGGGGTCAAAACAGGCTCTCAGGGTTCAGGAATTCCCTCCCTGGTTTCTAGGTCTTTTGCCCACTCCTAAGGCTCTAGTATCATCCCAATGTGTCCCAAAACTAAGCCCAATTGTACCTCAATTCACTCATTTAATTCACTTCAAATTTTATGCGTTAAGCCCATGTATCGCAACAGATCGGGTCGAGGTGTCGCGATAGGTGGAAGTGTCACGATAGGTCGAGGTGTCGCGATACTTGGGAGTGTCGCGATAGGTCGGAGTGTCGCGATAAGTGGAAGTGTCGCGATAGGTCGAGGTGTCACGATAGGTGGAAGTGTCGCGATAGGTCGAGGTGTCGCGATACTTGGGAGTGTCGCGATAGGTCGAAAGTGTCGCGATAGGTCGGAGTGTCGCAATCCTTCAGCCGTAATGTCGCATGGCAACCTCGAAAATCCTACCTCATCTCGCTCACTGCAAGTGATCAATGCTCTTCGGGCAGTGAGTCCGTCTTGGTCTCAAGAGCCCCATCCTTGTTGCCTAGAATCAACTGATCCGCCCAAGCAATGTAAAGTTCATTTCCCCTTCTGGGTGTCTCTCTAGAACTAACATAGTATAAATGCAAACCTTTTGCATGCCCAATGCAACAAAGCAAATATTCCTTTAACTAATCAACCATTTGACGCCCTCGCCTATTACCTAATGATCTTGCATAAGAACAGACTTGGTTTATCACTTTCTGCGCTTTCAACCAATGGAAGGTAGATTGTTTTTTGAGAAAGAGAATGCCGGTTTTGCTTTGTACGTGTATCAAACTACACATCTCCCGTAAGATCATCCATATCAAGCAAAAGAATCCCACAATCCATTGGTTCGCTTGGAGTCTCTTCCATACTCCCTCTCTCATGATCCTATGTATGTTTTGTCAGCTATCTGAGTATGTAACTTTACCAACCTTCGAACTTATGTCCTTGGCATGCTTGACACAGGTCATTTTTTATCCCTTTGGGCTATTGCCATTATTAACCGTGCTCTCTACATGAGGCACTTTACTCACATCACCTTTTTTTTATTCATCCTCCAATGCAGGTTCCCTGTTAAGTCGCTTGCATCTAGAGGTCGTCTGTTCCCAGGCCTTTCCACTCTCCAAGAGGTCTCTCTTCTGATCATCTATTTCCTTGTGCGAACCTTCATTCTTTGAGAACCCAATCTCCCTTCTTTTCCTTTCGATGTTTTGTTTATTTTTGTCCTCTTCAAAGATTGTAACCTTTCCATCAACACTTCAGCTTTTCGTTCTAATTCTTTGCGTTTCTCCATTTCATGCACTATTTTCTCCCTTTGAATTTTTTGATCAATTTTCCACCTCTTAATCGACTCTTGAAATTCCTCATTTATCTTTACTAGTTGATCTGATTTGTTATTTTCCTTTTCTCTCATGTCGTGTGTACTCTTAAAGCAATCATAAAGCAATCGTGTATCACTTTCTCTATCTCCTTCATTTTCTCCTTTTGTTGTATCCTACATTCCTTCTCTTGTGCCAACTCCCTCTCAAGGTGACAAACTATATCTCTTAGCTTTCCTAGCTCAAATTCCAATTATTGCACTTTGCGTTGCAATCCAACATCTTCTAGGGCTTCACATTCTACTGTAGCAACAACATTAGACGTTATGATGGCATCATTCTTGTGCCCATCTCTCCCCGTTGCAAGTATGCGTTCTTGCCTCTTGGCCGGCTTTCTATCTCCGCATGTTCTTTCTTCGCATAGGCTGGCTTGAACTCGAGGTATCACTCCTACCTCTGGAACACTTTGATTGACAACAAACTTTCTTCGTAGCTTTGATTGCACCTTGGGTCTACACTCATAAAAAACTTCAACTTTCCTAACGTTTGGACTCATAATAGGGCTCATGGATACACCCTTCCTAGTGGGTTCTTCGACCTTTGCAACGTGCTCAACCTTTACATGTCCCCTTATCCTATCATATCCATTCAAAGGAGCATCATTCCTCGATCCTCATAAATTTGGGCATTCTCTAGCCCTATGTCCCATTTGATTGCAACTCCAACACACTAATCCCCTTAATTCAAATTGCACTTGTTTTTTCTGTGCTCGTGGATTCCAATTCATTATTCTTTTTAGTATCCCACATCCTTGATTAGTTTGGAGTGCACCACCAGTCCAATCATGTGTACCACACATTTTCTCACTCTTCAATTCCCCAATTTTTTGCGATGTCTTTGACTCATGAGAACACTGCAATGCTCTCACATACATGGGCGAGCAAGTGGGTTCGACTTTTGCAAACATATCAGCTTTTAGCTTGTCTAAGAGCTCCACTTCCTTCTTCTCATTGATATCAACAACCATAGTGCTCTCTTGGTTTTCCTCTAGGCTTCTTGAATGTGAACTCAATCTATCTCTATGCAATCAAAGCACACATTGGACCTCTTCCCAGATCCTCGCTTCATGCTTTACCTCTTCAAGTCTAACTAGTCTCTTCAACCTAATATATTCTTCAACTTTTCCATCATGTAAGCCCACTAGGAATCTGCTCTTCAAGGTCTCTCTGTCAGGTGCACTATCTCCCAACTTCCTCACAATGGTATCCATTCGATCAATATACTTTTCAATACTCTCAGTGGCCCCTTGTCGTAAGTGATCCAATTCTTCCGCTAGTTTCTCTTCAAAACCCAAACCTCTAAACTTCCTCAAGAAGTTAGCTTTCAGATCATCATAAGTCGTTCTCTTGTGCACACCCAAGTTTGCATACCATTCACTTGCATCACCTCTCAAAGTCGCTGGAAAGATACGCGATTTCCTACCGTCGTCCACCATTTCATGAGCACCACAAATTACCTCAAATAATTGAACGTGGGCATTGGGATCTTCATTGAAAGAGCCCAAAAATAGTGGAAAGTCGCTAAGAGGCACCCAAGGTCTTCGAGCTATTTTGTCTAGGTTCTGAAGGTTGCTCCACTAAGGAGCACTAGGTGAGCCCAAGGCAGTCTCCTCGAGATATGCCTAACCTTCCCCACCGGGATCACCAAAATGTTATGTCCTAATGCCCAAGGGAAAGATGATTATCCAAGCCTTTATTCTGCTCAAACCCCTCACAATCGGTCCACTTGGATTACCTAGATGCCACAATTGGCTCTCGATTGATACTCCCTTGGTCTATGCCCTAGCTCCTATGGTTCCCGGCAAACACACCAAAATGTTTAAGCCGTAACCCAAGGGAAAAGATGCTCGCAGACGCTATTGATTTACCTAATTCACACGGATTTGGCCTGTTGGCACTCCTCTAAGCCCACAATCATACTCAAGAGCATTTGGAAAGGAAAGGGGAGGGAAGACCCGCATACATATGTACACCAATACCTGATCCCAAAGTTGACTCTCCCCCTCTCACTTTTGCACTCGCTTCCTTTCTCCCACACACACCTACAAGCTCTCCTTTTTCCCTCTCCTTTCGAAACACTGAACAAGTGGATGTCCACGGGCCTTCAACTCCCTCTAGCACCTGCTAAGAAGGAACAAGCAGCAAAAGCAAATGTCTCCTCCCAAACTTCTCCCAATGACCCCTTCAGCGCTCAGCAGCCCCCCCCCCCCCAGGAATTCCCAAGAACAAAGAAGAGAACTTTTAGCGACGAATCCTCCTCCCCTCTGCACTGTGGGTCCCCTCGAGAGAGTCCTCTCTTTCTGAATGCAGTCCAAAAGCTTCGAAGTTTTTGTTTTCAACACAGATCTCCCAGAACTCTCCTCCCCTCCTCTCTGTGAGCGTTCGACTTCCCCTCCTCCCCTGAAGCAAGCAAAAAATCAGAGAGAAATGATTATAGCCTTTCTACCCCTTCCTGACAGAGGACAGGCAAACTGCCACCCAACCCCCTGTCCTCCCCATTGCATCTCTGTATCTGCACATAAGGACAAAAATAACATTTCAAAAAAAAACAATTATTCCACCACTTAGTTTTGAACTAATGAGTCAGATGAAGAGCACGACCCATTCTCAAATAAGTCACATGGTTGCATGCCTCGAGAACACAATCAAATACAAATACATCAGATCTTACTACCTCCATTTGCATGTGTTTATAGTAACCGAGGGCTTCCTTTGTTAGCCTATCATTAATAGATCATGTTCACCAAGGAACTACTAACACAAGAAATCTGTTCAAACTCCTAGGGATTCACAAAACATAACAGGGTTGAATTTTGGCGTTATACTTCCGCAAGGTTGTCCACTTGAACTCCAAAAACATCAGTTTCCAAAAACTACCAACTCTCACATATAATTTTGATAGCTACATTCATCAAGAAAACATATTATTGGGCTAAATATTCACACCATTCATAACACAACAACTATCTAATGAACCACTCTAATGTGTTGCATCGATGAGTATGTGGATGATGTGGCCATGCAGCTCGTGGAGGGTGAGATGTCGTATCCACATGTTGTTTTGGAAAAGAAGGGAGATCCACTGCACTCTTGCTCGAAAGTGGTGACTATTTACATTCATCTGAAGACTGATCCTTACACTACCATACTTGTCGGATTCCTGTCTGTCTACCCAGTTTCCTCTCCTAGATGGGTGGTAATTCTTGTGTGTGTTTGGTAGGGTGTGCTGACTCGCACAAGGTTGGGGGGGGGGGGGCTTCTATCACATCCAACACCTCTCTGTATTGACTTCGGAGGGGTATTTCATGATACTGTCCTGCAAGTTCCAACTGAAGCATACTTCCGTGAAGATTTAAATTCAACGAGTAATGGTATAACCATTCTTGGCCGAGGATCATAGGTTCTATCAGATCGTCGTCATGGCAAACCAACAATTTTACTATCAAGATCACGTTTTCTATGGAGATGGGTAGCTCGACCTCGCTTATGCAAGGGGTTTCTAATCCACCTAGTCCTATGAGATAGGCTTTAAGAGTTTTAATTTCATACTCCCTACAAAGAGGGAGTCGAATTGCATTCATTGTTGCACTAGAGTCGATTACTAGAGGTATGACCCACTCTTGACATTCTGGCTTTTGCACGTTCCTCTTCCTTGGCTTCAATTTTACACATCCACAGGTGTGTATCCTCATGCAACCATGATGGATCTGATGTTAAGGAATGTATCGATTCCTTCTCCTCTTCGTTCCTATGTACCATATTCCGTTGCAAAGATGGTACGTCCCTATGTGAATAACCTGTGAGGTTCACTTTTGTGGTTACTCCTAGGTGTTAAGTACAAAGAATTGGTTCCCCAATCTTGTACTACCTGCAATTGTTGCATAAAAGGTCTACCTAGAAGCATCTTGTATGCTTGATTCTTTCCAAAATCGCATATTGCAAAGTTGTGATCAAATTCTACTCCATAAGTAAAGATGGTAATTCATTCCAATAGTCCAAAGGGTCTTTCTATATGTCCGTTTGCCATCTACAACTTCATCCTAGTAGGTCTAAGGGCGGGTTTTACCCAACGTTTCCACAGAGAAGTGGTCACAATAGCTACTCCTATGCTTGTATCTAGGATGGCTTTGGTAGTGTGACCCTTGTACATAATGGGAAAATAAGCATTACCTTCCTCTTCTTCACTCGCATCTCCCACTTTATCTAGGGGTATTTCAGGTACTTTTCCTCATGTACTTGTTCTAGAGGAGTTTGTGCCTATTTTTGGGAACTGGTTTTCTGCATGTTTCCATAGTTGTGGTTTAATCTTCAACAGCTCATCCAAAGTTAAATGGCATTGAACTTTAGTGTTCCAAATAGCTTCTGTATTCCTAGGAAGAACTGATTGATCTCCCCTTACTCAAATATTTAGGGCTTTCACTTGAATTCAACAGTCTTCTGAAGGGCCCATAGTGAGGTAACTCTTGCAAATTGTTAGATTATAAACTAGTGTGCCCACTTGGCCAATCATCTACTTGATCTCCATATATAGATGGGATGTCTGCAAGGATGTTCTCTTGAATCATCAATCTCGAGTATGGGTGGTTGAGATTCTTGTTCCTACCTCCATCTTTCTTCTTGAATCTCTTTCAAGATGGCGTGTGAATCCATATAACCCGTTTGATTGTTTTCTAAATCTGACCTAGCCCTCTTGAATAGAGTGGTCTTCAAAGGTTCCATTGGGCTGGTTTGTGTGCTAGAGCTGACTTTTGCAGGGTTAAATACAACTTGTCCTAGTCTCTCTAGTAGTCCTTGAAAATGTAATTCAAGCTTGGACGTAATTTGCCAGTTGAGGTATTGTGATGCATCAAACATTGCCTGGGCTAATTCCACCATTTTCATGCATAGTTTTGTTCTCTCAATTTCTAAGTCAGCTCTTGGGTAATTCTTGCTAGGTTCCCCTACTTGTGGTCCTTCTTGTATTCTTGCTTGATAGGATTGACCATCATATCATGATTTTCTTGGGTGGGGTCTGCTAGTATTGAGCCTGGTTTAGAGGTGACTATTCGTGGTTCAGCCTCCTCTGATGCCATTTCTAAGATTTTAGCTCTAGTTTCCCTTAGGCTTTCCTCTAACTCATTGATCTTTTTACCCCATTTTCTCTTGTCTAGCTCTCGTGACTCTTTCCAAGTTCTAGTTTTCTTTCCTCTGTATTCTCCTACTTTGTTGGCTTCAGCTATTTTCTTGGTTTTTTTGGTTGTGTTTGCCTTTGTGCTTAGGCTCTAGTAACTTCCTGGATGGGTATGTACTAGCGTATGGAACCTTCAGAATGTTGCACTATGCCTATCACGTTAATGGGCATCACTTTTTTAGAGGTGTCACAAGGTTCTTGGGGCAATCTCTTATGAAGTGATCCTTTCTACATTCAGGGAAAAATCCTTGAATATTGAAGTATTGCAACTGCATTGCCGTTGCTAAGTGTGGACAATCTCATATGAAGTGGTCTCCTTGGCATTTATAACATGGTCCTTTGGGTGCTTGTGGTCTTAGTTGTCTAGCCTGCGGTCTCGGGTTGGGATTTGTATACATGACCTGAGTATAATCTGGTTCCCAATTTTGCTCATACACAGGGTTCTCATAGTAAGGGTCTAAGTTTTTCGGTAACTCTATGTAGTACGCTGGTGGGCTATCCACATGAGTGGAGTCAACACGGTTTGCATTAGGATCATTATCTGTGATCAATGGGGTCGTGGGTACTAATGCCATGTTGGAATTCTCCTCTAGTGTAGCATATTTTACCGAAACTACATTAGCAGGGGGTGGAGGTTGTTGTCCTAGGACAATTTGCGATCTAGGCCATGCTTGATATGGTGCTTGATATGGAGGGGAGCTCGATAATATTGATGTGGCTAGTACTACCCTTGGTATCTACCTGGCTGATATTGTTGAGGGTAATTTTGCCTAACCACTTGTTTATTATTATATGGGCAATCCTAAGCAGTGTGGTTTGCGTATCTTTTCTCTATGGTACAATACATTCCATTGGAGTTCCCTATGGGTTGCACTCCATGTGGACACATGTTTGCCATATGGTCACCTCCATAAGTATAACACCTTTGAGGGGGGCAAAAATTGATGCCTGGTTTGCTTGAAACTCCAAGACGTTTGGCCACTTGTTTTCCTAAGTCCTCTATTGAATCGAAACCTCTGGTTGAAGTCTCAATGGTGCTATTCGAATCTTTGTGAGCCTTAGGCAGTTCTAGCTCATCTCCTAAGTTATCTTCTATGTCTATACAAATCTGTAAACATTGATCCAAGGTCCTTGGCTCCTTGAAGAAGACATATGATCTCAGCTTAGCACTCAGCAAACCGTCTATGAACAAAGCTATCAATTTGGCTTGAGTGGCTATTTCCAATGGGGGACATCTTTCTATGTACCATCTAAATCTTCAATCGGCCATCCCCACTATCTCTTGAGAGGTTTGTTTGAATGTGTATATCAAGAAGACGTGTTGTGTCTGATTCCACTCTTGGAAAAATCCGTAATGAAGGACTCCATCATGTGGTGGATGTCTCTAAATTGGTGTTGGTGCAATGGTCAGAACCAATCCAACGCATCACATTTTAGAGTGAGTCCAAAGGCATTAAATTGTGTAAACATGTCTTCAACTTGTTCAGCCTGTAGCATCTCCTTGAATTCTGCTACGTGCTCATAGGGATCTCCTGATCCGTCAAAACAATTCTTCATTGCCTTCACTAATTGAGTAAGCCTCAAGGTTATAGGGTGGTCTCTTGGCCTAGGTAGGGGAAAAACATCCCCACCCCTGTGACCCCTATGATCCCTGAGAGCTTCTCTATCAACCCTCCCACCTTTGGTAGGGACCCTCTCCCTTCCTGCATGATGGATGAAACTACTCTCTGCACCTTCCTTGTTTTTCTCTCTATGTCCTTGAGATGTGCCAACACCCAAACTATCCTTAGGTGCTTGCGATCTTACTAGAGAAAAAAAATAATTCTCCTCCCCATGTATACGCATGTCTTCCATGTTCTATGACCTTATACACTCGTTCTGAGGTTTCATCCAAGTATTATACCTTTCTTGGGATCTCTGGGTTCTTTAGTTCATAAATCATGATTGCTCCTGCCGTAGTAGGATGCTCTGGTCTATATCTCCAAAAGGCTTCATTGGTCTTCTTATTCCAGAACAATTCTATACTTCTATTGTCTTGGGGCATCCACTTAGGAGTTATCACCCTCGTTAGTACGGATTTTCCTCTTGGTGTTCTGGGTTCCTCAATCTTTTTACCATGTCCTTCCACATCTATGTCTGCATTTTCTACCATCTCACCTAGTTCATTCATTGAGTCGGCCCTAATTGTGCAGATATACATGGTCCCTTCTTTGTCTATGTAAGCCTTTTTTTCAAAATTAGTAGTTGGATGTTCTAATACCATAGGTTGATCGGGATTATGGAGTTGAATCACTGACCAATGAAGGCCATCCTCATATACCCGGGCACCCAATCTATTTGTACGAATATACTCCAACTGAGTCTTGTAGGGTCCCTCCGTCTTCTCTAAGTGAGCTACATTAAATGACACCCCTGATCTACTTGTGTTGAAACACATATCCGAATCACTCGTATCTGAACTAAGCTTGTATGGATAATCGCCTAGTTGTTGTGCCCACGAATGTGTTGTAGTTCTTATGCTAGCCTCAAAAGATCAAACACTCTGTTTATCACTTTTCCCTAAGTATTTACCAGACCATAGGTTCATTAATCCTAATCTCACCTTATCACACTCACCCCTTCGATTAGGTCAATCACTTAGTTCTTTGGGCATTTACTTTAGAGGTTCTTGTATTGTTTACATTTGTTGCAAGGAATCCCTTTAATATGTTTGAATTTAATTCCTTTGAGCATTGCATATTCAACTCACAAAATTCCTTTAGGCTTTAGCAACGACCCCAAATTTGGTGTCACTCTAGCACAATGGAAAGTACCAACATGAGGATCTTCACCTCATAATTGTCAATCCACAGAGAGGTTAGGCCAATATGAAGATAAAGAGTCAATGATGTGCATGATTCTCAACAAGCTTTCCAACGAGACCAAAATCTCCTCAATCGGAGTTCGTACGGCAAAGTTATGACCATTCAGGCACGTAGGGGTCAAAACAGGCTCTCAGGGTTCAGGAATTCCCTCCCTGGTTTCTAGGTCTTTTGCCCACTCCTAAGGCTCTAGTATCATCCCAATGTGTCCCAAAACTAAGCCCAATTGTACCTCAATTCACTCATTTAATTCACTTCAAATTTTATGAGTTAAGCCCATGTATCGCGATAGATCGGGTCGAGGTGTCGCGATAGGTGGAAGTGTCACGATAGGTCGAGGTGTGGCGATACTTGGGAGTGTCGCGATAGGTCGGAGTGTCGCGATAGGTGGAAGTGTCGCGATAGGTCGAGGTGTCGCGATAGGTGGAAGTGTCGCGATAGGTCGAGGTGTCGCGATACTTGGGAGTGTCGCGATAGGTCGAAAGTGTCGCGATAGGTCGGAGTGTCGCAATCCTTCAGCCGTAATGTCGCATGGCAACCTCGAAAATCCCTACCTCATCTCGCTCACTGCAAGTGATCAATGCTCTTCGGGCAGTGAGTCAGTCTTGGTCTCAAGAGCCCCATCCTTGTTGCCTAGAATCAACTGATCCGCCCAAGCGATGTAAAGTTCATTTCCCTTGCTAGGTGTCTCTCTAGAACCCAAGGTCTTCCAGCCATTTTGTCTAGGTTCTGAAGGTTGCTCCACTAAGGAGCACTAGGCGAGCCCAAGGCAGTCTCCTCGAGATATGCCTAACCTTCCCCACCGGGATCACCAAAATGTTATGTCCTAATGCCCAAGGGAAAGATGATTATCCAAGCCTTTATTCTGCTCAAACCCCTCACAATCGGTCCAGTTGGATTACCTAGATGCCACAATTGGCTCTCGATTGATACTCCCTTGGTCTATGCCCTAGCTCCTATGGTTCCCGGCAAACACACCAAAATGTTTAGGCCTTAACCCAAGGGAAAAGATGCTCGCAAACGCTATTGATTTACCTAATTCACACGGATTTGGCCTGTTGGCACTCCTCTAAGCCCACAATCATACTCAAGAGCATTTGGAAAGGAAAGGGGAGGGAAGACCCGCATACATATGTACACCAATACCTGATCCCGAAGTTGACTCTCCCCCTCTCACTTTTGCACTCGCTTCCTTTCTCCTACACACACCTACAAGCTCTCCTTTTTCCCTCTCCTTTCGAAACACTGAACAAGTGGATGTCCACAGGGCTTCAACTCCCTCTAGCACCTGCTAAGAAGGAACAAGCAGCAAAAGCAAATGTCTCCTCCCAAACTTCTCCCAATGACCCCTTCAGCGCTCAGCAGGCCCCCCAGAATTCCCAAGAACAAAGAAGAGAACTTTTAGCGACTAATCCTCCTCCCCTCTGCACTGTGGGTCTCCTCGAGAGAGTCCTCTCTTTCTGAATGCAGTCCAAAAGCTTCGAAGTTTTTGTTTTCAACACAGATCTCCCAGAACTCTCCTCCCCTCCTCTCTGTGAGCGTTCGACTTCCCCTCCTCCCCTGAAGCAAGCAAAAAATGAGAGAGAAATGATGCCTTCCCCCTTCTACATATATGCTTTCCCTTCCTGAGAAAATGCAGCAGCCCCCCCTGCATGTGCCATCAAGGACCATAGCCTTTCTACCCCTTCCTGACAGAGGATATGCAAACTGCCACCCAACCCCCTGTCCTCCCCATTGCATCTCTGTATCTGCACATAAGGACAAAAATGACATTTCAAAAAAAAACAATTATTCCACCACTTAGTTTTGAACTAATGAGTCAGATGAAGAGATCACGACCCATTCTCAAATAAGTCACATGGTTGCATGCCTCAAGAACACAATCAAATACAAATGCATCAGATCTTACTACCTCCATTTGCATGTGTTTATAGTAACCGAGGGCTTCCTTTGTTAGCCTATCCTTAATAGATCATGTTCACCAAGGAACTACTAACATAAGAAATCTATTCAAACTCCTAGGGATTCACAGAACATAACAGGGTTGGATTTTGGCGTTATACTTTCGCAAGGTTGTCCACTTGAACTCCAAAAACATCAGTTTCCAAAAACTACCAACTCTCACATATAATTTTGATAGCTACATTCATCAAGAAAACATATTATTGGGCTAAATATTCACACCATTCATAACGCAACAACTATCTAATGAACCACTCTAATGTGTTGCATCGATGAGTATGTGGATGATGTGGCCATGCGGCTCGTGGAGGGTGAGATGTCGTATCCACATGTTGTTTTGGAAAAGAAGGGAGATCCACTGCACTCTTGCCTGAAAGTGGTGACTTTTTACATTCATCTGAAGACTCATCCTTACACTGCCATACTTGTCGGATTCCTGTCTGTCTACTCAGTTTCCTCTCCTAGATGGGTGGTAATTCTTGTGTGTGTTTGGTAGGGTGTGCTGACTCGCACAAGGTTGGGGGGGGGGGCTTCTATCACATCCAACACCTCTCTATATTGACTTCGGAGGGGTATTTCATGATACTGTCCTGCAAGTTCCAACTGAAGCATACTTTTGTGAAGATTTAAATTCAACGAGTAATGGTATAACCATTCTTGGCCGAGGATCATAGGTTCTATCAGATCGTCGTCATGGCAAACCAACAGTTTGACTATCAAGATCACGTTTTCTATGGAGAAGGGTAGCTCGACCTCGCTTATGCAAGGGGTTTCTAATCCACCTAGTCCTATGAGATAGGCTTTAAGAGTTTTAATTTCATACTCCCTACAAAGAGGGAGTCGAATTGCATTCATTGTTGCACTAGAGTCGATTACTAGAGGTATGACCCACTCTTGACATTCTGGCTTTCGCACGTTCCTCTTCCTTGGCTTCAATTTTACACATCCACAGGTGTGTATCCTCATGCAACCATGATGGATCTGATGTTAAGGAATGTATCGATTCCTTCTCCTCTTCGTTTCTATGTACCATATTCCGTTGCAAAGATGGTATGTCCCTATGTGAATAACCTGTGAGGTTCACTTTTGTGGTTACTCCTAGGTGTTAAGTACAAAGAATTGGTTCCCCAATCTTGTACTACCTGCAATTGTTGCATAAAAGGTCTACCTAGAAGCATCTTGTATGCTTGATTCTTTCCAAAATCGCATATTGCAAAGTTGTGATCAAAGGCCATCCTCATATACCCGGGCACCCAATCTATTTGTACGAATATACTCCAACTGAGTCTTGTAGGGTCCCTCCGTCTTCTCTAAGTGAGCTACATTAAATGACACCCCTGATCTACTTGTGTTGAAACACATATCCAAATCACTCGTAGCTGAACTAAGCTTGTATGGATAATCGCCTAGTTGTTGTGCCCACGAATGTGTTGTAGTTCTTATGCTAGCCTCAAAAGATCAAACACTCTGTTTATCACTTTTCCCTAAGTATTTACCAGACCATAGGTTCATTAATCCTAATCTCACCTTATCACACTCACCCCTTCGATTAGGTCAATCACTTAGTTCTTTGGGCGTTTAGTTTAGAGGTTCTTGTATTGTTTACATTTGTTGCAAGGAATCCCTTTAATATGTTTGAATTTAATTCCTTTGAGCATTGCATATTCAATTCACAAAATTCCTTTAGGCTTTAGCAACGGCGCCAAATTTTGTGTCACTCTAGCACAATGGAAAGTACCAACATGAGGATCTTCACCTCATAATTGTCAATCCACAGAGAGGTTAGGCCAATATGAAGATAAAGAGTCAATGATGTGCATGATTCTCAACAAGCTTTACAACGAGACCAAAATCTCCTCAATCGGAGTTCGTACGGCAAAGTTACGACCATTCAGGCACGTAGGGGTCAAAAGAGGCTCTCAGGGTTCAGGAATTCCCTCCCTGGTTTCTAGGTCTTTTGCCCACTCCTAAGGCTCTAGTATCATCCCAATGTGTCCCAAAACTAAGCCCAATTGTACCTCAATTCACTCATTTAATTCACTTCAAATTTTATGCGTTAAGCCCATGTATCGCGATAGATCGGGTCGAGGTGTCACGATAGGTGGAAGTGTCACGATAGGTTGAGGTGTCGCGATACTTGGGAGTGTCGCGATAGGTCGGAGTGTCACGATAGGTGGAAGTGTCGCGATAGGTCGAGGTGTCGCGATAGGTGGAAGTGTCGCGATAGGTTGAGGGGTCGTGATACTTGGGAGTGTCGCGATAGGTCGAAAGTGTCGCGATAGGTCGGAGTGTCGCAATCCTTCAGCCATAATGTCGCATGGCAACCTCGAAAATCCCTACCTCATCTCGCTCACTGCAAGTGATCAATGCTCTTCGGGCAGTGAGTCAGTCTTGGTCTCAAGAGCCCCATCCTTGTTGCCTAGAATCAACTGATCCGCCCAAGCAATGTAAAGTTCATTTCCCTTGCTAGGTGTCTCTCTAGAACTAACATAGTATAAATGGAAACCTTTTGCATGCCCAATGCAACAAAGCAAATATTCCTTTCACTAATCAACCATTTGACGCCCTCGCCTATTACCTAATGATCTTGCATAAGAACAGACTTGGTTTATCACTTTCTGCGCTTTCAACCAATGGAAGGTAGATTGTTTTTTGAGAAAGAGAATGCCGGTTTTGCTTTGTACGTGTATCAAACTACACATCTCCCGTAAGATCATCCATATCAAGCAAAAGAATCCCACAATCCATTGGTTCGCTTGGAGTCTCTTCCATACTCCCTCTCTCATGATCCTATGTATGTTTTGTCAGCTATCTGAGTATGTAACTTTACCAACCTTCGAACTTATGTCCTTGGCATGCTTGACACAGGTCATTTTTTATCCCTTTGGGCTATTGCCATTCTTAACCGTGCTCTCTACATGAGGCACTTTACTCACATCACCTTTTTTTGATTCATCCTCCAATGTAGGTTCCCTGTTAAGTCGCTTGCATCTAGAGGTCCTCTGTTCCCAGGCCTTTCCACTCTCCAAGAGGTCTCTCTTCTGATCATCTATTTCCTTGTGCGAACCTTCATTCTTTGAGAACCCAATCTCCCTTCTTTTCCTTTCGATGTTTTGTTTATTTTTGTCCTCTTCAAAGATTGTAACCTTTCCATCAACACTTCAACTTTTCGTTCTAATTCTTTGCGTTTCTCCATTTCATGCACTATTTTCTCCCTTTGAATTTATTGATCAATTTTCCACCTCTTAATCGACTCTTGAAATTCCTTATTTATCTTTACTAGTTGATCTGATTTGTTATTTTCCTTTTCTCTCATGTCGTGTGTACTCTTAAAGCAATCATAAAGCAATCGTGTATCACTTTCTCTATCTCCTTCATTTTCTCCTTTTGTTGTATCCTACATTCCTTCTCTTGTGCAAACTCCCTCTCAAGGTGACAAACTATATCTCTTAGCTTTCCTAGCTCAAATTCCAATTATTTCACTTTGCGTTGAAATCCAACATCTTCTAGGGCTTCACATTCTACTGTAGCAACAACATTAGACGTTATGATGGCATCATTCTTGTGCCCATCTCTCCCCGTTGCAAGTATGCGTTCTTGCCTCTTGGCCGGCTTTCTATCTCCGCATGTTCTTTCTTCGCATAGGCTGGCTTGAACTCGAGGTATCACTCCTACCTCTGGAAGACTTTGATTGACAACAAACTTTCTTCGTAGCTTTGATTGCACCTTGGGTCTACACTCATAAAAAACTTCAACTTTCCTAACGTTTGGACTCATAATAGGGCTCATGGATACACCCTTCCTAGTGGGTTCTTCGACCTTTGCAACGTGCTCAACCTTTACATGTCCCCTTATCCTATCAGATCCATTCAAAGGAGCATCATTCCTCGATCCTCATAAATTTGGGCATTCTCTAGCCCTATGTCCCATTTGATTGCAACTCCAACACACTAATCCCCTTAATTCAAATTGCACTTGTTTTTTCTGTGCTCGTGGATTCCAATGCATTATTCTTTTTAGTATCCCACATCCTTGATGAGTTTGGAGTGCACCACCAGTCCAATCATGTGTACCACACATTTTCTCACTTCTCAATTCCCCATTTTTTGCGATGTCTTTGACTCATGAGAACACTGCAATGCTCTCACATACATGGGCGAGCAAGTGGGTTCGACTTTTGCAAACATATCAGCTTTTAGCTTGTCTAAGAGCTCCACTTCCTTCTTCTCATTGATATCAACAACCATAGTGCTCTCTTGGTTTTCCTCTAGGCTTCTTGAATGTGAACTCAATCTATCTCTATGCAATCAAAGCACACATTGGACCTCTTCCCAGATCCTCGCTTCATGCTTTACCTCTTCAAGTCTAACTAGTCTCTTCAACCTAATATATTCTTCAACTTTTCCATCATGTAAGCCCACTAGGAATCTCCTCTTCAAGGTCTCTCTGTCAGGTGCACTATCTCCCAACTTCCTCACAATGGTATCCATTCGATCAATATACTTTTCAATACTCTCAGTGGCCCCTTGTCGTAAGTGATCCAATTCTTCCGCTAGTTTCTCTTCAAAACTCAAACCTCTAAACTTCCTCAAGAAGTTAGCTTTCAGATCATCATAAGTCGTTCTCTTGTGCACACCCAAGTTTGCATACCATTCACTTGCATCACCTCTCAAAGTCGCTGGAAAGATACGCGATTTTCCTACCGTCGTCCACCATTTCATGAGCACCACAAATTACCTCAAATAATTGAACGTGGGCATTGGGATCTTCATTGAAAGAGCCCAAAAATAGTGGAAAGTCGCTAAGAGGCACCCAAGGTCTTCCAGCCATTTTGTCTAGGTTCTGAAGGTTGTGCTCCACTAAGGAGCACTAGGCGAGCCCAAGGCAGTCTCCTCGAGATATGCCTAACCTTCCCCACCGGGATCACCAAAATGTTATGTCCTAATGCCCAAGGGAAAGATGATTATCCAAGCCTTTATTCTGCTCAAACCCCTCACAATCGGTCCACTTGGATTACCTAGATGCCACAATTGGCTCTCGATCACTATGAAGGATCACTCGATCACTATGAAGGTTTTCGATTACTTCTCCTTAAAGAGTACAGATGAATTGTTCTTCTTTCCTCCGGTGAGTCTGGGAATTTTTCTCTGTTGAAGTGCAATCCCTCTTCTTCTTCCCTGCTAATGTTCTCCTCTCCTAACTGTTGTCCTGTGAGTTTCCTTCCCTCTTGTAGAATCGAATCCACAGAAAACTTCTGTCTCCTGTGTGACCTCCTCCTCTCTATCTTTTATCTATAAATTAAATGGACTCACTTCGCAGGCATGTTGCTCATAGCATATGTCCAAACATTTTTGGAATACAACGTTTTCTGACAGCATTACAACCATTAAATCTGAAAAAAAACCATATCCTTTTTCTTTCCCTATTCCGTTGTGCTCTTCCCATCATTCAGCGCTTCCTTTTATATTTGTATTCCAAGGCACTTCCACTGTTGGCCGTACCTTCATTCTATTATTTCTCTGCAACCACAGAAGCTTCTTTCCCTCTTCCATTTCTGCTAAAGCTTCTATCCGTTACCACTTCATAAATTCAGCGCAGCCATCAAACTATTTGAAGCATGAAAAATAAGAAGTAATGGCAGCTATGGCGAACAGAGAACCCATAAATGTATGCCATCGCTTGATCATGTGACTGATACTAGGAGATGTCCATCCCTATGATAAGATGCCGATCTTTCTTCTGTCCCTCTGTTCCCCTTCAAAGCTCATCTCTGCCAGCCCTTCCTCCTTCAGCCAAGAGTAACCACCTAAAAAACACCAGAGCAGATCTCCTTCGCTTTCCCCTTTTTTCCTTCAGCGTCCCTCTGCCCTCTTCAGAAAGTAATGAAGTCGTCTCTCTGATCCATTCACTCCTCTCTACGCCTCCCGAATATGACAGACCAGATGCCACTTCTTTTTCTCACCTTTGTTGCAGTCCCCGAAAAGAAAACTGAAGAGAGACCTCGATGCTCCGCTCTGTCCTCCCTCCTTATCAGATCAACGCTCCCTCCTCAGCTCTATGCGATCTCCAAAAAGAAAACGAAGAGAGAACTCCTGGTCCGCAATTTTCCTCCTTATCTGTAGCTGGTCGCGCCAACACCGAAGGGCCCCCTTCTAGAGTCACCCAAAACCACAGAAAAAGCCCCCCCCCCTTTTTTCTGTTCGTGGCCCCAAAAAACGAGAGGGAGAGAGAGAGCCTAAAAAAACGCGAAGGCCTCTCCCTTATCTCCTTATCTGCACACTAATATTACCTCAATCATATGCACTTATATCCTTGAATTTCTGTCGGGCAAACAACATATAGTGGTGAGACCAAAGGCATTCGAGTGTCAAAAGCTACAATCAAGTAATGTTATCACATAGGATCTAGCAGCACCAAAATTTGGATCACAGATGCTACTCAGAATATTGAGGATAAAAATACTCCTTGCTACAATGTGGCTCCTTGAAGCTACAAAATACCCGCTATTGTGGTTGATGTGCAAAAGGTTTGGCTTATGGGTTTCGACCTCACCCTTTTGTGCGAAATCCTTAAGCAACCATGTGAGCCCATCATCTCTTTATGTCCACCATCGGCAAACCATTAAACATCCCTCGAGCTTCTTGAACCATGTAACAGTTGGCATACATCATAGCCAATGCAGTGCCAGCGTCCAAGGGGTAATACTAGAGGTGCTTCACATGCAGCATGGTACAGTAATGTAAATTGGAACTGGTTATCGCCAAAAGCTCTTCTTGTGTCACCAAGGGGTGCCCAGGCCTCATGTTCTGCTTCAAAGCATCTAATTTTAATGCGACATTGCATGCCGAAAGCTCCTGCAAACTGAAATCAAACATATTTCCTACCAAATAGACCCACATTAATGCATAAAAACCAACCATTTTGTGAGCTAACATACTCCCCTCTTCTTAATTGCGAAGTCGTCCTCGACGAGCCAAATTGTTCCTGCGCTCAAATCATCCAACATGTGCTCATCACTCAATCAAATACATTTCTTTACCTTACATGACCATACTCTTCTTCCTCAATGTAGCACCTGCAATCACCCTCATACAATCATCGGTCAGTACCAAAATCCAATCATTTCACTTACCATCCTTGTCCATCTTCTCGCATCTTCACCGCCATGTCTACCTGTCTACAAACTCATCAAACATATTAGATCATTTTTCATCAAACACCACATCTACTACCAAAATGAGAAACATCCATATCAATCATCCATATCACACATATATACTCAACACACACATCATGATCCGCGTCACTCATGCATTCTCGTCACGCACAACATACATTCATGCAAACAGAAGACATGTCCACATTCGCTCTCGTCACTCTTCTCGACTACTCATTCAACACGTCACAAATCTTTGTTCCACATGCATACTCAACACACTTTCCACACACACCATCAAAAACCATTTCCGAGTTCTGTTTTCGATACTTTTCCCGGTCACACGATCGTTTTGCTGATCCCTTTGTCTCATTTCTGACCGAGTTCTCTTGCCAATTTCCCATTTCCTTCCCACCTAGGGTTTTCTATTCCCACTTACCTTTTCATCTACTCTGTGCTCTTTTGTTCATCAATCAGATCCTATGCTTGGTCGCCACCACCTCTCCTAAATTGATGGACACACGACAAAGACCACTCAAGCCTAACACGAGCTCACTCTAACAAGATCACTCATCGTCGACGCGATTCCGAACTTCACAAGTCATTGCACCACCTAAGAGCCAAACTGAACACTTCTGGAAGGTTTGCAGACAAACAATGCAACTAGCACGATTGGATTCCTCAAGTCCAAGCTTTCCATAGACACGTCGCAGCCAAAACCCTAGCCGAGCTTAAGCTTCAATTTGACATGTTTCATCGGGAGCCCACACATAACCCAAATCCCCACAACACAAACACATATATTCCCATCCGAGCATCATGCTCTCTCACCTCTCTTATGTCCCCCCTCGAGCGAGGAATTCTTCTCATTCATTTTTTTTCGCAATTTTTTCATCATTTTTTTTTCACATATTTACTCACACTTGCCGGCCTACGCTGAAGCTGGATGCGACTCGTGGACTCGACCACCCGATCGAGTTTGTTCCACCCATCTACCAACCCAACGAAGCGCGCGACACACAGACAGCTAGCCCTGTGCGAAACCGACGTCGGTTCGTGGCTTTGACCACCCGGCCAAAGTGAGTCCACCCACCTATCAGCCCACATAGGCGCGTAGCCACACTCACACATACACAAACATATATATTTCTCATTTTCTTTTCATTCCCGCATCTCGAGAATTAGGAGACAAAAGAAAGGATCTTTTCCCAACCATCCCGATCACGACACACACACATATAACCCCCCATGGACATCCCGATGAGACATATCTCCTTTTTGTTGCCACTCAAGCCAAAATCCAGCCACTAATGCCATGGTCAACCCGTCCTCGCAAAACCCGCACATACTAACCACCTTGTCGGCCTGAAACCTCAAAAAGTGTCACTTTAGTCCTAAGTGTACAGTCAACTCGATCCATCCGTCCTCACATCTTTGACTCGCAATCCGCAAAGCAAACCCTAATCAAACTCAAGCCGTCCTAACCGGCATCCATCATATCATCTTTTTCTTTTTCATCTCCATCCTCTGCCTCGCAGAGATTCCACATGACCCGACAAATGACCTGAAAAATTACCATTGCTCGTTGTGCTCCTCAATGATTCAAGCCTCGCCGCTAAGTTCCTTAATCCTTGTTTGTTGTGCTCAATATCACTCTGATATTGGAACAGGTCACAATCGATGCCTCGGAACCGATTCCATATTTGCTCCATCTCTTTATCCTCTCTCACGGTTTTTGCAGATCCGAGGGGAATATCCTCCCTCTTCTCAACTCGAACGGTCAACTTCTCGACCTCCTCTCTAATCGATCTTTCCTCCCAAATCCTACTCATATTTTCTTCATCCAGGTCATCTACCTTCTTCGACAATTCATTCTTCGTCCTTTCTAACTCTGTTTCGAACGCATCCAACCTATCCAACACCGCTTTTAGCTCTTCCTCCATTTTCCTCGCTCTCGGATCCTCCACTTGTCCTCGCATCTCGTCGTCTTTCCGATTCATCCACCTACCTAGCTTGCTACTCAGCCTTGCATTCTCTTTCTCTACCTGTCTCACTTTCTCATCACTCTCCGCTTGGGCACTTTTCATTCTTTCTAACTCCAGGTGGAACTCGTCACATGCCTTACCCGCTTGATCACTGTATCGATAGATTATGCTTTGTACCTTCTTGATTTCCTGCTCCATTCCTTCGACTCTCCTCATTAGGTCATCCTCGTCTCTTGAGAGCTCTTCTTCGATCGCAACTCCAAAGCAGTCGGCTACCATCAAACCGGATCTCAAGTCCCAGACCACGTTTTCACTCTCGGGCTTCACAAGATCTTGCCTGCAGCTTTTGTTTACTCTTTTCCACTCCTTGTTCTCATTTTTCAACATTCGTACTTGCTTTTCCCAAGTTCCTAGGATCTCGGCCATTTTCACTTGATTTTCCTCTAATTTCTCTATTTTGATCCTCTCGTTATCTCGCTCCACCTGCAACCAATTAACTTGACATTCCAAGCTCTTCACAAGTTCTACCAAGTCTCGATCATGAGATCCAGTGTCCTTGCTTTCACTTGCTCTCGCAGTGTCCGTCGATGAAGTAACTCCACCCTTGTCAACTTCCACATACAAGGAGGATAAACACCTATCAGATTGATTCGTTGTGACCTTTACGCCAATCACCTCTTTTGAGCCACACACGTGCTCGCATAGTCTCTTTTTCCCGCAGTCCGCACATGTGGGGACAAAATCCAACGGGGAGCATACACGAGGGCAATATTTGGCTATATGCCCAATCTTCTCGCAACACCAGCATCTCACATAATTTGATATCGGGCCAAATTGCCAACCTCGGTTCACATGATGTCTCATGGTCGGACGAGAACATATCCATCTATTTTGTCCAAAATTCCTTTGCCTTATATTCGCTTTCTCAAAACTAGAGGCTTGTCTTTGTTGGGCCATTTCTCTAATGAAGGTCAAAGCAGATTTGGGATCGACTTGGCTGTGCCACACGATTGGGGCACCAAGCGAACTCGTAGCACTCTCTATGAGATGTGCTAAGCCGATTCCCGGCGAACGCACCAAATGAAAGGCTCTTGAGCCCAAGGAAAAAGTGATTATACGAGACTTATTTTGTTCAAATCCCTCGGAATCGATCCCCTTGGATTACCTAGAGCCACAATTATCTCGAAATGGATTCTTCTTATGGCTATGCACTAGCTCATAAGTTCCCGGCAAACGCACCAAATGTTTGGCTTCTTAACCCAAGGAAAAGATGATTACACTAGACTTTATTTTGTTCGAACCCCTCGGAATCGGTCTACTTGGATCACCTAGAGCCCACAATTGTCTCACAATGGATCTTTCTTATGTCTATGCACTAGCCACTACACCTGATTCTTTACCATCTCAGAGAAGATAACTGTGTATTAATCTGCCATGTCCTAAAGCATCTGGGTATGAGCGAGCTTTTAGGGCACACAAGTGCAGCGACTTGTTTGGCTTCATACCTTTTTCCCTCACCTGGAAATAAATAAGAAGAGCGAACCGTTGCTCCTCAACTGTAGCATGGACGGAAATGATAGCATGCCATATCAAGGGATTAGGATCCTCGAGACTTGCAGAGAGAAGGTTTGCATCGAACAAACGGGAGGAATGCCCGGATAGAGAAATACAAGCACGATTCAGGTCTACTGTATTAAGGAAGAGCCAACACTGATCATAAGAGCATGTACTTTCCTATAAACCGAAATCTCCTTACTCTGGGCCTCAACCAGAATGTTTAGAGTGGAGAGCAAAGATTCACTTGCTATTATCTCTCCAGCACGATGAAGCTGTAACAGAGAATCTATTTCTTTAGCATTGCAATTGGGATCTAAGGTTTCTGCAGCACTGCAATTAGCTACGGTTGCAAAACATGAGACCGGTTGTGGCAATTGTTGATGAGAACCAGTAAACTCAGCAGCTCGTGGACAAAAGACATTTAAGACTTAAGCAACGTCAACAAGATCTACTCTGAAAAAGAGGGAAACTTATCACTCCTCATGACACCGTGTAGACAACAATCCATCACTACAAGGATATCTCACAACACCTCTCAACTTCTGGACCTGCTAGCAGCACTGAACATAGGACCTCTCTCTCTCTCTCTCCTACACATACATGTGCTCTTCTGCGATAAATGGTTGCCGTAAAGTCTTTTGTGCCTTGGTGAAAAGGATTAAGCTTATAAGTACAACATTGTTCCAGCAAATTCCTCTATGCAATCAATAAGCAATACGCGTGATAAAGAAGGATTAGCACAACCAGAACCCATTTGTATTTCTTTTTTCGATCTTGTCAGACTAAATGGGCAGATATGAAGCCTATCTCCTCTACGTACAGCAACAAACTCCAGTCCATCTGCCCTTGTCCTTGCTGTAATCTCAAATAAAAGCTCATTCATGCTCATGAATCCAACATAACTCTCAATAGCTTTCAATTCGTTTGTTCACGCACCTGCGTGCGCTCAATATCTTGCCTTTTTCGGTTTCTTGATCACAGACATATGTTAGCTAGCCGTCTTAATGTGATTAGGTTAATGGGTCCTTTCGCCTGTCGGTATACAGCTCACAACCATTTTACTACCTTCATTTATTCTGTAAGTGACATGCATTGAAACTTTTATAGGGCGAAATCAGTCCTGGGTGCTGTGCGTGCATAACTTTTCACTTAGCCTCTGTTCTATTACGCAATATCCACTCGGACAATCTGGTTGCCAGAATACATCGATGCGTTCGAAACAATTAATCATCTCATATGAGTAGGCTTAGAGGGTTGATTGATCTCCTATTCAACAGTTCCATGATGATCATATGAAACGACATTAATAGAACTCCTACATGCCGAGGGCGAACAATCGTCTCAGTTTATTATGGAGTTACAGAAAACAGAATAGTCTTTTCAATTTTTTCACAATATAGTGATTGTCACTGTGTGATTTGATTCTTGCAGAAAATACGAAACAAAGAAGAGGTACATATTGAAGTCCAATGTTATTGTACTGCCCTTTTTTTTTTTTGACAAAAGAAGAAACATAATACTACTCTAAAAGTGCATACATTCTTTTCTTACAGTGCGGACTATAATCAAAACCCTTCATGGTTATTGAAATGTATAAATGGATGCTTACTTCTCTTTCTTTTAGTTGATTCTTGACAAAGGATCACCCGATCACTATGAAGGTTTTCGATTACTTCTCCTTAAAGAGTACAGATGAATTGTTCTTCTTTCCTCCGGTGAGTCTGGGAATTTTTCTCTGTTGAAGTGCAATCCCTCTTCTTCTTCCCTGCTAATGTTCTCCTCTCCTAACTGTTGTCCTGTGAGTTTCCTTCCCTCTTGTAGAATCGAATCCACAGAAAACTTATGTCTCCTGTGTGACCTCCTCCTCTCTATCTTTTATCTATAAATTAAATGGACTCACTTCGCAGGCATGTTGCTCATAGCATATGTCCAAACATTTTTGGAATACAACGTTTTCTGACAGCATTACAACCATTAAATCTGAAAAAAAACCATATCCTTTTTCTTTCCCTATTCCGTTGTGCTCTTCCCATCATTCAGCGCTTCCTTTTATATTTGTATTCCAAGGCACTTCCACTGTTGGCCGTACCTTCATTCTATTATTTCTCTGCAACCACAGAAGCTTCTTTCCCTCTTCCATTTCTGCTAAAGCTTCTATCCGTTACCACTTCATAAATTCAGCGCAGCCATCAAACTATTTGAAGCACGAAAAATAAGAAGTAACCAGCTATGGCGAACAGAGAACCCATAAATGTATGCCATCGCTTGATCATGTGACTGATACTAGGAGATGTCCATCCCTATGATAAGATGCCGATCTTTCTTCTGTCCCTCTGTTCCCCTTCAAAGCTCATCTCTGCCAGCCCTTCCTCCTTCAGCCAAGAGTAACCACCTAAAAAACACCAGAGCAGATCTCCTTCGCTTTCCCCTTTTTTCCTTCAGCATCCCTCTGCCCTCTTCAGAAAGTAATGAAGTCGTCTCTCTGATCCATTCACTCCTCTCTACGCCTCCCGAATATGACAGACCAGATGCCACTTCTTTTTCTCACCTTTGTTGCAGTCCCCCAAAAGAAAACTGAAGAGAGACCTCGATGCTCCGCTCTGTCCTCCCTCCTTATCAGATAAGCGCTCCCTCCTCAGCTCTATGCGATCTCCAAAAAGAAAACGAAGAGAGAACTCCTAGTCCGCAATTTTCCTCCTTATCTGTAGCTGGTCGCGCCAACACCGAAGGGCCCCCTTCTAGAGTCACCCAAAACCACAGAAAAAGCCCCCCCCTTTTTTCTGTTCGTGGCCCCAAAAAACGAGAGGGAGAGAGAGAGCCTAAAGAAACGCGAAGCCCTCTCCCTTATCTCCTTATCTGCACACTAATATTACCTCGATCATATGCACTTACATCCTTGAATTTCTGTCGGGCAAACAACATATAGTGGTGAGACCAAAGGCATTCGAGTGTCAAAAGCTACAATCAAGTAATGTTATCACATAGGATCTAGCAGCACCAAAATTTGGATCACAGATGCTACTCAGAATATTGAGGATAAAAATACTCCTTGCTACAATGTGGCTCCTTGAAGCTACAAAATACCCGCTATTGTGGTTGATGTGCAGAAGGTTTGGCTTATGGGTGCCGACCTCACCCTTTTGTGCGAAATCCTTAAGCAACCATGTGAGCCCATCATCTCTTTATGTCCACCATCGGCAAACCATTAAACATCCCTCGAGCTTCTTGAACCATGTAACAGTTGGCATACATCATAGCCAATGCAGTGCCAGCGTCCAAGGGGTAATACTAGAGGTGCTTCACATGCAGCATGGTACGGTAATGTAAATTGGAACTGGTTATCACCAAAAGCTCTTCTTGTGTCACCAAGGGGTGCCCAGGCCTCATGTTCTGCTTCAAAGCATCTAATTTTAATGCGACATTGCATGCCGAAAGCTCCTGCAAACTGAAATCAAACATATTTCCTACCAAATAGACCCACATTAATGCATAAAAACCAACCATTTTGTGAGCTAACATACTCCCCTCTTCTTAATTGCGAAGTCGTCCTCGACGAGCCAAATTGTTCCTGCGCTCAAATCATCCAACATGTGCTCATCACTCAATCAAATACATTTCTTTACCTTACATGACCATACTCTTCTTCCTCAATGTAGCACCTGCAATCACCCTCATACAATCATCGGTCAGTACCAAAATCCAATCATTTCACTTACCATCCTTGTCCATCTTCTCGCATCTTCACCGCCATGTCTACCTGTCTACAAACTCATCAAACATATTAGATCATTTTTCATCAAACACCACATCTACTACCAAAATGAGAAACATCCATATCAATCATCCATATCACACATATATACTCAACACACACATCATGATCCGCGTCACTCATGCATTCTCGTCACGCACAACATACATTCATGCAAACAGAAGACATGTCCACATTCGCTCTCGTCACTCTTCTCGACTACTCATTCAACACGTCACAAATCTTTGTTCCACATGCATACTCAACACACTTTCCACACACACCATCAAAAACCATTTCCGAGTTCTGTTTTCGATACTTTTCCCGGTCACACGATCGTTTTGCTGATCCCTTTGTCTCATTTCTGACCGAGTTCTCTTGCCAATTTCCCATTTCCTTCCCACCTAGGGTTTTCTATTCCCACTTACCTTTTCATCTACTCTGTGCTCTTTTGTTCATCAATCAGATCCTATGCTTGGTCGCCACCACCTCTCCTAAATTGATGGACACACGACAAAGACCACTCAAGCCTAACACGAGCTCACTCTAACAAGATCACTCATCGTCGACGCGATTCCGAACTTCACAAGTCATTGCACCACCTAAGAGCCAAACTGAACACTTCTGGAAGGTTTGCAGACAAACAATGCAACTAGCACGATTGGATTCCTCAAGTCCAAGCTTTCCATAGACACGTCGCAGCCAAAACCCTAGCCGAGCTTAAGCTTCAATTTGACATGTTTCATCGGGAGCCCACACATAACCCAAATCCCCACAACACAAACACATATATTCCCATCCGAGCATCATGCTCTCTCACCTCTCTTATGTCCCCCCTCGAGCGAGGAATTCTTCTCATTCATTTTTTTTCGCAATTTTTTCATCATTTTTTTTTTCACATATTTACTCACACTTGCCGGCCTACACTGAAGCTGGATGCGACTCGTGGACTCGACCACCCGATCGAGTTTGTTCCACCCATCTACCAACCCAACGAAGCGCGCGACACACAGACAGCTAGCCCTGTGCGAAACCGACGTCGGTTCGTGGCTTTGACCACCCGGCCAAAGTGAGTCCACCCACCTATCAGCCCACATAGGCGCGTAGCCACACTCACACATACACAAACATATATTTTTCTCATTTTCTTTTCGTTCCCGCATCTCGAGAATTAGGAGACAAAAGAAAGGATCTTTTCCCAACCATCCCGATCACGACACACACACATATAACCCCCCATGGACATCCCGATGAGACATATCTCCTTTTTGTTGCCACTCAAGCCAAAATCCAGCCACTAATGCCATGGTCAACCCGTCCTCGCAAAACCCGCACATACTAACCACCTTGTCGGCCTGAAACCTCAAAAAGTGTCACTTTAGTCCTAAGTGTACAGTCAATTCGATCCATCCGTCCTCACATCTTTGACTCGCAATCCGCAAAGCAAACCCTAATCAAACTCAAGCCGTCCTAACCGGCATCCATCATATCATCTTTTTCTTTTTCATCTCCATCCTCTGCCTCGCAGAGATTCCACATGACCCGACAAATGACCTGAAAAATTACCATTGCTCGTTGTGCTCCTCAATGATTCAAGCCTCGCCGCTAAGTTCCTTAATCCTTGTTTGTTGTGCTCAATATCACTCTGATATTGGAACAGGTCACAATCGATGCCTCGGAACCGATTCCATATTTGCTCCATCTCTTTATCCTCTCTCACGGTTTTTGCAGATCCGAGGGGAATATCCTCCCTCTTCTCAACTCGAACGGTCAACTTCTCGACCTCCTCTCTAATCGATCTTTCCTCCCAAATCCTACTCATATTTTCTTCATCCAGGTCATCTACCTTCTTCGACAATTCATTCTTCGTCCTTTCTAACTCTGTTTCGAACGCATCCAACCTATCCAACACCGCTTTTAGCTCTTCCTCCATTTTCCTCGCTCTCGGATCCTCCACTTGTCCTCGCATCTCGTCGTCTTTCCGATTCATCCACCTACCTAGCTTGCTACTCAGCCTTGCATTCTCTTTCTCTACCTGTCTCACTTTCTCATCACTCTCCGCTTGGGCACTTTTCATTCTTTCTAACTCCAGGTGGAACTCGTCACATGCCTTACCCGCTTGATCACTGTATCGATAGATTATGCTTTGTACCTTCTCGATTTCCTGCTCCATTCCTTCGACTCTCCTCATTAGGTCATCCTCGTCTCTTGAGAGCTCTTCTTCGATCGCAACTCCAAAGCAGTCGGCTACCATCAAACCGGATCTCAAGTCCCAGACCACGTTTTCACTCTCGGGCTTCACAAGATCTTGCCTGCAGCTTTTGTTTACTCTTTTCCACTCCTTGTTCTCATTTTTCAACATTCGTACTTGCTTTTCCCAAGTTCCTAGGATCTCGGCCATTTTCACTTGATTTTCCTCTAATTTCTCTATTTTGATCCTCTCGTTATCTCGCTCCACCTGCAACCAATTAACTTGACATTCCAAGCTCTTCACAAGTTCTACCAAGTCTCGATCATGAGATCCAGTGTCCTTGCTTTCACTTGCTCTCGCAGTGTCCGTCGATGAAGTAACTCCACCCTTGTCAACTTCCACATACAAGGAGGATAAACACCTATCAGATTGATTCGTTGTGACCTTTACGCCAATCACCTCTTTTGAGCCACACACGTGCTCGCATAGTCTCTTTTTCCCGCAGTCCGCACATGTGGGGACAAAATCCAACGGGGAGCATACACGAGGGCAATATTTGGCTATATGCCCAATCTTCTCGCAACACCAGCATCTCACATAATTTGATATCGGGCCAAATTGCCAACCTCGGTTCACATGATGTCTCATGGTCGGACGAGAACATATCCATCTATTTTGTCCAAAATTCCTTTGCCTTATATTCGCTTTCTCAAAACTAGAGGCTTGTCTTTGTTGGGCCATTTCTCTAATGAAGGTCAAAGCAGATTTGGGATCGACTTGGCTGTGCCACACGATTGGGGCACCAAGCGAACTCGTAGCACTCTCTATGAGATGTGCTAAGCCGATTCCCGGCGAACGCACCAAATGAAAGGCTCTTGAGCCCAAGGAAAAAGTGATTATACGAGACTTATTTTGTTCAAATCCCTCGGAATCGATCCCCTTGGATTACCTAGAGCCACAATTATCTCGAAATGGATTCTTCTTATGGCTATGCACTAGCTCATAAGTTCCCGGCAAACGCACCAAATGTTTGGCTTCTTAACCCAAGGAAAAGATGATTACACTAGACTTTATTTTGTTCGAACCCCTCGGAATCGGTCTACTTGGATCACCTAGAGCCCACAATTGTCTCACAATGGATCTTTCTTATGTCTATGCACTAGCCACTACACCTGATTCTTTACCATCTCAGAGAAGATAACTGTGTATTAATCTGCCATGTCCTAAAGCATCTGGGTATGAGCGAGCTTTTAGGGCACACAAGTGCAGCGACTTGTTTGGCTTCATACCTTTTTCCCTCACCTGGAAATAAATAAGAAGAGCGAACCGTTGCTCCTCAACTGTAGCATGGACGGAAATGATAGCATGCCATATCAAGGGATTAGGATCCTCGAGACTTGCAGAGAGAAGGTTTGCATCGAACAAACGGGAGGAATGCCCGGATAGAGAAATACAAGCACGATTCAGGTCTACTGTATTAAGGAAGAGCCAACACTGATCATAAGAGCATGTACTTTCCTATAAACCGAAATCTCCTTACTCTGGGCCTCAACCAGAATGTTTAGAGTGGAGAGCAAAGATTCACTTGCTATTATCTCTCCAGCACGATGAAGCTGTAACAGAGAATCTATTTCTTTAGCATTGCAATTGGGATCTAAGGTTTCTGCAGCACTGCAATTAGCTACGGTTGCAAAACATGAGACCGGTTGTGGCAATTGTTGATGAGAACCAGTAAACTCAGCAGCTCGTGGACAAAAGACATTTAAGACTTAAGCAACGTCAACAAGATCTACTCTGAAAAAGAGGGAAACTTATCACTCCTCATGACACCGTGTAGACAACAATCCATCACTACAAGGATATCTCACAACACCTCTCAACTTCTGGACCTGCTAGCAGCACTGAACATAGGACCTCTCTCTCTCTCTCTCCTACACATACATGTGCTCTTCTGCGATAAATGGTTGCCGTAAAGTCTTTTGTGCCTTGGTGAAAAGGATTAAGCTTATAAGTACAACATTGTTCCAGCAAATTCCTCTATGCAATCAATAAGCAATACGCGTGATAAAGAAGGATTAGCACAACCAGAACCCATTTGTATTTCTTTTTTCGATCTTGTCAGACTAAATGGGCAGATATGAAGCCTATCTCCTCTACGTACAGCAACAAACTCCAGTCCATCTGCCCTTGTCCTTGCTGTAATCTCAAATAAAAGCTCATTCATGCTCATGAATCCAACATAACTCTCAATAGCTTTCAATTCGTTTGTTCACGCACCTGCGTGCGCTCAATATCTTGCCTTTTTCGGTTTCTTGATCACAGACATATGTTAGCTAGCCGTCTTAATGTGATTAGGTTAATGGGTCCTTTCGCCTGTCGGTATACAGCTCACAACCATTTTACTACCTTCATTTATTCTGTAAGTGACATGCATTGAAACTTTTATAGGGCGAAATCAGTCCTGGGTGCTGTGCGTGCATAACTTTTCACTTAGCCTCTGTTCTATTACGCAATATCCACTCGGACAATCTGGTTGCCAGAATACATCGATGCGTTCGAAACAATTAATCATCTCATATGAGTAGGCTTAGAGGGTTGATTGATCTCCTATTCAACAGTTCCATGATGATCATATGAAACGACATTAATAGAACTCCTACATGCCGAGGGCGAACAATCGTCTCAGTTTATTATGGAGTTACAGAAAACAGAATAGTCTTTTCAATTTTTTCACAATATAGTGATTGTCACTGTGTGATTTGATTCTTGCAGAAAATACGAAACAAAGAAGAGGTACATATTGAAGTCCAATGTTATTGTACTGCCCTTTTTTTTTTTGACAAAAGAAGAAACATAATACTACTCTAAAAGTGCATACATTCTTTTCTTACAGTGCGGACTATAATCAAAACACTTCATGGTTATTGAAATGTATAAATGGATGCTTACTTCTCTTTCTTTTAGTTGATTCTTGACAAAGGATCACCCGATCACTATGAAGGTTTTCGATTACTTCTCCTTAAAGAGTACAGATGAATTGTTCTTCTTTCCTCCGGTGAGTCTGGGAATTTTTCTCTGTTGAAGTGCAATCCCTCTTCTTCTTCCCTGCTAATGTTCTCCTCTCCTAACTGTTGTCCTGTGAGTTTCCTTCCCTGTTGTAGAATCGAATCCACAGAAAACTTATGTCTCCTGTGTGACCTCCTCCTCTCTATCTTTTATCTATAAATTAAATGGACTCACTTCGCAGGCATGTTGCTCATAGCATATGTCCAAACATTTTTGGAATACAACGTTTTCTGACAGCATTACAACCATTAAATCTGAAAAAAAACCATATCCTTTTTCTTTCCCTATTCCGTTGTGCTCTTCCCATCATTCATCGCTTCCTTTTATATTTGTATTCCAAGGCACTTCCACTGTTGGCCGTACCTTCATTCTATTATTTCTCTGCAACCACAGAAGCTTCTTTCCCTCTTCCATTTCTGCTAAAGCTTCTATCCGTTACCACTTCATAAATTCAGCGCAGCCATCAAACTATTTGAAGCACGAAAAATAAGAAGTAACCAGCTATGGCGAACAGAGAACCCATAAATGTATGCCATCGCTTGATCATGTGACTGATACTAGGAGATGTCCATCCCTATGATAAGATGCCGATCTTTCTTCTGTCCCTCTGTTCCCCTTCAAAGCTCATCTCTGCCAGCCCTTCCTCCTTCAGCCAAGAGTAACCACCTAAAAAACACCAGAGCAGATCTCCTTCGCTTTCCCCTTTTTTCCTTCAGCATCCCTCTGCCCTCTTCAGAAAGTAATGAAGTCGTCTCTCTGATCCATTCACTCCTCTCTACGCCTCCCGAATATGACAGACCAGATGCCACTTCTTTTTCTCACCTTTGTTGCAGTCCCCCAAAAGAAAACTGAAGAGAGACCTCGATGCTCCGCTCTGTCCTCCCTCCTTATCAGATAAGCGCTCCCTCCTCAGCTCTATGCGATCTCCAAAAAGAAAACGAAGAGAGAACTCCTAGTCCGCAATTTTCCTCCTTATCTGTAGCTGGTCGCGCCAACACCGAAGGGCCCCCTTCTAGAGTCACCCAAAACCACAGAAAAAGCCCCCCCCTTTTTTCTGTTCGTGGCCCCAAAAAACGAGAGGGAGAGAGAGAGCCTAAAGAAACGCGAAGCCCTCTCCCTTATCTCCTTATCTGCACACTAATATTACCTCGATCATATGCACTTACATCCTTGAATTTCTGTCGGGCAAACAACATATAGTGGTGAGACCAAAGGCATTCGAGTGTCAAAAGCTACAATCAAGTAATGTTATCACATAGGATCTAGCAGCACCAAAATTTGGATCACAGATGCTACTCAGAATATTGAGGATAAAAATACTCCTTGCTACAATGTGGCTCCTTGAAGCTACAAAATACCCGCTATTGTGGTTGATGTGCAGAAGGTTTGGCTTATGGGTGCCGACCTCACCCTTTTGTGCGAAATCCTTAAGCAACCATGTGAGCCCATCATCTCTTTATGTCCACCATCGGCAAACCATTAAACATCCCTCGAGCTTCTTGAACCATGTAACAGTTGGCATACATCATAGCCAATGCAGTGCCAGCGTCCAAGGGGTAATACTAGAGGTGCTTCACATGCAGCATGGTACGGTAATGTAAATTGGAACTGGTTATCACCAAAAGCTCTTCTTGTGTCACCAAGGGGTGCCCAGGCCTCATGTTCTGCTTCAAAGCATCTAATTTTAATGCGACATTGCATGCCGAAAGCTCCTGCAAACTGAAATCAAACATATTTCCTACCAAATAGACCCACATTAATGCATAAAAACCAACCATTTTGTGAGCTAACATACTCCCCTCTTCTTAATTGCGAAGTCGTCCTCGACGAGCCAAATTGTTCCTGCGCTCAAATCATCCAACATGTGCTCATCACTCAATCAAATACATTTCTTTACCTTACATGACCATACTCTTCTTCCTCAATGTAGCACCTGCAATCACCCTCATACAATCATCGGTCAGTACCAAAATCCAATCATTTCACTTACCATCCTTGTCCATCTTCTCGCATCTTCACCGCCATGTCTACCTGTCTACAAACTCATCAAACATATTAGATCATTTTTCATCAAACACCACATCTACTACCAAAATGAGAAACATCCATATCAATCATCCATATCACACATATATACTCAACACACACATCATGATCCGCGTCACTCATGCATTCTCGTCACGCACAACATACATTCATGCAAACAGAAGACATGTCCACATTCGCTCTCGTCACTCTTCTCGACTACTCATTCAACACGTCACAAATCTTTGTTCCACATGCATACTCAACACACTTTCCACACACACCATCAAAAACCATTTCCGAGTTCTGTTTTCGATACTTTTCCCGGTCACACGATCGTTTTGCTGATCCCTTTGTCTCATTTCTGACCGAGTTCTCTTGCCAATTTCCCATTTCCTTCCCACCTAGGGTTTTCTATTCCCACTTACCTTTTCATCTACTCTGTGCTCTTTTGTTCATCAATCAGATCCTATGCTTGGTCGCCACCACCTCTCCTAAATTGATGGACACACGACAAAGACCACTCAAGCCTAACACGAGCTCACTCTAACAAGATCACTCATCGTCGACGCGATTCCGAACTTCACAAGTCATTGCACCACCTAAGAGCCAAACTGAACACTTCTGGAAGGTTTGCAGACAAACAATGCAACTAGCACGATTGGATTCCTCAAGTCCAAGCTTTCCATAGACACGTCGCAGCCAAAACCCTAGCCGAGCTTAAGCTTCAATTTGACATGTTTCATCGGGAGCCCACACATAACCCAAATCCCCACAACACAAACACATATATTCCCATCCGAGCATCATGCTCTCTCACCTCTCTTATGTCCCCCCTCGAGCGAGGAATTCTTCTCATTCATTTTTTTTCGCAATTTTTTCATCATTTTTTTTTTCACATATTTACTCACACTTGCCGGCCTACGCTGAAGCTGGATGCGACTCGTGGACTCGACCACCCGATCGAGTTTGTTCCACCCATCTACCAACCCAACGAAGTGCGCGACACACAGACAGCTAGCCCTGTGCGAAACCGACGTCGGTTCGTGGCTTTGACCACCCGGCCAAAGTGAGTCCACCCACCTATCAGCCCACATAGGCGCGTAGCCACACTCACACATACACAAACATATATTTTTCTCATTTTCTTTTCGTTCCCGCATCTCGAGAATTAGGAGACAAAAGAAAGGATCTTTTCCCAACCATCCCGATCACGACACACACACATATAACCCCCCATGGACATCCCGATGAGACATATCTCCTTTTTGTTGCCACTCAAGCCAAAATCCAGCCACTAATGCCATGGTCAACCCGTCCTCGCAAAACCCGCACATACTAACCACCTTGTCGGCCTGAAACCTCAAAAAGTGTCACTTTAGTCCTAAGTGTACAGTCAACTCGATCCATCCGTCCTCACATCTTTGACTCGCAATCCGCAAAGCAAACCCTAATCAAACTCAAGCCGTCCTAACCGGCATCCATCATATCATCTTTTTCTTTTTCATCTCCATCCTCTGCCTCGCAGAGATTCCACATGACCCGACAAATGACCTGAAAAATTACCATTGCTCGTTGTGCTCCTCAATGATTCAAGCCTCGCCGCTAAGTTCCTTAATCCTTGTTTGTTGTGCTCAATATCACTCTGATATTGGAACAGGTCACAATCGATGCCTCGGAACCGATTCCATATTTGCTCCATCTCTTTATCCTCTCTCACGGTTTTTGCAGATCCGAGGGGAATATCCTCCCTCTTCTCAACTCGAACGGTCAACTTCTCGACCTCCTCTCTAATCGATCTTTCCTCCCAAATCCTACTCATATTTTCTTCATCCAGGTCATCTACCTTCTTCGACAATTCATTCTTCGTCCTTTCTAACTCTGTTTCGAACGCATCCAACCTATCCAACACCGCTTTTAGCTCTTCCTCCATTTTCCTCGCTCTCGGATCCTCCACTTGTCCTCGCATCTCGTCGTCTTTCCGATTCATCCACCTACCTAGCTTGCTACTCAGCCTTGCATTCTCTTTCTCTACCTGTCTCACTTTCTCATCACTCTCCGCTTGGGCACTTTTCATTCTTTCTAACTCCAGGTGGAACTCGTCACATGCCTTACCCGCTTGATCACTGTATCGATAGATTATGCTTTGTACCTTCTCGATTTCCTGCTCCATTCCTTCGACTCTCCTCATTAGGTCATCCTCGTCTCTTGAGAGCTCTTCTTCGATCGCAACTCCAAAGCAGTCGGCTACCATCAAACCGGATCTCAAGTCCCAGACCACGTTTTCACTCTTGGGCTTCACAAGATCTTGCCTGCAGCTTTTGTTTACTCTTTTCCACTCCTTGTTCTCATTTTTCAACATTCGTACTTGCTTTTCCCAAGTTCCTAGGATCTCGGCCATTTTCACTTGATTTTCCTCTAATTTCTCTATTTTGATCCTCTCGTTATCTCGCTCCACCTGCAACCAATTAACTTGACATTCCAAGCTCTTCACAAGTTCTACCAAGTCTCGATCATGAGATCCAGTGTCCTTGCTTTCACTTGCTCTCGCAGTGTCCGTCGATGAAGTAACTCCACCCTTGTCAACTTCCACATACAAGGAGGATAAACACCTATCAGATTGATTCGTTGTGACCTTTACGCCAATCACCTCTTTTGAGCCACACACGTGCTCGCATAGTCTCTTTTTCCCGCAGTCCGCACATGTGGGGACAAAATCCAACGGGGAGCATACACGAGGGCAATATTTGGCTATATGCCCAATCTTCTCGCAACACCAGCATCTCACATAATTTGATATCGGGCCAAATTGCCAACCTCGGTTCACATGATGTCTCATGGTCGGACGAGAACATATCCATCTATTTTGTCCAAAATTCCTTTGCCTTATATTCGCTTTCTCAAAACTAGAGGCTTGTCTTTGTTGGGCCATTTCTCTAATGAAGGTCAAAGCAGATTTGGGATCGACTTGGCTGTGCCACACGATTGGGGCACCAAGCGAACTCGTAGCACTCTCTATGAGATGTGCTAAGCCGATTCCCGGCGAACGCACCAAATGAAAGGCTCTTGAGCCCAAGGAAAAAGTGATTATACGAGACTTATTTTGTTCAAATCCCTCGGAATCGATCCCCTTGGATTACCTAGAGCCACAATTATCTCGAAATGGATTCTTCTTATGGCTATGCACTAGCTCATAAGTTCCCGGCAAACGCACCAAATGTTTGGCTTCTTAACCCAAGGAAAAGATGATTACACTAGACTTTATTTTGTTCGAACCCCTCGGAATCGGTCTACTTGGATCACCTAGAGCCCACAATTGTCTCACAATGGATCTTTCTTATGTCTATGCACTAGCCACTACACCTGATTCTTTACCATCTCAGAGAAGATAACTGTGTATTAATCTGCCATGTCCTAAAGCATCTGGGTATGAGCGAGCTTTTAGGGCACACAAGTGCAGCGACTTGTTTGGCTTCATACCTTTTTCCCTCACCTGGAAATAAATAAGAAGAGCGAACCGTTGCTCCTCAACTGTAGCATGGACGGAAATGATAGCATGCCATATCAAGGGATTAGGATCCTCGAGACTTGCAGAGAGAAGGTTTGCATCGAACAAACGGGAGGAATGCCCGGATAGAGAAATACAAGCACGATTCAGGTCTACTGTATTAAGGAAGAGCCAACACTGATCATAAGAGCATGTACTTTCCTATAAACCGAAATCTCCTTACTCTGGGCCTCAACCAGAATGTTTAGAGTGGAGAGCAAAGATTCACTTGCTATTATCTCTCCAGCACGATGAAGCTGTAACAGAGAATCTATTTCTTTAGCATTGCAATTGGGATCTAAGGTTTCTGCAGCACTGCAATTAGCTACGGTTGCAAAACATGAGACCGGTTGTGGCAATTGTTGATGAGAACCAGTAAACTCAGCAGCTCGTGGACAAAAGACATTTAAGACTTAAGCAACGTCAACAAGATCTACTCTGAAAAAGAGGGAAACTTATCACTCCTCATGACACCGTGTAGACAACAATCCATCACTACAAGGATATCTCACAACACCTCTCAACTTCTGGACCTGCTAGCAGCACTGAACATAGGACCTCTCTCTCTCTCTCTCCTACACATACATGTGCTCTTCTGCGATAAATGGTTGCCGTAAAGTCTTTTGTGCCTTGGTGAAAAGGATTAAGCTTATAAGTACAACATTGTTCCAGCAAATTCCTCTATGCAATCAATAAGCAATACGCGTGATAAAGAAGGATTAGCACAACCAGAACCCATTTGTATTTCTTTTTTCGATCTTGTCAGACTAAATGGGCAGATATGAAGCCTATCTCCTCTACGTACAGCAACAAACTCCAGTCCATCTGCCCTTGTCCTTGCTGTAATCTCAAATAAAAGCTCATTCATGCTCATGAATCCAACATAACTCTCAATAGCTTTCAATTCGTTTGTTCACGCACCTGCGTGCGCTCAATATCTTGCCTTTTTCGGTTTCTTGATCACAGACATATGTTAGCTAGCCGTCTTAATGTGATTAGGTTAATGGGTCCTTTCGCCTGTCGGTATACAGCTCACAACCATTTTACTACCTTCATTTATTCTGTAAGTGACATGCATTGAAACTTTTATAGGGCGAAATCAGTCCTGGGTGCTGTGCGTGCATAACTTTTCACTTAGCCTCTGTTCTATTACGCAATATCCACTCGGACAATCTGGTTGCCAGAATACATCGATGCGTTCGAAACAATTAATCATCTCATATGAGTAGGCTTAGAGGGTTGATTGATCTCCTATTCAACAGTTCCATGATGATCATATGAAACAACATTAATAGAACTCCTACATGCCGAGGGCGAACAATCGTCTCAGTTTATTATGGAGTTACAGAAAACAGAATAGTCTTTTCAATTTTTTCACAATATAGTGATTGTCACTGTGTGATTTGATTCTTGCAGAAAATACGAAACAAAGAAGAGGTACATATTGAAGTCCAATGTTATTGTACTGCCCTTTTTTTTTTTTGACAAAAGAAGAAACATAATACTACTCTAAAAGTGCATACATTCTTTTCTTACAGTGCGGACTATAATCAAAACCCTTCATGGTTATTGAAATGTATAAATGGATGCTTACTTCTCTTTCTTTTAGTTGATTCTTGACAAAGGATCACCCGATCACTATGAAGGTTTTCGATTACTTCTCCTTAAAGAGTACAGATGAATTGTTCTTCTTTCCTCCGGTGAGTCTGGGAATTTTTCTCTGTTGAAGTGCAATCCCTCTTCTTCTTCCCTGCTAATGTTCTCCTCTCCTAACTGTTGTCCTGTGAGTTTCCTTCCCTGTTGTAGAATCGAATCCACAGAAAACTTATGTCTCCTGTGTGACCTCCTCCTCTCTATCTTTTATCTATAAATTAAATGGACTCACTTCGCAGGCATGTTGCTCATAGCATATGTCCAAACATTTTTGGAATACAACGTTTTCTGACAGCATTACAACCATTAAATCTGAAAAAAAACCATATCCTTTTTCTTTCCCTATTCCGTTGTGCTCTTCCCATCATTCAGCGCTTCCTTTTATATTTGTATTCCAAGGCACTTCCACTGTTGGCCGTACCTTCATTCTATTATTTCTCTGCAACCACAGAAGCTTCTTTCCCTCTTCCATTTCTGCTAAAGCTTCTATCCGTTACCACTTCATAAATTCAGCGCAGCCATCAAACTATTTGAAGCACGAAAAATAAGAAGTAACCAGCTATGGCGAACAGAGAACCCATAAATGTATGCCATCGCTTGATCATGTGACTGATACTAGGAGATGTCCATCCCTATGATAAGATGCCGATCTTTCTTCTGTCCCTCTGTTCCCCTTCAAAGCTCATCTCTGCCAGCCCTTCCTCCTTCAGCCAAGAGTAACCACCTAAAAAACACCAGAGCAGATCTCCTTCGCTTTCCCCTTTTTTCCTTCAGCATCCCTCTGCCCTCTTCAGAAAGTAATGAAGTCGTCTCTCTGATCCATTCACTCCTCTCTACGCCTCCCGAATATGACAGACCAGATGCCACTTCTTTTTCTCACCTTTGTTGCAGTCCCCCAAAAGAAAACTGAAGAGAGACCTCGATGCTCCGCTCTGTCCTCCCTCCTTATCAGATAAGCGCTCCCTCCTCAGCTCTATGCGATCTCCAAAAAGAAAACGAAGAGAGAACTCCTAGTCCGCAATTTTCCTCCTTATCTGTAGCTGGTCGCGCCAACACCGAAGGGCCCCCTTCTAGAGTCACCCAAAACCACAGAAAAAGCCCCCCCCTTTTTTCTGTTCGTGGCCCCAAAAAACGAGAGGGAGAGAGAGAGCCTAAAGAAACGCGAAGCCCTCTCCCTTATCTCCTTATCTGCACACTAATATTACCTCGATCATATGCACTTACATCCTTGAATTTCTGTCGGGCAAACAACATATAGTGGTGAGACCAAAGGCATTCGAGTGTCAAAAGCTACAATCAAGTAATGTTATCACATAGGATCTAGCAGCACCAAAATTTGGATCACAGATGCTACTCAGAATATTGAGGATAAAAATACTCCTTGCTACAATGTGGCTCCTTGAAGCTACAAAATACCCGCTATTGTGGTTGATGTGCAGAAGGTTTGGCTTATGGGTGCCGACCTCACCCTTTTGTGCGAAATCCTTAAGCAACCATGTGAGCCCATCATCTCTTTATGTCCACCATCGGCAAACCATTAAACATCCCTCGAGCTTCTTGAACCATGTAACAGTTGGCATACATCATAGCCAATGCAGTGCCAGCGTCCAAGGGGTAATACTAGAGGTGCTTCACATGCAGCATGGTACGGTAATGTAAATTGGAACTGGTTATCGCCAAAAGCTCTTCTTGTGTCACCAAGGGGTGCCCAGGCCTCATGTTCTGCTTCAAAGCATCTAATTTTAATGCGACATTGCATGCCGAAAGCTCCTGCAAACTGAAATCAAACATATTTCCTACCAAATAGACCCACATTAATGCATAAAAACCAACCATTTTGTGAGCTAACATACTCCCCTCTTCTTAATTGCGAAGTCGTCCTCGACGAGCCAAATTGTTCCTGCGCTCAAATCATCCAACATGTGCTCATCACTCAATCAAATACATTTCTTTACCTTACATGACCATACTCTTCTTCCTCAATGTAGCACCTGCAATCACCCTCATACAATCATCGGTCAGTACCAAAATCCAATCATTTCACTTACCATCCTTGTCCATCTTCTCGCATCTTCACCGCCATGTCTACCTGTCTACAAACTCATCAAACATATTAGATCATTTTTCATCAAACACCACATCTACTACCAAAATGAGAAACATCCATATCAATCATCCATATCACACATATATACTCAACACACACATCATGATCCGCGTCACTCATGCATTCTCGTCACGCACAACATACATTCATGCAAACAGAAGACATGTCCACATTCGCTCTCGTCACTCTTCTCGACTACTCATTCAACACGTCACAAATCTTTGTTCCACATGCATACTCAACACACTTTCCACACACACCATCAAAAACCATTTCCGAGTTCTGTTTTCGATACTTTTCCCGGTCACACGATCGTTTTGCTGATCCCTTTGTCTCATTTCTGACCGAGTTCTCTTGCCAATTTCCCATTTCCTTCCCACCTAGGGTTTTCTATTCCCACTTACCTTTTCATCTACTCTGTGCTCTTTTGTTCATCAATCAGATCCTATGCTTGGTCGCCACCACCTCTCCTAAATTGATGGACACACGACAAAGACCACTCAAGCCTAACACGAGCTCACTCTAACAAGATCACTCATCGTCGACGCGATTCCGAACTTCACAAGTCATTGCACCACCTAAGAGCCAAACTGAACACTTCTGGAAGGTTTGCAGACAAACAATGCAACTAGCACGATTGGATTCCTCAAGTCCAAGCTTTCCATAGACACGTCGCAGCCAAAACCCTAGCCGAGCTTAAGCTTCAATTTGACATGTTTCATCGGGAGCCCACACATAACCCAAATCCCCACAACACAAACACATATATTCCCATCCGAGCATCATGCTCTCTCACCTCTCTTATGTCCCCCCTCGAGCGAGGAATTCTTCTCATTCATTTTTTTTCGCAATTTTTTCATCATTTTTTTTTTCACATATTTACTCACACTTGCCGGCCTACGCTGAAGCTGGATGCGACTCGTGGACTCGACCACCCGATCGAGTTTGTTCCACCCATCTACCAACCCAACGAAGCGCGCGACACACAGACAGCTAGCCCTGTGCGAAACCGACGTCGGTTCGTGGCTTTGACCACCCGGCCAAAGTGAGTCCACCCACCTATCAGCCCACATAGGCGCGTAGCCACACTCACACATACACAAACATATATTTTTCTCATTTTCTTTTCGTTCCCGCATCTCGAGAATTAGGAGACAAAAGAAAGGATCTTTTCCCAACCATCCCGATCACGACACACACACATATAACCCCCCATGGACATCCCGATGAGACATATCTCCTTTTTGTTGCCACTCAAGCCAAAATCCAGCCACTAATGCCATGGTCAACCCGTCCTCGCAAAACCCGCACATACTAACCACCTTGTCGGCCTGAAACCTCAAAAAGTGTCACTTTAGTCCTAAGTGTACAGTCAACTCGATCCATCCGTCCTCACATCTTTGACTCGCAATCCGCAAAGCAAACCCTAATCAAACTCAAGCCGTCCTAACCGGCATCCATCATATCATCTTTTTCTTTTTCATCTCCATCCTCTGCCTCGCAGAGATTCCACATGACCCGACAAATGACCTGAAAAATTACCATTGCTCGTTGTGCTCCTCAATGATTCAAGCCTCGCCGCTAAGTTCCTTAATCCTTGTTTGTTGTGCTCAATATCACTCTGATATTGGAACAGGTCACAATCGATGCCTCGGAACCGATTCCATATTTGCTCCATCTCTTTATCCTCTCTCACCCTTTTTGCAGATCCGAGGGGAATATCCTCCCTCTTCTCAACTCGAACGGTCAACTTCTCGACCTCCTCTCTAATCGATCTTTCCTCCCAAATCCTACTCATATTTTCTTCATCCAGGTCATCTACCTTCTTCGACAATTCATTCTTCGTCCTTTCTAACTCTGTTCCGAACGCATCCAACCTATCCAACACCGCTTTTAGCTCTTCCTCCATTTTCCTCACTCTCGGATCCTCCACTTGTCCTCGCATCTCGTCGTCTTTCCGATTCATCCACCTACCTAGCTTGCTACTCAGCCTTGCATTCTCTTTCTCTACCTATCTCACTTTCTCATCACTCTCCGCTTGGGCACTTTTCATTCTTTCTAACTCCAGGTGGAACTCGTCACATGCCTTACCCGCTTGATCACTGTATCGACAGATTATGCTTTGTACCTTCTCGATTTCCTGCTCCATTCCTTCGACTCTCCTCATTAGGTCATCCTCGTCTCTTGAGAGCTCTTCTTGGATCCCAACTCCAAAGCAGTCGGCTACCATCTAACCGGATCTCAAGTCCCAGACCACGTTTTCACTCTCGGGCTTCACAAGATCTTGCCTGCAGCTTTTGTTTACTCTTTTCCACTCCTTGTTCTCATTTTTCAACATTCGTACTTGCTTTTCCCAAGTTCCTAGGACCTCGGCCATTTTCACTTGATTTTCCTCTAATTTCTCTATTTTGATCCTCTCGTTATCTCGCTCCACGTGCAACCAATTAACTTGACATTCCAAGCTCTTCACAAGTTCTACCAAGTCTCGATCATGAGATCCAGTGTCCTTGCTTTCACTTGCTCTCGCAGTGTCCGTCGATGAAGTAACTCCACCCTTGTCAACTTCCACATACAAGGAGGATAAACACCTATCAGATTGATTCGTTGTGACCTTTACGCCAATCACCTCTTTTGAGCCACACACGTGCTCGCATAGTCTCTTTTTCCCGCAGTCCGCACATGTGGGGACAAAATCCAACGGGGAGCATACACGAGGGCAATATTTGGCTATATGCCCAATCTTCTCGCAACACCAGCATCTCACATAATTTGATATCGGGCCAAATTGCCAACCTCGGTTCACATGATGTCTCATGGTCGGACGAGAACATATCCATCTATTTTGTCCAAAATTCCTTTGCCTTATATTCGCTTTCTCAAAACTAGAGGCTTGTCTTTGTTGGGCCATTTCTCTAATGAAGGTCAAAGCAGATTTGGGATCGACTTGGCTGTGCCACACGATTGGGGCACCAAGCGAACTCGTAGCACTCTCTATGAGATGTGCTAAGCCGATTCCCGGCGAACGCACCAAATGAAAGGCTCTTGAGCCCAAGGAAAAAGTGATTATACGAGACTTATTTTGTTCAAATCCCTCGGAATCGATCCCCTTGGATTACCTAGAGCCACAATTATCTCGAAATGGATTCTTCTTATGGCTATGCACTAGCTCATAAGTTCCCGGCAAACGCACCAAATGTTTGGCTTCTTAACCCAAGGAAAAGATGATTACACTAGACTTTATTTTGTTCGAACCCCTCGGAATCGGTCTACTTGGATCACCTAGAGCCCACAATTGTCTCACAATGGATCTTTCTTATGTCTATGCACTAGCCACTACACCTGATTCTTTACCATCTCAGAGAAGATAACTGTGTATTAATCTGCCATGTCCTAAAGCATCTGGGTATGAGCGAGCTTTTAGGGCACACAAGTGCAGCGACTTGTTTGGCTTCATACCTTTTTCCCTCACCTGGAAATAAATAAGAAGAGCGAACCGTTGCTCCTCAACTGTAGCATGGACAAAAATGATAGCATGCCATATCAAGGGATTAGGATCCTCGAGACTTGCAGAGAGAAGGTTTGCATCGAACAAACGGGAGGAATGCCCGGATAGAGAAATACAAGCACGATTCAGGTCTACTGTATTAAGGAAGAGCCAACACTGATCATAAGAGCATGTACTTTCCTATAAACCGAAATCTCCTTACTCTGGGCCTCAACCAGAATGTTTAGAGTGGAGAGCAAAGATTCACTTGCTATTATCTCTCCAGCACGATGAAGCTGTAACAGAGAATCTAATTCTTTAGCATTGCAATTGGGATCTAAGGTTTCTGCAGCACTGCAATTAGCTACGGTTGCAAAACATGAGACCGGTTGTGGCAATTGTTGATGAGAACCAGTAAACTCAGCAGCTCGTGGACAAAAGACATTTAAGACTTAAGCAACGTCAACAAGATCTACTCTGAAAAAGAGGGAAACTTATCACTCCTCATGACACCGTGTAGACAACAATCCATCACTACAAGGATATCTCACAACACCTCTCAACTTCTGGACCTGCTAGCAGCACTGAACATAGGACCTCTCTCTCTCTCTCTCCTACACATACATGTGCTCTTCTGCGATAAATGGTTGCCGTAAAGTCTTTTGTGCCTTGGTGAAAAGGATTAAGCTTATAAGTACAACATTGTTCCAGCAAATTCCTCTATGCAATCAATAAGCAATACGCGTGATAAAGAAGGATTAGCACAACCAGAACCCATTTGTATTTCTTTTTTCGATCTTGTCAGACTAAATGGGCAGATATGAAGCCTATCTCCTCTACGTACAGCAACAAACTCCAGTCCATCTGCCCTTGTCCTTGCTGTAATCTCAAATAAAAGCTCATTCATGCTCATGAATCCAACATAACTCTCAATAGCTTTCAATTCGTTTGTTCACGCACCTGCGTGCGCTCAATATCTTGCCTTTTTCGGTTTCTTGATCACAGACATATGTTAGCTAGCCGTCTTAATGTGATTAGGTTAATGGGTCCTTTCGCCTGTCGGTATACAGCTCACAACCATTTTACTACCTTCATTTATTCTGTAAGTGACATGCATTGAAACTTTTATAGGGCGAAATCAGTCCTGGGTGCTGTGCGTGCATAACTTTTCACTTAGCCTCTGTTCTATTACGCAATATCCACTCGGACAATCTGGTTGCCAGAATACATCGATGCGTTCGAAACAATTAATCATCTCATATGAGTAGGCTTAGAGGGTTGATTGATCTCCTATTCAACAGTTCCATGATGATCATATGAAACAACATTAATAGAACTCCTACATGCCGAGGGCGAACAATCGTCTCAGTTTATTATGGAGTTACAGAAAACAGAATAGTCTTTTCAATTTTTTCACAATATAGTGATTGTCACTGTGTGATTTGATTCTTGCAGAAAATACGAAACAAAGAAGAGGTACATATTGAAGTCCAATGTTATTGTACTGCCCTTTTTTTTTTTTGACAAAAGAAGAAACATAATACTACTCTAAAAGTGCATACATTCTTTTCTTACAGTGCGGACTATAATCAAAACCCTTCATGGTTATTGAAATGTATAAATGGATGCTTACTTCTCTTTCTTTTAGTTGATTCTTGACAAAGGATCACCCGATCACTATGAAGGTTTTCGATTACTTCTCCTTAAAGAGTACAGATGAATTGTTCTTCTTTCCTCCGGTGAGTCTGGGAATTTTTCTCTGTTGAAGTGCAATCCCTCTTCTTCTTCCCTGCTAATGTTCTCCTCTCCTAACTGTTGTCCTGTGAGTTTCCTTCCCTGTTGTAGAATCGAATCCACAGAAAACTTATGTCTCCTGTGTGACCTCCTCCTCTCTATCTTTTATCTATAAATTAAATGGACTCACTTCGCAGGCATGTTGCTCATAGCATATGTCCAAACATTTTTGGAATACAACGTTTTCTGACAGCATTACAACCATTAAATCTGAAAAAAAACCATATCCTTTTTCTTTCCCTATTCCGTTGTGCTCTTCCCATCATTCAGCGCTTCCTTTTATATTTGTATTCCAAGGCACTTCCACTGTTGGCCGTACCTTCATTCTATTATTTCTCTGCAACCACAGAAGCTTCTTTCCCTCTTCCATTTCTGCTAAAGCTTCTATCCGTTACCACTTCATAAATTCAGCGCAGCCATCAAACTATTTGAAGCACGAAAAATAAGAAGTAACCAGCTATGGCGAACAGAGAACCCATAAATGTATGCCATCGCTTGATCATGTGACTGATACTAGGAGATGTCCATCCCTATGATAAGATGCCGATCTTTCTTCTGTCCCTCTGTTCCCCTTCAAAGCTCATCTCTGCCAGCCCTTCCTCCTTCAGCCAAGAGTAACCACCTAAAAAACACCAGAGCAGATCTCCTTCGCTTTCCCCTTTTTTCCTTCAGCATCCCTCTGCCCTCTTCAGAAAGTAATGAAGTCGTCTCTCTGATCCATTCACTCCTCTCTACGCCTCCCGAATATGACAGACCAGATGCCACTTCTTTTTCTCACCTTTGTTGCAGTCCCCCAAAAGAAAACTGAAGAGAGACCTCGATGCTCCGCTCTGTCCTCCCTCCTTATCAGATAAGCGCTCCCTCCTCAGCTCTATGCGATCTCCAAAAAGAAAACGAAGAGAGAACTCCTAGTCCGCAATTTTCCTCCTTATCTGTAGCTGGTCGCGCCAACACCGAAGGGCCCCCTTCTAGAGTCACCCAAAACCACAGAAAAAGCCCCCCCCTTTTTTCTGTTCGTGGCCCCAAAAAACGAGAGGGAGAGAGAGAGCCTAAAGAAACGCGAAGCCCTCTCCCTTATCTCCTTATCTGCACACTAATATTACCTCGATCATATGCACTTACATCCTTGAATTTCTGTCGGGCAAACAACATATAGTGGTGAGACCAAAGGCATTCGAGTGTCAAAAGCTACAATCAAGTAATGTTATCACATAGGATCTAGCAGCACCAAAATTTGGATCACAGATGCTACTCAGAATATTGAGGATAAAAATACTCCTTGCTACAATGTGGCTCCTTGAAGCTACAAAATACCCGCTATTGTGGTTGATGTGCAGAAGGTTTGGCTTATGGGTGCCGACCTCACCCTTTTGTGCGAAATCCTTAAGCAACCATGTGAGCCCATCATCTCTTTATGTCCACCATCGGCAAACCATTAAACATCCCTCGAGCTTCTTGAACCATGTAACAGTTGGCATACATCATAGCCAATGCAGTGCCAGCGTCCAAGGGGTAATACTAGAGGTGCTTCACATGCAGCATGGTACGGTAATGTAAATTGGAACTGGTTATCGCCAAAAGCTCTTCTTGTGTCACCAAGGGGTGCCCAGGCCTCATGTTCTGCTTCAAAGCATCTAATTTTAATGCGACATTGCATGCCGAAAGCTCCTGCAAACTGAAATCAAACATATTTCCTACCAAATAGACCCACATTAATGCATAAAAACCAACCATTTTGTGAGCTAACATACTCCCCTCTTCTTAATTGCGAAGTCGTCCTCGACGAGCCAAATTGTTCCTGCGCTCAAATCATCCAACATGTGCTCATCACTCAATCAAATACATTTCTTTACCTTACATGACCATACTCTTCTTCCTCAATGTAGCACCTGCAATCACCCTCATACAATCATCGGTCAGTACCAAAATCCAATCATTTCACTTACCATCCTTGTCCATCTTCTCGCATCTTCACCGCCATGTCTACCTGTCTACAAACTCATCAAACATATTAGATCATTTTTCATCAAACACCACATCTACTACCAAAATGAGAAACATCCATATCAATCATCCATATCACACATATATACTCAACACACACATCATGATCCGCGTCACTCATGCATTCTCGTCACGCACAACATACATTCATGCAAACAGAAGACATGTCCACATTCGCTCTCGTCACTCTTCTCGACTACTCATTCAACACGTCACAAATCTTTGTTCCACATGCATACTCAACACACTTTCCACACACACCATCAAAAACCATTTCCGAGTTCTGTTTTTGATACTTTTCCCGGTCACACGATCGTTTTGCTGATCCCTTTGTCTCATTTCTGACCGAGTTCTCTTGCCAATTTCCCATTTCCTTCCCACCTAGGGTTTTCTATTCCCACTTACCTTTTCATCTACTCTGTGCTCTTTTGTTCATCAATCAGATCCTATGCTTGGTCGCCACCACCTCTCCTAAATTGATGGACACACGACAAAGACCACTCAAGCCTAACACGAGCTCACTCTAACAAGATCACTCATCGTCGACGCGATTCCGAACTTCACAAGTCATTGCACCACCTAAGAGCCAAACTGAACACTTCTGGAAGGTTTGCAGACAAACAATGCAACTAGCACGATTGGATTCCTCAAGTCCAAGCTTTCCATAGACACGTCGTAGCCAAAACCCTAGCCGAGCTTAAGCTTCAATTTGACATGTTTCATCGGGAGCCCACACATAACCCAAATCCCCACAACACAAACACATATATTCCCATCCGAGCATCATGCTCTCTCACCTCTCTTATGTCCCCCCTCGAGCGAGGAATTCTTCTCATTCATTTTTTTTCGCAATTTTTTCATCATTTTTTTTTTCACATATTTACTCACACTTGCTGGCCTACGCTGAAGCTGGATGCGACTCGTGGACTCGACCACCCGATCGAGTTTGTTCCACCCATCTACCAACCCAACGAAGCGCGCGACACACAGACAGCTAGCCCTGTGCGAAACCGACGTCGGTTCGTGGCTTTGACCACCCGGCCAAAGTGAGTCCACCCACCTATCAGCCCACATAGGCGCGTAGCCACACTCACACATAAACAAACATATATTTTTCTCATTTTCTTTTCATTCCCGCATCTCGAGAATTAGGAGACAAAAGAAAGGATCTTTTCCCAACCATCCCGATCACGACACACACACATATAACCCCCCATGGACATCCCGATGAGACATATCTCCTTTTTGTTGCCACTCAAGCCAAAATCCAGCCACTAATGCCATGGTCAACCCGTCCTCGCAAAACCCGCACATACTAACCACCTTGTCGGCCTGAAACCTCAAAAAGTGTCACTTTAGTCCTAAGTGTACAGTCAACTCGATCCATCCGTCCTCACATCTTTGACTCGCAATCCGCAAAGCAAGCCCTAATCAAACTCAAGCCGTCCTAACCGGCATCCATCATATCATCTTTTTCTTTTTCATCTCCATCCTCTGCCTCGCAGAGATTCCACATGACCCGACAAATGACCTGAAAAATTACCATTGCTCGTTGTGCTCCTCAATGATTCAAGCCTCGCCGCTAAGTTCCTTAATCCTTGTTTGTTGTGTTCAATATCACTCTGATATTGGAACAGGTCACAATCGATGCCTCGGAACCGATTCCATATTTGCTCCATCTCTTTATCCTCTCTCACCCTTTTTGCAGATCCGAGGGGAATATCCTCCCTCTTCTCAACTCGAACGGTCAACTTCTCGACCTCCTCTCTAATCGATCTTTCCTCCCAAATCCTACTCATATTTTCTTCATCCAGGTCATCTACCTTCTTCGACAATTCATTCTTCGTCCTTTCTAACTCTGTTCCGAACGCATCCAACCTATCCAACACCGCTTTTAGCTCTTCCTCCATTTTCCTCACTCTCGGATCCTCCACTTGTCCTCGCATCTCGTCGTCTTTCCGATTCATCCACCTACCTAGCTTGCTACTCAGCCTTGCATTCTCTTTCTCTACCTGTCTCACTTTCTCATCACTCTCCGCTTGGGCACTTTTCATTCTTTCTAACTCCAGGTGGAACTCGTCACATGCCTTACCCGCTTGATCACTGTATCGACAGATTATGCTTTGTACCTTCTCGATTTCCTGCTCCATTCCTTCGACTCTCCTCATTAGGTCATCCTCGTCTCTTGAGAGCTCTTCTTCGATCCCAACTCCAAAGCAGTCGGCTACCATCAAACCGGATCTCAAGTCCCAGACCACGTTTTCACTCTCGGGCTTCACAAGATCTTGCCTGCAGCTTTTGTTTACTCTTTTCCACTCCTTGTTCTCATTTTTCAACATTCGTACTTGCTTTTCCCAAGTTCCTAGGACCTCGGCCATTTTCACTTGATTTTCCTCTAATTTCTCTATTTTGATCCTCTCGTTATCTCGCTCCACCTGCAACCAATTAACTTGACATCCAAGCTCTTCACAAGTTCTACCAAGTCTCGATCATGAGATCCAGTGTCCTTGCTTTCACTTGCTCTCGCAGTGTCCGTCGATGAAGTAACTCCACCCTTGTCAACTTCCACATACAAGGAGGATAAACACCTATCAGATTGATTCGTTGTGACCTTTACGCCAATCACCTCTTTTGAGCCACACACGTGCTCGCATAGTCTCTTTTTCCCGCAGTCCGCACATGTGGGGACAAAATCCAACGGGGAGCATACACGAGGGCAATATTTGGCTATATGCCCAATCTTCTCGCAACACCAGCATCTCACATAATTTGATATCGGGCCAAATTGCCAACCTCGGTTCACATGATGTCTCATGGTCGGACGAGAACATATCCATCTATTTTGTCCAAAATTCCTTTGCCTTATATTCGCTTTCTCAAAACTAGAGGCTTGTCTTTGTTGGGCCATTTCTCTAATGAAGGTCAAAGCAGATTTGGGATCGACTTGGCTGTGCCACACGATTGGGGCACCAAGCGAACTCGTAGCACTCTCTATGAGATGTGCTAAGCCGATTCCCGGCGAACGCACCAAATGAAAGGCTCTTGAGCCCAAGGAAAAAGTGATTATACGAGACTTATTTTGTTCAAATCCCTCGGAATCGATCCCCTTGGATTACCTAGAGCCACAATTATCTCGAAATGGATTCTTCTTATGGCTATGCACTAGCTCATAAGTTCCCGGCAAACGCACCAAATGTTTGGCTTCTTAACCCAAGGAAAAGATGATTACACTAGACTTTATTTTGTTCGAACCCCTCGGAATCGGTCTACTTGGATCACCTAGAGCCCACAATTGTCTCACAATGGATCTTTCTTATGTCTATGCACTAGCCACTACACCTGATTCTTTACCATCTCAGAGAAGATAACTGTGTATTAATCTGCCATGTCCTAAAGCATCTGGGTATGAGCGAGCTTTTAGGGCACACAAGTGCAGCGACTTGTTTGGCTTCATACCTTTTTCCCTCACCTGGAAATAAATAAGAAGAGCGAACCGTTGCTCCTCAACTGTAGCATGGACGAAAATGATAGCATGCCATATCAAGGGATTAGGATCCTCGAGACTTGCAGAGAGAAGGTTTGCATCGAACAAACGGGAGGAATGCCCGGATAGAGAAATACAAGCACGATTCAGGTCTACTGTATTAAGGAAGAGCCAACACTGATCATAAGAGCATGTACTTTCCTATAAACCGAAATCTCCTTACTCTGGGCCTCAACCAGAATGTTTAGAGTGGAGAGCAAAGATTCACTTGCTATTATCTCTCCAGCACGATGAAGCTGTAACAGAGAATCTAATTCTTTAGCATTGCAATTGGGATCTAAGGTTTCTGCAGCACTGCAATTAGCTACGGTTGCAAAACATGAGACCGGTTGTGGCAATTGTTGATGAGAACCAGTAAACTCAGCAGCTCGTGGACAAAAGACATTTAAGACTTAAGCAACGTCAACAAGATCTACTCTGAAAAAGAGGGAAACTTATCACTCCTCATGACACCGTGTAGACAGCAATCCATCACTACAAGGATATCTCACAACACCTCTCAACTTCTGGACCTGCTAGCAGCACTGAACATAGGACCTCTCTCTCTCTCTCCTACACATACATGTGCTCTTCTGCGATAAATGGTTGCCGTAAAGTCTTTTGTGCCTTGGTGAAAAGGATTAAGCTTATAAGTACAACATTGTTCCAGCAAATTCCTCTATGCAATCAATAAGCAATACGCGTGATAAAGAAGGATTAGCACAACCAGAACCCATTTGTATTTCTTTTTTCGATCTTGTCAGACTAAATGGGCAGATATGAAGCCTATCTCCTCTACGTACAGCAACAAACTCCAGTCCATCTGCCCTTGTCCGTGCTGTAATCTCAAATAAAAGCTCATTCATGCTCATGAATCCAACATAACTCTCAATAGCTTTCAATTCGTTTGTTCACGCACTTGCGTGCGCTCAATATCTTGCCTTTTTCGGTTTCTTGATCACAGACATATGTTAGCTAGCCGTCTTAATGTGATTAGGTTAATGGGTCCTTTCGCCTGTCGGTATACAGCTCACAACCATTTTACTACCTTCATTTATTCTGTAAGTGACATGCATTGAAACTTTTATAGGGCGAAATCAGTCCTGGGTGCTGTGCGTGCATAACTTTTCACTTAGCCTCTGTTCTATTACGCAATATCCACTCGGACAATCTGGTTGCCAGAATACATCGATGCGTTCGAAACAATTAATCATCTCATATGAGTAGGCTTAGAGGGTTGATTGATCTCCTATTCAACAGTTCCATGATGATCATATGAAACGACATTAATAGAACTCCTACATGCCGAGGGCGAACAATCGTCTCAGTTTATTATGGAGTTACAGAAAACAGAATAGTCTTTTCAATTTTTTCACAATATAGTGATTGTCACTGTGTGATTTGATTCTTGCAGAAAATACGAAACAAAGAAGAGGTACATATTGAAGTCCAATGTTATTGTACTGCCCTTTTTTTTTTGACAAAAGAAGAAACATAATACTACTCTAAAAGTGCATACATTCTTTTCTTACAGTGCGGACTATAATCAAAACCCTTCATGGTTATTGAAATGTATAAATGGATGCTTACTTCTCTTTCTTTTAGTTGATTCTTGACAAAGGATCACCCGATCACTATGAAGGTTTTCGATTACTTCTCCTTAAAGAGTACAGATGAATTGTTCTTCTTTCCTCCGGTGAGTCTGGGAATTTTTCTCTGTTGAAGTGCAATCCCTCTTCTTCTTCCCTGCTAATGTTCTCCTCTCCTAACTGTTGTCCTGTGAGTTTCCTTCCCTGTTGTAGAATCGAATCCACATAAAACTTCTATCTCCTGTGTGACCTCCTCCTCTCTATCTTTTATCTATAAATTAAATGGACTCACTTCGCAGGCATGTTGCTCATAGCATATGTCCAAACATTTTTGGAATACAACGTTTTCTGACAGCATTACAACCATTAAATCTGAAAAAAAACCATATCCTTTTTCTTTCCCTATTCCGTTGTGCTCTTCCCATCATTCAGCGCTTCCTTTTATATTTGTATTCCAAGGCACTTCCACTGTTGGCCGTACCTTCATTCTATTATTTCTCTGCAACCACAGAAGCTTCTTTCCCTCTTCCATTTCTGCTAAAGCTTCTATCCGTTACCACTTCATAAATTCAGCGCAGCCATCAAACTATTTGAAGCACGAAAAATAAGAAGTAACCAGCTATGGCGAACAGAGAACCCATAAATGTATGCCATCGCTTGATCATGTGACTGATACTAGGAGATGTCCATCCCTATGATAAGATGCCGATCTTTCTTCTGTCCCTCTGTTCCCCTTCAAAGCTCATCTCTGCCAGCCCTTCCTCCTTCAGCCAAGAGTAACCACCTAAAAAACACCAGAGCAGATCTCCTTCGCTTTCCCCTTTTTTCCTTCAGCATCCCTCTGCCCTCTTCAGAAAGTAATGAAGTCGTCTCTCTGATCCATTCACTCCTCTCTGCGCCTCCCGAATATGACAGACCAGATGCCACTTCTTTTTCTCACCTTTGTTGCAGTCCCCCAAAAGAAAACTGAAGAGAGCCCTCGATGCTCCGCTCTGTCCTCCCTCCTTATCAGATCAGCGCTCCCTCCTCAGCTCTATGCGATCTCCAAAAAGAAAACGAAGAGAGAACTCCTAGTCCGCAATTTTCCTCCTTATCTGTAGCTGGTCGCGCCAACACCGAAGGGCCCCCTTCTAGAGTCACCCAAAACCACAGAAAAAGCCCCCCCCTTTTTTCTGTTCGTGGCCCCAAAAAACGAGAGGGAGAGAGAGAGCCTAAAAAAACGCAAAGCCCTCTCCCTTATCTCCTTATCTGCACACTAATATTACCTCGATCATATGCACTTACATCCTTGAATTTCTGTCGGGCAAACAACATATAGTGGTGAGACCAAAGGCATTCGAGTGTCAAAAGCTACAATCAAGTAATGTTATCACATAGGATCTAGCAGCACCAAAATTTGGATCACAGATGCTACTCAGAATATTGAGGATAAAAATACTCCTTGCTACAATGTGGCTCCTTGAAGCTACAAAATACCCGCTATTGTGGTTGATGTGCAGAAGGTTTGGCTTATGGGTGCCGACCTCACCCTTTTGTGCGAAATCCTTAAGCAACCATGTGAGCCCATCATCTCTTTATGTCCACCATCGGCAAACCATTAAACATCCCTCGAGCTTCTTGAACCATGTAACAGTTGGCATACATCATAGCCAATGCAGTGCCAGCGTCCAAGGGGTAATACTAGAGGTGCTTCACATGCAGCATGGTACGGTAATGTAAATTGGAACTGGTTATCACCAAAAGCTCTTCTTGTGTCACCAAGGGGTGCCCAGGCCTCATGTTCTGCTTCAAAGCATCTAATTTTAATGCGACATTGCATGCCGAAAGCTCCTGCAAACTGAAATCAAACATATTTCCTACCAAATAGACCCACATTAATGCATAAAAACCAACCATTTTGTGAGCTAACATACTCCCCTCTTCTTAATTGCGAAGTCGTCCTCGACGAGCCAAATTGTTCCTGCGCTCAAATCATCCAACATGTGCTCATCACTCAATCAAATACATTTCTTTACCTTACATGACCATACTCTTCTTCCTCAATGTAGCACCTGCAATCACCCTCATACAATCATCGGTCAGTACCAAAATCCAATCATTTCACTTACCATCCTTGTCCATCTTCTCGCATCTTCACCGCCATGTCTACCTGTCTACAAACTCATGAAACATATTAGATCATTTTTCATCAAACACCACATCTACTACCAAAATGAGAAACATCCATATCAATCATCCATATCACACATATATACTCAACACACACATCATGATCCGCGTCACTCATGCATTCTCGTCACGCACAACATACATTCATGCAAACAGAAGACATGTCCACATTCGCTCTCGTCACTCTTCTCGACTACTCATTCAACACGTCACAAATCTTTGTTCCACATGCATACTCAACACACTTTCCACACACACCATCAAAAACCATTTCCGAGTTCTGTTTTCGATACTTTTCCCGGTCACACGATCGTTTTGCTGATCCCTTTGTCTCATTTCTGACCGAGTTCTCTTGCCAATTTCCCATTTCCTTCCCACCTAGGGTTTTCTATTCCCACTTACCTTTTCATCTACTCTGTGCTCTTTTGTTCATCAATCAGATCCTATGCTTGGTCGCCACCACCTCTCCTAAATTGATGGACACACGACAAAGACCACTCAAGCCTAACACGAGCTCACTCTAACAAGATCACTCATCGTCGAAGCGATTCCGAACTTCACAAGTCATTGCACCACCTAAGAGCCAAACTGAACACTTCCGGAAGGTTTGCAGACAAACAATGCAACTAGCACGATTGGATTCCTCAAGTCCAAGCTTTCCATAGACACGTCGCAGCCAAAACCCTAGCCGAGCTTAAGCTTCAATTTGACATGTTTCATCGGGAGCCCACACATAACCCAAATCCCCACAACACAAACACATATATTCCCATCCGAGCATCATGCTCTCTCACCTCTCTTATGTCCCCCCTCGAGCGAGGAATTCTTCTCATTCATTTTTTTTCGCAATTTTTTCATCATTTTTTTTTCACATATTTACTCACACTTGCCGGCCTACGCTGAAGCTGGATGCGACTCGTGGACTCGACCACCCGATCGAGTTTGTTCCACCCATCTACCAACCCAACGAAGCGCGCGACACACAGACAGCTAGCCCTGTGCGAAACCGACGTCGGTTCGTGGCTTTGACCACCCGGCCAAAGTGAGTCCACCCACCTATCAGCCCACATAGGCGCGTAGCCACACTCACACATACACAAACATATATTTTTCTCATTTTCTTTTCATTCCCGCATCTCGAGAATTAGGAGACAAAAGAAAGGATCTTTTCCCAACCATCCCGATCACGACACACACACATATAACCCCCCATGGACATCCCGATGAGACATATCTCCTCTTTGTTGCCACTCAAGCCAAAATCCAGCCACTAATGCCATGGTCAACCCGTCCTCGCAAAACCCGCACATACTAACCACCTTGTCGGCCTGAAACCTCAAAAAGTGTCACTTTAGTCCTAAGTGTACAGTCAACTCGATCCATCCGTCCTCACATCTTTGACTCGCAATCCGCAAAGCAAACCCTAATCAAACTCAAGCCGTCCTAACCGGCATCCATCATATCATCTTTTTCTTTTTCATCTCCATCCTCTGCCTCGCAGAGATTCCACATGACCCGACAAATGACCTGAAAAATTACCATTGCTCGTTGTGCTCCTCAATGATTCAAGCCTCGCCGCTAAGTTCCTTAATCCTTGTTTGTTGTGCTCAATATCACTCTGATATTGGAACAGGTCACAATCGATGCCTCGGAACCGATTCCATATTTGCTCCATCTCTTTATCCTCTCTCACCCTTTTTGCAGATCCGAGGGGAATATCCTCCCTCTTCTCAACTCGAACGGTCAACTTCTTGACCTCCTCTCTAATCGATCTTTCCTCCCAAATCCTACTCATATTTTCTTCATCCAGGTCATCTACCTTCTTCGACAATTCATTCTTCGTCCTTTCTAACTCTGTTCCGAACGCATCCAACCTATCCAACACCGCTTTTAGCTCTTCCTCCATTTTCCTCGCTCTCGGATCCTCCACTTGTCCTCGCATCTCGTCGTCTTTCCGATTCATCCACCTACCTAGCTTGCTACTCAGCCTTGCATTCTCTTTCTCTACCTGTCTCACTTTCTCATCACTCTCCGCTTGGGCACTTTTCATTCTTTCTAACTCCAGGTGGAACTCGTCACATGCCTTACCCGCTTGATCACTGTATCGACAGATTATGCTTTGTACCTTCTCGATTTCCTGCTCCATTCCTTCGACTCTCCTCATTAGGTCATCCTCGTCTCTTGAGAGCTCTTCTTTGATCGCAACTCCAAAGCAGTCGGCTACCATCAAACCGGATCTCAAGTCCCAGACCACGTTTTCACTCTCGGGCTTCACAAGATCTTGCGTGCAGCTTTTGTTTACTCTTTTCCACTCCTTGTTCTCATTTTTCAACATTCGTACTTGCTTTTCCCAAGTTCCTAGGACCTCGGCCATTTTCACTTGATTTTCCTCTAATTTCTCTATTTTGATCCTCTCGTTATCTCGCTCCACCTGCAACCAATTAACTTGACATTCCAAGCTCTTCACAAGTTCTACCAAGTCTCGATCATGAGATCCAGTGTCCTTGCTTTCACTTGCTCTCGCAGTGTCCGTCGATGAAGTAACTCCACCCTTGTCAACTTCCACATACAAGGAGGATAAACACCTATCAGATTGATTCGTTGTGACCTTTACGCCAATCACCTCTTTTGAGCCACACACGTGCTCGCATAGTCTCTTTTTCCCGCAGTCCGCACATGTGGGGACAAAATCCAACGGGGAGCATACACGAGGGCAATATTTGGCTATATGCCCAATCTTCTCGCAACACCAGCATCTCACATAATTTGATATCGGGCCAAATTGCCAACCTCGGTTCACATGATGTCTCATGGTCGGACGAGAACATATCCATCTATTTTGTCCAAAATTCCTTTGCCTTATATTCGCTTTCTCAAAACTAGAGGCTTGTCTTTGTTGGGCCATTTCTCTAATGAAGGTCAAAGCAGATTTGGGATCGACTTGGTTGTGCCACACGATTGGGGCACCAAGCGAACTCGTAGCACTCTCTATGAGATGTGCTAAGCCGATTCCCGGCGAACGCACCAAATGAAAGGCTCTTGAGCCCAAGGAAAAAGTGATTATACGAGACTTATTTTGTTCAAATCGCTCGGAATCGATCCCTTGGATTACCTAGAGCCACAATTATCTCGAAATGGATTCTTCTTATGGCTATGCACTAGCTCATAAGTTCCCGGCAAACGCACCAAATGTTTGGCTTCTTAACCCAAGGAAAAGATGATTACACTAGACTTTATTTTGTTCGAACCCCTCGGAATCGGTCTACTTGGATCACCTAGAGCCCACAATTGTCTCACAATGGATCTTTCTTATGTCTATGCACTAGCCACTACACCTGATTCTTTACCATCTCAGAGAAGATAACTGTCATGTCCTAAAGCATCTGGGTATGAGCGAGCTTTTAGGGCACACAAGTGCAGCGACTTGTTTGGCTTCATACCTTTTTCCCTCACCTGGAAATAAATAACAAGAGCGAACCGTTGCTCCTCAACTGTAGCATGGACGGAAATGATAGCATGCCATATCAAGGGATTAGGATCCTCGAGACTTGCAGAGAGAAGGTTTGTATCAAACAAACGGGAGGAATGCCCGGATAGAGAAATACAAGCACGATTCAGGTCTACTGTATTAAGGAAGAGCCAACACTGATCATAAGAGCATGTACTTTCCTATAAACCGAAATCTCCTTACTCTGGGCCTCAACCAGAATGTTTAGAGTGGAGAGCAAAGATTCACTTGCTATTATCTCTCCAGCACGATGAAGCTCTAACAGAGAATCTAATTCTTTAGCATTGCAATTGGGATCTAAGGTTTCTGCAGCACTGCAATTAGCTACGGTTGCAAAACATGAGACCGGTTGTGGCAATTGTTGATGAGAACCAGTAAACTCAGCAGCTCGTGGACAAAAGACATTTAAGACTTAAGCAACGTCAACAAGATCTACTCTGAAAAAGAGGGAAACTTATCACTCCTCATGACACCGTGTAGACAGCAATCCATCACTACAAGGATATGTCACAACACCTCTCAACTTCTGGACCTGCTAGCAGCACTGAACATAGGACCTCTCTCTCTCTCTCTCCTATACATACATGTGCTCTTCTGCGATAAATGGTTGCCGTAAAGTCTTTTGTGCCTTGGTGAAAAGGATTAAGCTTATAAGTACAACATTGTTCCAGCAAATTCCTCTATGCAATCAATAAGCAATACGCGTGATAAAGAAGGATTAGCACAACCAGAACCCATTTGTATTTCTTTTTTCGATCTTGTCAGACTAAATGGGCAGATATGAAGCCTATCTCCTCTACGTACAGCAACAAACTCCAGTCCATCTGCCCTTGTCCGTGCTGTAATCTCAAATAAAAGCTCATTCATGCTCATGAATCCAACATAACTCTCAATAGCTTTCAATTCGTTTGTTCACGCACCTGCGTGCGCTCAATATCTTGCCTTTTTCGGTTTCTTGATCACAGACATATGTTAGCTAGCCGTCTTAATGTGATTAGGTTAATGGGTCCTTTCGCCTGTCGGTATACAGCTCACAACCATTTTACTACCTTCATTTATTCTGTAAGTGACATGCATTGAAACTTTTATAGGGCGAAATCAGTCCTGGGTGCTGTGCGTGCATAACTTTTCACTTAGCCTCTGTTCTATTACGCAATATCCACTCGGACAATCTGGTTGCCAGAATACATCGATGCGTTCGAAACAATTAATCATCTCATATGAGTAGGCTTAGAGGGTTGATTGATCTCCTATTCAACAGTTCCATGATGATCATATGAAACGACATTAATAGAACTCCTACATGCCAAGGGCGAACAATCGTCTCAGTTTATTATGGAGTTACAGAAAACAGAATAGTCTTTTCAATTTTTTCACAATATAGTGATTGTCACTGTGTGATTTGATTCTTGCAGAAAATACGAAACAAAGAAGAGGTACATATTGAAGTCCAATGTTATTGTACTGCCCTTTTTTTTTTTTGACAAAAGAAAAAACATAATACTACTCTAAAAGTGCATACATTCTTTTCTTACAGTGCGGACTATAATCAAAACCCTTCATGGTTATTGAAATGTATAAATGGATGCTTACTTCTCTTTCTTTTAGTTGATTCTTGACAAAGGATCACCCGATCACTATGAAGGTTTTCGATTACTTCTCCTTAAAGAGTACAGATGAATTGTTCTTCTTTCCTCCGGTGAGTCTGGGAATTTTTCTCTGTTGAAGTGCAATCCCTCTTCTTCTTCCCTGCTAATGTTCTCCTCTCCTAACTGTTGTCCTGTGAGTTTCCTTCCCTGTTGTAGAATCGAATCCACAGAAAACTTCTGTCTCCTGTGTGACCTCCTCCTCTCTATCTTTTATCTATAAATTAAATGGACTCACTTCGCAGGCATGTTGCTCATAGCATATGTCCAAACATTTTTGGAATACAACGTTTTCTGACAGCATTACAACCATTAAATCTGAAAAAAAACCATATCCTTTTTCTTTCCGTATTCCGTTGTGCTCTTCCCATCATTCAGCGCTTCCTTTTATATTTGTATTCCAAGGCACTTCCACTGTTGGCCGTACCTTCATTCTATTATTTCTCTGCAACCACAGAAGCTTCTTTCCCTCTTCCATTTCTGCTAAAGCTTCTATCCGTTACCACTTCATAAATTCAGCGCAGCCATTTGAAGCATGAAAAATAAGAAGTAACCAGCTATGGCGAACAGAGAACCCATAAATGTATGCCATCGCTTGATCATGTGACTGATACTAGGAGATGTCCATCCCTATGATAAGATGCCGATCTTTCTTCTGTCCCTCTGTTCCCCTTCAAAGCTCATCTCTGCCAGCCCTTCCTCCTTCAGCCAAGAGTAACCACCTAAAAAACACCAGAGCAGATCTCCTTCGCTTTCCCCTTTTTTCCTTCAGCGTCCCTCTGCCCTCTTCAGAAAGTAATGAAGTCGTCTCTCTGATCCATTCACTCCTCTCTGCGCCTCCCGAATATGACAGACCAGATGCCACTTCTTTTTCTCACCTTTGTTGCAGTCCCCCAAAAGAAAACTGAAGAGAGACCTCGATGCTCCGCTCTGTCCTCCCTCCTTATCAGATCAGCGCTCCCTCCTCAGCTCTATGCGATCTCCAAAAAGAAAACGAAGAGAGAACTCCTGGTCCGCAATTTTCCTCCTTATCTGTAGCTGGTCGCGCCAACACCGAAGGGCCCCCTTCTAGAGTCACCCAAAACCACAGAAAAAGCCCCCCCCCCTTTTTTCTGTTCGTGGCCCCAAAAAACGAGAGGGAGAGAGAGAGCCTTAAAAAATGCGAAGCCCTCTCCCTTATCTCCTTATCTGCACACTAATATTACCTCGATCATATGCACTTACATCCTTGAATTTCTGTCGGGCAAACAACATATAGTGGTGAGACCAAAGGCATTCGAGTGTCAAAAGCTACAATCAAGTAATGTTATCACATAGGATCTAGCAGCACCAAAATTTGGATCACAGATGCTACTCAGAATATTGAGGATAAAAATACTCCTTGCTACAATGTGGCTCCTTGAAGCTACAAAATACCCGCTATTGTGGTTGATGTGCAGAAGGTTTGGCTTATGGGTGCCGACCTCACCCTTTTGTGTGAAATCTTTAAGCAACCATGTGAGCCCATCATCTCTTTATGTCCACCATCGGCAAACCATTAAACATCCCTCGAGCTTCTTGAACCATGTAACAGTTGGCATACATCATAGCCAATGCAGTGCCAGCGTCCAAGGGGTAATACTAGAGGTGCTTCACATGCAGCATGGTACAGTAATGTAAATTGGAACTGGTTATCGCCAAAAGCTCTTCTTGTGTCACCAAGGGGTGCCCAGGCCTCATGTTCTGCTTCAAAGCATCTAATTTTAATGCGACATTGCATGCCGAAAGCTCCTGCAAACTGAAATCAAACATATTTCCTACCAAATAGACCCACATTAATGTATAAAAACCAACCATTTTGTGAGCTAACACACACCTACAAGCTCTCCTTTTTCCCTCTCCTTTCGAAACACTGAACAAGTGGATGTCCACGGGCCTCCAACTCCCTCTGGCACCTGCTAAGAAGGAACAAGCAGCAAAAGCAAATGTCTCCTCCCAAACTTCTCCCAATGACCCCTTCAGCGCTCAGCAGCCCCCCCCCAGGAATTCCCAAGAACAAAGAAGAGAACTTTTAGCGACGAATCCTCCTCCCCTCTGCACTGTGGGTCCCCTCGAGAGAGTCCTCTCTTTCTGAATGCAGTCCAAAAGTTTCGAAGTTTTTGTTTTCAACACAGATCTCGCAGAACTCTCCTCCCCTCCTCTCTGTGAGCGTTCGACTTCCCCTCCTCCCCTGAAGCAAGCAAAAAATGAGAGAGAAATGATGCCTTCCCCCTTCTACATATATGCTTTCCCTTCCTGAGAAAATGCAGCAGCCCCCCCAGCATGTGCCATCAAGGACCATAGCCTTTCTACCCCTTCCTGACAAAGGACAGGAAAACTGCCACCCAACCCCCTCTCCTCCCCATTGCATCTCTATATCTGCACATAAGGACAAAAATGACATTTCAAAAAAAAACAATTATTCCACCACTTAGTTTTGAACTAATGAGTCAGATGAAGAGATCACCACCCATTCTCAAATAAGTCACATGGTTGCATGCCTCGAGAACACAATCAAATACAAATGCATCAGATCTTACTACCTCCATTTGCATGTGTTTATAGTAACCGAGGGCTTCCTTTGTTAGCCTATCCTTAATAGATCATGTTCACCAAGGAACTACTAACACAAGAAATTTGTTCAAACTCCTAGGGATTCACAGAACATAACAGGGTTGAATTTTGGCGTTATACTTCTGCAAGGTTGTCCACTTGAACTCCAAAAACATCAGATTCCAAAAACTACCAACTCTCACATATAATTTTGATAGCTACATTCATCAAGAAAACATATTATTGGGCTAAATATTCACACCATTCATAACGCAACAACTATCTAATGAACCACTCTAATGTGTTGCATCGATGAGTATGTGGATGATGTGGTCATGCGGCTCGTGGAGGGTGAGATGTCGTATCCACATGTTGTTTTGGAAAAGAAGGGAGATCCACTGCACTCTTGCCCGAAAGTGGTGACTTTTTACATTCATCTGAAGACTGATCCTTACACTGCCATACTTGTCGGATTCCTGTCTGTCTACCCAGTTTCCTCTCCTAGGTGGGTGGTAATTCTTGTGTGTGTTTGGTAGGGTGTGCTGACTCGCACAAGGTTGGAGGGGGGGGGGGGCTTCTATCACATCCAACACCTCTCTGTATTGACTTCGGAGGGGTATTTCATGATACTGTCCTGCAAGTTCCAACTGAAGCTTACTTCCGTGAAGATTTAAATTCAACGAGTAATGGTATAACCATTCTTGGCCGAGGATCATAGGTTCTATCAGATCGTCGTCATGGCAAACCAACAGTTTTACTATCAAGATCACGTTTTCTATGGAGATGGGTAGCTCGACCTCGCTTATGCAAGGGGTTTCTAATCCACCTAGTCCTATGAGATAGGCTTTAAGAGTTTTAATTTCATACTCCCTACAAAGAGGGAGTCGAATTGCATTCATTGTTGCACTAGAGTCAATTACTAGAGGTATGACCCACTCTTGACATTCTGGCTTTCGCACGTTCCTCTTCCTTGGCTTCAATTTTACACATCCACAGGTGTGTATCCTCATGCAACCATGATGGATCTGATGTTAAGGAATGTATCGATTCCTTCTCCTCTTCGTTCCTATGTACCATATTCCGTTGCAAAGATGGTACGTCCCTATGTGAATAACCTGTGAGGTTCACTTTTGTGTTTACTCCTAGGTGTTAAGTACAAAGAATTGGTTCCCCAATCTTGTACTACCTGCAATTGTTGCATAAAATGTCTACCTAGAAGCATCTTGTATTCTTGATTCTTTCCAAAATCGCATATTGCAAAGTTGTGATCAAATTCTACTCCATAACTAAAGATGGTAATTCATTCCAATAGTCTGAAGGGTCTTTCTATATGTCCGTTTGCCATCTACAACTTCATCCTAGTAGGTCTAAGGGCGGGTTTTACCCAACGTTTCCACAGAGAAGTGGTCACAATAGCTACTCCTATGCTTGTATCTAGGATGGCTTTGGTAGTGTGACCCTTGTACATAATGGGAAAATAAGCATTACCTTCCTCTTCTTCACTCGCATCTCCCACTTTATCTAGGGGTATTTCAGGTACTTTTCCTCATGTACTTGTTCTAGAGGAGGTTGTGCCTATTTTTGGGAACTGGTTTTTTGCATGTTTCCATAGTTGTGGTTTAATCTTCAACAGCTCATCCAAAGTTAAATGGCATTGAACTTTAGTGTTCCAAATAGCTTCTGTATTCCTAGGAAGAACTGATTGATCTCCCCTTACTCAAATATTTAGGGCTTTGACTTGAATTGAACAGTCTTCTGAAGGGCCCATAGTGAGGTAACTCTTGCAAAGAGTTAGATTCAAAACTAGTGTGCCCACTTGGCCAATCATCTACTTGATCTCCATATATAGATCGGATGTCTGCAAGGATTTGTTCTCTTGAATCATCAATCTCGAGTATGGGTGGTTGAGATTCTTGTTCCTACCTCCATCTTTCTTCTTGAATCTCTTTCAAGATGGCGTGTGAATCCATATAACCCGTTTAATTGTTTTCTAAATCTGACCTAGCCCTCTTGAATAGAGTGGTCTTCAAAGGTTCCATTGGGCTGGTTTGTGTGCTAGAGCTGACTTTTGCAGGGTTAAATACAACTTGTCCTAGTCTCTCTAGTAGTCCTTGAAAATGTAATTCAAGCTTGGACGTAATTTGCCAATTGAGGTATTGTGATGCATCAAACATTGCCTGGGCTAATTCCACCATTTTCATGCATAGTTTTGTTCTCTCAATTTCTAAGTCAGCTCTTGGGTAATTCTTGCTAGGTTCCCCTACTTGTGGTCCTTCTTGTATTCTTGCTTGATAGGATTGACCATCATATCATGATGTTCTTGGGTGGGGTCTGCTAGTATTGAGCCTGGTTTAGAGGTGACTATTCGTGGTTCAGCCTCCTCTGATGCCATTTCTAAGATTTTAGCTCTAGTTTCCCTTAGGCTTTCCTCTAACTCATTGATCTTTTTACCCCATTTTCTCTTGTGTAGCTCTCGTGACTCTTTCCAAGTTCTAGTTTTCTTTCCTCTGTATTCTCCTACTTTGTTGGCTTCAGCTATTTTTCTTGGTTTTTTTGGTTGTGTTTGCCTTTGTGCTTAGGCTCTAGTAACTTCCTGGATGGGTATGCACTAGGGTATGGAACCTTCAGAATGTTGCCCTATGCCTATCACGTTAATGGGCATCACTTTTTTAGAGGTGTCACAAGGTTCTTGGGGCAATCTCTTATGAAGTGATCCTTTCTACATTCAGGGAAAAATCCTTGAATATTGAAGTATTGCGACTGCATTGCCGTTGCTATGTGTGGACAATCTCATATGAAGTGGTCTCCTTGGCATTTATAACATGGTCCTTTGGGTGCTTGTGGTCTTAGTTGTCTAGCCTGCGGTCTCGGGTTGGGATGTGTATACATGACCTGAGTATAATCTGGTTCCCAATTTTGCTCATACACAGGGTTCTCATAGTAAGGGTCTAAGTTTATCGGTAACTCTATGTAGTACGCTGGTGGGCTATCCACATGAGTGGAGTCAACACGGTTTGCATTAGGATCATTATCTGTGATCAATGGGGTCGTGGGTACTAATGCCATGTTGGAATTCTCCTCTAGTGTAGCATATTTTACCGAAACTACATTAGCAGGGGGTGGAGTTTGTTGTCCTAGGACAATTTGCGATCTAGGCCATGCTTGATATGGCGCTTGATATGGAGGGGGGGCTCGATAATATTGTTGTGGCTAGTACTACCCTTGGTATCTACCTGGCTGATATTGTTGAGGGTAATTTTGCCTAACCACTTGTTTATTATTATATGGGCAATCCTAAGCAGTGTGGTTTGCGTATCTTTTCTCTATGGTACAATACATTCCATTGGACTTCCCTATTGGTTGCACTCCATGTGGACACATGTTCGCCATATGGTCACCTCCATAAGTATAACACCTTTGAGGGGGGCAAAAATTGATGCCTGGTTTGCTAGAAACTCCAAGACGTTTGGCCACTTGTTTTCCTAAGTCCTCTATTGAATCAAAACCTCTGGTTAAAGTCTCAATGGTGCTATTCGAATCTTTGTGAGCCTTAGGCAGTTCTAGCTCATCTCCTAAGTTATCTAAGTTATCTTAGCACTCAGCAAATTGTCTATGAACAAAGCTATCAAATTGGCTTGAGTGGGTATTTCCAATGGGGGACATCTTTCTATGTACCATATAAATCTTCAATCGGCCATCCCCACTATCTCTTGAGAGGTTTGTTTGAATGTGTATATCAAGAAGACGTGTTGTGTCTGATTCCACTCTTGGAAAAATCCGTAATGAAGGACTCCATCATGTGGTGGATGTCTCTAAATTGGTGTTTGTGCAATGGTCAGAACCAATCCAACGCATCACATTTTAGAGTGAGTCCAAAGGCATTAAATTGTGTAAACATGTCTTCAACTTGTTCAGCCTGTAGCATCTCCTTGAATTCTGCTACGTGCTCATAGGGATCTCCTGATCCGTCAAAACAATTCTTCATTGCCTTCACTAATTGAGTAGGCCTCAAGGTTATAGGGTGGTCTCTTGGCCTAGGTAGGGGAAAAACATCCCCACCCCTGTGACCCCTATGATCCCTGAGAGCTTCTCTATCAACCCTCCCACCTTTGGTAGGGACCCTCTCCCTTCCCGCATGATGGATGAAACTACTCTCTGCACCTTCCTTGTTTTTCTCTCTATGTCCTTCAGATGTGCCAACACCCAAACTATCCTTAGGTGCTTGCGATCTTACTAGAGAAAAAAAATAATTCTCCTCCCCATGTATACGCATGTCTTCCATGTTCTATGACCTTATACACTCGTTCTGAGGTTTCATCCAAGTATTATACCTTTCTTGGGATCTCTGGGTTCTTTAGTTCATAAATCATGATTGCTCCTGCCGTAGTAGGATGCTCTGGTCTATATCTCCAAAAGGCTTCATTGGTCTTCTTATTCCAGAACAATTCTATACTTCTATTGTCTTGGGGCATCCACTTAGGAGTTATCACCCTCGTTAGTACGGATTTTCCTCTTGGTGTTCTGGGTTCCTCAATCTTTTTACCATGTCCTTCCACATCTATGTCTGCATTTTCTACCATCTCACCTAGTTCATTCATTGAGTCGGCCCTAATTGTGCAGATATACATGGTCCCTTCTTTGTCTATGTAAGCCTTTTTTTCAAAATTAGTAGTTGGATGTTCTAATACCATAGGTTGATCGGGATTATGGAGCTGAATCACTGACCAATGAAGGCCATCCTCATATACCCGGGCACCCAATCTATTTGTACGAATATACTCCAACTGAGTCTTGTAGGGTCCCTCCGTCTTCTCTAAGTGAGCTACATTAAATGACACCCCTGATCTACTTGTGTTGAAACACATATCCGAATCACTCGTATCTGAACTAAGCTTGTATGGATAATCGCCTAGTTGTTGTGCCCACGAATGTGTTGTAGTTCTTATGCTAGCCTCAAAAGATCAAACACTCTGTTTATCACTTTTCCCTAAGTATTTACCAGACCATAGGTTCATTAATCCTAATCTCACCTTATCACACTCACCCCTTCGATTAGGTCAATCAGTTAGTTCTTTGGGCGTTTACTTTAGAGGTTCTTGTATTGTTTACATTTGTTGCAAGGAATCCCTTTAATATGTTTGAATTTAATTCCTTTGAGCATTGCATATTCAATTCACAAAATTCCTTTAGGCTTTAGCAACGGCGCCAAATTTGGTGTCACTCTAGCACAATGGAAAGTACCAACATGAGGATCTTCACCTCATAATTGTCAATCCACAGAGAGTTTAGGCCAATATGAAGATAAAGAGTCAATGATGTGCATGATTCTCAACAAGCTTTCCAACGAGACCAAAATCTCCTCAATCGGAGTTCGTACGGCAAAGTTATGACCATTCAGGCACGTAGGGGTCAAAACAGGCTCTCAGGGTTCAGGAATTCCCTCCCTGGTTTCTAGGTCTTTTGCCCACTCCTAAGGCTCTAGTATCATCCCAATGTGTCCCAAAACTAAGCCCAATTGTACCTCAATTCACTCATTTAATTCACTTCAAATTTTATGCGTTAAGCCCATGTATCGCGATAGATCGGGTCGAGGTGTCGCGATAGGTGGAAGTGTCACGATAGGTCGAGGTGTCGCGATACTTGGGAGTGTCGCGATAGGTCGGAGTATCGCGATAGGTGGAAGTGTCACGATAGGTCGAGGTGTCGCGATAGGTGGAAGTGTCGCGATAGGTCGAGGTGTCGCGATACTTGGGAGTGTCGCGATAGGTCTAAAGTGTCGCGATAGGTCGGAGTGTCGCAATCCTTCAGCCGTAATGTCGCATGGCAGCCTCGAAAATCCCTACCTCATCTCGCTCACTGCAAGTGATCAATGCTCTTCGGGCAGTGAGTCAGTCTTGGTCTCAAGAGCCCCCTCCTTGTTGCCTAGAATCAACTGATCCGCCCAAGCAATGTAAAGTTCATTTCCCTTGCTAGGTGTCTCTCTAGAACTAACATAGTATAAATGCAAACCTTTTGCATGCCCAATGCAACAAAGCAAATATTCCTTTAACTAATCAACCATTTGACACCCTCGCCTATTACCTAATGATCTTGCATAAGAACAGACTTGGTTTATCACTTTCTGCGCTTTCAACCAATGGAAGGTAGATTGTTTTTTGAGAAAGAGAATGCCGGTTTTGCTTTGTACGTGTATCAAACTACACATCTCCCGTAAGATCATCCATATCAAGCAAAAGAATCCCACAATCCATTGGTTGGCTTGGAGTCTCTTCCATACTCCCTCTCTCATGATCCTATGTATGTTTTGTCAGCTATCTGAGTATGTAACTTTACCAACCTTCGAACTTATGTCCTTGGCATGCTTGACACAGGTCAATTTTTATCCCTTTGGGCTATTGCCATTCTTAACCGTGCTCTCTACATGAGGCACTTTACTCACATCACCTTTTTTTGATTCATCCTCCAATGCAGGTTCCCTGTTAAGTCGCTTGCATCTAGAGGTCCTCTGTTCCCAGGCCTTTCCACTCTCCAAGAGGTCTCTCTTCTGATCATCTATTTCCTTGTGCGAACCTTCATTCTTTGAGAACCCAATCTCCCTTCTTTTCCTTTCGATGTTTTGTTTATTTTTGTCCTCTTCAAAGATTGTAACCTTTCCATCAACACTTCAGCTTTTCGTTCTAATTCTTTGCGTTTCTCCATTTCATGCACTATTTTCTCCCTTTGAATTTTTTGATCAATTTTCCACCTCTTAATCGACTCTTGAAATTCCTCATTCCTTTTCTCTCATGTCCTATGTACTCTTAAAGCAATCATAAAGCAATCGTGTATCACTTTCTCTATCTCCTTCATTTTCTCCTTTTGTTGTATCCTACATTCCTTCTCTTGTGCCAACTCCCTCTCAAGGTGACAAACTATATCTCTTAGCTTTCCTAGCTCAAATTCCAATTATTGCACTTTGCGTTGCAATCCAACATCTTCTAGGGCTTCACATTCTACTGTAGCAACAACATTAGACGTTATGATGGCATCATTCTTGTGCCCATCTCTCCCCGTTGCAAGTATGCGTTCTTGCCTCTTGGCCGGCTTTCTATCTCCGCATGTTCTTTCTTCGCATAGGCTGGCTTGAACTCGAGGTATCACTCCTACCTCTGGAACACTTTGATTGACAACAAACTTTCTTCGTAGCTTTGATTGCACCTTGGGTCTACACTCATAAAAAACTTCAACTTTCCTAACATTTGGACTCATAATAGGGCTCATGGATACACCCTTCCTAGTGGGTTCTTCGACCTTTGCAACGTGCTCAACCTTTACATGTCCCCTTATCCTATCATATCCATTCAAAGGAGCATCATTCCTCGATCCTCATAAATTTGGGCATTCTCTAGCCCTATGTCCCATTTGATTGCAACTCCAACACACTAATCCCCTTAATTCAAATTGCACTTGTTTTTTATGTGCTCGTGGATTCCAATTCATTATTCTTTTTAGTATCCCACATCCTTGATGAGTTTGGAGTGCACCACCAGTCCAATCATGTGTACCACACATTTTCTCACTTCTCAATTCCCCAATTTTTTGCAATGTCTTTGACTCATGAGAACACTGCAATGCTCTCACATACATGGGCGAGCAAGTGGGTTCGACTTTTGCAAACATATCAGCTTTTAGCTTGTCTAAGAGCTCCACTTCCTTCTTCTCATTGATATCAACAACCATAGTGCTCTCTTGGTTTTCCTCTAGGCTTCTTGAATGTGAACTCAATCTATCTCTATGCAATCAAAGCACACATTGGACCTCTTCCTAGATCCTCGCTTCATGCTTTACCTCTTCAAGTCTAACTAGTCTCTTCAACCTAATATATTCTTCAACGTTTCCATCATGTAAGCCCACTAGGAATCTCCTCTTCAAGGTCTCTCTGTCAGGTGCACTATCTCCCAACTTCCTCAAAATGGTATCCATTCGATCAATATACTTTTCAATACTCTCAATGGCCCCTTGTCGTAAGTGATCCAATTCTTCCGCTAGTTTCTCTTCAAAACCCAAACCTCTAAACTTCCTCAAGAAGTTAGCTTTCAGATCATCATAAGTCGTTCTCTTGTGCACACCCAAGTTTGCATACCATTCACTTGCATCACCTCTCAAAGTCGCTGGAAAGATACGCGATTTCCTACCGTCGTCCACCATTTCATGAGCACCACAAATTACCTCAAATAATTGAACGTGGGCATTGGGATCTTCATTGAAAGAGCCCAAAAATAGTGGAAAGTCGCTAAGAGGCACCCAAGGTCTTCCAGCCATTTTGTCTAGGTTCTGAAGGTTGTGCTCCACTAAGGAGCACTAGGCGAGCCCAAGGCAGTCTCCTCGAGATATGCCTAACCTTCCCCACCGGGATCACCAAAATGTTATGTCCTAATGCCCAAGGGAAAGATGATTATCCAAGCCTTTATTCTGCTCAAACCCCTCACAATCGGTCCACTTGGATTACCTAGATGCCACAATTGGCTCTCGATTGGTACTCCCTTGGTCTATGCCCTAGCTCCTATGGTTCCCGGCAAACACACCAAAATGTTTAGGCCTTAACCCAAGGGAAAAGATGTTCGCAGACGCTATTGATTTACCTAATTCACACGGATTTGGCCTGTTGGCACTCCTCTAAGCCCACAATCATACTCAAGAGCATTTGGAAAGGAAAGGGGAGGGAAGACCCGCATACATATGTACACCAATACCTGATCCCGAAGTTGACTCTCCCCCTCTCACTTTTGCACTCGCTTCCTTTCTCCCACACACACCTACAAGCTCTCCTCTTTCCCTCTCCTTTCGAAACACTGAACAAGTGGATGTCCACGGGCCTTCAACTCCCTCTGGCACCTGCTAAGAAGGAACAAGCAGCAAAAGCAAATGTCTCCTCCCAAACTTCTCCCAATGACCCCTTCAGCGCTCAGCAGCCCCCCCCCCAGGAATTCCCAAGAACAAAGAAGAGAACTTTTAGCGACGAATCCTCCTCCCCTCTGCACTGTGGGTCCCCTCGAGAGAGTCCTCTCTTTTTGAATGCAGTCCAAAAGCTTCGAAGTTTTTGTTTTCAACACAGATCTCCCAGAACTCTCCTCCCCTCCTCTCTGTGAGCGTTTGACTTCCCCTCCTCCTCTGAAGCAAGCAAAAAATGAGAGAGAAATGATGCCTTCCCCCTTCTACATATATGCTTTCCCTTCCTGAGAAAATGCAGCAGCCCCCCCAGCATGTGCCATCAAGGACCATAGCCTTTCTACCCCTTCCTGACAGAGGACAGGCAAACTGCCACCCAACCCCCTGTCCTCCCCATTGCATCTCTGTATCTGCACATAAGGACAAAAATGACATTTCAAAAAAAAACAATTATTCCACCACTTAGTTTTGAACTAATGAGTCAGATGAAGAGTTCACGACCCATTCTCAAATAAGTCACATGGTTGCATGCCTCGAGAACACAATCAAATACAAATGCATCAGATCTTACTACCTCCATTTGCATGTGTTTATAGTAACCGAGGGCTTCCTTTGTTAGCCTATCCTTAATAGATCATGTTCACCAAGGAACTACTAACACAAGAAATCTGTTCAAACTCCTAGGGATTCACAGAACATAACAGGGTTGAATTTTGGCATTATACTTCCGCAAGGTTGTCCACTTGAACTCCAAAAACATCAGTTTCCAAAAACTACCAACTCTCACATATAATTTTGATAGCTACATTCATCAAGAAAACATATTATTGGGCTAAATATTCACACCATTCATAACGCAACAACTATCTAATGAACCACTCTAATGTGTTGCATCGATGAGTATGTGGATGATGTGGCCATGCGGCTCGTGGAGGGTGAGATGTCGTATCCACATGTTGTTTTGGAAAAGAAGGGAGATCCACTGCACTCTTGCCCGAAAGTGGTGCCTTTTTACATTCATCTGAAGACTGATCCTCTGCCATACTTGTCGGATTCCTGTCTGTCTACCCAGTTTCCTCTCCTAGATGGGTGGTAATTCTTGTGTGTGTTTGGTAGGGTGTGCTGACTCGCACAAGGTTGGGGGGGGGGGCTTCTATCACATCCAACACCTCTCTGTATTGACTTCGGAGGGGTATTTCATGATACTGTCCTGCAAGTTCCAACTGAAGCATACTTCCGTGAAGATTTAAATTCAACGAGTAATGGTATAACCATTCTTGGCCGAGGATCATAGGTTCTATCAGATCGTCGTCATGGCAAACCAACAGTTTTACTATCAAGATCACGTTTTCTATGGAGATGGGTAGCTCGACCTCGCTTATGCAAGGGGTTTCTAATCCACCTAGTCCTATGAGATAGGCTTTAAGAGTTTTAATTTCATACTCCCTACAAAGAGGGAGTCGAATTGCATTCATTGTTGCACTAGAGTCGATTACTAGAGGTATGACCCACTCTTGACATTCTGGCTTTCGCACGTTCCTCTTCCTTGGCTTCAATTTTACACATCCACAGGTGTGTATCCTCATGCAACCATGATGGATCTGATGTTAAGGAATGTATCGATTCCTTCTCCTCTTCGTTCCTATGTACCATATTCCGTTGCAAAGATGGTACGTCCCTATGTGAATAACCTGTGAGGTTCACTTTTGTGGTTACTCCTAGGTGTTAAGTACAAAGAATTGGTTCCCCAATCTTGTACTACCTGCAATTGTTGCATAAAAGGTCTACCTAGAAGCATCTTGTATGCTTGATTCTTTCCAAAATCGCATATTGCAAAGTTGTGATCAAATTCTACTCCATAAGTAAAGATGGTAATTCATTCCAATAGTCCGAAGGGTCTTTCTATATGTCCGTTTGCCATCTACAACTTCATCATAGTAGGTCTAAGGGCGGGTTTTACCCAACGTTTCCACAGAGAAGTGGTCACAATAGCTACTCCTATGCTTGTATCTAGGATGGCTTTGGTAGTGTGACCCTTGTACATAATGGGAAAATAAGCATTACCTTCCTCTTCTTCACTCGCATCTCCCACTTTATCTAGGGGTATTTCAGGTACTTTTCCTCATGTACTTGTTCTAGAGGAGGTTGTGCCTATTTTTGGGAACTGGTTTTCTGCATGTTTCCATAGTTGTGGTTTAATATTCAACAGCTCATCCAAAGCTAAATGGCATTGAACTTTAGTGTTCCAAATAGCTTCTGTATTCCTAGGAAGAACTGATTGATCTCCCCTTACTCAAATATTTAGGGCTTTCACTTGAATTGAACAGTCTTCTGAAGGGCCCATAGTGAGGTAACTCTTGCAAAGAGTTAGATTCAAAACTAGTGTGCCCACTTGGCCAATCATCTACTTGATCTCCATATATAGATGGGATGTCTGCAAGGATTTGTTCTCTTGAATCATCAATCTCGAGTATGGGTGGTTGAGATTCTTGTTCCTACCTCCATCTTTCTTCTTGAATCTCTTTCAAGATGGCGTGTGAATCCATATAACCCGTTTGATTGTTTTCTAAATCTGACCTAGCCCTCTTGAATAGAGTGGTCTTCAAAGGTTCCATTGGGCTGGTTTGTGTGCTAGAGTTGACTTTTGCAGGGTTAAATACAACTTGTCCTAGTCTCTCTAGTAGTCCTTGAAAATGTGGATGTAATTTGCCAATTGAGGTATTGTGATGCATCAAACATTGCCTGGGCTAATTCCACCATTTTCATGCATAGTTTTGTTCTCTCAATTTCCAAGTCAGCTCTTGGGTAATTCTTGCTAGGTTCCCCTACTTGTGGTCCTTCTTGTATTCTTGCTTGATAGGATTGACCATCATATCATGATGTTCTTGGGTGGGGTCTGCTAGTATTGAGCCTGGTTTAGAGATGACTATTCGTGGTTCAGCCTCCTCTGATGCCATTTCTAAGATTTTAGCTCTGGTTTCCCTTAGGCTTTCCTCTAACTCATTGATCTTTTTACCCCATTTTCTCTTGTGTAGCTCTCGTGACTCTTTCCAAGTTCTAGTTTTCTTTCCTTTGTATTCTCCTACTTTGTTGGCTTCAGCTATTTTTCTTGGTTTTTTTGGTTGTGTTTGCCTTTGTGCTTAGGCTCTAGTAACTTCCTGGATGGGTATGTACTAGGGTATGGAACCTTCAGAATGTTGCACTATGCCTATCACGTTAATGGGCATCACTTTTTTAGAGGTGTCACAAGGTTCTTGGGGCAATCTCTTATGAAGTGATCCTTTCTACATTCAGGGAAAAATCCTTGAATATTGAAGTATTGCGACTGCATTGCCGTTGCTATGTGTGGACAATCTCATATGAAGTGGTCTCCTTGGCATTTATAACATGGTCCTTTGGATGCTTGTGGTCTTAGTTGTCTAGCCTGCGGTCTCGGGTTGGGATTTGTATACATGACCTGAGTATAATCTGGTTCCCAATTTTGCTCATACACAGGGTTCTCATAGTAAGGGTCTAAGTTTTTCGGTAACTCTATGTAGTACGCTGGTGGGCTATCCACATGAGTGGAGTCAACACGGTTTGCATTAGGATCATTATCTGTGATCAATGGGGTCGTGGGTACTAATGCCATGTTGGAATTCTCCTCTAGTCTAGCATATTTTACCGAAACTACATTAGTAGGGGGTGGAGGTTGTTGTCCTAGGACAATTTGCGATCTAGGCCATGCTTGATATGGCGCTTGATATGGAGCGGGGGCTCGATAATATTGTTGTGGCTAGTACTACCCTTGGTATCTACCTGGTTGATATTGTTGAGGGTAATTTTGCCTAACCACTTGTTTATTATTATATGGGCAATCCTAAGCAGTGTGGTTTGCGTATCGTTTCTCTATGGTACAATACATTCCATTGGAGTTCCCTATGGGTTGCACTCCATGTGGACACATGTTCGCCATATGGTCACATCCATAAGTATAACACCTTTGAGGGGGGCAAAAATTGATGCCTGGTTTGCTAGAAACTCCAAGACGTTTGGCCACTTGTTTTCCTAAGTCCTCTATTGAATCGAAACCTCTGGTTGAAGTCTCAATGGTGCTATTCGAATCTTTGTGAGCCTTAGGCAGTTCTAGCTCATCTCCTAAGTTATCTTCTATGTCTATACAAATCTGTAAACATTGATCCAAGGTCCTTGGCTCCTTGAAGAAGACATATGATCTCAGCTTAGCACTCAGCAAACTGTCTATGAACAAAGCTATCAATTTGGCTTGAGTGGGTATTTCCAATGGGGGACATCTTTCTATGTACCATCTAAATCTTCAATCGGCCATCCCCACTATCTCTTGAGAGGTTTGTTTGAATGTGTATATCAAGAAGACGTGTTGTGTCTGATTCCACTCTTGGAAAAATCCGTAATGAAGGACTCCATCATGTGGTGGATGTCTCTAAATTGGTGTTGGTGCAATGGTCAGAACCAATCCAACGCATCACATTTTAGAGTGAGTCCAAAGGCATTAAATTGTGTAAACATGTCTTCAACTTGTTCAGCCTGTAGCATCTCCTTGAATTCTGCTACGTGCTCATAGGGATCTCCTGATCCGTCAAAACAATTCTTCATTGCCTTCACTAATTGAGTAGGCCTCAAGGTTATAGGGTGGTCTCTTGGCCTAGGTAGGGGAAAAACATCCCCACCCCTGTGACCCCTATGATCCCTGAGAGCTTCTCTATCAACCCTCCCACCTTTGGTAGGGACCCTCTCCCTTCCTGCATGATGGATGAAACTACTCTCTGCACCTTCCTTGTTTTTCTCTCTATGTCCTTGAGATGTGCCAACACCCAAACTATCCTTAGGTGCTTGCGATCTTACTAGAGAAAAAAAATAATTCTCCTCCCCATGTATACGCATGTCTTCCATGTTCTATGACCTTATACACTCGTTCTGAGGTTTCATCCAAGTATTATACCTTTCTTGGGATCTCTGGGTTCTTTAGTTCATAAATCATGATTGCTCCTGCCGTAGTAGGATGCTCTGGTCTATATCTCCAAAAGGCTTCATTGGTCTTCTTATTCCAGAACAATTCTATACTTCTATTGTCTTGGGGCATCCACTTAGGAGTTATCACCCTCGTTAGTACGGATTTTCCTCTTGGTGTTCTGGGTTCCTCAATCTTTTTACCATGTCCTTCCACATCTATGTCTGCATTTTCTACCATCTCACCTAGTTCATTCATTGAGTCGGCCCTAATTGTGCAGATATACATGGTCCCTTCTTTGTCTATGTAAGCCTTTTTTTCAAAATTAGTAGTTGGATGTTCTAATACCATAGGTTGATTGGGATTATGGAGTTGAATCACTGACTATTGAAGGCCATCCTCATATACCCGGGCACCCAATCTATTTGTACGAATATACTCCAACTGAGTCTTGTAGGGTCCCTCCGTCTTCTCTAAGTGAGCTACATTAAATGACACCCCTGATCTACTTGTGTTGAAACACATATCCGAATCACTCGTATCTGAACTAAGCTTGTATGGATAATCGCCTAGTTGTTGTGCCCACGAATGTGTTGTAGTTCTTATGCTAGCCTCAAAAGATCAAACACTCTGTTTATCACTTTTCCCTAATTATTTACCAGACCATAGGTTCATTAATCCTAATCTCACCTTATCACACTCACCCCTTCGATTAGGTCAATCACTTAGTTCTTTGGGCGTTTACTTTAGAGGTTCTTGTATTGTTTACATTTGTTGCAAGGAATCCCTTTAATATGTTTGAATTTAATTCCTTTGAGCATTGCATATTCAATTCACAAAATTCCTTTAGGCTTTAGCAACGGCGCCAAATTTTGTGTCACTCTAGCACAATGGAAAGTACCAACATGAGGATCTTCACCTCATAATTGTCAATCCACAGAGAGGTTAGGCCAATATGAAGATAAAGAGTCAATGATGTGCATGATTCTCAACAAGCTTTCCAACGAGACCAAAATCTCCTCAATCGGAGTTCGTACGGCAAAGTTATGACCATTCAGGCACGTAGGGGTCAAAACAGGCTCTCAGGGTTCAGGAATTCCCTCCCTGGTTTCTAGGTCTTTTGCCCACTCCTAAGGCTCTAGTATCATCCCAATGTGTCCCAAAACTAAGCCCAATTGTACCTCAATTCACTCATTTAATTCACTTCAAATTTTATGCGTTAAGCCCATGTATCGCGATAGATCGGGTCGAGGTGTCGCGATAGGTGGAAGTGTCACGATAGGTCGAGGTGTCGCGATACTTGGGAGTGTCGCGATAGGTCGGAGTGTCGCGATAGGTGGAAGTGTCACGATAGGTCGAGGTGTCGCGATAGGTGGAAGTGTCGCGATAGGTCGAGGTGTCGCGATACTTGGGAGTGTCGCGATAGGTCTAAAGTGTCGCGATAGGTCGGAGTGTCGCAATCCTTCAGCCGTAATGTCGCATGGCAACCTCGAAAATCCCTACCTCATCTCGCTCACTGCAAGTGATCAATGCTCTTCGGGCAGTGAGTCAGTCTTGGTCTCAAGAGCCCCCTCCTTGTTGCCTAGAATCAACTGATCCGCCCAAGCAATGTAAAGTTCATTTCCCTTGCTAGGTGTCTCTCTAGAACTAACATAGTATAAATGCAAACCTTTTGCATGCCCAATGCAACAAAGCAAATATTCCTTTAACTAATCAACCATTTGACGCCCTCGCCTATTACCTAATGATCTTGCATAAGAACAGACTTGGTTTATCACTTTCTGCGCTTTCAACCAATGGAAGGTAGATTGTTTTTTGAGAAAGAGAATGCCGGTTTTGCTTTGTACGTGTATCAAACTACACATCTCCCGTAAGATCATCCATATCAAGCAAAAGAATCCCACAATCCATTGGTTGGCTTGGAGTCTCTTCCATACTCCCTCTCTCATGATCCCATGTATGTTTTGTCAGCTATCTGAGTATGTAACTTTACCAACCTTCGAACTTATGTCCTTGGCATGCTTGACACAGGTCATTTTTTATCCCTTTGGGCTATTGCCATTCTTAACCGTGCTCTCTACATGAGGCACTTTACTCACATCACCTTTTTTTGATTCATCCTCCAATGCAGGTTCCCTGTTAAGTCGCTTGCATCTAGAGGTCCTCTGTTCCCAGGCCTTTCCACTCTCCAAGAGGTCTCTCTTCTGATCATCTATTTCCTTGTGCGAACCTTCATTCTCTGAGAACCCAATCTCCCTTCTTTTCCTTTCGATGTTTTGTTTATTTTTGTCCTCTTCAAAGATTGTAACCTTTCCATCAACACTTCAGCTTTTCGTTCTAATTCTTTGCGTTTCTCCATTTCATGCACTATTTTCTCCCTTTGAATTTTTTGATCAATTTTCCACCTCTTAATCGACTCTTGAAATTCCTCATTTATCTTTACTAGTTGATCTGATTTGTTATTTTCCTTTTCTCTCATGTCCTGTGTACTCTTAAAGCAATCATAAAGCAATCGTGTATCACTTTCTCTATCTCCTTCATTTTCTCCTTTTGTTGTATCCTACATTCCTTCTCTTGTGCCAACTCCCTCTCAAGGTGACAAACTATATCTCTTAGCTTTCCTAGCTCAAATTCCAATTATTGCACTTTGCGTTGCAATCCAACATCTTCTAGGGCTTCACATTCTACTGTAGCAACAACATTAGACGTTATGATGGCATCATTCTTGTGCCCATCTCTCCCCGTTGCAAGTATGCGTTCTTGCCTCTTGGCCGGCTTTCTATCTCCGCATGTTCTTTCTTCGCATAGGCTGGCTTGAACTCGAGGTATCACTCCTACCTCTGGAACACTTTGATTGACAACAAACTTTCTTCGTAGCTTTGATTGCACCTTGGGTCTACACTCATAAAAAACTTCAACTTTCCTAACGTTTGGACTCATAATAGGGCTCATGGATACACCCTTCCTAGTGGGTTCTACGACCTTTGCAACGTGCTCAACCTTTACATGTCCCCTTATCCTATCATATCCATTCAAAGGAGCATCATTCCTCGATCCTCATAAATTTGGGCATTCTCTAGCCCTATGTCCCATTTGATTGCAACTCCAACACACTAATCCCCTTAATTCAAATTGCACTTGTTTTTTCTGTGCTCGTGGATTCCAATTCATTATTCTTTTTAGTATCCCACATCCTTGATGAGTTTGGAGTGCACCACCAGTCCAATCATGTGTACCACACATTTTCTCACTTCTCAATTCCCCAATTTTTTGCAATGTCTTTGACTCATGAGAACACTGCAATGCTCTCACATACATAGGCGAGCAAGTGGGTTCGACTTTTGCAAACATATCAGCTTTTAGCTTGTCTAAGAGCTCCACTTCCCTCTTCTCATTGATATCAACAACCATAGTGCTCTCTTGTTTTTCCTCTAGGCTTCTTGAATGTGAACTCAATCTATCTCTATGCAACCAAAGCACACATTGGACCTCTTCCCAGATCCTCGCTTCATGCTTTACCTCTTCAAGTCTAACTAGTCTCTTCAACCTAATATATTCTTCAACTTTTCCATCATGTAAGCCCACTAGGAATCTCCTCTTCAAGGTCTCTCTGTCAGGTGCACTATCTCCCAACTTCCTCACAATGGTATCCATTCGATCAATATACTTTTCAATACTCTCAGTGGCCCCTTGTCGTAAGTGATCCAATTCTTCCGCTAGTTTCTCTTCAAAACCCAAACCTCTAAACTTCCTCAAGAAGTTAGCTTTCAGATCATCATAAGTCGTTCTCTTGTGCACACCCAAGTTTGCATACCATTCACTTGCATCACCTCTCAAAGTCGCTGGAAAGATACGCGATTTCCTACTGTCGTCCACCATTTCATGAGCACCACAAATTACCTCAAATAATTGAACGTGGGCATTGGGATCTTCATTGAAAGAGCCCAAAAATAGTGGAAAGTCGCTAAGAGGCACCCAAGTTCTTCCAGCCATTTTGTCTAGGTTCTGAAGGTTGTGCTCCACTAAGGAGCACTAGGCGAGCCCAAGGCAGTCTCCTCGAGATATGCCTAACCTTCCCCACCGGGATCACCAAAATGTTATGTCCTAATGCCCAAGGGAAAGATGATTATCCAAGCCTTTATTCTGCTCAAACCCCTCACAATCGGTCCACTTGGATTACCTAGATGCCACAATTGGCTCTCGATTGTTACTCCCTTGGTCTATGCCCTAGCTCCTATGGTTCCCGGCAAACACACCAAAATGTTTAGGCCTTAATCCAAGGAAAAAGCTGCTCGCAGACGCTATTGATTTACCTAATTCACACGGATTTGGCCTGTTGGCACTCCTCTAAGCCCACAATCATACTCAAGAGCATTTGGAAAGGAAAGGGGAGGGAAGACCCGCATACATATGTACACCAATACCTGATCCCGAAGTTGACTCTCCCCCTCTCACTTTTGCACTCGCTTCCTTTCTCCCACACACACCTACAAGCTCTCCTTTTTCCCTCTCCTTTCGAAACACTGAACAAGTGGATGTCCATGGGCCTTCAACTCCCTCTGGCACCTGCTAAGAAGGAACAAGCAGCAAAAGCAAATGTCTCCTCCCAAACTTCTCCCAATGACCCCTTCAGCGCTCAGCAGCCCCCCCCCCAGGAATTCCCAAGAACAAAGAAGAGAACTTTTAGCGACGAATCCTCCTCCCCTCTGCACTGTGGGTCCCCTCGAGAGAGTCCTCTCTTTCTGAATGCAGTCCAAAAGCTTCGAAGTTTTTGTTTTCAACACAGATCTCCCAGAACTCTCCTCCCCTCCTCTCTGTGAGCGTTCGACTTCCCCTCCTCCCGTGAAGCAAGCAAAAAATGAGAGAGAAATGATGCCTTCCCCCTTCTACATATATGCTTTCCCTTCCTGAGAAAATGCAGCAGCCCCCCCAGCATGTGCCATCAAGGACCATAGCCTTTCTACCCCTTCCTGACAGAGGACATGCAAACTGCCACCCAACCCCCTGTCCTCCCCATTGCATCTCTGTATCTGCACATAAGGACAAAAATGACATTTCAAAAAAAAAAAATTATTCCACCACTTAGTTTTGAACTAATGAGTCAGATGAAGAGATCAGGACCCATTCTCAAATAAGTCACATGGTTGCATGCCTCAAGAACACAATCAAATACAAATGCATCAGATCTTACTACCTCCATTTGCATGTGTTTATAGTAACCGAGGGCTTCCTTTGTTAGCCTATCCTTAATAGATCATGTTCACCAAGGAACTACTAACACAAGAAATCTGTTCAAACTCCTAGGGATTCACAGAACATAACAGGGTTGAATTTTAGCGTTATACTTCCGCAAGGTTGTCCACTTGAACTCCAAAAACATCAGTTTCCAAAAACTACCAACTCTCACATATAATTTTGATAGCTACATTCATCAAGAAAACATATTATTGGGCTAAATATTCACACCATTCATAACGCAACAACTATCTAATGAACCACTCTAATGTGTTGCATCGATGAGTATGTGGATGATGTGGCCATGCGGCTCGTGGAGGGTGAGATGTCGTATCCACATGTTGTTTTGGAAAAGAAGGGAGATCCACTGCACTCTTGCCCGAAAGTGGTGACTTTTTACATTCATCTGAAGACTGATCCTTACACTGCCATACTTGTCGGATTCCTGTCTGTCTACCCAGTTTCCTCTCCTAGATGGGTGGTAATTCTTGTGTGTGTTTGGTAGGGTGTGCTGACTCGCACAAGGTTGGGGGGGGGGGGGGGCTTCTATCACATCCAACACCTCTCTGTATTGACTTCGGAGGGGTATTTCATGATACTGTCCTGCAAGTTCCAACTGAAGCATACTTCTGTGAAGATTTAAATTCAACGAGTAATGGTATAACCATTCTTGGCCGAGGATCATAGGTTCTATCAGATCGTCGTCATGGCAAACCAACAGTTTTACTATCAAGATCACGTTTTCTATGGAGATGGGTAGCTCAACCTCGCTTATGCAAGGGGTTTCTAATCCACCTAGTCCTATGAGATAGGCTTTAAGAGTTTTAATTTCATACTCCCTACAAAGAGGGAGTCGAATTGCATTCATTGTTGCACTAGAGTCGATTACTAGAGGTATGACCCACTCTTGACATTCTGGCTTTCGCACGTTCCTCTTCCTTGGCTTCAATTTTACACATCCACAGGTGTGTATCCTCATGCAACCATGATGGATCTGATGTTAAGGAATGTATCGATTCCTTCTCCTCTTCGTTCCTATGTACCATATTCCGTTGCAAAGATTGTACGTCCCTATGTGACTAACCTGTGAGGTTCACTTTTGTGGTTACTCCTAGGTGTTAAGTACAAAGAATTGGTTCCCCAATCTTGTACTACCTGCAATTGTTTCATAAAAGGTCTACCTAGAAGCATCTTGTATGCTTGATTCTTTCCAAAATCACATATTGCAAAGTTGTGATCAAATTCTACTCCATAAGTAAAGATGGTAATTCATTCCAATAGTCCAAAGGGTCTTTCTATATGTCCGTTTGCCATCTATAACTTCATCCTAGTAGGTCTAAGGGCGGGTTTTACCCAACGTTTCCACAGAGAAGTGGTCACAATAGCTACTCCTATGCTTGTATCTAGGATGGCTTTGGTAGTGTGACCCTTGTACATAATGGGAAAATATGCATTACCTTCCTCTTCTTCACTCGCATCTCCCACTTTGTCTAGGGGTATTTCAGGTACTTTTCCTCATGTACTTGTTCTAGAGGAGGTTGTGCCTATTTTTGGGAACTGGTTTTCTGCATGTTTCCATAGTTGTGGTTTAATCTTCAACAGCTCATCCAAAGTTAAATGGCATTGAACTTTAGTGTTCCAAATAGCTTCTGTATTCCTAGGAAGAACTGATTGATCTCCCCTTACTCAAATATTTAGGGCTTTCACTTGAATTGAACAGTCTTCTGAAGGGCCCATAGTGAGGTAACTCTTGCAAAGAGTTAGATTCAAAACTAGTGTGCCCACTTGGCCAATCATCTACTTGATCTCCATATATAGATGGGATGTCTGCAAGGATTTGTTCTCTTGAATCATCAATCTCGAGTATGGGTGGTTGAGATTCTTGTTCCTACCTCCATCTTTCTTCTTGAATCTCTTTCAAGATGGCGTGTGAATCCATATAACCCGTTTGATTGTTTTCTAAATCTGACCTAGCCCTCTTGAATAGAGTGGTCTTCAAAGGTTCCATTGGGCTGGTTTGTGTGCTAGAGCTGACTTTTGCAGGGTTAAATACAACTTGTCCTAGTCTCTCTAGTAGTCCTTGAAAATGTAATTCAAGCTTGGACATAATTTGCCAATTGAGGTATTGTGATGCATCAAACATTGCCTGGGCTAATTCCACCATTTTCATGCATAGTTTTGTTCGCTCAATTTCTAAGTCAGCTCTTGGGTAATTCTTGATGGGGGAAGTATCTCAACCCCTAAGCAACGATGAAGCGCGAATGACCTCCACAGGTATCCTTCTTTGACCTCTGCACACCAAAAATGCTCTTACTCAGAGCTTATGCAGAGAACTCCAGTGAGCTTTTGTAGACCTGTAGTAGACACCAAGGGCTTTCCAACAAAACAAATTTCACTTGAAATGGATGCTTACACAAAGAGAAACAATGTCTACAACATGAGCTAGTTGAATGCTCACAACTGCTAGTCAAGCAGAGACCTCACTTCACTCCAGCAAACTTTTCTCAGAGATTATACAGAGAATGAATCTCAAACTCAAGTCAACTTTAGAGGACTCTAATAGCTACCCAATGACACCAAAATCATAGCAAATGGATACATAGAGAAGGAGAACCAGCCCTTACAACAGAGAGCAAAATATTTCCAACAGAGCCTACACAAAGAGAGAGATATCAATCACACAACTTCACTAAAATGAATGTTGCTCCCAGCTTACTCAGAGAATGCTCCAGAGAATTGGTAAGCATAAAATAGACTCTTATAGCTATCCAATGAGACAAGAATTACATCAAATGGATACAATATGAGGGAGAACCAATGCTAACAATTCAGGAATAGAGAGTTGCAACACTGCCTGCGCACACACATAGATATGCCTACTAAAAGAAAACAAACAAGCAAGCAAGGGGGTTGCTTAAGCAAGGGGCTTGCTTATCACAACTCCAGCACTTAGTGCTCACTTTACATGAGCTAAAACTCCAAGAAGATGGCCCAAAAGAAGTCGGGATACATGCTCCTTTTATAGTGAGAGGTGTGCCCCTAAAATCTAGGAACTACCTTTCCAAATCAGCCTCCTAACTTGGAGGAATTAGTTGAGATGACTTGGGGAGTGGTTGAGTGACTTTTCTTGATGGAATCTCGTGGCTTTTGGCTTCCTTTGATTGCTCCACATGTCCATAAAAGATTCCCCACGAATTTTTAGCTTGAAGCTTGACTTTTAACACTCCCCCTCAAGCTTCAATTCTTCATCCTCATCCAAGCTCCTTCATGTTGATGGATTGCTTGAATTTTGAAATCTTCATCCCATCCAAAGCCTTTGTAAACATGTCCGCAACTTGGTCCTTAGTACCAATATGATGTACTGAAACTTCCTTGGATATCACCTTTTCCCTTATGAAGTGATAGTGCACTTCAATATGCTTGGTTCTAGCATGATAGACAGGGTTCGATGCTAGATGAATGCTACTCATGTTGTCACAAAAAATTGGATATGTGTCAACCTGCAAATTAAGCTCCATAAATAACTTCTTAATCCACATTAGCTCACATGTGACTTGAGCCAAAGCTCTATACTCAGCCTCGGTGGAAGATAATGCCACCGTGGGTTGCTTCTTTGAAATCCATGAGATGATCTTGCTACCTAGCATGACTAGGTAACCACTTGTACTCCTTCTATCTTCCTTCGAACCGGCCCAATCGGCATCGGAATAAGCTTTGACCTGCATATCATCATCAAATGAGTAGAACAATCCTTCATTTATAGTGGCTTTGAGATATCGCAACATTCTTCTTGCAGCTTGCAAGTGTGTAGTCCTTGGACTATGCATAAATTGTGATAACACTCCAACTCCATATGCTATGTCAGGCCTGGTTATTGTGGCATAATTGAAAGAGCCTACAATAGATCGATACAAAGTTACATCCTCTAATGGCTCTCCATCAATGGAGCTTAGCTTTACATTAACTTCCATGGGATTTGAAATAGGCTTGCAATGTAGCATCCCAAACCTCTCAAGTAGGTCTAGAATATACTTCCTTTGTATGAGCATAATACCTTCTTCTTTGTATACAACTTCAATGCCAAGAAAATACCTAAGATCTCCAAGATCAGAGATCCTAAACTCCTTTCCAAGCTTTGCCTTGATCTCCTCAATGCCCTTTGTATCATTACCTGTAATGATAAGATCATCTACATACACACACATGTAGACCACAAGTTCTCCTCTTTGTTTGATGAAGAGAGATGGATCCGCCTTGCATTGATTGTAACCACATTTGATCAAATAGTCCACCAATCTTTGGTTCCAAGCCCTTGGAGCTTGCTTTAGGCCATAAAGTGCCTTCTTCAACCTACAAACATGATGTGGAAACTCTTTATGAACAAAACCTAGTGGTTGCTCCATGTATACCTCTTCTTCCAAGTCTCCATTGAGAAAGGCATTCTTGATATCCAATTGGAAGAGCTTCCATCCTTTGCTAGCAGCCATTGCAATGAGTGTCCTAACGGTGCTCATCTTTGCCACGGGGCTGAATGTCTCTTCAAAGTCCACTCCATAGGTTTGTGCAAAACCCTTGGCCACCAATCTTGCTTTGAACCTAGAAATAGATCCATCTGAATTCCTCTTTACTTTATACACCCACTTATTACCTATTACCTTCATGTTCTCCTTCTTGGGCACTAGAGTCCATGTTTGATTTTCCTCAAGTGCGTCGATCTCTTCTTGCATTGCCTCTTTCCATTCGGTGTACCTGCTTGCATCTTCATAGCAATCGGGCTCATGATCTTCTACTACTTTGTTCATATATGCATAATGTGTTGCCATGTATGAATCATAAGTAAACCTTTGAGTTGGATACTTAACTCTAGAAGACTTCCTTTCTTCACCTTTTGGAGGAATAAACCTCCTTTGCCTTGGGAACTTGATCTCTTTCTTTGACGTGGCTTCTTTCTCCATCATGTGTCCTTCATCATCTTCAACTTCATTACCTTCTTCATCCAACTCCACCAATGTTGCTTTGCCTTTGTTGATTGATTGTGCTTCATAGCTTGATGAAGATCTCCCCCTCCATGGTGAGTTCATGCTTGAACTATCTTCATTGATGGAACACCTTGGGCCGCTTAGCTCTAGGTCGATTTGTTCTTCATCATGTCCATGCTTTTCTTCTTCATAGTCCTGCATACAATCATACTTCTTATACCAAGGGAGTAGCTCATCAAATGCTACATCCCTTGATATCCTCAAGTCCTTTGTATTTGGGTTGAAGCACCTGTAACCTTTATGATCATTTGAATATCCTAGAAACACACACTTTTCTGCCTTTGGTTGTAGCTTGTGCCTCAATTCACTTGGCACATGTACATAACAAGTACATCCAAATATCTTCAAGTGGGAAAGATCAGGTTTCTTACCATAATAGGCTTGATATGGTGTCAAGCCATGGATCACTGAGGTAGGAGCCCTATTCATTAGATACACGGCGGTATTTGCTGCATCACTCCAAAACATGTTAGGTACATTCATCTCATTAAGCATTGCTCTAGCGATCTCGGCAATGTATCTATTCTTTCTCTCTGCTACTCCATTTTGTTGGGGTGTGTACCTACATGTTACTTGCCTCTTGATGCCTTGATCCATTAAAAAATCAGAAAACTCATTTGAGAAATATTCTCCCCCTCCATCGGACCTTAGCTTCTTGATATATGTACCTGTTTCCTTCTCTACCATTGCCTTGAATGCTTTGAAACATGTAAACACATCTGATTTGTTTTTGATGAAATAAACCCAAACCATCCTTGTGCAATCATCTATAAAAGTGACAAAGTACTTGTTACCTCCAATGGATTTCTCTTTCGTTGGCCCCCACACATCTGTATGTATCAACTCCAATGGTTGTTGGCTTATGTAGCCACTCTTCTTGAATGGAAGTCTCGCTTGCTTCCCTAGTTGACAAGATTCACATAAATGCTTCATACCTTGTCCTTGGAAGTTGGGAAGACCTTCAACCAGCCTCTTGAATTGCATTTCCTTCATTCTTTGTATGTTGATGTGACCTATCCTCTTGTGCCACAAGTCCAACTCCGAAATCCTCTTGTTTCCATATGTGAAGTAGACATGTTGAGTAGAATGAGAATTTACCTCCAAAGTGAAGAGTCTCCCTTGCTTCTTTCCTCTTGCTATGACCTTGTAACCTTGCTTAGGGTTCTCCACAAAGCATCCACCTTTGTTGAACCTTACTTGATAGCCTCTTTCAACCATTTGCCCAATGGACACCAAGTTCTTTGTGATGGTAGGTACATGCAAGACATCCTTGAGACATCTTCCTTCCTCCTTGTCATCCAAAGCTACATCTCCAACATGGGAGATCTCATGGGCTGTATCATCACCTGTTTCTACATGTCCTTTACCTTTGGGAACATGTAGATTAGTAAACCAAGAAGCATTGCAACTCATATGGTTGCTACATCCACTATCAATATACCAAGTGTTATCTACTTTGCTTGAATTCCCATTCATGTGCATCATCAAGAGATTGTCATTTTCTGAACTTGTAGAAGCATAATTACCTTGGCCTTTGTATGAAGAACCTTGATTATAGTTCCTTTGGTTTCCTCCTTGGTAGCAATCTCTAGCATAGTGGCCAAACTTGCCACATATGTAACATCCTTCGCCATCTTGATTCCTGTTTTGTTGATGTCGTCCTCCTCTTCCTCTTGATCTTCCTCTCCCTCTTTGTGATGAGGTGCCTTGGTCATGTCCTTGATTTCTTGAGTGGCCTTGCCTTCCTCCAAACCTTCCTTTGCCCCTTCCTTGTCCTTGTCTTCCTTTGCCCCTTTGATTACCTGCATAGAAAACTTGTGCATCTTTGCTTTTAGTTGAACTTCCACCTATGTTCATTTCTTCGGTGACCATGAGAGCAACCAATTGCTCAAAATCGGGAAGATTATCCCTTACATAAACTGAAGTGGTAAAGGGTTTCCACTTCTCATCATCTCTCAAACCATTGAGAGTATAAGCCACAAGATCGTCATCATCTACGTGGCTTCCAATGGATCCCAATGCATCTGATAACTCCTTGACCTTAAGTATGTAGTCATTTATGCTACTCCCTGAGCTCTTCCTAAGGTTGTTGAGCTCATTCTTGAGTTGGATCTTCCTTGCTTTGGTGCTTGTTGAATAAAGCCTTTCAAGTGTCTCCCATACCTTCATGCTTGAATCCAGGTCTTGGATATGGCCGATCATGCTATTGCTAATGTGTTGGGAAAGAATAAAGATAACCCTCTTGTCTCTTTCATTCCATTCCCTAAAGGCCCTTCTCTGGTCATTGGTTGGATTCTCATCCAACCTAGGTCTTGGTTCACTTCCACTAATCAACCCCCAAAGGCCCTTGCCCATAAGATAGTTGGAGACCCTAAATCTCCATGGTTGATAGTTACCTTTGTCTAGCTTTTCAATTTGAGTGTTGAAGTCTCCCATATCTAGTCTTTGATACTTGACCTAGCCCTTGGCTAATGCTCCAATGTGTGTAAAATGAAAATGAGGCTCTGAGGTTACCTCAATCCAAAGCTTTCCTTAGATGGACACCTTGTGCTCTTGCAAATTTGAGTAGAATAGCTCCCCCTTCATGTGAGCTACCTCCAAGAAGCTTTTGTTGATGCAACTCTTCAACCACCAACTCCAAGAGGTCTTCTTGCTTGTATGTGATACCTCCAAGATGCCCAAATGCTCTGATACCACTGATGGGGGAAGTATCTCAACCCCTAAGCAACGATGAAGCGCGAATGACCTCCACAGGTATCCTTCTTTGACCTCTGCACACCAAAAATGCTCTTACTCAGAGCTTATGCAGAGAACTCCAGTGAGCTTTTGTAGACCTGTAGTAGACACCAAGGGCTTTCCAACAAAACAAATTTCACTTGAAATGGATGCTTACACAAAGAGAAACAATGTCTACAACATGAGCTAGTTGAATGCTCACAACTGCTAGTCAAGCAGAGACCTCACTTCACTCCAGCAAACTTTTCTCAGAGATTATACAGAGAATGAATCTCAAACTTAAGTCAACTTTAGAGGACTCTAATAGCTACCCAATGACACCAAAATCATAGCAAATGGATACATAGATAAGGAGAACCAGCCCTTACAACAGAGAGCAAAATATTTCCAACAGAGCCTACACAAAGAGAGAGATATCAATCACACAACTTCACTAAAATGAATGTTGCTCCCAGCTTACTCAGAGAATGCTCCAGAGAATTGGTAAGCATAAAATAGACTCTTATAGCTATCCAATGAGACAAGAATTACATCAAATGGATACCATATGAGGGAGAACCAATGCTAACAATTCAGGGGTAGAGAGTTGCAACACTGCCTGCGCACACACATAGATATGCCTACTAAAAGAAAACAAACAAGCAAGCAAGGGGGTTGCTTAAGCAAGGGGCTTGCTTATCACAACTCCAGCACTTAGTGCTCACTTTACATGAGCTAAAACTCCAAGAAGATGGCCCAAAAGAAGTCGGGATACATGCTCCTTTTATAGTGAGAGGTGTGCCCCTAAAATCTAGGAACTACCTTTCCAAATCAGCCTCCTAACTTGGAGGAATTAGTTGAGATGACTTGGGGAGTGGTTGAGTGACTTTTCTTGATGGAATCTCGTGGCTTTTGGCTTCCTTTGATTGCTCCACATGTCCATAAAAGATTCCCCACGAATTTTTAGCTTGAAGCTTCACTTTTAACAATTCTTGCTAGGTTCCCCTACTTGTGGTCCTTCTTGTATTCTTGGTTGATAGGATTGACCATCATATCATGATTTTCTTGGGTGGGGTCTGCTAGTATTGAGCCTGGTTTAGAGGTGACTATTCGTGGTTCAGCCTCCTCTGATGCCATTTCTAAGATTTTAGCTCTGGTTTCCCTTAGGCTTTCCTCTAACTCATTGATCTTTTTACCCCATTTTCTCTTGTGTAGCTCTCGAGACTCTTTCCAAGTTCTAGTTTTCTTTCCTCTGTATTCTCCTACTTTGTTGGCTTCAGCTATTTTTCTTGGTTTTTTTGGTTGTGTTTGCCTTTGTGCTTAGGCTCTAGTAACTTCCTGGATGGGTATGTACTAGGGTATAGAACCTTCAGAATGTTGCACTATGCCTATCACGTTAATGGGCATCACTTTTTTAGAGGTGTCACAAGGTTCTTGGGGCAATCTCTTATGAAGTGATCCTTTCTACATTCAGGGAAAAATCCTTGAATATTGAAGTATTGCAACTGCATTGCCGTTGCTATGTGTGGACAAATTCATATGAAGTGGTCTCCTTGGCATTTATAACATGGTCCTTTGGGTGCTTGTGGTCTTAGTTGTCTAGCCTGCGGTCTCGGGTTGGGATTTGTATACATGACCTGAGTATAATCTGGTTCCCAATTTTGCTCATACACAAGGTTCTCATAGTAAGGGTCTAAGTTTTTGGTAACTCTATGTAGTACGCTGGTGGGCTATCCACATGAGTGGAGTCAACACGGTTTGCATTGGGATCATTATCTGTGATCAATGGGGTCGTGGGTACTAATGCCATGTTGGAATTCTCCTCTAGTGTAGCATATTTTACCGAAACTACATTAGCAGGGGGTGGAGGTTGTTGTCGTAGGACAATTTGCGATCTAGGCCATGCTTGATATGGCGCTTGATATGGAGGGGGGGCTCGATAATATTGTTGTGGCTAGTACTACCCTTGGTATCTACCTGGCTGATATTGTTGAGGGTAATTTTGCCTAACCACTTGTTTATTATTATATGGGCAATCCTAAGCAGTGTGGTTTGCGTATCTTTTCTCTATGGTACAATACATTCCATTGGACTTCCCTATTGGTTGCACTCCATGTGGACACATGTTCGCCATATGGTCACCTCCATAAGTATAACACCTTTGAGGGGGGCAAAAATTGATGCCTGGTTTGCTAGAAACTCCAAGACGTTTGGCCACTTGTTTTCCTAAGTCCTCTATTGAATCAAAACCTCTGGTTAAAGTCTCAATGGTGCTATTCGAATCTTTGTGAGCCTTAGGCAGTTCTAGCTCATCTCCTAAGTTATCTAAGTTATCTTAGCACTCAGCAAATTGTCTATGAACAAAGCTATCAAATTGGCTTGAGTGGGTATTTCCAATGGGGGACATCTTTCTATGTACCATATAAATCTTCAATCGGCCATCCCCACTATCTCTTGAGAGGTTTGTTTGAATGTGTATATCAAGAAGACGTGTTGTGTCTGATTCCACTCTTGGAAAAATCCGTAATGAAGGACTCCATCATGTGGTGGATGTCTCTAAATTGGTGTTTGTGCAATGGTCAGAACCAATCCAACGCATCACATTTTAGAGTGAGTCCAAAGGCATTAAATTGTGTAAACATGTCTTCAACTTGTTCAGCCTGTAGCATCTCCTTGAATTCTGCTACGTGCTCATAGGGATCTCCTGATCCGTCAAAACAATTCTTCATTGCCTTCACTAATTGAGTAGGCCTCAAGGTTATAGGGTGGTCTCTTGGCCTAGGTAGGGGAAAAACATCCCCACCCCTGTGACCCCTATGATCCCTGAGAGCTTCTCTATCAACCCTCCCACCTTTGGTAGGGACCCTCTCCCTTCCCGCATGATGGATGAAACTACTCTCTGCACCTTCCTTGTTTTCTCTCTATGTCCTTCAGATGTGCCAACACCCAAACTATCCTTAGGTGCTTGCGATCTTACTAGAGAAAAAAAATAATTCTCCTCCCCATGTATACGCATGTCTTCCATGTTCTATGACCTTATACACTCGTTCTGAGGTTTCATCCAAGTATTATACCTTTCTTGGGATCTCTGGGTTCTTTAGTTCATAAATCATGATTGCTCCTGCCGTAGTAGGATGCTCTGGTCTATATCTCCAAAAGGCTTCATTGGTCTTCTTATTCCAGAACAATTCTATACTTCTATTGTCTTGGGGCATCCACTTAGGAGTTATCACCCTCGTTAGTACGGATTTTCCTCTTGGTGTTCTGGGTTCCTCAATCTTTTTACCATGTCCTTCCACATCTATGTCTGCATTTTCTACCATCTCACCTAGTTCATTCATTGAGTCGGCCCTAATTGTGCAGATATACATGGTCCCTTCTTTGTCTATGTAAGCCTTTTTTTCAAAATTAGTAGTTGGATGTTCTAATACCATAGGTTGATCGGGATTATGGAGCTGAATCACTGACCAATGAAGGCCATCCTCATATACCCGGGCACCCAATCTATTTGTACTAATATACTCCAACTGAGTCTTGTAGGGTCCCTCCGTCTTCTCTAAGTGAGCTACATTAAATGACACCCCTGATCTACTTGTGTTGAAACACATATCCGAATCACTCGTATCTGAACTAAGCTTGTATGGATAATCGCCTAGTTGTTGTGGCCACGAATGTGTTGTAGTTCTTATGCTAGCCTCAAAAGATCAAACACTCTGTTTATCACTTTTCCCTAAGTATTTACCAGACCATAGGTTCATTAATCCTAATCTCACCTTATCACACTCACCCCTTCGATTAGGTCAATCACTTAGTTCTTTGGGCGTTTACTTTAGAGGTTCTTGTATTGTTTACATTTGTTGCAAGGAATCCCTTTAATATGTTTGAATTTAATTCCTTTGAGCATTGCATATTCAATTCACAAAATTCCTTTAGGCTTTAGCAACGGCGCCAAATTTGGTGTCACTCTAGCACAATGGAAAGTACCAACATGAGGATCTTCACCTCATAATTGTCAATCCACAGAGAGGTTAGGCCAATATGAAGATAAAGAGTCAATGATGTGCATGATTCTCAACAAGCTTTCCAAGGAGACCAAAATCTCCTCAATCGGAGTTCGTACGGCAAAGTTATGACCATTCAGGCACGTAGGGGTCAAAACAGGCTCTCAGGGTTCAGGAATTCCCTCCCTGGTTTCTAGGTCTTTTGCCCACTCCTAAGGCTCTAGTATCATCCCAATGTGTCCCAAAACTAAGCCCAATTGTACCTCAATTCACTCATTTAATTCACTTCAAATTTTATGCGTTAAGCCCATGTATCGCGATAGATCGGGTCGAGGTGTCGCGATAGGTGGAAGTGTCACGATAGGTCGAGGTGTCGCGATACTTGGGAGTGTCGCGATAGGTCCGAGTGTCGCGATAGGTGGAAGTGTCGCAATAGTTCGAGGTGTCGCGATAGGTGGAAGTGTCGCGATAGGTCGAGGTGTCGCCATACTTGGGAGTGTCGCGATAGGTCGAAAGTGTCGCGATAGGTCGGAGTGTCGCAATCCTTCAGCCGTAATGTCGCATGGCAACCTTGAAAATCGCTACCTCATCTCGCTCACTGCAAGTGATCAATGCTCTTCGGGCAGTGAGTCAGTCTTGGTCTCAAGAGCCCCATCCTTGTTGCCTAGAATCAACTGATCTGCCCAAGCAATGTAAAGTTCATTTCCCTTGCTAGGTGTCTCTCTAGAACTAACATAGTATAAATGCAAACCTTTTGCATGCCCAATGCAACAAAGCAAATATTCCTTTAACTAATCAACCATTTGACGCCCTCGCCTATTACCTAATGATCTTGCATAAGAACAGACTTGGTTTATCACTTTCTGCGCTTTCAACCAATGGAAGGTAGATTGTTTTTTGAGAAAGAGAATGCCGGTTTTGCTTTGTACGTGTATCAAACTACACATCTCCCGTAAGATCATCCATATCAAGCAAAAGAATCCCACCATCCATTGGTTTGCTTGGAGTCTCTTCCATACTCCCTCTCTCATGATCCTATGTATGTTTTGTCAGCTATCTGAGTATGTAACTTTACCAACCTTCGAACTTATGTCCTTGGCATGCTTGATACAGGTCATTTTTTATCCCTTTGGGCTATTGCCATTCTTAACCGTGCTCTCTACATGAGGCACTTTACTCACATCACCTTTTTTTTATTCATCCTCCAATGCAGGTTCCCTGTTAAGTCGCTTGCATCTAGAGGTCCTCTGTTCCCAGGCCTTTCCACTCTCCAAGAGGTCTCTCTTCTAATCATCTATTTCCTTGTGCGAACCTTCATTCTTTGAGAACCCAATCTCCCTTCTTTTCCTTCCGATGTTTTGTTTATTTTTGTCCTCTTCAAAGATTGTAACCTTTCCATCAACACTCCAGCTTTTCGTTCTAATTCTTTGCGTTTCTCCATTTCATGCACTATTTTCTACCTTTGAATTTTTTGATCAATTTTCCACCTCTTAATCGACTCTTGAAATTCCTCATTTATCTTTACTAGTTGATCTGATTTGTTATTTTCCTTTTCTCTCATGTCCTCTGTACTCTTAAAGCAATCATAAAGCAATCGTGTATCACTTTCTCTATCTCCTTCATTTTCTCCTTTTGTTGTATCCTACATTCCTTCTCTTGTGCCAACTCCCTCTCAAGGTGACAAACTATATCTCTTAGCTTTCCTAGCTCAAATTCCAATTATTGCACTTTGCGTTGCAATCCAACATCTTCTAGGGCTTCACATTCTACTGTAGCAACAACATTAGACGTTATGATGGCATCATTCTTGTGCCCATCTCTCCCCGTTGCAAGTATGCGTTCTTGCCTCTTGGCCGGCTTTCTATCTCCGCATGTTCTTTCTTCGCATAGGCTGGCTTGAACTCGAGGTATCACTCCTACCTCTGGAACACTTTGATTGACAACAAACTTTCTTCGTAGCTTTGATTGCACCTTGGGTCTACACTCATAAAAAACTTCAACTTTCCTAACGTTTGGACTCATAATAGGGCTCATGGATACACCCTTCCTAGTGGGTTCTTCGACCTTTGCAACGTGCTCAACCTTTACATGTCCCCTTATCCTATCATATCCATTCAAAGGAGCATCATTCCTCGATCCTCATAAATTTGGGCATTCTCTAGCCCTATGTCCCATTTGATTGCAACTCCAACACACTAATCCCCTTAATTCAAATTGCACTTGTTTTTTCTGTGCTCGTGGATTCCAATTCATTATTCTTTTTAGTATCCCACATCCTTGATGAGTTTGGAGTGCACCACCAGTCCAAACATGTGTACCACACATTTTCTCACTTCTCAATTCCCCAATTTTTTGCAATGTCTTTGACTCATGAGAACACTGCAATGCTCTCACATACATGGGCGAGCAAGTGGGTTCTACTTTTGCAAACATATCAGCTTTTAGCTTGTCTAAGAGCTCCACTTCCTTCTTCTCATTGATATCAACAACCATAGTGCTCTCTTGGTTTTCCTCTAGGCTTCTTGAATGTGAACTCAATCTATCTCTATGCAATCAAAGCACACATTGGACCTCTTCCCAGATCCTCGCTTCATGCTTTACCTCTTCAAGTCTAACTAGTCTCTTCAACCTAATATATTCTTCAACTTTTCCATCATGTAAGCCCACTAGGAATCTCCTCTTCAAGGTCTCTCTGTCAGGTGCACTATCTCCCAACTTCCTCACAATGGTATCCATTCGATCAATATACTTTTCAATACTCTCAGTGGCCCCTTGTCGTAAGTGATCCAATTCTTCCGCTAGTTTCTCTTCAAAACCCAAACCTCTAAACTTCCTCAAGAAGTTAGCTTTCAGATCATCATAAGTCGTTCTCTTGTGCACACCCAAGTTTGCATACCATTCACTTGCATCACCTCTCAAAGTCGCTGGAAAGATACGCGATTTCCTACCGTCGTCCACCATTTCATGAGCACCACAAATTACCTCAAATAATTGAACGTGGGCATTGGGATCTTCATTGAAAGAGCTCAAAAATAGTGGAAAGTCGCTAAGAGGCACCCAAGGTCTTCCAGCCATTTTGTCTAGGTTCTGAAGGTTGTGCTCCACTAAGGAGCACTAGGCGAGCCCAAGGCAGTCTCCTCGAGATATGCCTAACCGTCCCCACCGGGATCACCAAAATGTTATGTCCTAATGCCCAAGGGAAAGATGATTATCCAAGCCTTTATTCTGCTCAAACCCCTCACAATCCGTCCACTTGGATTACCTAGATGCCACAATTGGCTCTCGATTGATACTCCCTTGGTCTATGCCCTAGCTCCTATGGCTCCCGGCAAACACACCAAAATGTTTAGGCCTTAACCCAAGGGAAAAGATGCTCGCAGACGCTATTGATTTACCTAATTCACACAGATTTGGCATGTTGGCACTCCTCTAAGCCCACAATCGTACTCAAGAGCATTTGGAAAGGAAAGGGGAGGGAAGACCCGCATACATATGTACACCAATACCTGATCCCGAAGTTGAATCTCCCCCTCTCACTTTTGCACTCGCTTCCTTTCTCCCACACACACCTACAAGCTCTCCTTTTTCCCTCTCCTTTCGAAACACTGAACAAGTGGATGTCCACGGGCCTTCAACTCCCTCTGGCACCTGCTAAGAAGGAACAAGCAGCAAAAGCAAATGTCTCCTCCCAAACTTCTCCCAATGACCCCTTCAGTGCTCAGCAGCCCCCCCCCCCCAGGAATTCCGAAGAACAAAGAAGAGAACTTTTAGCGACGAATCCTCCTCCCCTCTGCACTGTGGGTCCCCTCGAGAGAGTCCTCTCTTTTTGAATGCAGTCCAAAAGCTTCAAAGTTTTTGTTTTCAACACAGATCTCCCAGAACTCTCCTCCCCTCCTCTCTGTGAGCGTTCGACTTCCCCTCCTTCCCTAAAGCAAGCAAAAAATGAGAGAGAAATGATGCCTTCCCCCTTCTACATATATGCTTTCCCTTCCTGAGAAAATGCAGCAGCCCCCCCAGCATGTGCCATCAAGGACCATAGCCTTTCTACCCCTTCCTGACAGAGGACAGGCAAACTGCCACCCAACCCCCTGTCCTCCCCATTGCATCTCTGTATCTGCACATAAGGACAAAAATGACATTTCAAAAAAAAACAATTATTCCACCACTTAGTTTTGAACTAATGAGTCAGATGAAGAGATCACGACCCATTCTCAAATAAGTCACATGGTTGCATGCCTCGAGAACACAATCAAATACAAATGCATCAGATCTTACTACCTCCATTTGCATGTGTTTATAGTAACCGAGGGCTTCCTTTGTTAGCCTATCCTTAATAGATCATGTTCACCAAGGAACTACTAACACAAGAAATCTGTTCAAACTCCTAGGGATTCTCAGAACATAACAGGGTTGAATTTTGGTGTTATACTTCCGCAAGGTTGTCCACTTGAACTCCAAAAACATCAGTTTCCAAAAACTACCAACTCTCACATATAATTTTGCTAGCTACATTCATCAAGAAAACATATTATTGGGCTAAATATTCACACCATTCATAACGCAACAACTATCTAATGAACCACTCTAATGTGTTGCATCGATGAGTATGTGGATGATGTGGCCATGCGGCTCGTGGAGGGTGAGATGTCGTATCCACATGTTGTTTTGGAAAAGAAGGGAGATCCACTGCACTCTTGCCCGAAAGTGGTGACTTTTTACATTCATCTGAAGACTGATCCTTACACTGCCATACTTGTCGGATTCCTGTCTGTCTACCCGGTTTCCTCTCCTAGATGGGTGGTAATTCTTGTGTGTGTTTGGTAGGGTGTGCTGACTCGCACAAGGTTGGGGGGGGGGGGCTTCTACCACATCCAACACCTCTCTATATTGACTTCGGAGGGGTATTTCATGATACTGTCCTGCAAGTTCCAACTGAAGCATACTTCCGTGAAGATTTAAATTCAACGAGTAATGGTATAACCATTCTTGGCCGAGGATCATAGGTTCTATCAGATCGTCGTCATGGCAAACCAACAGTTTTACTATCAAGATCACGTTTTCTATGGAGATGGGTAGCTCGACCTCGCTTATGCAAGGGGTTTCTAATCCACCTAGTCCTATGAGATAGGCTTTAAGAGTTTTAATTTCATACTCCCTACAAAGAGGGAGTCGAATTGCATTCATTGTTGCACTAGAGTCGATTACTAGAGGTATGACCCACTCTTGACATTCTGGCTTTCGCACGTTCCTCTTCCTTGGCTTCAATTTTACACATCCACACGTGTGTATCCTCATGCAACCATGATGGATCTGATGTTAAGGAATGTATCGATTCCTTCTCCTCTTCGTTCCTATGTACCATATTCCGTTGCAAAGATGGTACGTCCCTATGTGAATAACCTGTGAGGTTCACTTTTGTGGTTACTCCTAGGTGTTAAGTACAAAGAATTGGTTCCCCAATCTTGTACTACCTGCAATTGTTGCATAAAATGTCTACCTAGAAGCATCTTGTATGCTTGATTCTTTCCAAAATCGCATATTGCAAAGTTGTGATCAAATTCTACTCCATAAGTAAAGATGGTAATTCATTCCAATAGTCCGAAGGGTCTTTCTATATGTCCGTTTGCCATCTACAACTTCATCCTAGTAGGTCTAAGGGCGGGTTTTACCCAACGTTTCCACAGAGAAGTGGTCACAATAGCTACTCCTATGCTTGTATCTAGGATGGCTTTGGTAGTGTGACCCTTGTACATAATGGGAAAATAAGCATTACTTTCCTCTTCTTCACTCGCATCTCCCACTTTATCTAGGGGTATTTCAGGTACTTTTCCTCATGTACTTGTTCTAGAGGAGGTTGTGCCTATTTTTGGGAGCTGGTTTTCTGCATGTTTCCATAGTTGTGGTTTAATCTTCAACAGCTCATCCAAAGTTAAATGGCATTGAACTTTAGTGTTCCAAATAGCTTCTGTATTCCTAGGAAGAACTGATTGATCTCCCCTTACTCAAATATTTAGGGCTTTCACTTGAATTGAACAGTCTTCTGAAGGGCCCATAGTGAGGTAACTCTTGCAAAGAGTTAGATTCAAAACTAGTGTGCCCACTTGGCCAATCATCTACTTGATCTCCATATATAGATGGGATGTCTGCAAGGATTTGTTCTCTTGAATCATCAATCTCGAGTATGGGTGGTTGAGATCCTTGTTCCTACCTCCATCTTTCTTCTTGAATCTCTTTCAAGATGGTGTGTGAATCCATATAACCCGTTGGATTGTTTTCTAAATCTGACCTAGCCCTCTTGAATAGAGTGGTCTTCAAAGGTTCCATTGGGCTGGTTTGTGTGCTAGAGCTGACTTTTGCAGGGTTAAATACAACTTGTCCTAGTCTCTCTAGTAGTCCTTGAAAATGTAATTCAAGCTTGGACGTAATTTGCCAATTGAGGTATTGTGATGCATCAAACATTGCCTGGGCTAATTCCACCATTTTCATGCATAGTTTTGTTCTCTCAATTTCTAAGTCAGCTCTTGGGTAATTCTTGCTAGGTTCCCCTACTTGTGGTCCTTCTTGTATTCTTGCTTGATAGGATTGACCATCATATCATGATTTTCTTGGGTGGGGTCTGCTAGTATTGAGCCTGGTTTAGAGGTGACTATTCGTGGTTCAGCCTCCTCTGATGCCATTTCTAAGATTTTAGCTCTGGTTTCCCTTAGGCTTTCCTCTAACTCATTGATCTTTTTACCCCATTTTCTCTTGTGTAGCTCTCGTGACTCTTTCCAAGTTCTAGTTTTCTTTCCTCTGTATTCTCCTACTTTGTTGGCTTCAGCTATTTTTCTTGGTTTTTTTGGTTGTGTTTGCCTTTGTGCTTAGGCTCTAGTAACTTCCTGGATGGGTATGTACTAGGGTATGGAACCTTCAGAATGTTGCACTATGCCTATCACGTTAATGGGCATCACTTTTTTAGAGGTGTCACAAGGTTCTTGGGGCAATCTCTTATGAAGTGATCCTTTCTACATTCAGGGAAAAATCCTTGAATATTGAAGTGTTGCGACTGCATTGCCGTTGCTATGTGTGGACAATCTCATATGAAGTGGTCTCCTTGGCATTTATAACATGGTCCTTTGGGTGCTTGTGGTCTTAGTTGTCTAGCCTGCGGTCTCGGGTTGGGATTTGTATAAATGACCTGAGTATAATCTGGTTCCCAATTTTGCTCATACACAGGGTTCTCATAGTAAGGGTCTAAGTTTTTTGGTAACTCTATGTAGTACGCGGGTGGGCTATCCACATGAGTGGAGTCAACACGGTTTGCATTAGGATCATTATCTGTGATCAATGGGGTCGTGGGTACTAATGCCATGTTGGAATTCTCCTCTAGTGTAGCATATTTTACCGAAACTACATTAGCAGGGGGTGGAGGTTGTTGTCCTAGGACAATTTGCGATCTAGGCCATGCTTGATATGGCGCTTGATAATATTGTTGTGGCTAGTACTACCCTTGGTATCTTCCTGGCTGATATTGTTGAGGGTAATTTTGCCTAACCACTTGTTTATGATTATATGGGCAATCCTAAGCAGTGTGGTTTGCGTATCTTTTCTCTATGGTACAATACATTCCATTGGAGTTCCCTATGGGTTGCACTCCATGTGGACACATGTTCGCCATATGGTCACCTCCATAAGTATAACACCTTTGAGGGGGGCAAAAATTGATGCCTGGTTTGCTAGAAACTCCAAGACGTTTGGCCACTTGTTTTCCTAAGTCCTCTATTGAATCGAAACCTTTGGTTGAAGTCTCAATGGTGCTATTCGAATCTTTGTGAGCCTTAGGCAGTTCTAGCTCATCTCCTAAGTTATCTTCTATGTCTATACAAAGCTGTAAACATTGATCCAAGGTCCTTGGCTCCTTGAAGAAGACATATGATCTCAGCTTAGCACTCAGCAAACCGTCTATGAACAAAGCTATCAATTTGGCTTGAGTGGGTATTTCCAATGGGGGACATCTTTCTATGTACCATCTAAATCTTCAATCGGCCATCCCCACTATCTCTTGAGAGGTTTGTTTGAATGTGTATATCAAGAAGACGTGTTGTGTCTGATTCCACTCTTGGAAAAATCCGTAATGAAGGACTCCATCATGTGGTGGATGTCTCTAAATTGGTGTTGGTGCAATGGTCAGAACCAATCCAACGCATCACATTTTAGAGTGAGTCCAAAGGCATTAAATTGTGTAAACATGCCTTCAACTTGTTCAGCCTGTAGCATCTCCTTGAATTCTGCTACGTGCTCATAGGGATCTCCTGATCCGTCAAAACAATTCTTCATTGCCTTCACTAATTGAGTAGGCCTCAAGGTTATAGGGTGGTCTCTTGGCCTAGGTAGGGGAAAAACATCCCCACCCCTGTGACCCCTATGATCCCTGAGAGCTTCTCTATCAACCCTCCCACCTTTGGTAGGGACCCTCTCCCTTCCTGCATGATGGATGAAACTACTCTCTGCACCTTCCTTGTTTTTCTCTCTATGTCCTTGAGATGTGCCAACACCCAAACTATCCTTAGGTGCTTGCGATCTTACTAGAGAAAAAAAATAATTCTCCTCCCCATGTATACGCATGTCTTCCATGTTCTATGACCTTATACACTCGTTCTGAGGTTTCATCTAAGTATTATACCTTTCTTGGGATCTCTAGGTTCTTTAGTTCATAAATCATGATTGCTCCTGCCGTAGTAGGATGCTCTGGTCTATATCTCCAAAAGGCTTCATTGGTCTTCTTATTCCAGAACAATTCTATACTTCTATTGTCTTGGGGCATCCACTTAGGAGTTATCACCCTCGTTAGTACGGATTTTCCTCTTGGTGTTCTGGGTTCCTCAATCTTTTTACCATGTCCTTCCACATCTATGTCTGCATTTTCTACCATCTCATCTAGTTCATTCATTGAGTCGGCCCTAATTGTGCAGATATACATGGT